>CM034315.1:72374558-73574558 GCA_019925795.1 Dendrobium chrysotoxum
AAACCTACATGATTTACTTGGACCACTTAAGGAGATTCTAATTTAGCATAATCTCTAATAAGCATCATGACTTGTAAGAGGTGGCAGAAAATTTTTTCTAATGCAGTTCATAGACATTGTCTTCATCAGTGCGTGAAAACTTTAAAAAAATTATACGTTGCTTACTATTCCTGACAGTAAGGGCCTTAGCAATAATATGTACTTAGTCGGGAGTATGGAGGATATCGTACTTCAATCGCATGATGATGAACCACATTAGAACTACTAAGAAAGAAGCATATGACTGGTTGATACAATGTGATGTCAGTAAGTGGTCGTTGTTGTTCGACAATGGATGTTGATATAGCATTATGACAACCAATATCTCAGAATGTTTTAACAGAGTTCTTAAGCTTGCTCGTGGCCTTCCAATATAAGATTTGGTTATGGCCATCTATTATAACCTCATCTCTTTATTCATGAAGAGGTCCACAGAAGCTGATAAGTGGTTAGAGGTAGGGGAATCTGAATTTATTTCTCGTACAATGACTATGTTACAATGAGCCGAACGTGAAGCACGTAGATGCCCTGAACTAGTAACTATAAACAGAAGAGAATTTAAAGTTATAGATATGTCATGCCGACCACATAAAGTTAAGGTACTAACATCAGAAACTTGTACTTGTACATGCATGAAATCATAATTATATCATGTGTCACGTGCTAGCGGTTGCCAGATATAGGTAATGGAATCATAATAGCCTTGTATCAAAATACTTCACAGTTAACTCATATAGGGCAATATACTCCAGATTATTCTATATTGTCCCCCCCCCCCAGGAAGTTTGGCCAAACTTCAACGAACAACAAGGAATCATCCCTTTGATTACATCAGCTTTCAAGAGGCGTATTGGTAAACCCAGATCAAATCAATTTCATAATACAATGGATAAGGCACCCTCAACCTCAAATCAAACTTGGTTGAGAGATGGTGTACATTGACAAACACCTTTTATTTGACGATTGGCGAGATGACCATAACATTACAGGATGTGCATATATTATTAGGACTTAGAGTTGATGGACCAGCAATTATGGGGCCCAATATTATTGGGCCAGGACACATATGGACAACCTAGCCTAACTGCTTTGACGAGCTTCTTGGTACACATCCTAACAGGTATATAGTGTACCATGCTCCTGGTGATGAGGATGATGTAGCGACCTTCAGGATGGGTTCAACGTAGGTTGAGTCTATGCTCCCACTTAATTGGCTCTGATAGACATTCTATAGAGACTCATATGATGACTTGGCTCCCAAATATTTCCTTCAATATGTACGGGCATACTTCCTATTCATGATTGGTTCTTCCTAATACCCGATACATCACGGAGTCATGTATCGCTATAGTGGTTGCCTTTGCTTGTGGATGTGGACACATTTAGTAGGATGCCCATAGGTGGTGCGATTCTCGCACATCTTTACAGAGAGCTGTGCTATGCGACAAGGCTGATAAGGACATATATTGTCGGATGTGTAACACTTTTACAGGTATGATCCTGAGAAAGGTTGCATATCAGAAGGCCAACACTACGAGTCCCACAGGTTTTTGACTTGGCTAGATGACCGTTGGGTTGCAGGTGAGTGTGTTATTATCATTTAAATTCAAAGTTAATATAAACAATAACTCTTTCAATAATTGAAGAGGTGGGCTGAAGATAGGATACGTGAGCTTCCATCTAGAAACACATTGACCTATCGGGATGATTTTGATGGTCTGCAGATGAGCCATGTTTGACAAAATTAGATTAATCAGAGAAATCTATTTAAATTTGAAATGTCGCTGATAACTCTTTTTCTTAAAATGTCAGGTTTCATGATTTCATATACATAATAAGTTTTGGATGCTCTACCCATATAATGTTAATATGGGAGGGATATTTAGAGGGCAAGAGTACCGCTTATCAGTTGGAAGCGTGTAGAGTGGCACCTCCCAGACCGTGTCATGAGATAGTTTGCAGGAGCACAGTCCACTGATATTAAACCTATGGATAAAACTTTAGGCGGATTGATGACCGTAGTAGAGCAGATATGGACTGAACTGTACATTATCGTGACTACCTGCAGCTATGGGAGGAGAGGAGGGTATATGTGGTTCCCATTACTTCACAAAAAAGTAAATATAATCAGAAGTTAGATGCTTACCTCCGGTGGTATAGATCTTGGGCTTCGATATACTTTTTATAGCCATAGACTGAGCCTCTAGAGACTTTCTTCCCTAGATCACCAGGCGAAAGATTAGCGGTACGTATGTTCCATTATGATATGTATTTTATGGATAGTGGATCCAAATTGTTGAATTTATTACCAATGAAGCCCTCATTACTCTATAGGCCGACTATTATATACGATCTACTGCAATAGTGGAGCCACTTACTGGGGGTAGGATAAAATGCTAGTTCTTTGCAGTTGGTCGTTGACCAAGTCACTGAACTTTCTATCAAAGTTCAACGATCATTTACATTGACTACACTACTTTTGATACACCTACGGAGGAGCCAACATAAACAAGGGAACGTGGAGCGGGTTCTCACATAGCTTAGGGTCCTAAATGATCTACCTTAGATGCTCCATCCCGATTGATAGGCAGTAGGCACTAAAAAACTGTTGAGAGTGATCTGCCTCGACATTCCATGTTCACGCCGTCCATGGGTTATGACCTCACTGGCGCCGGGCTTTTCGCTCGACATTA
This sequence comes from Dendrobium chrysotoxum, assembly GCA_019925795.1. Taxonomy (NCBI): domain Eukaryota; kingdom Viridiplantae; phylum Streptophyta; class Magnoliopsida; order Asparagales; family Orchidaceae; genus Dendrobium; species Dendrobium chrysotoxum. The sequence continues at coordinate 72,377,291 of CM034315.1, forward strand.
GAACCTATATAGTGGCCAGTCTAGTGAACCAGGAGATGTATATTACAGATAACAGTCCCAACACCCACCATATATTCATTATTTCTAATGGCTATTCCGGAGTTGATGTCATCAGTTGGCTTACCATCATCCTCCATGCAGCAGGACATAATGTTAATGGGGGAATATCCATCACAATAAGGAACACAACTATCACAGTACCCTGTCGAAGTTGATCAGCAGGAGGGGAAGTGTCAGTGGAGCCACAACTTCAAAGGAGAAGATGAAAGGCCCTAATTAGATATAGTCCAAGGAGTGGGGCATTACCGCATCATCGTTAGATGTAGCTTTATATTGTATTTTTTTTCATGATGTTTATGTCAACATATAGACGATTAATATTGTATTTCATATTATGATATTTAGTTATTAATAAACATCACATTAACATTCCTACAAAATTTTAACAACATAATTAAGAATTACTACTAAGCAAACTATATTACTATATATGTTCACTACAACCTAACATCCAACATGTATTATAGACAGGACAAAGAAAAATAATTACTTAATATTTTTTATAAGTTGTTAAGTTTTTATTACTATCATTAAAAGTAATTTATTTTTTTTTAAAATTTTCATGCTACATAAGAAGCCGCTGGATAAGGAGGATCAACTCTTTCAGAGCTTATGAAAATCTACCACTTCATCTACATTACTCAACAATGTACTCCTCCGTTATAGATAAGATCAAAAGCGTCCTAATAAAGCAAATGATTGGAGAAGGAAGTAGTCGCTTGCATGAAAGTTTGACTTTTCCTACAGATGAGATCGTAAAGCTAAGGTAGCATCAAATGAACTATTCAGGTGTGTTATGCATAGTTGGGGGGAAGACGAGGATTACTTACTGTGGCACAAAAATGATGAAGTGAAAAAATAAAGTAATATAGGGTCGACACTGAACTTCGAGATGTGGGTTAGAAAAATTTACAATAAAGATTTAGCTATAATGATGGCCACCTTGTATCATTAGATTTTTTGAAGGCTAGAATTCGTGAACTTGGTCGTGACAAAGAAGGTATAGTTGGACCAGGGATTGGAAGGTCCATGCTTGACATAGAGCATTGTATTCAATACTGCTATTAGTCTCATGCACATGATCAATGACTATTAGATTATTATAAAATGCTGATGCGATGTTTTGAACATGGGAAGGAGAATGATTTTCTAAATGAAGAAAATTGGCAGCAGGTTCAATAAGAATTTGAGTTACACTTCAAATGTTGTCCTACACAAACACAGCTCCAAGCTCGTGTCCGATATCTACTAAAACATATATAACAATAATTTTCATGCACTTGTTAACTTTTTTTTAAAATCTATATAGAGTTAGCTATGTATTGCTATGTAGGGTTATGCTCCTTCTTATTTTGTCAGTTTGTAAATTTTTTTATTTAACGTTAATTTCTAATGGTTACTCAATGAGCATATTTTTTAATTAATATTACTTCTTGTTCTCCATAATTTTTTCTAATTACACTATAAAATTAGGGTTTACCATATTTTTATTTATGTATCTCTCTCTATTTTCTCTGGGTATACTGATTAAAGTTTATATTCAGCTTATAATGTCATCATCAAGGTCTTCATCATCAAGGCTTTCAGCATTAAGAGATTTCCTTCATATAACCCATAGGAAGAAGTTGATATTCGATGGTACTGTTTGATTGATAGAATGTCTGTCGTATCCCACTGATGATATCCTATAGGAGAAAGTGATATCGAACAAAATTTTAGATGTTGTATACATGAATGGTCATGATTTGAAGATAGCAATTTATGGGATACATATGACGAAGTAATCAAATCTTGCTATCCCATGTATATAGATGGAACTGACATAAGTGATATGGGTTGGAAATTTATACAGCAAAGTTTCAGGGATCATGATGGCCATTTCTCTCCTATGACTATTCTTAAGACCAAAATTGGTGAAATCGGACATAAAGAAGATCGTTCTGTTGAGGACAATGTTGAAAATCCAATAACCGATGTAGATCATTGTATTCTTTATACTAGATAACATAGTTTGTCAGATGCATTTCTGTTTGAAAGTATACCGTAAGCTAAATATTGTCGCTGGTCAAAAGGAGTTTCTGAATATAAAGGATTGACAATACATCCAAAAGAAGTTTGTAGAGGAATTCACATGTTGTCCAATTTTGAGCCAACTCTAAGCTCATATGCGCATAGTAATGACCAATATGTAATGATAATATTTTCAGCTTTATTGCCATGCTATTAATATGTCTTTCATATTATTATTTTACTTATCAATCATTTTCATAAATTTATGCTTATTTATATTCGCACTTTCTCAGCAAACTCCCTATATTAATCATATTTTATTTCAGTAAGTAATTTTCACTAATTTTAATATTTAGAACATTTTTTTGTATATATTATATTCAGCTATATAATAAAGTTAATTAATTTTATAATGACAAAATATATATTACCCCCAATTATAATATTTATAATATTAATACTATATTATAATTTTTTTATAATATTTAAATAAATTATTCAATTTTATAATAATTATACATATTTTTAAAATTAAATAATTTATAAATAATTATACAATAGAACAGAAAATTTTAGTTAAAATAAATCATTATACATAAATTTATTTTAATTTTAATTATAATTTATAACTATTAACTTTTACTTATAATACATAATTATAACAATTAAATTTATTTTATAATAAATGAAATATAAATTTATATTAAATCTATTTTATATTAAATGAAATATAAATTTATAATAAATTTATTTTATGAAATATAATTATAATTATAACAATTAAATATTTTTTTGCACATATCATTTAACTTTTTTATTAAATGAAATAAAAAAATTAACTAAATAAAGTCACTTATAATTTTTAATATTTTTCATGTTAATAAATTTAATTTAATTAATTTTATATTAAATTTAACTATAATTTATAAATTATATTACAATTATACTTATATTTAAAATAAATTTATACTTATATTTTTAATATTCTTACAGGCTCTTCCGCCAAAGCAAATTCAGCTCTCTCTAACGCCAAAGCAAATTCGGAAAACGAGAAGAACATAGGAAATTCTGAAAAAAGAAGAGTATGCCGAATGGATCGGCGCATTCAAAGAATGCGCCACTCTGATTCGCTCATTCTGAATGCGCCGATCCCTATCATGAATCTGCTCATTTTCATATTTTGTGACGTTCGTGCGTCTCTTGCTAAAACTGACATAAGAGCTGCTCGTTTTAAATTTTGGCCTATTTTTTATTATTTTAGGGGGTGGCGACCTTTTTGGATAGTGGTTGCTCTAGTCTCATTTTGACACTTCCAAAACCCAAAGAAGGTTCTAAGATTAGTTCTAGAGCAAAAAAAAAAAAAAATTTTTAAAATAAAATTTTTGACTAAATTCTTAGGAACTCTTTTACAAAAAAGCTTCATGTTGATGCCCAAAGCTCCTATCATGCATGAGAATAAATTTGAAGGGGAAAATATGCATTCATGCCATCGACGGAAAGTCCATGTCGACATTCATGGAATAATCGGGCCTTAAAATTCTCAAATATTCTCTAAAATAAAAAATTTTAAGATTTAAGATGAAGAATAATTCATAGTTACAATCATTAAAGATCGAAAACACTTTGAGCAAATGAAGCTCGCAAAAATAGTCATACACACGAATTACCATTTTTCAACACCCAAAACTTTCCTATAATTACTTCAAATCTTAAATGTATCCAATTTGCGAGACAATAAATCAATAAATCCTATTTATTGCTCTGAAGAAGGCCAATAAATTGATGCCAAACTTATGCTCAATCATCACCCTTACACTCATGATATCAAGAACTTTATGATAATGTCTTTTAGCATTATTTAGAGTGTTGGACATCACCAACTCAACAAGATAAGTTTGATTTATATGTTCAATTGATTTCAATCAACTTAGATTAACTTATGTTCATATCAAATAACCCTTAAGTTCAATTATTATAAGTCCCCATTGCCTTGTGGGATGCAGATTTCACATGGCAAAAGCCAATGTATATGTACCAAAATATGTTGGTGTCTAACTATTATTTTCAAAATTTTATATTTGAATTTCATCTTCAATAAATTTATATATGTACATTTTAGATTTCGTTTGGGACAACTTTGTTATTAGTTTTAAAAGTAGCTTTCTAGTACGAAAATTTTCTGAATTAGCAATTTTTGTACTAAAAAGCTGCTTCAGAAAGCAGTAAGAAAGCTATCCCAAAAGAAGACTTAGACTTACAAACTAAAAAATATAAAAAATACAACAAACCAAAGCAAAGGCTCCCATAACAAAAATAGATTGTGTGTATGAATCATAAGTATTCATTTTGTCATGATTAATAAACAAAAAACACATTAGCTTAAACTTTTAAATTAAAAATATGAAAAAAAAAAAATCAAACCTATTTGAAATAATGCAGATACTATTCTACATCTTTCAAAAATACCATTACCACTAGACAAATTGCTTGACCGCTCTTTGTTGAAATAAGAGAAAAAAAGAGGAGAGTAACTTGAATCTTATTCCTTCTATTATATACCATAGAAAAGGTTCATATTTATAGGTTCTATACCATACAAATTATTAGTCCTATGATTAAGGAATAATTTGCATAAAATCAATTGTTTTTAGTTTGACATGGGGAGTCATAGAAGGAAGAAGGGCCATGATTGGGCTTTCTTTACAAAATTTTCACACCCCTCAAACAAGCTAAGAATATATGTTGATCATTCCTATCTAAATAGTTAGGATATCACATTGTGATTGATTAAGGGCTTTGATCAAGATATCTACTTTCCTAAGTTTTGTTAGAGCATAATGTTTTTGAATGATACCTTGATTATTTTTAACATGCTTAGTTTTATCATGGTACCAAGGGTCTTTAATAATGCTAATTATAGCTTGATTATCACATATCATTATCATTCTTTCTTAATATAGATGTTTATGTCTTTCAAAAACCTTTTTAAATACATTCCTTCATAGATTTTATGAGCAATGGCCCTGAATTCTACTTCAATGCTATTTGGTATTTTAAAAAAAAAATAATGGAATGCAAGCCCACTAAATCCTCTATCTATCCTATCAACAAAATATGATCAAATGGCGAAACTCTCAAATGTTACAAACAAAGGTATCAATATCTAGTTGAAAATTTAATTTATCTATCCCATATTTATCTTGACGTCTATTATAATATGAGAGATTAGCCAATATATAAATAATCCTATTAAGAAACACCTTGATGCAATCTACATAATATTAAGGCACCTAAAAAAACCTCCAAGAAAAAGGCTATTCTTCATAAAAAAAAGACAATAGTATATAAATATTAATTAATGTTGATGGGTTTTAATCCAAATTGTTCAAAATTTTACCTCTAGCTATTGTTTATTTGTATGGGAAAATCTAGTTACATAGATAAGTAAAAAAGCATTTATTAAGAGTCGAAAATACTATTTTTTGATATTGTGATTTTCATGTCAAAGAAATATTTTTGTCTCTTGATTTGTTCCTCATTATTGTTAGTTAAGATAATGTCATCAACATAGATAATTAGGAAAGTGATTTGACCAGCAAGTGACTATGTTACCAATAAAGTGTGATCAACCTACTCTTGAGAGCATCCATATTTTAAAATTTATAAGTAAATCTTCCAAACCAGGCTCATGAGGATTACTTTGGACAGTAAAAATTTTATCAACTTTACAAACTTTACCCTTACTGTCAATGACCTTGAATTAAAGATAAATATTTATATATACTTATTCTTCAATGTCTCATTTTAGAAAAGCGTTTTTTGCTTCTAGTTGGTGAAGAGGATAATTAAGATTGACTGTAGTAGAATAAATGGCCTAGATAGAGTTAATTTTTGTTATATGTGCAAAATTTTGTTGATAATCAATGTCATAAGTTTGAGTAAAATCTTTTGCAACTAGTTTAGTTTTGTTATGTTTAACACTCTCATTAGTCTTATATCTTGTATCAAAGATCAATTTGCATCCAATAGTTTGTTGGTGGTTAAAAGCGGGTTTTGAAAAATTTAGTCTTCTTTGAGAATTTTTGAATTAACATTAAAATTTAATTCTAAAATCAAACATCCCATCAAAATATTATACCACCTCGGGAGGTGGAAATAAAATTTCAGGATGGGGTTCGGATTAAGAATTCTATCTTGAATATCGTAGCCAAATTCAAGAGAGAACTTCATATGGCCCCTAAAGGGCCAAAATAAGGTTCAGTCGAATATTGAGCTATAATAATCAAGAGGAGCGATCGTTAATTTTATATTCGAATTCATTTTAACAAAAGATATATCTCCTTGAAGGGAGAATATATCATTTGTTAATAATCGTTCGAACATAACGATAACGATCATTAGTGATTTGATTTTCCCAAAGATAACTAATCGAGTTTTAAAAATTAGTTTTGAAAAATTAGATGTGGGTTCTAAGTCTCCTACGAGCGCAAGCCCTCGTAGTTAATTACATCGTGGGAGACCGGAGTCCCCTACGAAAACTTTCGATTAAAATAATGGCAGAAATTTTGTTTAGAGATTTCTAGGAGTGATACCAAAGAGGTGAATTTGGATTTTGAAAAGGGATTGGAGCAAGATTGAACACTTATTTTGGAATCAAATGAGGAAGGGTGGGGGACACTTTAGGATTCTGAAACAATTCAGAAGTGCCCCGATCTAAGCTAAGTGTTGGGCTTTAAATTTTGGATTGAAAGAATATTTAATTTGAGTTGAGCATTTTATTAGAAATTTAGGATTATATTCCCGGAGGTTGGGGTCTTATGATTCAAAAAGAGACCTGCCCCATCTTAAATCTAAATTTGGACACTGAAACACAGTAGTCTGAACCTAACTAATGCAGTGCAAAATCTGGACTTACCCCGGCCTGGATTGGGGAGCCAGCTAAAACACCTAAACGCTTCAAAACCATGAGTCCGGTCTTTTGATGCAGAGTGATCAGGGACGTTATTTAAGATTGGTTTAAGAAATTGTGGTCGACATCTAGAGCAGATTCCTAATTGACCCCTTGACTTATGTCGGGTGGAATGCTTAGACTAAAATGCAATTAAAATTTTAATTTAATAAGTTTCTAATGCGATGCATGCTGGTTAAAGTATCCAAATCTGGTATGCATGAAATTTTAAAAAAGGCTTATAAAATAATTTTTTTTTTAAAAGACTAGACTTCCCCAGATCCAGCACCTCATCCTCATAGGTCGGATTATCTGGACTCTACCCACGGGCGGGGAAGTGTCTTATAGCAAGGAGGAGAGAGAGGGAGAGAGATGCAGTAATATGCATGCGACCCCGGACGATTCCAGCTATTCCCTAGGTCGTTAAATTTCTATGTTATTTAAATCTTAAAATTTTAAATATAGGTTATGAATAGAAATATTTTTGGTCCTTAAAGAGCCTAATGAATTCCAGGCTAAAACAAAAAGAACGGCATTCAACCGCCCAAAAAAACTAAGAAAAGCAGGCAATCCTATACGCAATCAAATTAAATCACAACACATTAAATAATCAAATTAATTAAGTAAATGTCCATAGGCAAATTGCCTTGCTTATTACAACCCAGATTTACATAAATTAAAAGTGGCCGGGCACCACTAACAACAACCCGGATTCTAATCCTAATACAGACGCAAGTGACTTTGAGTGGGATACTCTATGTCTTCAACTTCTCGGTCTTCTCTTCCTCGAGCTCCTTAGATTCTTCGTGGTTGGATACCCAAATGGAAAAGAGAACTCTTCCCTTGAGGGGGAGGTTACTCTTTCCACTTTGGGTAGTGAAGTGATCCAAATTTGGAGTTCCAAATGGATAATGACTATCCCCCGAAGGGGTATCCTTTCCTCTTTGGAATCCAACCTTTGGATCTATGTATCCCAAAATCAAGGTGTCACTTTCACAACTCAATACTCAAACAAATTACATGAATATAAAAATAAAAATTCTAGACTCTCCTGCAGGGTTATCCTAAGCATTTAAATATTAGAATACATCCCAAGCAGTTATATATATGTGCATGTAAAAGTAAACACACTTGGCCACGCTCTTTTTATTTGGGGGCTAAGCAGCTGAAGCATCTGTAGCATTTATATTTATGATTTATTTAGCCCCCTTTGTTGCCCTACATGAGCGTGGCCACTTGCAGAAAATTTAGTGAGCATCCAGATCGTTCCTAACCTAAGGGTAATCTAATCGTCCATCACATCAATTCACAGAGTGCAGTAAAGAAAGTAAACAAACACATCAATCAATTTCAATCATAACATGCAATGAAAACTCAAAAAACTCGGCACACAGCAGAAAAGGAAACATCAGCCTAGCCTAAATCTAGAGTTGGTTGTCCTAGCAAATCATCTAAAGTGTGTGTAAAAGGTCGTGTGGCTGGGGTAGATCCTAGGGTTGGGTATTTGATTGAAGTTGTTTGATGTTCTAATTAGTTGAAAGGCTTAAGGGAGATTTTAATTAAAATTTGAGTCTTAATGGTTTAAATTTGATTTTAAAATTGATTTTAATTGTTTGTTGAATACCACCTTTGTTGCACACCAGGCCATGAAGTTTATTTCACCTTCCTTGGGCTAATTTAATAGCCTCGTAGGCCTGGGTTACCAAGTGGTACCCGATACAATTAAGTGAATCGAGTTTGATTAAAGTTTGAAGACTGATTAATTTTTAATTAAACTGATTGGTTGCTGGTTTTGAAATAAAATTGATGTTTTCTGGAATTTTGAATGATTTATTGAATTTTAGAATTTTATGGAATATTTTAATTAGTTAATTAAGGGGTCTAAAGTTGACATTTCAAATTAAAATTAATTTTGTAAGTTTCAGATTTTTAATAAATATTAGACCTTATTATGAGTTGTTAGACTATTAGTACACTCAATTTGGAGTTTTCTATGAAAAGTTATGATTTTTCGAAGTTCGAGCCTAGTTTTGAACTACGATTGACTGAAAAGTTGACTTTTTGACTTTGACCAGATTTTGGAGATTTGACATTTTTAGAAAATACTAGACCTTAATTGGAGTTGATTGACACTAAGTTTGCTCAATTTAGATTTTTCTGTAATTAGTTATGCATTTTCAAAGTTTCCTTAATTATTGAATTTTTAAAATTGCTTAATTAGGAAGGTTTTGATCATTTTGATCCAAACTCATCCCAAACTGGATGGAATCAATCCCAAAGGTCAGGAATGACCCATGGGAGTGTTTCCAAGTGTTTGGAAATTATTTTGGATTTTTAATAATTTTTAATTAATTAATATAATTAATTATTGATTTTCATTAAAAGTCAAATTAAAGTTAAATTAGGAGTCCAGTCAAGGGGCTTTTATTTTTCCTAGGAAGAGGACTAAGTACTGGTCAATTTGAGGTATTATTTGTAATTTTTGGAGTTAATTTAGATTTATTACATTTTTTTGAATTTTCTGGGTCCTTAAAAGGGTTGAAACTTTGGGTAATTAATTTTCTGACCTAATGACCTCCAAATTCAATGAAATTTGGACCTAAGGCTTATTATGTCACTAAGTTTTCTGTGTTCAAATTTCACCTCTATTGGGTGTGTGTACAATCCCCTAGGCAATTTCTAAGTTTTCTAGACTTTCCCCTAAATATTTTCCCTAGGTGTTTCTATTGTTCAAATGGGCTTGAAATTTGGTGTGACTAACCCTGACCCAAATGCACACACACAGCACAAAACATGCAGCCTAATTCTACACATGAAGGGAGTTATGAATTTTCAAAGTTTTGGGTCCAAATTGGACCCATAATCTTAAACATTCACATCACAGAAAACCACAGAGCATCTGACCCTAGAAAAATTACAGGATATGCCTAAGATGCTCATGAACATTCCACCAAAATTTGGGATCCATTTGATCCCTGGATTGCAAGAAAATTAAGAAAAACTAAAATCAGATAATTGTAATTTTACCATAATCTAGGGCTCAAAACATCTTGATTTTAATTTTAATAAATACTACGCTTAATTACCTTTCCAACGAGTCCAAAAACATCAATTTTGGTGAAAAAATGAATTTTCTGTGAATTTTGGAAGTTTCTGGACATTTTTTGAATTAATTTTGACTCAAATTGATATTTAAACGGCGGCGGCAATGATTGCGCCGCCCGCCGCCGTTCGACACGTGGCAGGACACGTGTCAGATCCTGGGCGGATCACTTAAACACGTCGGACGGTCGATCCGACCGTCCGATCGACCGCGCGCGAAATCGACGGCTGGGATCAAGCCACATCGCCCGCGCGGTCGTCTGAAGGGCGCGGGTTCGAACCCAGGGGCCGTCGCGCGATCAGGTCGGCTGGCGTGGCCAGTTCTGGGCCGTCCGATCGCGCCTTCAGTCAACAAAATTCAAACGTCTATAACTCTCAAAATACTCAATGAAATTTGAACTGTAGCTAGGGGGCAACATGATCTTGCAATGCCTGGAGTTTGGAGGCTCCATGCATTGCAAAATTTGTACAGTTTTAAATTTAAATTCTAACTAAAAGTGAAGATATCTTACAATCTACCCGGTGGATTTTCGCGTTCTTGGGCTCTCTGAACTTGTAGTTTGTCCACGCTCAAGTTTGCAGAAGACCCCAACAGATTTTGACGGCTGGATTTGAAGATATCAAAGAGAGAAGGTATTTCTCTCTTTTCTCTCTCCTTTTCCACTAAAATGGAGGTTTTAATGGTGGAAATGGTGGGGGAAGGCTTGGAATGGCCTTGGGAGGTGCTGGAGAGTGTGGGGAGCTGCTGGAGAGTCTTGGGGAAGCTGGAGTTTGGGACTTAGGCCAAAAAATGAGCAATATGAGGGTTAGGGCCAAAATTCTTCCACTTAACCCTCATCACTTGAAATGAATGGCTTGGATCTCACCATGGGTGCCTTGGATGCTTGCCAAGTGTCCCATGAGCAGCCCAAGATTAGGAAAAAGGCTGGTGGATTGAGAGGGATTGCCTTGAGCCAAGAGGGGGGGACCACACCTCTTTTCCCTCATTTGGCTAAACCAAGCCTAAGCAAGGTTTAGGGAGCTGGTTTGTGGCCTCTTAGGGAGGGAAATTAGTCCCTTTTGAGCAGGTGGGAGCAGGTTTTGGGAGAGGGGAAGGGCTTGCCCATGTGGCATGGTCAAAAGCCCATGATTTTGCCTCATTTCAACATAACTTGACCCATTGACTTGTTGACTAGTCAATGATGACTAGGATGTGCATGGGAGGGAGTCAAATGTGCTGTAGGAGTCAATATCAAGGGACATGGGGCCATGGTGTTGAGACTTTAAGTGAATACATGAAATTGGAGAGGGTTTTGACCCCTCCAAATGGGTTGACCAAGTCAAACCTAGGGAGGATTGACTTGAAAATCTTTGGACATGTCATGAGTGTCCAAACAAATGATTTTGAAGCATTAGATTGGTTTGAGATGGATTCAAATGTTGAAAATAACAATGGTTGGGTTAAAGGTGGATTTGGTCAACCATAGTTGACTTGATCAAACAGGTCAAACCAAGGAGTGGGTTTGATTTCAATGGGTCTCAAATATCATAAAACATTCATTGGAAGGGGTTTCAAAAGTTTAAAATGTTGAACGATGTTAAATTTTGGTCAAAAGTCCAAAAACCCCTTTAAAGGGTATTTTGGTCATTTTGACCCCGGATGAATCCTGGGTCGAGGTGGGTCCAAAAAGATGTAGATTAATGTTAAACATATCAATATCAAGGGTCTGGAGGTGATTAGAGGGTTTGGGGGGAATTCCAAGGTCAAATTTCCCAAAATAATGGGTCCAGTGGCACAGGCCGTAAATATTTGAAGGTTTTACAGCCTTTGGATTTAAATTTATTTCTGTGGGTTAGAGACTCCAAAATGGGCTCAAACTTGGAGGGTTGCCTCTAGAGACACATCACATCAGTGTACAACTGACAGATCATGAATCAGAGGTCATTTGACTAGGTTTGAAATGTTTGAAAATTCCCTGAAAAAGGCTTTTAGGACTCAGGTCTTTGGCCTTGAATTCTTGATTTGAAAATCTGAATTTGATATAGATCTTGAGTTTAAGTATCTGGATTTGAATCATCTCAACCATTCATGATCATTTGGAGTGATCATAAGTGTTTGAAAGTGATTTGAACTAGATCAAAGGCAGGATCAAGATCTGAACTAGGGTTTGAATCTTGGACTAGGCTGGAGTCTGGATTTTGATCGAGGTCAGAACTGAATCAAGGTTTGGATTGACTTAAGTTCAGGATTGATTTGAAGTCTGGATTAGGCTCTAATGACCTCATACAAAAATGAGGTCAACATAGTTTTCTTTTCTTTTGATAAGATTGAGATATTCCATATGTTATTCTTTTCAGTTGCATGCATTTCTTCTTGAACTTCTCCCTATTCAAGTATTTTTAATGCCTCCTTAATGTCATTAGGGATGTTTACACTGGAAAGATTAGTTATATAAACATCGAATTAAGGAGATAAATTTTCGTAGGAGAGTATTCACTGATCAGATATTTTGTCCAACATTTTATTGTCCATATATATTTCATATTAGTATTCATAATATTAAGATCAAATTTTGTGTTATATTGTAAGGATGATCAAAGCATGATTCAGATTGGTGGTTTTACTATGAAGAAATGTTTGGTTCACTAATGTTTGTTGAATATTCCCATTTCTTTAGATCTAGTTTATTTTATGTAATCTTGAGAATTTATAGTGTGGTCAAGGGATTTAACTTCATGGAGGTTAGGGAGAGATGCGCGTAGGTCCAAAGAGAGTGAGATGAATACAAAACTCATATTCATGAAGAGTATAAGGGATCGATAGATTGTTGGATTTTCAAAAAAAATATTACATCCATATAAGTATATTATTTAATTTTCTTAGGATAGTAACATTTGTATCCCTACCAATTGGGGGAATAAACTAATAAAGATGCACTTAATAAATTTCAGATGAAATTTACTTCATTCATGAGATGAGATGTGAACAAAGAAGAGTACCCAAAGATTTTGAGTGGAATAGTGCGATAAGCTTATTTATGGGATAAGCTTTGATGAGAACTTGGCAGGGGTTTTGAATTTGAGAATTTTGATGCCATTTGCTTAATAATATATGTAATGATTTTGAGAACATCTGCTCAATAATGATTGGAATATTGTTAGTGATTATCATGGATTAATAACTTCCAAAAGATTCATATTTTTTGTAATAGTAGTATCATTTCATTAAGGAGTATATCTACAAGAGCATTGATGTATAATTCCTTACTGAAGAAGGTAGTCCCCAAGAATTGAATAAAAGTATTTTTTTCCCCTTATCGATCTTGAGGATTTGGATTTGAGTTTAAAACTAGGTTTGTATATAGATATAAGAATTTCTTAACAACATGACATATTTCAACCTTGTCTTTCATTAAGAAAATTCAAGTAGCTCTACTGTGGTCATCCATAAAAGATATGAACCATCTAACCCAAGAGACATTGGTTACATGAAATGATCCCCAAATGCACTATGAATGATAAAGAAATGTTGAGATGCTCTCTTTAGGGATGGCTAGGATAAACATTCGTAGTTTGTTTTAATAATTGATAAGTTCCACACTAAAAAAATTCAGGACTTTGATTATAAAATAAAATAAAAAATAAATTTTAAATATATATAAACATGGATGATCAGATAGATGTGCATAATATAATTACACTCTTTATAAGACAAGATACATACTGAGCAAATTTGATTTTCTAGCATAAAATTTTCTTCGCCATTTAGGAGGTAAAGTTTAAACATGTTCATTAGCATTGCCAATCGTCCTCCTTGAGATCTATCTCAAATTTAAATTGATTAAGGTAAATTTTAATAACACAATTCATATTCTTAATAATTTTACTAGTTTTAAGAGATTACAAGAAAGTTTATGAACTAATAAATTTGAGTTTATGGACATAAAATCTACCATGGATAATCTTTAGCAAGCATTCCTTAAAGAAATTAATGATATATTTTATAAAATTAGGAGATATTCCCAGTTAGCAATTCTGCCCCTTTGCCACAATTTTTCTATCATGCCTCAAGATTTAATTTATTTAGATGTGTGCATTTATTCTTATCAGTTCATTTAAAATACAACCCATGCAAAATTACTAAATAAAATTTTAATATAATTACATAAAAATGCTCGAATAATGATATATATCTTATAATAAAAGTACATGGTAAAAGTTCAATAAATCAATAGATAATGTATTTTAATCAGATTGGAGAGAGATGAAAGCCGTAATTTAAAATCATTGAAAACCTAAATAGAATTCAGGTTACCTATCACGTTCAGAGCAATTTTCATTGTTAGAGCGATAGATAGAAATGACCCATAATGAGTTTTCTCTCTTTTCTCCACTTCCTCTCTCCTTCTCTACTCTCTTCTTCCCGGCCAAGCAAACAAAGAAAGGGGGAGGGATGGCTCGAGTGTATTGAGAATAGTGGATATATATATATATATATATATACAACCTTCCTTGACTTAGCAATCTTCTCCTAGCCCTTTTTAGATAATTCTTCTTCTAATTTTTACTAGTGAAAGGGATCCTAGAACTCAACCCTTTTCTCAAAAATAGATCTTGCTTCAAGGGCCTCAAAAGTGGCTTCAGATCCCCCTTCCTGCTCATTAGGACTAATGGGGTCAGTCGCTGGTCCAACCACTAACTCCAAAACAGGGTTGTCAACCTCAGCAGCATTCAAATTAAGTATCTTTTTCCATCAATGTCAACTTGACGGTGCTAAAACCTAAACCAAACTAAATCTGATTCCCCAAGTCAATCTACTCACAGGTCAGACCTTTCGGAAAGTGAAAAACAACTGGCCAGCCATTGATTTATGTTTGGATTTCCTAAAATTGAAAGAAAGAATTAAAATCAAGAATTTCTTGAGTTCAAATTTGGAAGATCATAATGGATCTTGTATTCTATCATATATGCCGAGCTGTAGGTATATATATATATATATTACCTAGTGATGCAGCGCTCAAGATGTCTACGCCATAGCGCTCTCCCAAATCATTGTAGAATAGAGGCAACATCGCCATAATGTAGCTCTCAAGTGCTGCTATGCTCACTCACCCTAAACCTTCCACAAAAAGAGGCCAACGCTGTTGTGCTTGCCAACACAGCACTACAACACTCCTATTTAGATTTTCATGTAGGCAAGGATTTCAATATGGATCATCTACAGGTCATTAATCTATTGCAAATGAGAGTTACTACAATCTACCCACCTTAAAAAATGTCATCTTCAATATTTTCCACTACAAACCACTAATAGACAAAACATATTGTTAATCACTAATCATATCAATCACGTCAATCAAATCATGTATTCATTCATATATGTATGCAAACTAATCAATCATACAAAATTCTATGCAAGGCATATTAAATTGAATCAATAAATTTCATAGATCATTTAGATCAGAGAGCTATACCAGTGGATCTCATACACTTCTCTCACTTCTTGTTGACTCGAACTATACACTCTTAGCAAAACTGTTGTTTCATCATTGAAGATAAATCCCTAATCATGCTTATTTCATCATTTCTTACATTACTCCTATTCACATAATCTTCAACAAACATCCTAGAACCTGCAGTCCTTGACTTGTATTCGACGTGTATGCTTGTCATGAATGCTCTGCTCTAGATCTTGGTTTTCCTCCAACTCTTCTAAAAGGATAATCTATTATCTTATGTCCATTTTTCCCACATCAGAAACATTGACCTGTAAGCAGATAATATTGGCTTGGATGTCTTTTCTCACAATAAACACACTATAGGTTGCTATTAACAAATACCATAAATCTTATCTTATAATTACTGGACTTGAACATCTTTTCATTGAAACTTCCTCTACTCATTTCTTCGCATGCTCTCTTCCCGCTTATATCTTGTCTAAATAGAGGAATTGCTAGATTGTTTTCTAACGGTTTTGCTCTTTCTACTAGTTTTGAAATTTCTCTAATCCTTAAAGGCACAAGTGGGTGTCTCAACCCATCCCTAAGTCCTCTAAATATTTGTAGTATTTCTCCTTTACAGTACTAATCAATTGAGGAGCATACATGAACAATGTAATGAACACAGCTTCATATTGCATCACAATCATGTTTTCTTGCTCCAGTCTCATGAATGCCTTATGTATTTGCAGTCGGGCTCATGGAGGTATGCATCAATCCTGAAAGTGCTTACAAATTCTTCTCATGTAATATGTGAGTTCATCTTACCTTGAAATTTCTCTCTTTCCTGCTGAATCTACCACCTTTTAGCTTCTCCCTTAAATAAGAACACTCTAAGTGGCACTTTCCTGTTCTTAGGGAATTTCATACTATCAAATATCTTTTCAATCCTTAACAGTCAATCTTCTACTGTTTATGGCTCAAGAGTATCCTTGAACAGTGGGGGCTTCAACTTATGGAACATCTGTAGATGCTTATCCTCCTCATTCTCTTTGCTCCCAACCTGTTTACTTTCTGCGTCACTCATCAATTGCACTATTAAATTGGCAAACTACATCATGCTATCTGATGTAAATGGAGCTACACACTTTATTCATTTAGCATATCTTAATCATTTGGATCCATTTGCTCACTTGTATAGTTCTCCGGCATAACATATTACAATATAATCACATATATACATATCATGAATGCAAAGAAAATGCATCTTAGAACTATCCAATTTCTACCCATCTCAGATAAATTCATACGACTTTGGTCACAATTCAATTCTTCCAAAATTATTTCTCTAATAGAATTTGTGTTATACCTCAAGATCTAATTCATCTACATGCGTGCCTTTATTCTTATCGGTTATGTTAAAATACTAGACATGCAAAATTACTTGGTGAAATTTTAATGTGATCTTATCAAAATGCTCAGAATGATGATGCCAATCACATATCAAAAGTTATGCAGTGAAAGTTCACTAAATTATGAGATAATATATTTTAACCATATTAGAGATAAATGAAAGCCCAAATTCAAAATTATTTAAAATAGAAATAGGATTTAGGTTATCTACCACGATCATAACAACTTTTGTAATTGGAGTGATAGACAAAAATGACCAATGATCAGGTTTCTCTTTCTTTCTCTCCTTCTTCTCTCCTCTCTTCTTATCAACCAAGCAAATGAAGAAATGGGGAGGGGAGGGCATGAGTGTGCTTAAAATAGGAAAGTAGATTTAGATGTTTAATTTTTTCTTTTGACCCAGTCTGTAGCGCTCAAGACATCAATGACGTAACTCTCTCCCAAAGCATTGTAGAATAGATGAGACAACACCCTTACTCTCGCTTAACCTGAACCTTCCACACAAAGAGGCAAACATCATTGCACTTTCCTGCTTAGCACTGCACTCACCAGCACAACGCTGCACTCCTCAAATTTTCATGCATGCAAGAATTTTAATATGGATCATTTAAAAGTCATTAATCTAATGCAAATGAGAGCTATTACATTTTCAATACTTTGTTTCATCCCCACAACACTCCCAATCTAATATTGAGTAACGAATATATCACGTTATCAAAGATCATAGAGGGCACGTTAAGTTTCCTTATCTAAGCATTGCGTCCCATATTTAATTAGTCGTGGGATAAAATATGAAATTTTTAACAATTTCATTTTTCATAACGTTAATGAGCTACATGATTATATATTAACTACACCCATGAAATAATGATCCTTGCATTTTCCACTTATGAATATTATAATTGATTTAGCCTATTGAAAGTAATTTCGCTCATTCAATTTGTGCCCAATGAGTAATAGATTTAACAAAACGTTGCCATAATTATTGATACAACAATGCATGATTGGTTCTTGTTTAAAATTGGCATTAGAGCAAATTTTGTAAGAAACCATTCCATGTTTAACTATAGTTTTGATTAAGAGGGAAGAATTAAATCATGTTCAAGCTAGCAAGTTGTAGCAAGTTGTAGCAAGGCCTAGGCTTGAGATTGAGATTCAATATAGTAAGATTTGGCAAGGCCTTCATGTTCAATATTAAGTAACTATCATCCAACAGTTGATTTGATTAGAATACACAATTTCTTGATGAGAACAAGTGTGGGCCACTTGAGGCTCTCTTATATATTTTTCACTCCCAAGGAACAACATTATCCCTCCCCTAAGCATGAATAAGGCCTCTTTTGAGACGACTTTCTTATTACTTTTTTTTAAGCAACTTTCTACTACAAATATTTAATTTTTGTAATAAAAAACTACTTTAAAAAGCAATTAAAAAGCTGTCCCAAATGAATCCTAAATCTCTCTATTAAATGCATAATGTTAATGATTATAACAAATTACTAGGTGCACAAATAAAACACATTAAAAATTTGACCAATTATATATTTATATACATAATACTTTTATTTTGTTTTGTATACTTAATACTTTGATATTTCTTTATTAGATTTAAACGAGAATTTGACTTCTAACATAACACAATGAAGAAAAAGAATTCATGTAGCCAATCCCACGTAGTGGGACAAAGACTTGATGTTGTTGTTGTTGTTATATATACTTAATACTTAAATCTTTAATTATTTACAAAATTAACACCCACACCTTCATTTTTTTTTATTATCCAAATATTAATATTCACAACAAAACCCCAACTAATATTTTTTCAATTTTATAAAAATTTTATCGTTATATGCATAAATACATAATTTTGATAATTAAAAAAAAACATGAATGTTAATTTTATAAATAAATATAATTTAAATGTTATATATGTAATTCCCTCCAAAAAATGCAATGGATTAGACAAAAAGAGGGACTTCAATTTTTAAATGAACAGAACCAAAGTATATATTTTGACAAGAAGCTTTTGAAAAACAAGAATTTATCAAATAAACAATCATAATCTCTTCTTATTATACATTATTGAATCTCTTATAATCTTCAGAAAGCTGCATTCCACATCACTTCTCTCCATAAAATGAACACTTTTCAAAACAAACATCATTGCCAATGTTAGTCATATATAAAATTAGTCATCTAAAGTGTAAAAAGCTAACACTCCACTTCATTAATCTCACATAGTTCTCAACTAGTGCCAGGTCGGCATGTAAGGTGACAATTAGCTTATCACCTGGCAACAAATTTACAAGTACCATGCGACAGGAGCAAAGTTCTTGGATCTATGATATCTGAAATGTATAAAAAATGAGACGATAGCAACATTAGAAAATAGTGGAAATTTTCACTCTTATTCTAAAGCCCATTTAGCTCCGATCTTAGCACCCCCCATCTGATTGGAAATATCAACCTGCTTTTATTGAAGGCCAGAAAGATGAGACAGGACAGAACCGACCTTATATAACGGTTCCATTGGGAATTAAAGCATCCTTGATTACAGTGACAATGCCACTTTTGATGAAATATCCATCTGTTTCTCTTGCCGCTTCTTGCACACCATTGCTGTTGATGATCTGCAATACCAAAATTCCAATTCAATTCAGGCTAATCTTATATAGTATCAAACTATGCTCACAAACACATAAATTTCAAAATTTATGATGATGATGATGATGATGAGTTATGAAACATCATTAGAACATGCAAGCATAGAGTACTTGGCTAGATGATGCTAAAAGATTCTACAATGCTTACCAGTCAAAATCCTCTCTAGATGTCATTGTGTGCCCTTACACCTTTAGTTCTAAGGTGAAAGTAGGTGCCTAAGTCTTCCTTAGTTATCTCTACCCTCAGCATAAATGAAGCAAACGACATAGGAGGCGAGAGACAATGAAGATGTTGTAGTGAATGAATTCGTGCGTTTCAAGTACCTTAACATTTTCACCAATCCGGGCGTTCTTGTCAATAATTGCTCTTTTAACGTGAGAGTTCTTCCCAATTCCAATAGGTACACTGCCTTTTGCGAATAAAAATCTCTTATCCGCTTCGGTCTTGCAAAACCACAAGAATTACATACATGCGGTGAAACAATGTTGAATTTAAATTACTTTGTTCGGCATCTGTCTATAATATGATGAAGCTGGGAATCTCAAAAATACCTCATAATAATCAGCTCCCATGAGTAAAGAGTCTTCTATGATTGCTCCCTCAGAAATGAAAGACCGAAGGCCAACAACAGAATGGTGAATCTTGCAGTTCTGTGTAGATTATATTGGCATGATTAAATATAGAAGAGAGACCTTCATGAAGGAATGATACTTAATGAGATTTATTAAAAAACTTCAAGTTAAAGAACTAAAAAATGAAAGCAGTTTATAAATGAAAAATATTAATCTGCTATGACTGAGATACAAAGATGTGGGATCGAATTCGAAAAAACCGGGGGCTTAGCAAGATACAAAAAGAGTTAACGCAAAATAAAAAAAAGACAGCTAGTCCATCTGAAATGTTTTGCACGGATAAAAGAATACTAACTGATGTAACATAGAAAATCATTATCAAGCATAATAATGTTGGTCAACTGCATGAGGAACAAGAAAGTTAATACAATGGAGGACTAGATTTTCATCCTTGGCACGAGGGCCGCCCTCATGACAAGCGTGTGATGATCAAGGTCAATCAAAATAGCCTTCAATCAAGTCCCATTCAACCATTTCCTGCCCTCCTATCATCATGAAGCACATGTGATCAAACGTAATGTCACTTCCTTGCCAAAAGAGGCTGGGCCAAACCATCCTTCTGAGATTTCAACAAATGCCTATTCAATCAAGTTCCATTCAACCATGGCCAGCCCTCCTTTCATCATGAAGCACAATCAAATGTGGTGTCACTTTCTTGCTACAAGAGGCTTGGCCAAATCCTTCTTATGAGATTTTCAACAAATGTCTATTTAATGTAGTCATGAAGTTGATTCAAACACATCCTTCTTAGTGTTGGTCGGCACCCCCTTTGCTTAGTGTAGGTTATTTTCATGTTATGCTATGTAATGGTTTATATAAATAAGTGCCTATGCAACCGTAAAAAAAGAAAAGAAAAAAAAAGGGAAAAAGATAAATAGAAGGGTTGTGCATGGTTCCAAATACATAGAAGATAGATTGGTAGACATTCATCCAATTGAAGTTCTTTAGTAAGAGCTTCAATCATATTTGTGATTCCATGAAGTTCTTTGATGAGGCATCAAGTTATCAGTTGTGTTCTTTTGTTATCTTTTCAGTACCCTTGCTCTTTGTAGCTCTCAGCCCCTTGGTTGATTGCTCTACAACTCGGGCAACTCTAAAATATTCCACACAATCCCATATCACCATCCGAATCTTCAAGAACCGAACCATAAAAATTCATTCATCTAATATTAGAGCTCAAGCAAATCCACAACATCCTTTGGAGCTTTGAAGTGTGCAAGACATCAACATCAAGCTTCAAGTTGTCTTGAACTCCTTTCAAAGATGAATTTGGTAAGAATTTATTTTCTTATGCTCCAATTATTGCAGATAAGATTAGAGAGAGCCGCCTTAGATCTCCAATTATTGCAGATAAGATTAGATAGAGCCGCCTTAGATGATTTGGTCACATAAAATATCGGCCTTCCGATGATCCGGTTAGGAGAGTAGAAATATTAGATTTGACCAATGTTAAAAAAAGGTAGAGATAGAGCTAAAAAACTTGATTAGAAAATATTAGAAATTATCTTTTTTTATTAGATTTAAGTGAGAATTTGCCTCTTAACAGGACATAATAGAGAAAAAAGATTCAAGTGGCCGATCCCACGTAGTGGGATAAAGGCTTGATGATGTTGTTGTATGCTCCAATTATTGGCTGATTAGCAGCACATAAGACCCACAAATTTATCTTCTATAACATTGAGTGCAGCATCATGGTACCCCAATATTTGTTAAGGGATCATGTTGCAACTTGCAAACTTTAACAAAGACTTAAAATTTTGGAATAATAAACTTGATGATAACCTTGATATCTTAAACACTAAGATTAAAATATAAAAGATATATTGCATGAATTACTCATTAGTGTTCATCACCTTGTTGATATATTGGCACTTCCACTTCATAAAATCCTAAATTAAAACCTACGAAAAAAGTATCCATATCCACAAGACTCCCAATAAAATTCCTCCTTAACTGCTTGAAAAAGCCTCTCCACTAGTTCAACGCAATTTTGCTTCTCATCATGTAGTTTGCCCAGCAAAAAAAAAAGTCATCTGCAAATGCCAAATGCTAACCATGATCTTCATGTTACTATGACTCCTCCAATGGCAATAAACAATAGCAAATATATTCAAGCTAATACTTTTGAAAGAGCACAAGTTCATTCAGGGTAGCTTAAAGCCTGCTTCGGAAAAACTTTGTTTAATCACTATTGATTCAGACAAGTTAACTCCTATAAAGACTACAATGATCTTAACTTCACGGATCAAAGCTCTTGGAGCTGAGTAGATATGATGCAGTATATTGATCTAACTTCAAGCATAAATATGTTCATCAATTACATTAAGATCAAGTATATGGACACAATGGAAGGTTGAATTATGTCTCTTACTTGTATGGTCGGCTACGTACCTCACATAAAAAGTGTGTGATGATCAAAATCAATCAATATAGTCTTCAATCAAGTTCCATTCAAGCATGGTTGGCCCACCCTTCATCATGAAGCAACATGTAATCAAATATGGTGTCAATCTCTTGCCAAAAAAGGCATGGTTCAAACCTCATGAGATTTTCAACATATACTTATTTTATGAGAAATGGATCAAAATGATCCCTCAACTCTATTTAAGGGACCAAAATGGTCCCCAACTCTTTGGAGGGATCAATTTGATCCCTCAACTTGATGCAACAAGAAAATTGCAAAAATAACTAAAAGACTTCCTTTCTTACAACATAGATAAATAAAGACACTAAGATTGTAAATTAAAGACACTTTTTATAGATAAATATAGACTTGACACATTGACATGACTACACCCATAAAGCTTACAAAATTTTGGAGAAGAAGAAAGATACAAGTGAAGTGGCAACCATGGATAGAAGAAAAAGATAGGAGAACGAGACAAATTATAAGAAGAGAAGGAGGAAGAAGACAATAGTTCGCAAGCTATTCCAAACCCGCAGATTTCGTTTTTCCAAACATTATCACATAACTCCTCTCTTCTAAAACAGCAGCAAACATCCCATATTTAAATAGGGAAAGAAGCTCAAAAGACACCTAAGCAGCCGCCCCATTCAACCAACCAGAACAGAGAACGCAGTCGCTCCATTCAGCCAACCAGAACAGAGGAAAAAACCAAGTGAAAAGGCACAGCAGAACCACAAATTGAGCAGCCAGAATCGGAATAGCCAAGAGCCGAACAGACACCAAGAAAGGCACGGCCAGCCCAACAACCCAAGCAACCAGCCGCTAATCAGATACCAAGGAGGCACAGCCAGCCAAAATAACCCACGGCTGAGAGCTCCAAACACCAAACAACAAAGGGATAATGGGCCAAGCCCAATAAGAGACAAAGCAGCTGATGCATTCATGATTTTGTAATTTATATTGAACAATGATTTTTATTTAGTTTTTATATTTTTTTAGCTATCCAATGATGGAATGCATCCTATGATCATGGTAGGTGGTGCTTGGGCTTGGTAGACCATGGTTTGCTAGCTTGGTTGGGTCCCTTGGGTGGTTGCCATTGTTTAAAATTGCGCAATATGAGGCTCGCCTTAGCGCAATTTTAGTAAAAACGCCTCGAGGCTTACGCCTCGACCTTTCTTTATGAGGCCTGCCTTAAGGCGCGCCTCGCCTCGCTGGCATAAGGCGTACGCCTCACTCTATTTATGAATTTTTTTTTATTTAAAACTTTCCTAAATCTTATACGAAAGCCCCAAAAAATGTTATATGCTACTTTTATGCAATTCATATATTTTATATTGTTTTGTTCCTATAATATTTGGATTTCAATTCTATTTCTCATCATTTTTCATTTAACACTTTACATCTTATACAATTTTTTATTTCATATGTATGTAAATTTGTTACTTCATAGTTCATTAGAAAGATAATATGTCATCATTTAACATATTATTTGGATATTATATAAAAAATCACTTTTAACTTTTATTTTGACTTTACGCAATTTTTAGATTTTGAGGCTTACGCCTCAAAACGCCTTGAGGCTTACGCCTCGCCTCACGAACGAAAAATGCCTCAATACCCAATTACGCAATTTTAAACCTTGGTGGCTGCTGTCTCTCGGGTTGAGCTTTGGTTCTTGGTTTGAGCTTATATTGAAGTTTTGGTAGCTCATTATTGGTGAGCTGAAGTTTAGCTCATTAATTCTAAAAAGGTATGCTCATTGATTGAAGTATTGTATAGCTCATTATGGTGGAAGTTGGCTTTTTCTTTTCCCCTTGCATTTCTCTCGGTTTCCCCTCTTGCCCTCTCGGTTTTTGGTGGCTTTTGCTCTTCCCATGGTTCCCTGGCTGGTTTCCCCTTGTTGCCTCTTCGGGTCCCTCACCTGGTGGCTTTTTCCCGTGGGTTTTGGCTGGTTTCCCGTGCCTGTGGTGTTGTTCTCTGTGCTGCCTCTTTGGGTTCTTTGCTGGATGGTTTTCCCGTGGCCTTTTCCTTGGTTCCTGTACCAAACTTTGGGGCTGCTGTTTGGAGTCTCTTGGCCTTTCATTTCCCTAAATCTAATTGGTTTAGTTGGAGGTGCTATGACTATTTGGTTTCCTTCTCTTGCTTATAAATATGAGATGTTTTGTGAAGGTAAAGGTTGTTGAAAATTGCTTGGCAAAGCCACTAAAACCTGAGGCTTTTTTTCTCTTCTTGGAAAAGCTTGAGAGCTTGTTCCATTTCTTTCTCCTCTCTATTTCGTCTGGGCTTCTTACCTCTTCTTCTCTACGCAAGGTCCACTCCGCCTGTATCTTTCTTCTTGAGCTTTTGGTGTTGTTGGTTGGCTGATTTGGAAGTATTTGCTGGAGGAGTTTTGGTTGGACGCTTGGACCTTCTTGCTGTGGTGGACCATCGGTTTGCTAGCTCTAAGCACATACTTTTCTTTACCTACTTTTTGATGCATGTGAGGAAACCGTTCTAACAGTTGTTCTGAGGATAGCGCCTTTTTATTTTTCTTTTGTTTTGTTTGGTTTCAATTTTCCATTGTGTTTTGAAGTTGGTGGATGATTGCTACTATTTGAATCTAATTTAATTAGTGTTGCCCATTGTTCCCTTTATCTGGCTTTTCTCTCTAGTTTGCTTACATCAGGAGCCCACCATTAAATGCACATTAAAAAATTGAAACTTTTGCATACATCACAACTCCACTAAATGGGACCAATATAGTCCTCACGTTAACTTTTAACGACAAATATGCATCTGCCGAAAGCACCGGAGTGGTGTAATTGGAAAAGAAAAAAAAAACTTTTCATTATACGCGTAACCTTCTCCACGTAACCCTTCTTCGTAGAGTTGCGCGTCTCGCTGCGAATCGAGTGGCAGCATAAAGATTAAACGTAGCGGACCGACCACCGAGCGCAGTTCACAGTTCACACGCGTCGACTACCACTTTCGCTCCCGCAGACCTAGCGACCGTCCAAAGCCGTTTGCAATCCCGCGCAAGCTTCGACTACTGCTCCCGCAGCCCTAGCGACCGTCCGAAGCTGTAGCGAGCCATCAATCGCGTCGAACATCAGGTCCCGCAGCAGTCTAGAGATCTTCCTTTGTTTGGGATTGTCGATTGCAACACTTGCTATGGATCCTTCATTTTTCACCGAACCTACCTCGTTCGTTACTCGGGAGCAAAGACTGGCATAATCGATCATAACACAGTCAAGAGGTATAATTTTTTTTAAACTTTATTTTGCGAATTTGATTATTTTTTTTCTTGGCATTTGTTAAGTTTCAAATATTTTACAATAGGAATAAATCCTATCAATGAAATACCTACTGAGTGGCTCGAAGATTCTAATTTCTCACAGTTATTTGATGGGTTAACTGAGAAAAATGGTATTAACAGTAATGTAGAGGTTGAGATAGGTGATGGAGATGGTAATGACGATAGTGTTGATTGTTATGATGTTGATGATGATGACAAGGTTGATGATTGTTTTGCGTATGAAAAAACTCAACTTAAAGGAAAGCAAATCATTAGAACCATTGAAGAAAATCCTACTATAATTTTTAAAGGGGAAAGTGTGATAGTGAAGATATAAGGTTATATGTATCAATGCTAGAGAATTGCCTATTGTATCGATGCTTGAAAATATTAGAGTTATGGTTATGACAAGAAAGGTGGAGAACAAGGAGAAGGCATTAACTTGGAATGGAAAGCTATGTCCTAGAATAAAGAAAATTGTTGGAAAAAAATATGCATGAAGCAGGTTCTTGCATAATTTACAAATCATATAATAATAACTATGAGATAAGTACTATGCATGGAGGTCATTTTAGTATGTTGATTTCATTTTTTTCGTAATTGATTTCTTCTTATGCATGTCAATCTAATTAAATTTTTATATTTTCTTTAGGTTTATACCTCCAAAAGGAGAAAATCTCATTGAAGGAGCTTTTTGAAGCTTAGGATATTTTGCTTGGGGATGGACAAGCCTTTAATGAAATATATTTTTGGTTTTTTCAAGTGATTTTTTGTATAGATAATGGACATACTTTATGCTATTGCCTTCTTGATCCAGATTTTTTGTATGGGGTATTGACATACTCATGTATTTTGATTGAAAATAGAAATGCTTGATCATTAAATGAAATGTATTTTTGCTTTTGCTATAATGTATGTAATGAAACAATGCCAAAGTTTTTTTTTTTTAAATTTCGTGTGATTAGAGCTTGTCTTGCATTTAAATTTATTAAATTTAAATTTTGTGATTAGAGGTCTTGCATACCTCCACACATTTTAAAGAATAGTGAAATTATTAAATTTAAATTTATTTAAAAATTTTTATTAAAGAAAAGTTCAATAAAATTTTTTACAAAAAGTATAATACCTACTTAAACTCATTTTTTGAATATTTTAATTAGAAATGACAAAACTACCCTCATACTTAACACCATCAATTTTATCATCACATGGCAGGACCAAAAAGGTCTCATTTAGTGGAGTTGAGGGGACCAAATTGATCCCTCTAAATAGTTGAGGACCATTTTGATCTCTCATATAGAGTTGAGGGATTATTTTGATCCTTTTCTCCTTATTTTATGTAATCAATCCCCTACTTTTAATGTCATGGCCAGTCTCTCCCCTTTTAATTAAATCAAATATTGTAAATAAGATGCAATTCAAATGCTTCATTTTTAGTATTGGCTTGCCACCCTCTACTTAGTATAGGTTATTTTTATGACATGCTATGTAATGGCCTAATATAAATAGGTGCCATGCAACCTTGAAAATCAATTGAATAGAAACAAAATTAACGTGCTTGGTTTCAAGTACTTAAAAGATAGCTTGTTGTTGGCCTTCTTCATTAAATTGATGTTCTTTAGTGAGAGCTTCCATAATTTTTATGATTACATCAAGTTCTTTGGTAAGGATTTGGGTTATCATAATACCATATGTGTTTTCTTTTATCTTTCTACATCTCTCTCACTTTGTTGCTCTTGACCAGCCTTGCTCTTCAAGTCATGGCCGATCAAACTACAACAAAAGTAATCCTAGAATACTCCACACTATCCCATAAACCAATGCCATCATCCAAATCCTCAAGAACACCACAATACTCCACTTATTTTATACTTAGCCCTCCCGCATCTCAAAACACCTCAATAACTCCACCACAGTACTCCACTTATTTTATAGTTAGGCCTCCCGCATCCTACCACACCTCATTGTTTACTATGTGCTCTTGGCCTCTTACCTTCAATGGTATTCTTTATACATCATAAGCCACCGTTTCATTTTCTAATTTTGTTTATTAACATTATGTAGAAAATTTATAATATCAGGTAACAATTTGAACCCTAATGGAGCTATGTTTTGGAAATGATGTGAGGATTTATGCCAGCTTATCATGGATTAATTAAAAAGTCCTTGAAACTCGTGCATGAGAAAAACTTCCAACAGAGACCAACTAAAGCAAAACCACCAAAAGAAAGAGAAGAAAATAAACCAATTCAACCCAGATAAATTAACTTACTTTGATCACACAACCTTCCCCAATAACACTATCTGTAACATCAGCATCAAGCATCTTAGAAGGGGGTAAATATCTAGGTTGGGTGTATATTGGAGCTGAACGATCATAAAAACTGCATTGACAGTCAAATAAGCACAAAATATTATCGTTACCAAGGCAACAAGTGGACAAAACATTTAAACAAAATATATTATTTATTATGTTCTTGATATGCATATTAACATTTAGTTAATAAAATTTCAAAACAAGTTTCAATTAGAAGAAACAAAAATCCACCTGAAATCTGGTACTGGCTTTTTTGTTATTCCAAGATTTGCATTGTAAAATGCCTCGATAGTGCCAATGTCCTCCCAGTAGCCATCGAACAAGTAAGCTTGAACCTGAACTTCAGCAATTCATGATATAAATATAATGCTAAACAGCCCCCAAAATGGCGCTACCATAGGCATAAAACACTTAAAAAAGTACGGGAGAAAACATAAAATCCTGACACATGCATATCGAAATTAGATTCTGCATTCCAAATAACACACTCATGACAGAGAATTAGTAGAAGAGCCAACATTAGATGAATGAACTGATGATAGTGATAAAATTACTACAATGAATAAAATACCATGACAGAGCATCACGTTAGCATACTGCACTGCAAACATTACACAAACTGAGATGATGAAAAGATTGTAGCGGCCTTGCAGTCACTACACAACGAACATGGAAATGATTTAAAACTATAAAAATATAAAATATTTAAATATCTAGAAATGACGGGCATATTGTTCTCTTATTGTCTTATATTTATCGGCAAGTTTGCACAATTATATGGGGATATGCCAGCTTAATCTTCCAGAACACTTATAACCAACCATAAGCCGTTTACAAGTCATCAGGGCGTCAAAATGATTTACTAATCATCAATAGACATACCCTCAATCCAATATTTGTCGCGCCAGGAATAACTTCACTTCCAAAGTCGTTTGCTGCAGGAAACTTTTCACGAAGTAATTGCAACATTATGTCTTTACTGACCACATAAATACCCATACTTGCAATGAAAGGCATCTCTTTAGCTCTTTCATCATCAAGTCCCAAAATTGTCGTATCAACCTGAAAGACAGACCACTACACTTCAGTATGAAAAACCTCATAAACCTTTAAGAATGCACAACGAAAAAAATATGAGCAGCATAATTTTAAAGAACTAGGAGAACCTAGTAAAAAATTCTACCTTCATTGCCTTGAGCTGTTCACCTTTGGGCTTCTCAGCAAACTCAACTATACGCCCTTCCTCATCAATCTTCATTAGACCAAATGCAGTTGCCCTTTCCTCATCCATAGGAAGAGCAGCAACGGTGATATCTGCATCTGTCTCCCTATGTGCTTGAATAAACCTCTCATAGTCCATGCGGTACAAATGATCACCAGCAAGAATTAAGAATTCCATAACATTGTGCTCCTCAAAAAGCCACAAATATTGTCGTACAGCATCCGCAGTACCCTGAGAAATTCAATCCAGTGCAATTAAATAAGCAAGGGTTATTAGCATATAGCATACAATGCTCAATTATTGTTACCTTGATTGAACAAATATTAAAAGGACAAAAAGGATTAAGGCAAAATGATAGAACACTAGAGAACATTACGCAACCAAAAAACTGTAAAAGATTTTTTAAATGATTATTTCAAATGCTGGTGGTTAAGTTGACATATACTATGCCCATATTTCTTTGGACGAGAAGATAACATTCAAAGTGTAAATGAGAGATCAAGCCAGAACATCTCATTAAAGAATACAAAAACTGAATGAGACTGATCGTTTTGATGGCATAGGACTATTGACTGTTTATCAAGTAAATTTAGCATACATGGAGCAAAAAAACCGTGAAATGACCAACTTTATAGATAAATGGACTAGTACCTCAGCAGAACTACAAAATTTTAATGGAACTAGAAAAATCAATCTTAAGATCAAGAATGAAAGAATTCACTAAGGTCCCAACTTTTATAATTAGGTGAAGCACTAAAATTACAAACTGCTTGTGATATGTCTATTATATCAACTCCAGGAATAAGAGCTAGATCAACATAAACACAAGTCTAGATAAATTAACATTGCTAGATTTATTTTAATTTAAGAAGAGAAAAAAAAAACAAAATAAAAAGGCAGGTCTAATGATATCAACTGGGGTATACATCAAGGAAATTAATCAATTTGTATTAAGCTTAATGACATGGAAGGTGGATGATAAATGGGTTACCGCCTACTTTGCAGGTCCCCACCTCAAAGAAGGTTTTAAAAGATGCATGGCAAACATTCATGAAATTACCACTATTTTCTACTAATACAACCAATTACCAATCAAGCATCATAGGTAATTCTCAGTAAGATCAAAATTGAACCATGGACAGACTCAACAAACAATTTTGTCCTAATAAAGCCGGAATAGCATGATATGATAATTAATTGAAGAGTGAGTAGAAGCAAAAGTACATACAAATGGCATGAGATAAAGTTTCTCCAACAATGAAGATCGTAAGCTTGGAAGATAAGAATCAGTCATTAAGGGCAAGCAAAAAAGAAAGGAGCAGGCAGAATAATATAAAACTGAAACATATTGCTAATAAATAACAATCAAGAACAAGCACAAATCTAGTTCCTATTTTTAACATACTACGACAAGTATTAATCCACTATCCTTTAATGGCTACAAGTCTGATATTTCACTAATTGTAACCATGAAATTCCAAGCATCTAACAGAGCATGAGAATTGGAAAAACAATCTCATAAGATAACAAATAAAAAACATTTTCATGTACTGTGCGTGTGCTTCCAAGCATCTAACAGAGCATGACGAATGAAAAACATTTTCATAAGATAATACATATAAAAACATTTTCATGTTGTGTGTGCAATCCTCTTCTACTGCTATTCCTTTGGATCTCAATTGAAAATTGGACGCCCATACCCCACGTAAAGGTCAGGTAATATTTATTAATTAAAAGACAATGTTTATTTATTAGGAGCATTGTCCTTGATAGTTTTTACGAGCTTACTTTTATAGGCGTGCATTTAAAATTGCCAACTATGTTTACACAGTCAAAGAAATTTTTATATTTATAGTGATATGACATGAAATGCTTAGTTAGATTTAGCTTGATAATTGCTACATGAATTCACTACTCTTGAAATAAACCATGTTATGGCATAACTTGTTCTACTTGTGCATTGACTTGGTTGGCGTGAATAAATTATGCTCATGCTAATATAGACTCCGTTGAAATCAAGTAAAATTTGTTCTTACCATTCATAGATTTTTTATTATAACATTTTACATATGACAAAATATGTTTATAAGCTATGCTTGTATGCTTTATGAATATGATTGTTAGGAGTATCCTTATAGTGATTATATTAGCCAGCCAAATTGGCAGGACTTATAACGACAACTCTTCTAAAGGGGTCAATGAACTACATCAAATTGATGAAATCTTTCTTTTGTTCAAGGTATTACTACTATGAGAGACCAACAATATAGCGTAAGTAGGAATCAATAACTTTGATGATCCATTTCTTGATATTATTCACATACACATGATAAGCTGTAATTTTTATATGAATGTTTATGAATCAATTATTCAACAATCATTATTAATACTTGCTACTTTTGAAAGTCAAGCCATAAAAGAGTGTCTATCTGATGAAATGTTTATGCTTGTTATGATGTAATATTCTTTGTTAATTGTGCAATTTCTTAATCGTATTGCATGTCGTATGCCTTAACCAATAGATATTACCTATTGATTTTGCCTTGCAAACATATTCATTATTAATTTTTTCTTTAGAGATCCTACTAGATTAATTGATGGATCGTCATCATAGGAGTATATTCATCAACAATAAATATTCTTTGGGTTCGAGCATCAATTAATTAAGTAGCATTTTCTTAGTTTCAAATTGTAATGGATTTTTTTAGTTTCTCTCAGTTGCACTAGTCACCTTTTTTTCATTAGCCAAGCATTTTGATTTCCTTGACAATAGACTTTAGTATTTCCATTGCTTTAATAATGTTTCATTTCATATAATATAAGATTAAATATTTATGCTTCAATCTTTTTAGAGAAAAGGACCAAAATGATCTCCAACTATATTGAGGAGCCATTTAGATCCCTCAACTCTTTAAAATGGGATCACTTTGATTCCATCATCCAAACTAATGAATGTTGGACTTAACGGCGTTAAAATTAGGGGTATTTCAAATGTGTTGCGGGATCGACGCTGTGAGCTCCAAAAATTCGTGCCCCGACCTCCCCTCTTTCGGGAGAGTTTTAACAAATTAGGTTCCAAGGTAAAATTTCTTAATGCAGATTGGGTTTGAAATAAGACACTACCCAGAGATTTCGCACTCATTTTGCGAGGACTTTATGATATGAGTTCTGATTTCCTATAGGTGCAAGCCCCTATAGTTAATTCCCCCTCCCGATAACGAGAGAAAATTTTCGATTAAGGCTAATCGTCAATCAGATACGTAATATCTAACTGATACATGGCATCCGGCATACAGTAGCAGCATGGGTTTTCGTTTTTGAAACTTAATATTTAAAATAAAAATTTCATCATCTTGCACTTAAAACGAATGGTGGTGGAAATGATGATGAACCCGATCAAGAACCCATGGTTTCGTTGTCCCGGGTCATCGTGGCTCCTGTTAGTCAGAGGAGGTAGTCGACCCAACCTGACGGAAGGATCCTTGTCGGCAACCATGGGTTGCTTCATCCAAGGGCACCTTGTAGATATGGGGTGGATATTTGCCTAAGGGGATAAATTTGAATCCACCTTAGCTAACAGAGAGCTTTGTGCCCTATCGATTATATTTTATTGATTCATATCTCAAGGATTTGATGCCATTGGGGAGCATACGGGCTATGACCGTAACCGTAATACAGTGGAGTCATTAGACCAAACCACTAGGTCAGAGGGTCGCGATCGTAATTGTTAACCATGTGGAGCCGATTTGGCCAGGCCACGGGTTCTTTGCGGAGCCATCCGGCCAAACAGCCGATTAGAGGACCAATACCACGTCCTTGCTGGCAGGAGACTGTTCAAGAATGAATCTTAGTGATATTCTCGACCAGACATTAGCTCTTTATGAGCTGAATTAGTTTTCAAATTTGTCCACCCCAATAAATTATTGCAGAAGGTGGATGATTTCGCTTTAGGTATTTGATGATTTATTTCAATTTTGAATATTTCAGATTTTGATGATTTTTGGAAATTCAGGTTTTATGTGTAGTTGGGAGGCATTTGCTTGAATGTTTGGGGTCCCCTCCGATTGAGATTTTCTGTCAACATGGCCATCATCAGGGTATTCACGGGCAATTTCATTTCATTGATTGAACCCTGTCAACTCTATCGATTTGTTGACAAAGGATCGGGTTATTGTCGGCTTTATGCCTTTAATGGTGAATTTCTTTTATTATAGACTTTGAAGGCCAAATATGAACGTATAAAACAAATATCTCGGTCGATGCCACAACCATATATTTGTTCGATAGTTTGAACCGTGTCGACTCCTATCCAATCATGTAGAATGAACGGGTTTGAACTTGGATTCATGTTTTGACCCGCGCAGCATCCTCAAACGTCATGTATACGCACATAACACACTCACTGGGGCCCATGCGGGTGTATATTTTTGCATGTATTTTGTATAATACATTCGTGTAGTAAATACCTGTATGCATTGTAAAATGCATAGATGACATGTCTGTTGCAATGCAAGTGCAGGGGCATTTTAGGATATTTTTCACTGATCAGTTATGTGGGCAACTGTCATTGAATGTGCATAGTGTTATATTTGGGAGCATGTAGACGCCTTTTATCCGCTTGTACGGGTGTTACGGATCCGGTGGGGTGGCATTACGAATTGAATTTCATCTTCTGCACATTGTCTTTATTGATATATTGTGTATTAGAATTGGTAGACGTCTTCTGTCCACTTGTATACATGTAGTGGATCTGGTGGTGTGGCGTCACGTCATGAGTCGTTTACTACTTTATGCAGGTAGACTGTCGTGCACTAATGAATCCCCTGCAGCAGCTCGTAGGGGTTTCCATTTGCTGTAGCCTTCTTACATTTTACTCGTGGATGACATCTAGTGTGTGGTTGCATATCGCTAGCCATCACTTGAAGGTGGATTACTGCATAAATGAGGAGTCCTCTGCAGCGGCTTGCAGTAGTTCGTATGCATTTGCTAGGTGCTTGACTAATGTTGACTACAAGGGTGCTACAATGTCTCTGCTACAATAACTTGTAGGCGCTTTAAAGTTGCTGGAGGTCTTCCGCCCCTGCTTACAAGTGTTAGTGTATTTGCCTGATGAGCACTCGTTATTAATTGCAAGGATGACTCAGCATTTTACTGTGCGTGTAATAATTCTTCTGTTCAAATTGATAGTCATTCTTAGGCATTGACGACACTCCAATCGCAACGGCGAAATCCATTTTGCGATTGGATGTCGTTTGGGAACGCCGCGTGTCAATTTAAGGTGTCGATCGTTCCTTTTGACCGATTTCATCCGATTTGACTGCAAGGGGTCCCCTCTTAGGCGAATTAGACGTCTTGATTGCAACGGTGTAGTCTGTTTGGCAATCGGAGGTCGTTTGTCCCTTTAAGTGATGTGTCGTAAGTGATGTGTCGCGCCGATGCGTGCATCACTTAATTCGCCGGACTCACCTCTTTTCGCGTGTTTTGGTGTGTAGGGGTCAACAAACGCTACGGTGCAGGATCAATGCTACGGTTCAAATGTGTTGTGGGATTCGATGCTGGATTCAGTGCTAGGATTCGACTGCGCTATAGGATCGATGTTGGGATTCGGCACTGAGGTTTGAAGCCGATGTTCGGAGCTGAGGGTTCAAGCGGCTGGAGGGTTCAAAGAAGGGGGCTTGGTTGTTGGGGTTTCGATGCAAGGCAGCTGGGTTCGTAGTTCCTTGTTTTTTATTTCATTTAATTTTGTTATTCCGATTATAACCTTCTACCATCCCTCGGCCATCCTACCTGATGTTATTTTTTCCGTTAGTTCTAATGGTAGGACCAAAATGATCATATTTTAAAGAGTTGGGGGACTAGAATGGTCCCTCAATATAGTTTGGGACCATTTTGTTCCTTCCTAAAGAGTTAAGTGACCATTTTGATCCTTTTCTCAATATTTTTATATATGAATTATTGCCTTTGTAATACAAAACTGCTTCACTTGAAGTTAAATCTTGGGGTTTATCTTGTATGTTAAAGAATAAATATCTTCATTATATCCCATGTTGTTGGGATGCTAGAGTGTACCACTTCCAAATATATGGGGCGATACCAACATTCAAAAATTTATGCTTAATCCTGTTCTCAACAATGCAAATTATTAAGAAAGGTAACAAAATATGAAGAAAACTTGTCAAGCCATACGCCAGTATTCGGCCTATTCAGCCTAAGGTGGATGAAGCAACATGATTAAGATTAAACTTTTCCAACTGTATGATGAGAAGGATTTAAATCAACTAGATCAAACTAATAAGAAATAAGATCATCAACAGAACCTGAAACCAGTTAGGGTTCTCTGGACTTTGTTGAGCAGCAAGGACCTCCACAAAACCTTCATTCTTGTATCCACCCATGTTACTCCCATAGGCTCTTGAAAGGTGACGATTCAGTGAAGCAGAATTAAACTGAGTCAGAACATAGATTTTTGATATGTCACTGTTCAAACAATTGCTGACAGGAATATCAATTAGTCTGTAGTTTGCTCCAAGAGGAACTGCAGGTTTAGCTCTCTTCTTTGTTAAAGGGTATAACCGTGTTCCAGCGCCACCACCCAATATGATGCCCAAAACACTCTACCAAAGGTGTAAAAGTCAGAATTTATGCCAAAATAACATTTAAAAAGCAAATAAGTTGTCATAAACTAAAAAAGTCAAGTTATATGGAATGCGGGAAAGTTAAGAGTAAAATAACAGAAAGAAACAAATACATACTCTAGTTTTTATTATGATAACTAGATCCAAGGTTTTAAATATTCACATTACATAAACAATTGATTTTAATCTCTTTAAGGATAACCAAGACCCAGAGAAATTCACAAAATAAGTAATGGCTAAAATCCTTAGAACCTGAGTTGCATCTAACATTTTAGCACAAAAGGCTCCTTAGAGTGAAGGATGAGCCCTCTTCTTCACAAGATCTGCCTCTGCCTACATGTTCTAACAACTAGAAATGACTAGAGTTTGTGCATGCGATGGATGACTCTTCATGTAAATCAATCTAAGCACATCATTAGTGAGATAGTAGACATGCCCCATAACTTTGCAATTTGTGGAGTCTTAATTTCCTCACTAAACTAGGATTTAAATTTACTAATAATTTCAAAATTGCTAGGATTAAAAATAAAATAATTTTTATGATAATTTCAACGCCTCAAATTACTTATTTTTAATATGTTGTTTTGTGGGCCATTAGTGGTGGAAGCTCTTGAAGCAGATGGTTTCTTGAGGCAAAGGCAGAAGTCTTTTAAAGGCCATTGAAATCTATTTGGGTGCCCAACAAAAAGCTTTTGTAGGGAGCCAACAACTACACAGGGAATAGGCGCATGCTTGGAGTCCCAAGATACCCTTGTAGAACGACTGGTAGCCAGAGTCAGGGATGAAGAAATAAAAAAGATGTTTTGTTTTATATAATAAGGGAATTTTGGGGTGCTTATTCACTGACATTTTAAAATTTTTAGCCAATAACTTTGCTAAAAATAAGAGCTAAAATGAGTACAAATAAAACAAGAGAGGACATAAATGGTAGAAAAAGTGAATTTTTATTTTACTCCCCTCCATACAAGTGGAATATCTCTCTATACCATCCTGGATGTAGATGAGATATATTAATTTATAACACACCAAGAGAGGGGGGTGGGAGTTGAATTAGACAAGTCATGTGAACTTTGAAGTTCTTTCAAAATTCACAAATTCAAATTCCACACAATGTATGCAAACTTAAAGTTAATTTAAATAAGTCTGCAAAAATATATATGCACAGAAAGTAATAGAAACCACACAAGTTTAAATTAGGTGCAAGTTAATATGATTAAGCAAATGTATACATGTGTTGTAACTTGCAAACTCAATGTGGATAAATTTGCACAGCAAAATAAGCTATATTTTCTTACCTCACTTTACCCCAAATCTATAAAAACTAAGCACAAACAGAAGATTTAACTGCATGTAGGTCAATTTGAACCTAAGGACTATTTTTTTAATAATTTGGGAGGTCAAAGGCCTTCCTGAAAACTAGCACTATGATCTTTATCTGGCCCCATGTTGGGGATGAGGAGTAAACACCACAATGATGAAACAAGCAAGAAAGTAAAAGCAGCGGAAAGTAAAAGGACACTAAGATTGAACGTGGAAAAACTCAAAATAGGGAAAAAACTACAGAGCCACACCACACCAAGAAATCCACTATGAAAATAGGGAGAAACAAGTATAGATCTCTCTTCTCTCTCACTCTATCCTTGCTTCTCTTCTCACATGCACCGTTCTCAATATCTAACTTACTCAAAATACAAGAGAAAGTCAAGTAAATAACTCCAAGGGATGCAACCCTTCAGAAAAATGAGAAAGAAAACCGTCCAGTCAGTCTCGCAACGCTGCGGTGCTCAAACCTCTATCTTGATCCTCTGCGATGCCGTATCCAAACTGCTGCGACGTTCCGCTCTCTGTCGTTCAACGCTGCGGCGCTCGGGAACACAACGCAGGGGCACTCTGGTATATAACGTCGGGGCGCTCAAGTACACAGCGCCGGGGCATTTTACGAAAAAAAAAATTCAAATGCAAAGCACCTGAACCCAAGCAGGGGGTAAACCCCCCGCACCCCTCAACAAGCATGATAGACTTGAGGTCCGAGGCAGCAGAACAACCCGATTGATCAACACAATCAGATTCCACACATAACAATCTCCCACTTGGAAACTGGTTGCAATCAATCCTTCTTTCAATTTGCACCATCAATCATAGTAACTACAGTGTGGCTCACCCTTACTCTTATCCTCAATGAACACTAACTGAAGCTACACATAGCTTCAATTTATCAACTGTCACCGTCTTCGTCAGCATGTATGCAAGATTCTCGGTCGTGTGTATCTTCTCCAAAGATAACTGACCATCTTCCAGAAGCGACCTAATGAAATGATGCCAAAGCTAGATCTGCTTCATCCTGCATGGAATGCAACATTCTTGGCTAGATGTATAGCACTCATGCTGTCACTTGATGCAACCAAAATTAAAACATTGCAAACAACCAAGACTTCCCTTCAATATAACTTAAACATACACAAAACAACTTCAAATACAAAAACACAACACTACTTTCAACTTGTAAACAACACAACCAATTTACAATTAATAAAGCTTAGAGAAGAAGGATACAAATGAAATGACAACCGTGGATAAAAGAAAGAGATAGAAGACCGAGACGAATTAAAAGAAGAAGGGAGGTAGAAGACAATAGCTCGCAAGCTATATAAACCCGCAGGTTTTTGTTCCAAACATTATTCACCAAAACCATCTCTCTTTTATCCTCAGGAAAATAGTCCCTATATATAGAGAAAAGGCATTAAATGCAAGAAGGAAAAACATCTTTCATTCAGCCACTAGGAACACAGAAAAACAGCAGCAAAACCCAAGGGACAGCAGCAAAGGGGGGAGGGAACCGAAGCAACACACAGCAGCCAAGGATCATCGAAACCCAACAGCCAGTAAATACAAGCAGGGATCCGAATTCTGCCTAGGAAACCAGCAGAATTCCAACAGCCACCAAACCGTAACAGCCAAGAATACCAAACAACCAAAATTAAAGAGAAATGGGCCAAGCCCAA
Source organism: Dendrobium chrysotoxum (assembly GCA_019925795.1). NCBI lineage: Eukaryota > Viridiplantae > Streptophyta > Magnoliopsida > Asparagales > Orchidaceae > Dendrobium > Dendrobium chrysotoxum. The sequence continues at coordinate 72,416,397 of CM034315.1, forward strand.
TAAGGAAAATTCAGCCCAACAATAAATGCCCATTAAGCCAAAAAAAGGGGGAAAATCTGAAATTTTGCCTACATCAATTCTCTCTTGGTGGAGAAATCTCATCTAAGATAGATTTTGAACTTCCATCATGTGCAGACTGAACCATATCTAACTCCAGTATTAAAGCCGCGTACTTTCTTTGAACCATTTCTTTTTCTTGATTAAACTAGGCTTGAAGAAGACACTTTCTATTCTCATATTTTTCTGCACACAAATTCATTTTCTCCTGAATTTTGTATAGTTCATTTTGGATTGGATCGGTAGAACTTCCTTGGGACAAGACCCATCTGCTGGTTGGAATTTTGTCTTCAAAATTAGTTGGCTAATTTTCGCAACTACAGATTTATTTCATCTTGACTTTCAGATTGTTTATGATTATCCATATTACTATTATTATTTTTTTTAAATTTAAAGACTCAAAGAAAGGAAGACTCGCTAAAACCTAATTCTCTGATACCAAATTGATGCAACCAAAATTAAAAGATTGCAAACAACCAAGACTTTCCTTCAATATAACTTAAACATACACAAAACAACTTCAAATACAAAAACACAACACTACTTTCAACTTGTAAACAACACATCCAACTTACTATTAATAAAACTTAAAGAAGAAGGATACAAATGGAATGACAATCATAGATAGAAGACCGAGACGAATTAGAAGAAGAAGGGAGGTAGAAGACAATAGCTCGCAAGCTATATAAACCCGCAGTTTTTTGTTCCAAACATTCTTCACCAAAACCATCTCTCCTTTATCCTCAGGAAAACAGTCCATATATATAGAGAAAAGGTATTAAATGCAGGAAGTAAAAACACCTTTCATTCAGCCACTAGGAACACAGAAAAACAACAGCAAAAGCCAAGGGACAGCAACCAAGGGGAACTGAAGCAACACACAGCAGCCAAGGAGCACCAAAACCCAACAGCCAATAAACGCAAGCAAGGATCCGAATTCTGCCTAGGAAACCAGCAATTCCAACAGCCACCAAACCGTAACAGCCAAGAATACCAAACAGCCAAAATTAAAGAAAAATGGGCCAAGCCCAATAAGGAAAATTTAGCCCAACAATAAATGCCCATTAAGCCACAAAAAGGGGGGAAAATCTAAAATTTTGCCTACATCATCACTATACAACTTTCCATTCCCTTGCCAAGTTCTGTCAAGAAACTTTGCAACCAAATCATCTCCTTAGTAGCCTCAGCGATAGCAATGTACTCTGCTTCTGTGGTTGAGAACGCAACAATCTTCTAAAACTTGAAAACTCAACTCACTGTAGTCTTTCTCAAAGTGAAGATATAACCTATTGTGCTCCTCCCAACAAGATCTCCAGCAAGATCAAAATATACATATCCCTGTATATCAATGCCTGCACCAACAAAGCAAAGAGCATTGTTAACTGATCTTCTCAAGTACCTGAGAATCCACTTAACCGCCTCCGAATGAAGTTTGCCTGGGTTACTCATAAATCAGTTGACTACTCTCACTATATATGCTATATCAAATCTTGTGCAGATCATAGCATACATCAAACTTTCAACTGTTGAAGCATACGGAGTGTTCCTCATTTGTTCTTCCACTGCTTCAGATTTAGGCGATTGTTCCTTGGATAACTGAAAGTGACTACCCAGGGAGTGCAAACTGACTTTGTCTCACTCATGTTGAATCTCTGAAGTACCTTTTCAGCATACGCAACCTGAGTCAACTTCAATATACCTGCACTTCTATCTCTACTGATTCTCATGCCGAGAATTTTCTTTGTTAGACTCAGATCTTTCATTTCAAACTCCTTTGATAACCGTTCTTTCAGATATTTTTTCTTCTCCATATCTGATCCTGCAAGCAGCATGTCATCCACATAAGAAAGCAGAATAATATAACAGTTATCAAAATATTTGAAAAAATAATAGTGATCAGCCTGGCACTTCGTGTATCCATTATCTGACATAAACCTATCAAATCTCCTATATCACTGTCTTGGTGCCTGCTTCAGCCCGTATAAGCCCCTCCGGATCCTACACACTAGATCTTCATTACATGTGACCACATATCCCTGAGGTTGGACCATGTATAACTCTTCATCAAGGTCACTATAAAAAAATGAAGTCTTTACATCCATGTGCTTTAGATGTAAATCCTCCACTACTACCATGCTCAGTACAACTCTGATTGAGTCGCCACTGGAGAGAAAATTTCAATGAAGTCCACTCTTTCCTTTTGCTGAAACCTTTAACTACAGGCCTGGCCTTGTACCGCTTACTACCATCAAGCTTCTTTCAGCCTGTAAACTCACTTGTTCTGCAATGCTTTCTTGACATCTAGTAGCTTTGTCAACTCCTAAGTCTGATTCAACTCAAGTGAATGCATCTAATCATCCATGGCTTGCTCTCACTTCTTTGAATCATCAACTTGAATGGCTTCATCATAGCACTCTGGTTCACCACTATCTGTCAGCAATAGATAATACAAGAAAGAAGAATATCTTTGTATTGGCCTTGAGATTCTGCTAGATCTCCTAATTTCAGTAGCAGGAGTCTAAGGTACTCTTTGTGCTTCATCAGCTTTGTTTTCTTGATTATCATCATCCTCAATTTCAGCATATTTGGAAGAATCCTCAGGATTCTATTTCTATCCTTGTGCATTTCATTTTCATTGAATTTAACATTCCTTCTCCTGATGAACTTTTGATTCTGATAACCCAAAATTTGTAGTCAAATTCATCTGAGTCATATCCAAATGAATGTACACTTGATAGATTTTTTTATCAAGCTTACTCCTAGATCCTGCATCAATATGAACATAGGATGAACAATCAAAAACTTTGAGGTAGGATACTAACCTCCTTTCCACTCCTGGCTTCCTCAGGTAACCTTTTATTCAGAGGAACTGAAGGACCACGATTGATCAGATAAACTGCAGTACTCACTGCCTCTGCTCAGAACTGCTTAGGTAGACCAGCATGTAACCTCAAGCTCATGGCATGCTCAGTGATAGTCCTATTCATGCGCTCTGCAACACCATTCTGCTGTGGTGTTCTTAAAACAGTGAACTCATACCAGATCCCATTCAAAGCGCAATACTCCTTGAATTTCTTGTCACGATACTCGCCACCATTATTTGATCAGAGATACTTAAGCCTCAAACCTACCTCAATCTCAACCATAGCCTTCCACTTTTTAAAAACATTAAACACATTTGACTTATATTTTAAGAAGTACACCCATACTTTCCTATTGTGATCATCAATAAATGTAACAAAATACAAAGATTCTCCAATAGAAATAACTGGAATAAAACCCCATACATCAGTATGCACTAACTCCAACTTCATTAACTTGACCTTTGAACCAGTATTTGAAAATCTAACCCTATGTTGCTTGCCACATACACAGTCTTCACAAAAATTTAAATATATAGATTTTAAACCATGAAGCTTTGCTTTAGTAAGAAGTGAATACATACCTTTCTTACTAATATGACCAATCCTTCGATGTCAAAGACCTCCATCAATATTTGAATCCAATAGAATCTGCTCTTTTATTGATAACATACAGGGTGCCTTCAATATTGCCACGAGCTATAATCATAGCCCCCTTTGTCACCTTCTACGTATCTCCTATAAATGATGTCACATGGCCTGAATTTAAAAGCTGACTCACAAAAACTAAACTCCTCTTTAGACATGGAATGTGCCTAACATTCTTAAGTTTTCAAATTGACCCATCTGGCATTCTAATATCAACATCTCCTTGTCCAACAATGTTGCAGTGCTTGTTGTCCCCGAGATACACTTTATTTAAATCACCTTGAGTATAGTTCTTGAATGCCTCCTTGTTAGGATTGCATGAAAAGAAGTACCTGAATCTATCACCCAAGATCTAGAATTGTCCAGAAATAAAATAAGAGAATCTGACTGACACTCTTCTACAGATACATTTGCAGAATGATTTTTTTCTTGACCTCCACAACTGTCCTTCTTTGAACTCATACCAGACCTCCACAACTGTCCTCCAAAACAGTGAACTCATACCAGATCCCATTCAAAGCGCAATACTCCTTGAATTTCTTGTCACGATACTCGCCACCATTATTTGATCAGAGATACTTAAGCCTCAAACCTACCTCAATCTCAACCATAGCCTTCCACTTTTTAAAAACATTAAACACATTTGACTTATATTTTAAGAAGTACACCCATACTTTCCTATTGTGATCATCAATAAATGTAACAAAATACAAAGATTCTCCAATAGAAATAACTGGAATAAAACCCCATACATCAGTATGCACTAACTCCAACTTCATTAACTTGACCTTTGAACCAGTATTTGAAAATCTAACCCTATGTTGCTTGCCACATACACAGTCTTCACAAAAATTTAAATATATAGATTTTTAACCATGAAGCTTTGCTTTAGTAAGAAGTGAATACATACCTTTCTTACTAATATGACCAATCCTTCGATGTCAAAGACCTCCATCAATATTTGAATCTGCTACTCCAATAGAATCTGCTCTTTTATTGATAACATACAGGGTGCCTTCAATATTGCCACGAGCTATAATCATAGCCCCCTTTGTCACCTTCTACGTATCTCCTATAAATGATGTCACATGGCCTGAATTTAAAAGCTGACTCACAAAAACTAAACTCCTCTTTAGACATGGAATGTGCCTAACATTCTTAAGTTTTCAAATTGACCCATCTGGCATTCTAATATCAACATCTCCTTGTCCAACAATGTTGCAGTGCTTGTTGTCCCCGAGATACACTTTATTTAAATCACCTTGAGTATAGTTCTTGAATGCCTCCTTGTTAGGATTGCATGAAAAGAAGTACCTGAATCTATCACCTAAGATCTAGAATTGTCCAGAAATAAAATAAGAGAATCTGACTGACACTCTTCTACAGATACATTTGCAGAATGATTTTTTTCTTGACCTCCACAACTGTCCTTCTTTGAAACTGTACAATCCTTCTTCAAGTGACCCTTCTATTCACAGCTCCAATATACAACTTTTCCTCTACCAGAACTAAACTTTCCTCTCTTTGATTTAGATCTCCCTCAGCTAGGATTTCTCTCTAAACCTTTTTTTCTTGCTTCAACATTCAGAGCAAAATTTGTAGATTCACTGTTCACCCTCCTACAAACCTCTTCATTAAGCACTAACCCCATAATATCCTCAAAGTTCAGCTTTGAACTTCCTGAAGAGTTACTCACAGCAGTAACAAACACATCCCAGCTTTCTGGCAATGAAGAGAACAACAGTAATGCCCTCACCTCATCATCAAAATTGATGCCAACTAAACACAATTGACTCATTATAGTGTTCAAGCTATTCAGGTGATCCGCCATTGAGGTGTTGTCCAACATCTTCATATTGAATAACTTCTTCATCAAGAACACTTTGTTTGAGGCTGATGGCTTCTCATACATCTTAGTCAGTACGGCCATGAGATCGATAGTAGTCTTCTCATTTACAATGTTGAATGCAACATGTAAAGAAAGTGAAAGTCTTATCAAACCTAATGCAGTCCGGTCAAGAACCTCCCATTCCTCCATAGTCATAGAATCCGGCTTCTTGGTGATTCTTTCCAACGGTAAATACAACTTCTTCTGATACAGCAAATCTTCAATTTGCATCCTTCAAAATACGAAGTTCGAATCATTGAACTTCTCAATCTTGTATCTTGCTTTGTCCGCCATTACTCCCACTCGAACTAAAGAACCTCGCTCTAATACCAGTTGTTGGGGATGAGGAGTAAACACCACAATCATGAAACAAGCAAGAAACTAAAAGCAACGGAAAGTAAAAGGACACCGGGATTTAACATGGAAAAATTCAAAATAGGAAAAAAATCACGGAGCCACACCACACCAAGAAATCCACTATGAAAATTGAGATAAATAAGTACAGATCTCTCTTCTCTCTCACTCTCTCTTTGCTTCTCTTCTCACATGCACCATTCTCAATGTCTAACCTACTCAAAATACAAGAGAAAGTCAAGTAAAGAACCCCAAGGGATGCAACCCTTCAAAAAAAATGAGAAAGAAAATCGTCCCGTCGTTTCACAGCACTGCGGCGCCAGTTTGGGATGCTGCGGCGCTCAAACCTTTGTCTTGATCTACTGCGGTGCCGTATCTAGACCGCTAGGGCGCTCCACTCTCTATCGTTTAACACTGGGGCGCTCGGGAACACAGCGCCGAGGCGCTCGGGTACATAATGTTGGGGCGCTCGATTACATAGCGCCGGGCCATTATATGAAAAAAAAATTCAGGTGCATAGCAACCGAACCCAAGCAGGGGTTAAACTCCCTGCCAGCATGACAAACTTGAGGTCCAAGGCAACTGAACAACTTGATTGATCAACACAATCAGATTCCACACATAACACCCGAAAACTTATTCAACTCAATAATCATAGAAGCTAGGAGAAAAGCCCACTATTCTTCACCTTCTTTGGGGAAGTCCCAACTCTAGTTTCCATCACTATTACAGTACTCAAGGGTTCACTCATAATAATCTCTAGAGTTCTGTTTTTTTTATCAACACTTTACCAGGCCTAGAGGCACTTCAAACATCCTCATATATTGGTTCAAGACTCTACTCATAACTGCCTCCTAAGACCTTACCCTCAACTAATTTAGTTTCACTTTCTTGAGTGGAGGCAATTGCGAAGATGAAGATTCTTTGATATCCTTATTGCCAACAACTCTTTTAATTTCTTCAACAATCAGCAGCAACTTTAACATAAGTAAAGTTTACAATCTCCATCCTGCTAGAACTCAAGGAAATCAAAAGCAATTGAGTAATTAGAGTAACATGGGTCAAAGATTAAAATAAAAACCTTTGAAAAGAGGCTTATGCCTTATATTTATAGGCATCAATCAATGTTGAGCCGATCACTTGCAAAGATAAGACATCTTGGAAATCCAATGTTGTAGGATATCCAAATTAAATTGGGTTCTAGAATTTATTGTCATTGTTGAGTATTGGTCCAGGTTTTTAGGATATTCCGCAGAGGCAACACATCACACGTAAATGCCTATAAATAGAATGTATAGGTTGATGGATAATTTGAGGAAAGTTTTAAATAAAGCTTTAGGATAGGTTTTTCTCCAAATTGTTGTCTCCCTCCCTCTCCTCCCTCCCCCACTCTCCCTCTCTTGCAAGAAGCTCAAGAAGAGCTCAAGAAGTGCTTAAGATTCCTCCCAATTTCCTAACAAATAGTATCAGAGACTCATTGAGGCGATCTCGAGGAAAGAAGAAAGTTCTTGTCCAAGAAGAGAGGAGCGCAGTCGCAACATCAGCGAGGAAGAAGGCTGGTTGCAGGTCGGAGCCGGAGCTGATCAGAGTTGGAACGGCCTGGTGTCGCGATCGGGAGACTGTTCGTGCATCTAAGGCAGGTAGGCGGATCGAATGCAAGGCACGGGTTTGCGAACATGCCAAGAAGCATGAATGGGCACACGATTGCGTGCAAGAGCTGACGGACGCGGAGGTTCCGCAATCGGCACGGTAGGACGACGCGCTTCTTAGCAGGGGAGCAGGGCACCTGGAACAGAATAACGCCGGAAGGCAAAATCGCGGGTAGAAGGTCAAGCGAGGAGCGTGGGGCACATGGATCGTGGGATCTAGGCCAGGTCGCTGGTTGAGCGAGTGGGCCAAAGCAAGTAGGGCCATGGAGCACAAATTTGAATTCATGTAATTGTGGACTTTTGTTCAATACTTCCCAAAAAAAATCATATATTTATAAAACAAACATCCAACTGCCTCTATTTATAATATCCAAAAATATAGCATCAAAATCATAACCTATATTTTTAACTTTGATTAAATTCTCAACAAGTTGGCCATGACATGTACAAATATATAGGTCTGCTTTAGGTCTCTCTCTCTCTCTCTATTTATATACATAATTTATTGATAAAAAATATAAAAAGGTTAACTTATAAAAAAATGAGCAAAATAATACTATTATTTCACTTCCCATAAAAAGTAAAATTTTCATCAAAAATCGGGTCAGAGAGATCATGCAAGAAAAGGATGACTTGACAGCTAGCAATCTCATACTCTATAATTTTCATGTCCTGTAACCCTAAACAAATTTCATAATTTCAATTCGGAACTTATTCCCAAAAATAAATTTCATAATTAAATCACAATATTAATAACTTAATATTATTCTCTCTCTCTATATTTATACATAATTTATTGATAAAAAAATATAAAATGTTAACTTATAAAAAAAATGACAAGACATCAATATACCATCTATTCAAATAAATAGAAGCATCAAACCTCACATAATTCTAAGAAAATAATAAGAGAATGCAGGATAAATAAATAGTGATTCGGTGTTTTTTTTAAATATTATTTTTTTCTTGGTATCCGCGTCAGAAAAGCTTGAAATATGTAAGAATACGAGCTTTCTTCAAATAAAAAATATGATAAAAGGAAATACAGTGATTTAAGTAAGGTTGTAAATTAGAAGAAGAGATTTACGATTGGGTTCAATAGTTTGATCGGCATCGAAGTAGGGTCGAACTGGATGATGTAATAAATATTAATTTTATTTAAATATAACATAATTTATCTATATTAATACAATCAAATATAAAATATAATTATAATTAAATAAAATAAATGATCATGAAACATTAAATATAACTGATTTTTTTAAGACATGAAGTATTAAGTTTGAATGGTGGATTTTATTAGCAAATGCCAAATTTAATAAAAAAATATATTGAAATGAGATTTATTAAAAATTATTGGTATTAAACTCTCCAAAATTTAGTTTAAAGATGTTACAGTCAAAAAAATTATTTTTGAAGAATAAATATAATTGATATTATACTTAACAAAATTATAAACTATACTTATTAAAAAAAAGCTTTTTTAAACTCCCCAAATTTTTGAATAAATATAGTTGATATTATATTTAATAAAATAACTTTTGCAGAAAATATAAGCCATATATTAGCTCAACTTTAATGTTTTTAAAATTATGCCCATTTTTCGAAAATGAATATAGTTTATTTTATTTTTCTTATTTTCTTATTTTTAAAATTCTTTCATTATAATTTTCAAGTAGAAATAGAGAGATTTAAGCAGTATATAGATGATAGGAAATAATTAATAAGTATAGGTTTAAATATGTGCTTCTATATCTTATATATTACTAGAAGAAATTATTTTATATTTTTAGTTATAACATAATTTCTTCTAGTAATATATAAGATATAGAAGCACTTATTTAAACCTACACTTATTAATTATTTCCTATCATCTAAATACTGCTTAAATCTCTCTATTTTGGCTTAAAAATTATAATGAAAGAATTTTAAAAATAAGAAAATAAGAAAAATAAAATAAACTATATTCATTTTCTTAAAATAGGCATAATTTTAAAAACCTCAAAGTTGAGCTAATATATAGCTTATATTTTCGGCAAAAGTTATTTTATTAAATATAACATCAATTATATTTATTCAAAAATTTGGGGAGTTTAAAAAAGCTTTTTTTAATAAGTATAATTTATAATTTTGTTAAGTATAATATCAATTATATTTATTCTTCAAAAATAATTTTTTAGACTGTAACATCTTTCAAACTAAATTTTGGAGAGTTTAATACCAATAATTTTTAGTAAATCTCATTTCAATATATTTTTTTATTAAATTTGGCATTTGCTAATAAAACCCACCATTCAAACTTAATACTTCATGTCTTAAAAAAAATCATTCATATTTAATGTTTCATGATCATTTATTTTATTTAATTTTAATTTTATTTTATATTTGATTGTATTAATATAGATAAATTATATTATATTTAAATAAAATTAATATTTATTACATCATCCAGTTCAACCCCGCTTTGATGCCGATCAAACTATTGAACCCGGTCATAAATCTCTCCGTCTAATTTACAACCTTGCTTAAATCACTGTATTTCCTTTTACCATATTTTTTATTTGAAGAAAGCACATATTCCTACCTATTTCATGCTTTTTCGACGCTAATACCAAGAAAAAATAATATTTAAAAAAAAACACTGAATCACTCTTTATTTATCCTCCATTCTCTTATTATTTTCTGTTATTTATATTGTGATTTAATTATGAAATTTTTTGGGAATAAGTTCCAGATTGAAATTATGAAATTTGTTTAGGGTTACAGGACATGAAAATGGTAGAGTAGGAGATTGCTAGTTATCAAATCATCCTTTTCTTGCATGATCTCTCTGACACAATTTTTAATGAAAAATTTACTTTTTATGAGAAGTGAAATAATAGTATTATTTTGCTCATGTTTTTTATAAGTTAACTTTTTATATTTTTTATCAATAAATTATGTATATAAATAGAGAGAAAGACCTAAAGCAGACCTATATATTTGTACATGACATGGCCAACTTGTTTAGAATTTAATCAAAGTTAAAAATTTAGGTCATGATTTTGCTGCTCTATTTTTGGATATTATAAATAGAGGCAGTTGAATGTTAGTTTTATAAATATATGTTCTTTTTTGAAAGTATTGAATAAAAAATCCACAATTACATGAATTCAAATTAGAGTAATCAGACGGCCATAAACATCTATTTCTCTAAGGTATGTCTATTTTATTATTGATGTTAAATTTCGAGGACGAAATTTTTATAAGAAAGAGAGATTGTAAGAACCAGTTCAACTGAACCGGTTTCTATCCGATAACTAACAGACAAATAAACGAAGCTAGAGCAGAATCGCAGCCCAGGCGGACCGTATACGGGCATGGGCGAAGCTGGAGGATTCGGTTTTTGGTTTCGAATGAAGAATCATGTACGAGATTGAAAATGAACGACTCTTTATGAGTAATATCTTTGTTTCACCCACTCTCGTAAGGGTAAAATGCGTGAGGAAGTTTCTGTCGAGAGAAACGGCCGAGAGGAAGAATGAAGAAGGAAGAAGGTAGGTTTTCAAATTTCATATTTTTTCTACATTTCTTCTGTGATTTAATCCTAAGAAGAGATCAATTGCTTTAAAGGAAGACAGAGGAAGGAATTGAGCAAGATAATGAAGAAATTTATTGGAAAAAGATGAATCAACGAATTTTCATTTCCAACATCAAAAGAACTGTAAGTGATTTAAATTTCCTATATGTTTCTACTCAAATTTAGAAAATAAAATTTATAAGACTTTTCTTATTTTGATGGAAAATAATTTTATGTGAATTTCCTATATGACGAAATTCATACATGAGGAAATTTAATGAGTGAAAATCCCATTTCAACAAAGAAGAAAGAAAATGATTTGAAGTATTGAGATAACTAATTTTATTTAATAATATTCAAGATATGAAAAGTTGAAAGTTTTCAAGATTTTGTAATATTAGCAGATGCATTTAGCGTTACTCTTAAGGATGTTAGTCAAATCAAATTCATTGTGACTTTGAATTTGTAAACTGTTCAGCAATAAATAATGAAAATTAATGTTATTAGAACAGTGAGATTTTTATACCTAAGCTGAGACAAGTATTGGAAGTATATTGCAAAGGATTAAAGATTTTGAAGGAAATTGAACATACAGAAATATTCAAAGTGAGTAATTTCAATTGTATTATAGAGAATGCCACATTCTTTTTATGTTATTTTAAATTCTTTTAATTAATGAAATTGTTGAATGATTATGGCATTATATTAATTGGCTTTTATTGTATAAATAAATTAATTAAACGAGATGGAAATGTGAAATTTTTGCTAAATTATCACTATAGAATATTGTAAAATATCTAAAGTACTTAATATAGTTCAATGTTATATATGCAACAAATCTGAGACTGATTGAATTACTAATAAATATGTATATGGATAAAATGTTTTTACAAACTACTATAAAGTGTGAAGGAAAATGGAATAAAATGAATGATGATTTAATTGAAATGGAAACATTAAAATATAAAAAATGTGCATGCATGCAAATTATAGGAGTTCACCCCCATATGACACTGATTGAGGAAGCAATGTACCCGTGCATGTTAAATAAAAAATGGAAATGAAAGTACAAATGGTTGTACCTTTATTGGTACATTTAGACGATGCTCCTATACTAAATGAAAAAGGAAAAGAAATATGCTAATTAATAATTGTAAGTAAAGGATTTATATCATGTCACATAGAAATGATATATATATATATATATATATATATATAAAAATGAAAAGAAAGTCAAATGAATATATTTCATTTATGTATGTATTCAAAAAAGGAGATAGGAGTAGTAAGGATTTAGTTCAAGTGAAGTGTATTAAGGATGAAGATCAAAAAGTACTTTTCTAGAAAGGTAGAGGTAAACCTAAAAAGACTTGGCTAGAAAAAATTAGAAATGATCTTTCTTTATTAGATTTAAACGAGAATTTGACTCTTAACAGGGCAACAACAACAACAACAATAACAAGCCTTTGTCCCACTACGTGGGGTCGGCAACATGAATCCTTTTTCTCCATTGTGTCCGGTTCAAAGTCAAATTCTCGTTTAACTAACAAAGTCTTTTTAGGTCTACCTCTACCTTTCTTAACATAAGTCAAATCTAATACCTCTACTTTCCTAACTGGGTCATCTCTCAAGGCCGCCGTTTTATGTGACCAAACATCTAAGGCGACTCTCTCTAATCTTATCCTCCACTGGAGCTACTCCAACCTTTTCACGTATATGCTCATTTCGTATCCTGTCTCTAAGAGTAAATCCACTCATCCACCTAAGCATCCTCATCTCCGCAACACATAACTTAGTATTGTGCTTCTCTTTTAATGGCCAACATTCTGCACCATAAAGCATTGCAGGTCTCACCACCATCTTATAGAATTTTCCCTTAAGTTTAAGGGGGACTTTTCTATCACACAACAAGCCCGATGCATTCCTCCACTTCAACCATCCAACTTGAATTCTACTGATAGCATCCCCATCTATTTCACCATCACTCTGAACAATAGATCCAAGATATCTAAAACGTGTACTCTTATTAATGACTTGATCGCCCAAAGTCACAATCCCCTCACTAGGTCTATTACTGCTAAAATTACACTCCATATATTCAGTTTTAGATCTACTCAAGCGAAAACCTTTAGACTCTAAGGTTGATCTCCAGACTTCAAGTTTACCTTCAACTCCCTCTTTAGTCTTGTCAACAAGAAGAATATCATCAGCAAAAAGCATACACCAGGGTACATCCTCTTGTAAATGTCTAGTGAGAACATCCATGACTAACGCGAAAAGATATGGGCTTAAAGCTGATCCTTGATGTAATCCAACCGAAATAGGGAAATACTTGGTCAAACCACCTTGTGTTTGAACACAAGTAGTAGCTCCTTCATACATATCTTTAATGATTTGAATATAAGCATTATTAACTCCTTTCTTTTCAAGAACTCTCCATAGCACTTCTCTTGGAACTTTATCATATGCTTTCTCTAAATCAATAAATATCATATGTAGATCCTCCTTATTCTCCCTATATTTCTCCATCAAACCTCTCAATAAATGTATGGCTTCCATAGTAGACCTACCCGGCATGAATCCAAATTGATTTTGAGAAACATTAGTATCACGCCGCAGCCTACGCTCCATAACTCGCTCCCATAGTTTTAAAGTGTGACACATTAACTTAATTCCTCTATAATTCGCACAATCTTGTGCATCACCTTTATTCTTATAAATAGGAATCAATACACTCATTCTCCACGCATCTGGCATCTTTTTAGTCTTCAAAATATTATTAAAAAGTTTAGTTAGCCAAGAAATTCCTTCATCTCCTAAGCATTTCCACATCTCTATTGGGATATCATCAGGTCCAACAGCTTTTCCACACTTCATTTTCTTTAAAGCCTCTCAAACTTCGGTTTTACTAATACGCCAATAAAAACAGCAATCTTTATTTTCATTTAGGATGCTAAGGTCACTAAAGTCAATTGTATTCCTACAATCTTCATTAAAAAGTTTATCAAAATATCTCATCCACCTTTGTTGAATATCTCTTAACAGGGCAATGGAGAAAAAAGATTTATGTAGCCGACCCCACGTAGTGGGACAAATGCTTGATGTTCATGTCGATGTTGATGTATATATGTAAAATTGCTATATTACAGGTATAATTGCCTACTGAGTTTACTTAGTAAACTCACTCTATTAAATTAACATTTTTTTTTTGTAAGTCTCCTGATAAGTGAAAATGGCTGAAAGAGAGGAGTACGTCTACAGAAGATAGCGCTCAAATGAATGCATGTAATTTTTTGTTTATGTAAATATTAAGATATGAAGATTGTATTAGTAATTTGATGGAAATGGATATTAGTGGCTCTACAGTTATATTTGGAATGTAAATGATAAATTGTGTTTCAATTTAAAAGTAATGTTATAACCGTCCGACTGTTCGTTCCCTCCTCGTTAATTCGAGTATCCGAGTCGGTTTGTGACAAGTTGGGTGGCCAACAACAAGCTTTTGTAGGGGGCCAACAACAAACTTTTGTAGGGACCCAACAACTACACAGGGAATAGGCGTATGCATGGAGTGCCAAGATACCCTTGTAGAACGACTAGTAGCCAGAGTCAGGGATGAAGAAATAAAAAAATGTCTTGTTCTATATAATAGGGGAATTTTGGGATGCTTATTCACTGACATTTAAAAATATTTAGCCAATAACTTTGCTAAAAATAAGAGCTAAAATGAGTACAAATAAAACAAGAGAGGACATAACTGGTAGAAAAAGTGAATTTTTATTTTACTCCCCTCCATACAAGTGAAATATCTCTCTATACCGTCATGGATGTAGGTGAGATATATTAATTTATAACACAACGAGGGAGGGGAGGGGGGGGGGGGGGGGAATTGTATTAGACAAGCCATGTGAACTTTGAAGTTCTTTCAAAATTCACAAATTCAAATTCCACACAATGTATGCAAACTTAAAGTTAATTTAAATAAGTCTGCAAAAATATATATGTACAGAAAGTACTAGAAACCACACAAGTTTAAATTAGGTGCAAGTTAATATGATTAAGCAAAATGTATACATGTGTTGTAACTTGCAAACTCAATCTGGATAAATTTGCACAGCAAAACAAGCAATATTTTCTTACCTCACTTTACCCAAAATCTATAAAAACTAAGTACAAACAGAAGATTTAACTGCGTGTAGGTTAATTTGAACCTAAGGACTATTTTTTAATAATTTGGGAGGTCAAAGGCCTTCCTGAAAACTAGCACTACGATTTTTATCTGGCCCCAAAACTTATTCAGCTCAATAATCATAGAAGCTAGGAGAAAAGCCCACTATTCTTCACCTTCTTTAGGGAAGTCCCAACTCTAGTTTCCATCACTATTACAGAACTCAAGTGTTCACTCATAATAATCTCTAGAGTTCTTTTTTCTGATTAACACTTTACCAGGCCTAGAGGCACTTCAGACAATCTCATATATTGGCTCAAGACTCTACTCATAACTGCCTCCTAACCCTCAACTAATTTAGTTTCACTTTCTTGAGTGGAGGCAATTGCGAAGATGAAGATTCTTTGATAGCCTTATTGCCAACAACTCTTTTAATTTCTTCAACAATCAGCAGCAACTTTATCATAAGTAAAGTTTACAATCTCCATCCTGCTAGAAGGGCAAGGAAATAAAAAACAATTGAGTAATTAGAGTAACATGGATCAAAGATTAAAATAAAAACCTTTGAAAAAGAGGCTTATGCCTTATATTTATAGGCATCAATCAATGGTGAGTCGATCACTTGCAAAGATCAGACATATTGGAAATCCAATGTTGTAGGATACCCAAATTAAATTGGGTTCTAGAATTTATTGTCATGTTCTTATCAACTTCTCAAAAAAGGCATGGGAATTGGGGAATGTATGCATGCATATTCTTTTGGGTTAGATTAATCAAGTCATCATACAGGCCATAATGAGGTAATGTAGGCCCCTAGTTGAAAACCAACTTGATATTCACCCAAAGTTTCCACTCACATAAAACCAAGACGTGCAAGGACGCCTAAGAAACACATCCATTCAATCCTTAGAACTCATCTAAATGAACTTGCCTACTTATAAAGCTATTTGCCCGGCAGATCTTGACTACTCATTTAAAGTACTAGTTAAGCTAAATAGGGGTTCTCGGCAAAATAATTCATCTAATGTACTCACCCTCAACTTAAAACTTGCACAAAATTCCTGTATGATGGACAATTGCCAGCCAGACTCATCCACTACAGAACAACCAGATAGAGCTCGAAAAATTTACTTCTTAATTATTTCTTTATAGGGTCAATCATATGCCCCTAACCTTAATCCTCACTTCTAAATAGGAGTTCAATTCGATAAACAAAATTAAATCATTTAATCATGCACTTTTGCGGCCGCCCATAGGCTGCCCTACTGAAACTCAGCAAAGATCTTCCTTCTAATGCTTCAGTTATCTCTCTCTCTCTCTTCTCTGTTTTCCCTTTGACTGAGATCCATGCCTCAGGTAAGGTCTTGGTACTCTCTATGTAGAACTTTGGATGCAACAAGTACGATGTGAAATAAACAAAAAGGACTAATCAATAAGACCACCACATTTCAAAGAAAAACCGCAGAACAACAAAGGAAACATAAACATACTTTGCTAGCGGGTGGATCAAGACACGTCTGAGAGTCCCGCGAGTCCGACACCGCCTTTGGCGATACCAACATATGTTTCCTCCGCAATAAACCTGCTCCCCTGCGGCCACAAACCGCTCCAGCATGTAAAAGCTTCTCACTAACGAAGCTAGAAGATGAAGCAGCGATGCTTCCTATTGGATGCCGTAGCAAGGGAGTCGAAGACTTCGAAGACGACGAAGGAATTAGGCATTGACCCGAAGGAAAACTCGAAACCCCAATCGCTGCCACCGACATTGGAGCAAGACAGCGAGCTTTCCGCCGTCACCTCGGACAGAGCAGCGAGTTCTAAGCAGAGATTAAGCTTCTCGCCTTCTCGGCTGCAGCTCGGTTTATTGCCATAAAAACAAGTCGTCTGTTATTCCGTATTTTTGGAAAATTTTAATGATTTGGAAAATTAAGATTCGTTTTTATAAAACTTTGTGTTCGATTTATTATATCTGATCTTCGTGGATGATTTTAACTTTAGAGCGTAGGGACACGTGACTGAAGACATGACGGCTAGGAGAGTGAGAATAGCCGCGTGGCAGGGCAGGATACCGTAGACGTCTGGCGCCTGTTAGGATAGATTCGGTGACGCGAACCGGGCCAATCCAATTGATTCGGCTTGATTTTCTTCTGACCTTAGGCGACATATTCGACGGCTGTAATTCATTTGATCTGAATAATAAATATATTTGAAATTAATTTGATAAATGGATTGTGAAGTTTCGGTAATGTTGATTATTTTGCTTGAAATGCAAATTTATGTGCCAAATAAAAAAAATAAAATCAAAATGATCTTTTAATTTCTTATGAAGCATCAAAATGATCATTAACTATAACTTATAAAGAGAGTACCAAAATGAAATAAGAATAATAACAAATGAAAAGGAAACTAGCAAGAAAATAGCTAAAAAAATAAAACTTCCCAATCAAAATGAAATAAAAATAAGACTACCACCTGTTGACCCTGTTTCTCCCTAGACCTAGGTCAAAGGGTTGACCTGGTCAAATTTGACCAGGCTAGACCCTGGAACCCAACCCAGTGGGTCCAGGAAGTCAAGCCAGGTCTGCTGAGCCCAGACCCAGGCCCTGGGTCAACCTGGTTGACCAGGTCAACCCAGGTTGACCCATTAGGCCCATAGAGGTCTAAACTAGTTCAAATCAAATCCAAACTCAATCCAGGGCTCTCCAAGCCCTATTCTCTCCTCCACTGGACTCAGTGGGTCAGGCTTGACCCATTGGGCCCAAGTCTTGGTCCTGGGTCAACCTGGTTGACCAGGTTGACCCAATAGGCCTTAAATGGGTCTAAATCAAATCCTAACTTATTCAAGGTCCTTCACTGGCTCATACCCTCCTCCCTTGGACCCATTTGACTAGGATTGACCAAGTCAACCCTTGACTTGGTCAACCTAGACCCTTAATAGGTCAAAATGACCTATTTAAGACCTATGGAGGCCTTTTAAACCTGACCTAGTGATCTAAAACCCAAACCACGGCCAATTCAAATAGGTTTCCCTCCTAATTAGATCTAGATTCAATCCCGGCCGTCCATGATGAGTCTAGAGCCTTAAATAGGAGAAATTAGGGCTCTTTGAAGGATCTTTTTCCCTTGCTCTCTCTCTAAGGCTCCCCAAGCCGAGATCTTTGAGATAGAAGCTATATTCATTCCTCCCCACCTTCCCCACTTCAAACCCGATCGGTCAAGGACGCCGGCGGCGAGATCCCGGCGACCCAAGGCTTGGAACGTCCAAGGCCCTGATCCGATCGATCCGAAGCCCATCTGACCGTGGTTTCTTCAAGGAAGACGTACGAGGACAGTCTACAAGTGCAACCGAATCGAAAGCTTGGAGATCCCACGGTATAATCCTTTGAAAACCCTAGATCTAGCG
The DNA here is from genome assembly GCA_019925795.1 of Dendrobium chrysotoxum. Lineage (NCBI taxonomy): Eukaryota > Viridiplantae > Streptophyta > Magnoliopsida > Asparagales > Orchidaceae > Dendrobium > Dendrobium chrysotoxum. Next base: position 72,434,984 of record CM034315.1, read on the forward strand.
CAAAACACTTAGGTCTAAATAGGCTTATGCACAACGTGTTTTAGATCAAGCCAGTTAGTCCACAAGATTTCTGTCCACTCCTAGACTCTAGGTTTAAAATTTCATCAAATTCCATCCACCCGATCGAGAGAACGAGGCGAAAATCCGTTCTAGGGTTTCGGTTCGCCGCCTGCATGCCTACCGGAGCTCCGGACCGTTGATTTCCTGATCAACGGTCCTGATTTGGTTGTTCCGCGCCCTCTCTCCGACCGCGAATTCGATCCCGTGGTCCCGCTCGTCGTCCGGCAAGATCAGGACCGTTGATTCAAAACCGCGCGGGATCAACGGCCCTGATCCGAGATGACGTGTTTAAGTGCCGCGGTCCGCGCCGCCGCAATCATTGGCAATGATTGCGCGGCGGCGCAATCATTGCCAATGATTGCTTGTAGCCGCGGAACCAACCCGGGAGCGCCACGTGGCCCGCTCCGCCGTCGCCGCGGTCTCTCCCCCCAATCATTGGCAATGATTGCCCGGGACCGCGGAACCAGTCCCGGGCTGACACGTGTCCCGCCGCCGCCACCGAGCCGCCAAAGTTTTTTTTTTAAAATTATTATTTAATTTCATTAATTTAAAAATTATTTTTTTAAAAAATATATATATTTAAAAAAATAATAATAAATAAAGATAAAAAAATATATAATGATTATTTTGTTATTATAATCACTATTATTATTATTTTAATTATTATTATTTTAATTATTATTATTATTTCAATTATTTTAATTATTATTATTATATTATTATTATTATTATCATTTTAATTATTTTAATTATTATTATTATTATTATCATTATTATTTTAATTATTATTATTTTAATTATTATTATTATTATTATTATTATTATTATTATTATCATTATTATTATTATTATTGTCATTATTATTTTTATTATTATTATTATTATTATTATTATTATTATATTATTATTATTATTATTATTATTATTTTAATATACTATTATTCTTATTACTATTATTATCTTATTTCATTTTAAAAAATTATTTTTTTTAAATTAAATCATTATTATTACTATTATTACTATTATTATTAGTACTATTATAATATTAATATTATAATTAGTAATATTATTATAATAATATTATTATATTAATATTTATATTATTATAATATTAATGTTTATTATTATTATTATTATTATGATTATTATTATATTAATATTAATGTTATAATTAATAATATTATTATTATTTTCAATAATAGTATTATTATATTATTATAATATTAATTATTATCATTATATTAATATTAATGTTATAATTAATAATAATATTATTATTTTCAATAATAGTATTATTATATTATTATAATATTAATTATTATCATTATATTAATATTAATGTTATAAGTAATAATAATATTATTATTTTTAATAATAATATTATTATATTATTCTAATATTAATTGTTATCATTATTAGTATTATTATAATATTAATATTATAATTAATAATAATATTATTTTAATAATAATATTATTATTAGTAATATTATTACTATAATATTAATTATTATTATTAGTGTTATTATAATATAAATATTGTAATCAATAATAATATTATTTTAATAATACTATTATTGGGATTAATATTTATATTAATATAATATTAATATTTATTGTTATTAATGTCATTATAATATTAATATTGTTAACTAATAATAACATTATTATCTCTAATAATGGTATTATTATGTTAATATTAATATTATAATAATATTAACACTTATTATTTCATATTATTATAATATTTTGATTATTATTATTTAAAATCTATTTTTAAAATTCCAGATATTATTATATCTGATTTATTTTAAAATCATTATTTATTTTCAAACATTAATTATTTTAAAATTACCTTTAAACCTATTAAAACTTCAAAAATTCATAACTTTCCCGTTTTAAATCGGATTTTGACGCACAATACCTCGTTCTTTTCAGAAAAATATGAATTTTAATTTAAAATTATTTTTTATATCTGATTTTGTCCTTTCTGGATGCTTTCTGTATCACTATATTATTTAATTATTTAAATATTATTTAATTAATATAATTGATTATTTTAAAATAAAAAATTATTTTAAAACCCCCTTGGTGGCTGGTAGACCTCCCATGCTTATGAACTGAAGTATTTTCAGTTATCTTATTTTCAAACTTACATTATTATTATTTATAATATTTATGTATTTTAAAAATGAGTTTAAAATTACATATTATTTAAATCCCCCAATTTCGGGAAGTCTACCCCTTATGAAATTTTAAACCTAGGGCCTATATGTGAACAAAATTCATGTGGGAGAAGGATTAGTGAATGATTGTGTCCCAATCATTCACTAATCACTTCATTAGGCTTCTTTACTTAGTATTTTCGTAGTCCTTGCATGTGTAGGTTGCACAAGCACATAGCCTAGGCTCTCCTAGATCTAAGGACTTGATTGGTGTGTTTATATTTGCTGCATTACCCTCTATGTTGTGCCTAAGGGTTAGCTAACTCACTTTATTCCTGCTTAGTGTAGTGACACACTAAGGACAATAATTAAGGACTGTCTAGCGAACTTTGAATATTTCTAGGAGCTAGGATAGATCCCGGATTGCTATGAAACTTTAAACACTAGTGCTTAGTGACATCTGGAACCCTCTAGAATTTTCTAGGAATTTTCTGGACTCTTTAAAATACTTAATTAGCAAACCCTAATTTACCCGTTAATTAAGCGTTAGAAACTTCAGAAAAATCTAATAAATCCATTTTAAATCAAAAAATACCCATAATACCTCAAACTCTCCAGAATTCAGTCCCCAACCTTAGATAATGAGAGCCCCTTAATTGGACCTTAATCTGGACTTTAATTCAACCTTAATCAAAAATCACCTTTTTGCCTTAATTAAATCATTAAAAATTATTAAAAATCCCAAAATTTCCCCAAACACTTGGGAACACCTTCTTAGGTCATTTCTGACCTTTGGGGGTGATTCCAATCAGTTTGGAGCTGATTTGGGCCAAAACCCCCAAAATACCCCTAATTAGGCAATTTCGATAATTCCTTTAATTGCCCCAACTTCTAAAAATCATAACTAATTACAGAAAATTCCAAAATGGGCAAACTAAAAGGCATTCAACTCATATTAAGGTCTAATATTTATTAAAAATATCAGGTGCCCAGAAACCAACTAAAATTAAAAAGTCAACTATTCGGTCAACCGTAGCCTATAGTCTAGGGCCCGAAACTTCTAAAATTCATAACTTTACGTAGGAAACTCCAAACCCAGCAAACTCAAAGGCATTCAACTCATATTAGGGTCTAGTATTTATTAAAAATATTAAGATTTCATAAATCAACTTAAATCAAAAAGTCAACAATCCGATCAAACTTAGTTCAAAATGAGACCAAAACTTCAGAAATTCATAACTTTGGATAGAAGAATCCAAATCGGGCATACTAACTGTCTAACTGATCAGGTTAAGGCCTAGTATTTTATAGAAATATTAGCTGGTCATAAATACCCTTTAATCAAAAAGTTAATTTTGGACCCCCTTTTACTTAGTGTATAGGTGGACCCCGAACCCCCTAAAACTCACTAATGCAATTTAAACTTTAAATATTATTACCCTAAGAACTAAAACTCATCCACACATTAAATCAACTAAGATAGATCTCAATTCACTAATATTTGGACTTTAAATAAAATTCCCTTTTCAGACCTACAACCAACCTGGACAGTAGGCAACTGTAACTAACTACCCAGCTTAGGATCTACCTCAGCTACACACCTTTTCACACACATCTAGATGGTTTTTTAGGGCACCACTTCTAGACCTAGGCTAGGCCGGTGTTTACTTCTATGATGTGTGCCGAGATTTCTGAGATTTCACTGCATGTTGTGATTGAGATGATGCTGGTGTGGTTGTTTACTTTTACTGCACTCTGGGAATTGATGTGATTGCACGATAGACTACCCATAGGTTAGGATCGATTTTGATACTAATGATGTTTTCTGCAGGTGGCCATGCTCATGCAGCGCTAAATATAAGGGGGGCAATAATCATGATTTAAAAATTAATGCTGTTTTATGCAGGTGCTTCAGAAATTGCTCAGCCCCCCTAAATAAATGAGGGCTAAAATAATAAATCATTATAAATTGCTACAGGTGCTCCAGAGCTTGCTTAGCCCTCAAAACAATTAAGAGCATGGCCAGTGTGGCTGTGATGAGTATTTTATTTTCCCTATAATTGCTTGTGATATATTAAACTGCTTGGGATGATTTTTTAGGATAACCTTGCAGGAGCGTCTAGAATTTACTGCTTTCATTTAATGTAATTGATTGTAATATTGGTTAAGAGTTGTGAAAGTTCATTTTGAGTGGGGAGACAAGGATCCAAAGGTTGGATGCCCAGAGAGAAAAGGACACCCAATATGAGGATAGTCCTTTTCTATTTGGGGAATCTAAATTTGGATCATTCTACTACCCGGGGAGTCCAAGGAGGCTGAGATCCAGGGAGCCCAAGGAAGCTGAGATCCAAGGAGTCCAACAAAACTAAGATCCGAGGAGTCCAAGGAAGAGAAGATCAAGAAGATGAAGATCTGCAGTATCCCACTCAAAATAACTTACGTCAGTCTTAGAATTAGAAATCTTGGTTGTTGGCAGTGGTTCCCGGCCACTTTAATTTTCTGCAGACCCTGGGTTGTAATTAAGGGCAGTTGGCCTATGGACATTTATTAATTTGTTTGGATAATTTTGATGTATTTTATGATTGTGTGCCTCTAGGATTGTTTGCTTTCCATAGTTTATTGGCGATCTGCATGCCGCTTTTGTTTTAGCCTGGATTTCGTTAGGCTCTTTAAGGACTAAAATTTTTTCTACTCATAACTAATATTCAAATTTTAAGATTTAAATAATTTAGAAACTTAACGACCTAGGGAATTACCGGAATCGTCCGGGGTCACATGCATATTATTGCATTTCTCTCTTTCCTTCTATAAGACACTTCCCCGCCTGCGGGTAGAGTCCGGATAATCTGACCTATGAGGATGAGGTGCCGGACCTGGGGAAGCCCAGTCTAATTCTAAAAATTATTTTATAAGCCTTTTTAAAGTTCTGTGCATACCTGATTTGGATACTTCAACTAGCATGCATTGCATTAGAAACTAACTAAATCAAAATTTTAACTGCATTAGCTCTAAAAGCATTCACCCGACATCAGTCCGGGGCCAATTAGGAAATCCTCTAGATGTCGGCCCTATTTCCGAGAACTATAATATACCCACCAATCTTTCATAAATGACTGGACAGCATGGTTTTAAAGCGATTAGGTGGTTAGCTGCCTCCCCCTTCCAGGCCTGGGTATGTCCAGGTTTTGCATTGCATTAGTTAGGACACAGGTGTTAGTGTTGCGTAGAACACTAAACCCATTAGATTTAGGATTCAAGGCTACTATTGTTTCGTAGTACGCCTCATCAGTAGGTAGGTCTTCTGTCTTCCAGAGACCCTAAACCCTACATATCCGCGTCACATGGATGACGCCACCTCCATCCTTCCCTCCTGCATGTTTCGAGTGCATGATTTATTTATTTTTCTCCAGTTTCTTTTCACTACCTTAGTCCCTCCGGATGCTGATGTGAGCCGTGCATGTTGACTAAGCCTAGTTGAACCTCTCTTTCCCTCCGAGTAGGACTTCCTAGTCTTCCCCATATGTGCCAATCCCAATTCAGAAAGTATAATATAGAATCCTTAATCGAGAGTATTCTCAGGCTCCGGCTTGAGATGTAATTAACCACGGGGGCTTGCGCCCGTGGGAAACCGAATCCCACTCTCAAATAAACCCTACTCGAGCTAATGTATCAGGTGGGGGAAACCCGTTACGATCAGATCATATATATTATTACCCATCGGGGTGTGCTGGTGAGAGCCGCTATCCTCAATGGTTAATCATATGTGTGATCGAATCTGCCCTTCCATTAGCCAGATACTGTCTCCCCTCGCGGGGCGATGGTTTCTGTAGTCCTTTCGGAGGTCCACACCACCATTAAACTTAAGATACCAAATGAGATTCCACTACTAGTAAGCCAGCTCTTGTTTTATTGGTTAACCAAGCACTCGGGGAGCTTGTAATCAGAAAGGTTAACGATGGGTGAGTTTGATGACTCAAGCTAGCCCAACAAGTAAACGATTATTTATTAAAGCATAAACAACATTGCACTGAGGTTTGCAACATGAGAAATAAAACAAATGCGAGTATTATGTACTAGCAGTGCAGTTAAGTCATCATGTTACAATCATATTATATTATATAATTGAAGGTGCCAACCATTTTGTGATGACTTTTATTAGGAAATCAATAATGCCATTATACTCATGATTATTTATATCCAAACAATAAGTAACCCTCTCTTATAGTAACATTCAAATATCATCACATCAAGTATACTTATATACATATATGTATGACTCTACACTCATTTATCTTTACAGAATCCTCTCTCTCTCTCTCTCTCTCTCTCTCTCTCTCTCTCTCTCTCTCTCTCTCTCTCTCTCTCTCTCTCTCTCACACACACACACACACACACACACACACACAACAAGAAAACATCGATTTACCGACAGTATTTACAGCGGAATCATATCCAGCAGTAACTTAACAACGGAATTTTCAGTGGATACACCGTTGATAAATTACCAGCAGTCAATCCGCCGGAACGTTCGTCGATTTTTGCAAAACATGTGATAATTTCCTACGAAAATTATGTCGAAAACTATCGGCGGAATTTTCGACGGAAATCCGTCGGCTTACTTAAACTCGGTGAAATAGTTCCGTCAGATTTTCGACCGGAAATATTTTAAATGGAACATTCAAGTTAGCCATGTCGGTGGGTTGACCTAGGTTTTTGGCCAGCCTGGTTCTGGTTGGAATTTTTTACCCTTTTACAAAAACGGGTCAGGTTCGGGTAGTGTCAAACAACAGTAGGTCAATATCGGATTTAATTTGAACCTGACTCGCAACCCATTTTTGGCACCCCTAATAATGTGACTTATCTCGAGTCGAGCAAACTTTTTAACTGAGTCGACGGACAAAAACAGCTCGAAGTCGCTTAATACTGAATTTTTCTTCTCTCTCCTCTCTTTTCTCTCATTTCCTTTTTTTCCTCTGTTGGATTCTGTTTAAAGGAAAAAAGAAAATGAATAGTGAAAAATAAGATTTTAATAACATAAGATAATGGATTATGAATTTTTATAATAAAGACATTAAAAAGACTTAAATGTAATTATACTAATTAATCAACTTTTAATCCAAAATCTCTTTATATCTTCAAATTAGAGATCCAAAAATCATACAAAAATATTCATTAATTAGATAAGCATGTTCAAAATACTCAAGTGAAATTGATTTGCCAAACGGACACCTAATGGTCACAAAAATCTCACTTGTACCGATAAGTGTCAATTTTTTAAAGAATTTCACCTAAACCCAAAAATTATAAAAAAATTAGAATAATTAAAGCATTACACTATATATATTCTAGCAATAATGGTTTGTGATTTAGATTTATAATAACACTTGAAATAATTTTTTACTATTGTAGATCAAAAAATTCTTTAAAAAAATTAAGGATATTTACAATCTACACACCTTAAAAAATGTCGTCCTCAATATTTTCAAACCAGAATGAGTAAGAATAAACTTGGATATAGTTGTCTCGTCTTAGATTCCTTCTCCCAAGTAGTCTCTCTGGTTGTCATGTGCTTGCACTGCATATTAACTATAGAAATCTGTTTGCTCCTCAATTTTCTCACATCGTATGTCAAAATCATATTTAGTTCTTCCCTATAGTGCATATTCAGAGTAACCTTGACATCTTTAGCAGATAATTTCTCCTCAAAATTAGATATCTACTTTCTCAAAGATGACATATGAAACATACTGTGTATATCAAACATATGATCAGGTAATAAAAACATGTAAGCAGAAATACCGCTCCTCTCAATGATCTCAAAATTTCCAATATACCTTAGCTTAACTTACTGATTATCTCAAATCTGTTGACACATTTTATAGTGTTGACTTTGACATAAATAAAGTCATCAATTCGAAATTCAACCAACCTGTATTTCTGATCATAATACTTTTTTCTATCTATCATGTACAGATTTCAATCTTTCTTTGATCAAATGGATCTTTACTGTAGTGTCATCCATAAAGACTGATCCTATCACATGTCTATCTCTCACCTTTATTAAAGTCAAAGGATTCCTGCACTTCCTATCATACAGAGCTTTATAAAGAGTCATACATATGCTGGATTGATAATTATTATTATGGCTGCAAACGAACCGAGCCGAGTCGAGTATGTAAGTGTTCATGTTTGAGTTCGTTTATCATTAGCATGTTCAAGTTTGGTTCATGTTTGATCCGAGCTTTATTATTTGTGTTCCTGTTTAGTTCATTTAATTTAAGAGTGTTCGTGTTTGGTTCATGTTCAGTTCATGTTTAGTTCGTTTAGTGCTTATCAAACTTTAAACAAACAAGCCTTAACGAACTATGTTCGTGAACATATTTAACAAACAATCTATTGAACAAATAAACCTTAAATTTATTCATGAACATCTTAAACAAACAATCTAGCAAACATGGACAAATGTGAAATGTCTCTTGTTCATGAAATTAAATTTATAATAAAAATAATTATCTATTTAAAATAAAAATATGATTAATCTATATGAATATATTTTTAAATGAAACTTATATGTTGCATTTCTCTCCATTTAGTACAACAACTGAAAGATTATCTTCTATGTTTGTAGAAATATTTCAATGATTCTGTTAGAACTATAAAAATACTCTATCAGAACCAATATATCCTATAAAACATACTATCAAAATAAATATATCATATAAAATAAAGCATGTTGATATTTATATTATGTATATTTATCAATTTTATAATTAAATATTAATCGAGTTTTTATCGAGCTTATTCACGAGTGCTGAATCGAACACCAATCGAGCTTAATGTCGAGCTTGTTCACGAACTTCAAATGATGTTATTTGTAAACATAAATGAACCGAACACATTAGTGTTCAAGTTTGTTTATTTAAGGGTCGAGTATTTAAAACGTTGTTCAAGTTTGTTTGTTTAGTTAGTTAAATGATCACAAACGAGCTTTAATCGAACCGAGCATCGAGTAGCTCGTCGAACGTTTGGTTCGCTTGCAGCCCTAATTATTATTATAAATAAACTCTATCAACGGGATATCATCCTTCTACTATCCCCAAAAATCAGGACACAATCTCAGAAGATCCTCCAATATCTAAATAGCTTTTTTCAAACTGTATGTCTATTTGTGGATGAAAAGTCATACTAAAGTACAACTTTATACTGAATCTCTATTGAATATCTCTATATAATTTAGAGATAAATCTGTTATCTCTATCAGATACAATCACTATTAGCACACAGTGTAATGTGATAATATCTTTGACATATATTTATGCTAATCTTTTTATTGGATTAGTCAATCGAATCAAAATAAAATGAGCAAACTTCATTAGTTGATCAATTATAACCTATATAGTATCATGCCTCTGCCTTGATCTGGGAAAACCCATAGTAAAATCCATCGTCACTTCTTCCCATTTTCACTCTGGAATAGGTAATGACTACAGAAGATCGCCTAATTGATGATGCTCTGCCTTCACTAACTGATACGTCTCACACTTCAAAATAAACTTCGTTATGTCCTTCAATCTATGCCACCAAAATATATCTTTTAAATCTCCATATATCTTGCTACTTCCTAGATGAATAGTATAGCCTGAATAAGGAGGCTCGTGTACAATCTCATGATTTAAATCTCCAAAAATAGGAACTCATAATATATCCTTACAAAAATAATACCAAAATTAAAAACCTGTAGTTCATATTTATTATTAGATCTAATCTAATCAATCAGTTTCAGATATTCTACATATAATTTCTAGGCTTCCTAAAGCTTTTCTTACAAAGAAGGTTGAATGATCATCTGAGTCAATATACCATAATTCCAACCCGTAGAAAAGATCGCCTCCAATTATAATCTCTATATATCTCGTATTAAATACTCATCAAAAGTGAGCTGAAGAAATGAAACTTTAAAATATTTCCTACTCAAAGAGCTTTCCACCACATTAGCCTTACCATATTGATATTGAATAGTCATATCATAATTATCGATCAACTCAAGCCATCTCCTTTACTTTAGATTTAGATTCTTCTAAGTGAATATGTACTTTTAAACTCTGATAATCAGTAAAAATCTCATAGCTAACACCTTACAGATAGTGACTCCAAAATTTTAAAGCAAATACCACAGCAGTAAGTTTCATATTATACTTTAGATGGTTTTTATCATGTAGCTTCAACTGTCTGAAAACATAAACTATAACTTGGACATATTGTATCAAAACACACCTCAAACCTCTCAGTGAAGCATCACTGGATGCTTGAAATCCTTCTGTACCATATGGAAGAGTCAAAATTGAAGTAGAAGTCAACAATCCTTTAATGTCTAAAAACTATTATTGTACTCTGGTATCCAGACAAAAACCACTGACTTCTGAGTCACTCTCATCAGAGGTGCAGAAAATTGAGAAAACTCCTTCATAAACTTTTCATAATATCTAGTCATATCAAGAAACGGTGTACCTCAAACATAATAATAGGCCTCAACCACTCAGTGATTGCTTGAACTTTTTATGGGTCTATAGAGATACCAACACTACTCATCATAGGCCACAGAAAAATAACACTCTTCAGCCAGAACTAGCATTTGGAGAATTTTGCATATAACTGATACTGCCTTAAAGTCTCCAAAATAATTCTCAAATGTCTGGCATGATCTTCCTTGGAAGCATAATATACTAAGATGTTATCTATGAAAATAATAATAAATTGATCTAGAAAATATCTGAACACTCTATTCATCAGATCTATAAAGACAGTTGATGCATTCTTCACCACAAATGGTATAACTAAGAACTCATAGTATTCATACCGAGTATGAAAACTATCTTTATCACATCAATATCTCTCACCTTCACTTGATAGTATGTGGATCGCAAATTGATCTTTGAGAGTACAAAAGATCCAATAAGTTGATCAAATAGATCATCAATCTGTGGCAGATGATACTTCTTCTTAATAATAATTTTATTTAACTCTCTGTAGTCAATACACATACATATTTTATCATCCTTTTTCTTCTCAAGTAAAATAGGTGCTCCCCATAAAGACACACTAGGATGAATAAATCCCTTATCAACCAACTCCTGAAGCTCCTTAGGTGCCATCATATATGGAGATTTAGATATCGAGGTCATAACCAAAAATATATCAATACGGAACTTTATGTCTTTATCTAAAGACAAATTAAATAACTCCTCACGAAATAGATCTAGAAATTCTTGTACTATCGGGACATCAAAAAGAGAACCAGAATTTATACTCCTATCCCGAACTGATGCTAGAAATACTATACAACTCTTTTCTTCCATAATCTAGCTGCTTCCACAGCAAAAATCTGACAAGACAAAACACTTATAGCTCTCTGAAATACACAACTTTTACTGTCCAAAAATAAAGTAACTCACTTATTTAAGCAATCAATTTGAGCTTTGTACTGACTTAATCATTTCATACCAAAAATAATATCATATGAAAAAATAGGTAATAAAATTATTTGATTTTTACTTATTATAAAAAAATCTTAATATCATAGAAATAAAATCTATTAGTTATCATACCATCTCTAGTTAGTAAGCTACTAGAAAGAGAAATAAGCAATACAATTGAAGGCAAGTGCAGTAAAAGTTGTGTATTAAATAAAAATGACATGTATACTCAAAATTAAATAAATGAATAACTAGCTCCATAATTAAATAAAAAATGGCATGGATACTCAAAAATATAAAGCATACATGTACAACATCTAGAGCATCATAAGCTTTCTACTGAGTCAAACTATATATGCATAACTGAATTGGAGAAGGAGCAACAGAACTACTAGGCTCTCTCTGACCACAACTAGATGGCCTCATTGCCACCTAATCCAAACCACTGGCTCTATCAGATTGTCCCTTAAAAAAGTACGAAGATGAACTACCCTCAAACTCCCTGCCGATTTGATAAAGCTCTCAGATATGTGCTCAAAACATCAGCCAAATCCTATTGGTGTACACTCTGTCACCTATGTCCGACCTATCCACACAAAAAACAATATTCAATCATCTTGTAGCACTGACCAAACTAATGTATACCACAACTCTAATATACAGGTGCCCCACTAATAGAACTAGAATTGGCTATGCTTCCACAACTAGAGATTGGTGTAGATATTGACAGTCCACCACTCCTAGAATCTCCAAAGTGTAAATATGCTCTTTTTTCTAGAAAAGCCACAAGAAGTCTCACCACTAAATCTCTTCATACTAGCAATCCACTAGTTATCAAATCATTCTTTATTAGACGAGCTCTCTTCACAAGTTTAAAAAATAAAAAAATATGAAATAATACTAGTGGATGTCTTAGATTATCTCATAGTCTGCTTAAAAATCTATAGTACTTCTTTACGAAAGTGCTAACTAGCTATGGTGCATATTTGGCCAAAAGTAGTGAACTCTGCCTCATACTGCATAATTGTCATGCTCCCCTGAACCAATCTCAGAAAAGTCTCATACATCTATTTTCATACATAAGGTGATATAAATCAGGCTCAAAACATATCAGAGCTGTACTATATATAGGAGCTTCCTGACTGCCACTTTACCCATCCATCATATATGTCTATTTGGGTCTAACGGATCATGATCACACAGGATATGCAACTAAATATACATGCACATGAAACAAATAATAATAAACACCCAAACAAACTCAAAACTATCCCACTTAACTTACAAATAAATTCCTATAGCTCTATTTTATGATCTATTCTAAAATAATTATTCTGATACCATAAAATCTTATCATAACCCAACCCGACCAAGATATGTCTTATCGTGTTGAGCTATGACAGACAAATCGCATGATCTAATTTTAGAATATTTTAATTTTTTTTAATATTCATTTTAAATAAACTACAAACTATAGAACTACTAAAATATCTAAATACTGAAAATAAACTTCTTCACAAGATTGATTTTATTTTATCAAAATATATTTACACTATAACATATAGCTACATGCATAAGCTATATAATTGAATAATAAATAAACTATAACTGTACAAAAATTAAAACAGAGAAATACTTATAAACTCATATTTGATCCTAAAAAAATTATCAATAGTCTTATTCCCCTTCCCAGATCATAAATGAGAAGTAAACCACAGTGAGCTATTGTAACTCAGTAAATAATACAAGCTGATCTGAAATTTTAAATTCTTTAATTAAATATTTTATTAAAAAGTAATTAAATACAGTCAAATAAATCATTATACTGAGAAAAATAATAAGTGCATAGCAATTATTCAATTATCTAAATAATATTATTGAGCAGATAAATAAATTATAATTCATATTATAAAGCAGTTTATATCATATTTTTTAGACCCAGACAAAATCCCAAAGGATTCTAACACCTTATGACTGTATTTTGTACTTATAGCAGGCTCATAGGCACTAGAATATATTCGTAGGCACCAGAATATAGCTTATAGCCACCAAAAAGTGTCTTATATGCACCATAATATTCTCTAACACAAATAGAATCTTAAAGGATTATGGCTCCTTATCTCTCCCAACAAATATAACTTTATCACATATACATATTTTTCATCATATTATAGTAGTTGAAGCATAATTTAGCATATGTCTGAATTGCATAATTGTCTATAACGATGGATAATAGAAAACTCTACTAAGCAAAAAGCACATTTTTAAAAAATAACCAAATTATCAGGGATTGTGTAAAATAATATTGTAAGACATATAGTGTACTAAAAGACTATTTTTTAGAGTTAGGATAATTTTCTATTCAATAAAAACTCTACAAATTTCAAAACCCCATTGTAAAATTTTTAGAAAATATTTAAAATGTACATAATCTTAATCTCTATAATATATAAAAAGTTACACGGTGAAAGTTTTATCAGTATGAAGTTATCCGTATTTTTTGCTAATGAAAATAAAATTTTAATAAAAAATTTTAGTAAAAAATTGTGTATTTTTTAAAATGAAATGGTCATAATATGACTTACCTCAAGACGAACAAATTTTCAAACTGGGATGATGGACAATAACGACTCAAAGTCGTCCAAAATTGAATTTCACTTTTTTTCTCTTCTTTTTTCTCTCATTTCCATTTTTTTCGGGTCTATGCTGACTTCTGTTTAAGGGAAAACAAAAATGAATAGTAAAAATAAGATTTTAATAACATAAGATAATGGATTATGATTTTTTTATAATAAAATATTAAAATGACTTAAAGGTAATTATACTAATTAATTAATCAACTTTTAAACCAAAATCTTTTTATATCTTCAAATCTATAGATCAAAAAGTTATACAAAAATATTCTAATTAGCTAAGTATGTTCAAAATACTTAGGTGAAATTGGTTTGCAAAACAGACATCTAACTGTCCTAAAAATTTCATTTGTACTGATAAGTGATAATTTTTTAAGGAATTTCACCTAAGCCCAAAAATTATAAAAAAGAGTAATTAAAGCACTTTATTATCACTACAAAAAAGGGCTACCGCAGCACAATTTTTCGCTTTTACCGACGGTTATAACCGCCAATAAATTCTTTCCAGCGGTTCCAAAATCGCTGCATGTACACTGTTATTGCAATGCGCTGCAATAACATTCCGCGGCGGTTCAAGGACCGGCGGGGTAGATTTGCGAAGTGTCGAATTTTGTAGCGTTTATAACCGCCACTATGTTACAGAATTGTAGCGGTTATAACCACCACAAATTTGTCATGGACATACTGATTTCCAATAAATTTATCAATGTATTTACAGTTGCATGAACTAAATGGCGATAAAAGATGAAAAATGTGACAAAATATACTCTATCATTCAAGGAACAGCGACTAAATGGCGATCGAAATAAAAAAAATTAAGGTAGATGAAGACGAGTTGGAAAATACCTATGATCGAGCAACCGAATGACGACCCGAAATTCGTCGATGATGACTGATTCGACAACGAGAATGGATTCTATGTCAGCGCCGGTGAATTCGATCGGTCGTGGATGGGGATTCAGAGGCGACGGCAGACGTTCCAGCGAGCGAACGTAGGAATCGCATGGAATGGCTCGGTTAGGGCAGAGGGGGAGGAATAAAATGTCATTTTAAGCAGCGGTTAAAACTATTGTAATAAATTATTTCTTGCATCGGTTATAATCGCTTCCAATTTAGAGTTATAGCAGCGGTTTGACAACCGCTGATATTAAAGACTGCAAAAACTTCAATTTTTTTGTAGTGTATATATGTTCTAGGCAAGACGGTTTATGATTTAGATTTATAGTGACTTATGAAATAATTTTTTACAGTTGTAAGTAAAAAAAATTCTTTAAAAAAATTAAGGATTTTCACATTATGCTACCTAGTTTATGCAAGTATGGGAGGTTCAATGGGAGTCATGAGTGGAAGTAGAGTTATAAGTAGGGATTGATACATGTTCATATCACATTTCATAGATTGCATATTTTGATAATTAAAATAAGTTTAAGTATAAGAAACATTATATCAACAAGTAATTTCTATTACGTCTATAAAGTAACTCTGTGGAAAGGTATAAGTATTGTTTTGTTAACTAATTTATTCTAATATCTACCTCTGAGAATGTTTCTGTGAAAATGACAAGTATATATGTGGCCGTTCAAGTAATAAATTTTTAGGATGATGGTTCTGAATACCTTCACGTTAAATCATATATATGTTATGTTCTATAATGTTAATATAAAAATATGAATAACTTAATATTCATATCTTATAAGCACTCAAGTTATTTCCTAATGTTTTAAAATTTTTATTTGAATAGTGTTATTGTTATTATAAAATGGAAATTGACATATGTGATAGGAATTTGGAAAAGCTTACTTAGCATATTTGTGCTCACTCTGTGAAATTTATCTAATATTTCAAGAAAAGGGAAAGAACCTCTTGCATAAATGTTGAGGCACATTTTTGTAGTCCAATATTTATTCATGTTTTGATATTTGTGAAATTGAGTTGGACTATCGTAAAAGTCTAAAAGAATATTTTGATAGATATGACGAGTTAAATTTATTTGGTGTATAATGTGTTTTATTATATTATATTATTTTGAAAATTTTAGTGGCTCTAATAATTTAAATTAGATATGAGATATTTAGGTTTAGGATCTAATTCTTTTAGGAGACCCTGAGGCATAAAAAGAAGGCCCTTTGACCACCAATGGTGACCAATTTGCCAAAGGTTATCACTTCCTTCACATGCCACCTTGTCAAACACAAATGAGGATGAAGCTGGCCTGATTAGGCTTGCTTGATCAATTATGGGTCATTAGCACCTTCAAGTTGAATAACATAAACATTTATACTATTAGTGTGATCATTTGCAATTGCTTTGAAATATTTGTTTTGTATCAAGATTTGTGAACGATTAATATACTACTCCAATAAGAAATAACATAAGAATTCTCTTATCCTTGAAAATAAAGTTATATATTTATCTTATCAGTATCTTACCTATAACTACTTGGCTTGCTTCCCTATTAAAGCTGTTAATAAAAAATTTTGAACCATATTTTAAAATTGAAGTCAAACTTAAGCACAACTTAGACTTCGTTTGGGACAACTTTCTTACTGCTTTATAAAACAGCTCTTTAATACAAAAATTTTTAATTAAAAAAATTTTTATACTTAAAAATTACTTTAAAAAATAGTAATAAAGCTGTCCTAAATGAAGCCTTAATTAGACTTCATTTGAGACAGCTGTTTTATTACTTTGAAAAACTATTGTAGATAAAATAATTTTTAAAACTGTTATAAAAATAAATTTTTAGTATTTTTAAAAGCAATTAAAAAATAGTGACTAAATAAAAATAATGATAAATAAAAATTAAATAAAATAACTCCTTAAAAAAATGATCAAGCCCAGGGTTTGTTTGGACATTTTTTTTTATTAGTTTTTAAAATAATTTTTTAGTATAAATTTTTTTGAATTAAAAATTTTATATTAAAAAATTACCGTAAAAATAATAAAAAATTTGCCCTTATTTCTAGTCGTAATAACTGTGGAGTCCAATTTCCTAGAGAGCTTTTATTAGAATTCATTACGTAGCGCAAGGTGGATGGTGGAGAGAAGCTGGACAATGCGGCGGTCCTGGGTGGGCGGCTTGACCGGGAATTGGCAGTAGGTTGTACTTAATTTGTCAATTTCAGTAAGGAATTTTTCTTGCTAGGCATGCAGAAGCAATCGCATTATCATAAATTATTCTTATATCCCTCTAAATTTTTAATTCTTATAAATATAGCACATTCCAATATCTTTTACTTGTATGCAAGTTAATAGTGGAATGAAAGCTATTAGTAAAGGCAAAATTAATCACAAAGTTTTATAGGATTGATTTATCCATGTTGTTTTAAAATTTTTACAATTAAAGTTTTTTTTTAATGGGGTATGTATCCTCTGCCACCCCAGTAGAAGAGGTGTTTGGCGGAGTAACTAATCTCTTGGTAGGCCTAACGACAATCAGCCTCACAGGTGCCGGACCATGTACTTATTTTCTCCCCACTTAAGGAGTCACGCCGCATGAGAGAGAAATCAAACGTGGACTGAGGGGTTTCCAACCACGCTCACCCACCAACTCAGCTAAATCCAATGGGGTATTAAAGTTAATTTTAATGAGTTTAAATTATTAGTGAGTATAAAAATTATGTCAGATAAAATGGATTAGTATGGACTTCAAAATCATCTTATTTACATTAAGATTAGTGCAGATATCATATAAAATGTTAATCTTAAAGCAAATCAAATGACTATGAAGTTCATTCTAATATATTTTGCATCAAGGTATTTATAATAAATGTATTTTTCTTTTGTGAAATCTCCTCTATTTAATAATTATGTGTTATAAATTGGACAAGATACAATATCTATTGTTTATTCAATAAAATTTATTTTAAATCACAATTTATTTATAATAAATTAGAAAATATGAATAATTTTTTGATAAATCTCTTAAAAAATTCAATTCAATAGCATGAATTTTGAGATAATAATCGAATCGAAAAATTTTCAAAATTAAATTTAAGACCCTCCTAGCTTCAATTCAACAAATTTATAACAAAATAATTGAATGTTTCAATGAGACGAACTTATTAGCACCATAATTCATCAGATCCAGCTCCAAATGAACTTAAATCAAATATTTGAATCATATATAGTACCTATTTGGGGAAATGATGAACATACAAAATATACTATTATAGTTAAGTAGTATGTCGTCCAAGTCTAAATTAATGGAGAGGTAACTCTCCAACAACTTAATCAAAATATTTCAACGTACAAATAAATTATCGGAAAAATTAGTCAACAAATGCGATTTAACTTATTCAATTGCATATCTGTTCTAATCACAGTATTTTAAACTGGAAAACCATCTACAATTTCAACGGCTCAACCTCAGATTTCTTTAATAACTAAACACAGTCAATCTTTAAACATTTTTAATGGCTTAAACCCATAAAACACGGCCGCATAGTCAAAGAAGTCAAGCTCAATCACGCGCAATAGAAGGGGTAAAAAAAAAAATACTACAGAAAACCAATACATTATCAACTTACATGTTCAAGTTCTGTATATATTTGTACTGTTCTATCTGCAAAGGAAGAAAACAAAGAAGGAAGATAAAGCAGTACAGTTCTGTAACATGGCTATGCAAATGGAGGCCATTGATTCCGGCGAAATCATGTTCTACGTGGTCATTATATGGCTCCTGGTCGTCTCGATTATCATCTTTGCCTCATTCGACGGTGATGATCAAATATATCGAGGGTCGAAAACGAATGGGCCGCAGTTCGTCGGTGGCAAAGGCTGTGGATGTGGTGGGTGTCAGGCTGGTGTAGGAGTCTGCGGTACGTATCTTTCTTGAGAAAGCAGAACTGGAGTAGTAGTAGTCTGTGTGCAAGTGATCAGTTTGGAGGAAAGTTATACTGTGCTGGAGTTCTGAATTTGTAGATGCAAAAGTCTGCTTTTTGATTTGAAGAAAGTTTATATCAATCCATTAAAAGTTGTATTATATTTATTTCAAAGAAACAGTTGGTTGGATTTTTCTTCTACTTGAAATCTCTGAGTTTTTTTGTGGAAGAGGTGATGATGTAAATTTGGAGATTTTTTTTCTTTTCTTCGATTGGAAACCTTTCAAGGTGAAGGAATGTAAATTTGCTGATTTTTCTTTGGCTTTTTAATTTCAACTTGAAATCTCTCAAGCGATTACGTAGAAGATGCGATAATGTAAATTTGATAATTTATTTGGCCTTTTCTTCTACTTGAAATCTTTCGAGCAATTCTTTTGAAGGGATGATGAAAATTTAATGATTTTCTTGGCTTTTTTTCAGCTTAATTGAAATCTCTTGAGCATATGAAGTAAATTTGATGATTTATCTCGGCCTTTTTTAAAACTTGATGAAATCTCTAAAGAAACTCTATAGGAGAGGTGATGATGTGAGGAAGGAGATTGATGCTGAAGTGTTAAAGCTTTTACATCAATGCAAAATCTGCTAGATGCTGAAGTGTTAAAGCTTTCATGGTTGGAGAGTGCTTGAGATATAAATTGTTCTCTTGACTTGGATTTAAAACTGTAGCTGTTGGTTTGAATTATGTGGGACTAACTGGAGGAGAGATAATCATAGTGATATGTTGCATGTAAGAAACTTTTCGGTAGTTCGGAAGAGAGATGATAGAAAATTTCAAGCAAATTCATATATAGTAGAAGTGAGACCCTTTTATGCAGAAATTTGGGAGAAAGAAAGTCTCAATGTAAATATTTGATAATTTTTCGCTATAATTAATTTATAGTTACTGTGTTTTTCATTTTCTCTTCGAAATCATGGAGGAAAGTTATCCAAAATTTACTGTAAAAGAGACTGACCGCTTAATCTTGTAAGCCCTCCATGATTTTGTGATGTTGTCTGGCCTTTCAAATGAATAGCATCAATCAACATTAAATTTGTGCTGGTGTCTTATATTTTTTCAAACATTTTGAATTATTTTCCTATCAAATTAAACAATATTATCTCTTTTAAATCAAGGTTCAAACCTGTTGTCTTCCCTTCACATTTAGTTGCAGTGAGCTCCATCACGTACTCTCTTTTCCTTCACATGTTATCAATCCATTGATGCTTCACCCCAGCAAGCTCTCTTCACATGCAGTTGGTTCCACCGATGCCTTCCCTGATGACTGCCATCACAAACTCCTATCAAACTTCACTCGTCGCCGATCTCATTGATGCCGGCCCCTAATGAACTCACTACACACAACCAATCTCGTTGATGCTTTTTGCAATGAGTGTCATTCTGAACTCCTCTTCTTCTTCGCACACTGTAGGTCTCATCACTACCTACCCCCGACGACCTCTCTTCACATGTAGCCGATCCCATTGATGTGTTTCCTAGTAAACACTTTTGTGAACTCTTTCTTTTTCACAAATATCAATCGCATTTATGTCTTCTCCTAATATATAGTGATTTGAAGCAGGTTCCAATTAGGTTTGAACAATTTAAAATTCTAATAAATTTTCGGGGGGTTCAACTCCAATAAGCAATTGACCAATATAGGAGGCTATCTTTCATTGAGGTAATTTCATTCAAAATAAACTTCAGATTTTTTTCTCCAAATAAATATATAATGTGAATATACTTAATGTCACGCTCCAAAATCTAAAATGACATACAATTAATAATCATTATATGCAACAAAAAATAGTCTATCACTATAAATATATTATGACTACAAAAGAGAAAAAACCAACAAATGCTAAAAGAAAACCCAGCCTGTAGCCTAGAATAACCTCAATCTACATGATCGTTATCTTTTCCTGAAAACATGTAAAAACTATATAATGAGCATACATCTTAGCAAATAACTAGTATCTACCACTAAAGTCAATGCATCAAATATAAAACAGTAATCACATATCTGTAAGTAATAGAGAATGTGAGATTAATATTAATTAGATTTCTAACAACCCCCAATCAGAGCAGTGGAAAGGTTGGTTAAATAATAAGATATGATGAATGTCATTGTTGCCTGATGGCTTGTAAAGGTGTTAATTGATGATAGTTGTCGACGCTGATAGGTGGTAGATGATGACAATTAGGAGAAGGTTGTTGGGCAACAACAATTTAAATGTTAGTGTTGGGAGAACTATGGTTAGATAATGATGAATGTTTATATTTGTTTCCAGAAGTTAATGGTGATTGAGACATGCCGGCCAAGCGATGATGATCAGGCGAAATTGATCAGATTGCAATAGTTGTTGACAATGATCTTTGATGTCAATCGTTGGGTAAAACTATAGGGCTTTTAAAACTTATGACCTTTCTTTAACTCCAAGTATTCTTCATCTGTAGAATACATGTCTGTTTATACATTATTAGGGTGACATTTTGGTTAATTTTGCTAAAATCCTTAAATACTTTACCGAACACCATGTTGATCTTCTTTATCATACAATATTCTTTAGGCATCATAATAACTTAGCAATATCAAAATTAATTGATCTTAAGTTCATCAAATTTGTCTCATCGAGATGCTTATTGCTGAATGTATAAGCATGCAAGATTTAGAGATCATTTAGTACCTCCAACAAAATTATAAAATTTTTTGTTGTTCTTTCAACTATTTGATTTTGGTCTAAGACTTAGATCAATGCACTTAATTTTGTGTTGTTGGATTTTTCTTGTCAAAAAGTTCATTTTAACTATAAATCTATTAAAATCTGAGTTTGAATGGTCCCATAATTTATTCTTAAAATTTTTATTCAAACATTTGCATTGAAACTCGTGCTTATTGGATGGATTTTCTTGGAAATGTATCAATGTTGGTACCATATTCTTGGTAGTGTTATATATTTTCAATAATAATTCGCATAAACCCAAAATAGCTCGGGCTGAGTTCAAGGGAACTTGGGGTGAACCTGATGTGATGAACTCATTGGAAACCATTTTGTCAGCCCTAACAATGTTCAGAAGAAGTCACATTTGCTGCATAACTTGCTAGTGCAATCAAGATGTTCTGAGCCCATGTGATGATTAAACAAAATAGTGCTTCTACGACGATCTTATTAGTAAGATACAACTAACTTCCACATACAAATTTGATTATCAGGAATATGTTTTGTATTTATGTTGTATTTGTATCCCCCAAATCACTCATGTCAAGCTTGAGTCAGATAAGTTGACTAAAAAGAGGACGATTTCACAAGTTAATCAGATCAAAACAAATAATCGTTGGTTACATATGGGATCATCTTATATCTGAAAAACTCTAATGCACATGTCATGTAATTAATGAGATATAATTAATATATTTCCTCTTTGTGGAAAAATTCTATTAAGTTATATTATGTCATTTATGTATTCCTTTTAATATAATTTATTTTATATTGTATTTCCTCTACTACTACATATAAATAGGAGGTCAGAGGACAAATCTAAGGATAGGCTAAATTATTTTTCTCAACTTCTCTACTTTCAAGCAATAAAATCACAGAGTTTTTCTCCTAATCTACCTCTCTCTCCCTCACACTCGCTCCCTCACACACTCGCTCTTTCTACATCTTTATTTTTTTAACCAATATTGCAAGGTACGTATAGCGCCTATGCACAAATTTGATTTCAACGGTATCGTGTTAATGTCTCTTTTCTCTATAAGTGAAACCTATTTGACCACATATTATGTTTTAATTCATTTACAAAATATTGGATTTAATATTTTTATTATTATCATTTTGGGCATGATAATTAAAATAATTGCTTAAAAGTTGAATATAAAAATTAATTATAAAAGAATAAATTAAAATCATTATTTAAGATTAAAAAATAATGGAGAATTTACATACATATCAAAAATTTTTTATGTATTTTACATATATAATATTTAAATTTATATATTTACT
This sequence comes from Dendrobium chrysotoxum, assembly GCA_019925795.1. NCBI lineage: Eukaryota > Viridiplantae > Streptophyta > Magnoliopsida > Asparagales > Orchidaceae > Dendrobium > Dendrobium chrysotoxum. Next base: position 72,458,178 of record CM034315.1, read on the forward strand.
TTCATATTATTTTAGTGTCTAAATAATATTAAAATATGCACATTCATATATTTATTTAAGTTTAAATAAATTAACATTAAAAATATTTTTGATATAAATTAAAATTTTAAATATTATATAAATATACAAAATATTTATAATATACATTTAAATCTCTCAGTTATCTATCACTATCAACCACAGAATCTTAGTTAAGCACCCAAAATAAATTAACCTCATATGCGACGTGCTACCCTAATGTATCATCGTCCATTCCCGAATCCCTTGTTCGATTGTTAAAGCCTCCGACGCTCAGTAGCAAGAGTCGAAGACACGTGGTACTGGATGGAAGCACAAGGAATGAGAGAAAGGGGTTGATCCGAATTCTCGAGTATCCACGAGCTGAGTGGTGAAACCTCTGCGATAATTTCTCAGCTATTTCGCCCAATTTGCTCCCACTCTGCAATCTGCATCCATTATTCGACAACATTGAGCTGGGCTCGCCGAAGCTGTTTTGGCTGAAGAAAATTTCACTTTGAGTTTGGTGCGTTTGATTGCAGGTAAATATCGAATGTTATCTCGAGCTATTGCTGTCACTTTGTTCTCAGACTTATTACATTTGTTTCATAATTTTTTACGAAGATCACAATAAATTTAAACATCTCGTAGATCCGATCTTTTTTCAGTATTTCTTTATGGATTTTGAGTAGGGGTTTTACGTAGATCCATGCTTGATCGCTGTTTATTTATTATTATAATTATTTTTGTAACTTTCTGCTTCATTAGTTGGTTTCAATGTTCAATTAATAATTATTTGCTGGAGGTTGTCGTCTTCATATGCTTATTTGCGTACATTTGTACATTTTCATGATTTCTTTTCACGGGGCATCTTGCTAATGTCTCTTTTGGTTTTAATTTCGGCACGTTGTTAAATTTTACGTTTCAGAGCTCATTTGTTTGTTTAAAGTTTGAAAACATTTTTTGAAATGCAGTGAATTTATTAGATTCCATCTTTTGGTTGAATGTTAGAAATCATTACTGGTTTTAAACTCTAAAAATACCTTATGAAATCTTTGAAAGTCTTGATTTCATTTTCACAGACAAATTTGAATGAAAACTAAGTCATTATTTTTTAAAACATTTTCTACCGCTTCAATAAGAAGTCAGGCAACTTTGGTTATTTCTTGCATTTTTTGTTCTTGACTCGCCTGCTAACCATCCTGGAAAGTTATAATTACTTTATATGAATTTACTCTAGAATTTTACCTTTTCTTCTGAATTATATCTTATTATTTTGAACTATTAATGAGTAAGGGTTGAAGTTCTTATGCCTTCAATTTTTTTCAGCTATGCTTATCTGTGGTCCTGAATTTTAGGTGATGATAGGCTCCACCACATGATAAAAACTTACAAAAAGAATGATGAGCAATAACAGCGAACATGAGAAGACTTCACCTGGTATAAGTTATTGTTTCATACCATCTTGATTCTTTAATTGCATACTTTATTTAGGAAACTCGCATTATTTTCTTAAGAAATGTCCTGATTGACTATTTGTTACTGGTTTGTGAATTATATGTGTGCTGAACTTAAAAACAAAATCTAAACCAAATGATTCAACAATTTATTTGATTTGATTTTTTCTTTTTCAGTTTGTTTTGCCTCTTAATTTAAATGATATAAGGAGTTAGAATAGACTTTGCTAGAAAAGATGAAAAGCATATTAAAGTATGCAATTATTCTAGGAGAATATCCAAACATTGGGTTAGTTGACCAAGATTAGGCTACTTGATTCAGTTCAATCTCTGTTGAACATTACTGGCTGACCCAAACAACAAGCTAAGCTAATTTTGGTTAACTTTTCCAATTTGTCGAGCTACTTGGACCTTATCTCGACATATTAGGTTAACTCAGGGAAGATGCTTCATTGATGGCCTTAAAGCGACTCTCAGGTGGATTAAGGATGATAGTAGGGTAAAAACAAAACCTATAGAATGAGACGTGTGTAGGGAACACGAGCACACAACCACTTATTTATTATATTTTAGTCTGCACAACATCCTCAGATGCCATGCTTATGTGTTTATTGTGCTTGTCAGGGCCATGTGGATATTCATTTTGAAATGGAGTTTGAAAATTTCAAAATTAATTTGCAATTTCATTTGCATTTGTATGCTTTTCAAAATAAGGAGTTTAAAATTTATTTATTATTTTCCAGTTAGCGCAACATTTTCAGACGTCACGCTTGTATGTTTGCAATGCTCGTTGGAGTCCATGCGAACATTCAAATTTCTTTCAAATGTAGTGAATATTTTTTAGTGCATTTGTATAATGCATTCGCAAGATGACTAATATCTTTTGTATGATTTGCATAATGTATAGTATGCTCTGTATGATTTGTATGATGAGGATGCATTTGCGCATTGCTTAGGATATTTGCATAATTCCTTTTGCATGTTGTGTGGCGTGTATGCCTGCCACATCTACATGTTGCTTAGTGTATGCATGCGATCTGTTTGCATGTAGTGTAGTACACGCACATATCTATTTTTATGTTGAATAGTAAATATGCGTGATGTATTTGCACGTTTATATTATGTGCATGCATGTTGCATTTGTATCCTTCATGGTACGTGCATTTGATACACTTGCATATTATGTGATGTACATGCATTATACACTTGCATATTATGTGATGTACATGCATGATACACTTGCATATTTCATTTTGTTCCATAGTATGCTTGCATTGCATACTTGCACGAATCTTGATCCATTTGCATGCTCGACGGCATGCATGGTCGCTACTTAGTGCCCTTTTACAGTACACTTGTATGTTTTTGACACATTTGCAATTTATGACGGGGGGATGAATAGGCAACATTTTGCTTTAGTAATTTGATATATTTTGTGCACTTTAGAGGAGTCATGCAACTCGTGAGGTGCGACAATGTACTATTTTATTTCTTTTCAAACTCATACATTCATGAGACATACATGTTCACGGGACACTTACAAGTCCCTTTGCTTTGACAGTTGGCGTGTACGTTACCTAGGGCACCCGTACACCTGTGACTCTCAACGGATTTGTTCATTTCATTATAGGAAATTCGCATGAAACAATCATTGAAACTTTAGGGAATCCAATATGATGGTCTGTCACATGAATGCATCGTCATGGGGTTATGTTTTTAATTTCATACTTTAAGCTACATGCCATTTGTGTTTAGGTACATTGATGTTTGCATTTTGCTTGTTTGCATGCACAAAGGGTACCTAATGTGAATGCCTTGGGATGATATCTTGACACACTTTTCACATGTGGACTTATCTCATCCTTTTTGTGTTTGGATTTTAGCCCGGCTGGCCCCACAGGGAATCAACAGTGGGTTATAAATAGGGACTTTTGGGTGATTCATTTTCATGCACATTTAAGTTCATAGAAGGGTCTCTTGAGGGACTTGGGTGTGTGAGATTGTGCTACGAGATAGGGGGAGGTTTTAATTCACTCTCATTGGCAAGTACTCAGTCTGACACAAGTTCATTATAGGTCTTATTTTCTTTTCAATTTTATTATCGTATTAGTATTTAAATTTCATTTTGTTGATTTATCATTTAATTTAAATATTATTTGAGTCCCGCATTAGTCAAAATTTTGGCAACACCCAGTGTCGTCCGAGTAGGGGGCTGCATTGGGTGTGCTGGGCCTTTCAACCACGCCAAGAAAGACGTGCATGGTCGGTGTCAAGTGACACTGCAGCCATAATTTTTAATCTCGCCAGCCAAGAAAGACAATGCATATTTCTTCATGTACCTATTTATAAAGCATAGTTTTTTCCCGCCCACCAAAAAAGCAGTTACATGTATTTATTTTTTCATGCATCACAGTCTTTCTCCGCCCGTCAAGAAAGGCAGTCACTGGTACTTAGGGTTCCACCCACTGCATGGCATGTGTCGCTGATAGGAAACATTTGAAGATTTCAAGTAAATCCTATCAATTTCGGAAAAAACAGCGAGAAAACTCTTCCAAACTCCAATGAAAATCAGAAAAATAGTAGTATTTATTGCAATAATCAAAGATACGGAAGGAAAATACTAAGATAATGTCGATCCTCAATTCGAGAGGAGGATCTATCTCTCCCAAATCTCTAGACGCCGCTAGAGCGCAAAAAAACCTCAGAGATCTCAAATTTCAACCAAATTTAAGATGCCCTAACCCTAGGGAAACAAATTATTTAAAAAAAAAAGCATACAATCAAAAAAGGAAATATCTAAACAGTCTATACATTCAAATTTTCCTTCTAACTCCCTAAAAAATCCTTCCTAAACAGCTCCATTGGACTCGGACGGCCCGATCAGCGCGTATAGGAGAGGCGGAACTTTCGCCTATTTCGCACGAGCCGGTCTCGTAGGATTGGCTGGACCGGTCTAACAGTCGCCTACGTGTTTCGCCTACTAGCTAAGAAAACTACGCACAATTTCTGCTCGTCGCATCACACACATTGTGTTCGGGATTTTTGCAATTTATAAAATAAAAATTAATATCAGGTCGGGGTTATACCTGAAAATGCGCGGCGGCGAGGGCGACGAAGGTGAGGCGGCATATGAGTTTTTTTTTAAACCCTTTTTCTCTCCTATTTTTTGCTTTTTGTAGAGAGATAATGAATTGAGATAGCAAGATAGTTTCCTTGAGAGCGAGAGAGTTTAGAGGGATCCTTGTCTCTTTCTAGAGAGAGAAGTAGAGGGAAAGATAGATTTTTTTTGAGAGAGAAAAAGAGGGGTAGAGAAGGAAAGGCTAGGGTTTTTGTGTGAAGATATTTAGAGAGAGAAAATAGGCTTTCTCTCTTTGATTTTAGAGAGAAATAAAATTCTCTCTCTAGTTTTCAAGAGAGAAAGTGCGGGGCTGAGTTTTTGATAAAGGAAGATGTCGGGGGTTATAGAGAATGGATTTGAGAGAATATCCTTCTATTTCTCAGATTTTAATGAGAGAAAGAGGTGAGGGAGAGCTCTAAGGTTTGAAGGAGGGAGGCAAGGGCTTGAGGTGGAAGAAGAAATTGGAGGAGGAAGAAGAGAAGAAAATGCAAGAAGAAGAAGAAGAAAGAAGAAGAGAAAGGAAGGAGAAGAAGAAAGAAGAGTAAGGAGAAGAAGAGGAAGGAGGTGGCGGTTTTGGCTGCCGGCGACGATAGTAGGCCGATGGGTGTAATTGGCCGAGTGGAGGTTAGTGGTCAGGTTATGAGCACACACGCGAGAGACGAAGGAGAGGGTGGTTGCATTCCGTTGTGTGTGAGAGAGGAAACCGAGAGGGTGAGAGTGAGTTGGATTAGGGTCTGAGAGGTATTTATTAGGGGGGATTTAGGGTTAAGTGTATTTAGGTTTAGTTTTTTTTTGTTCTCATTTTTTTTAAATTTTAAATACATAAAATTAATATTAAATAGAAAATATTTATGTATATTAATCATGCCTCGATTTGCTTGCGAAATCATCATCGTTCGAGCACGTCAACTCTGCCTCAATACACGCGAATTAAATTTTGATTTTTGTTGATTGGTGACCTTGATCAATATTGTTGTCGATCTTAGCTATTTCAGTTGCCCTGATTACCCCAGCGTTATCCTGAATAGAGGCCATTTTGGTGATTTGGATTTTTTTTATCGGTGTGTCAGATGAGTTTTATGTAATGCCATGCTCTTTGCCTCTTGAATTTCACCGTGCGTGGTTGACTCAACCTTGTCAGTAGTATTGAGGTTAACAAGTACTTAGTTTTTTATAAGGGTTTAGAGGCATTTTAAAATATAACATCCTATCCGGTTAAGATTCACTTTCAACACGACTATCATCGGAGATTTGGGTAATCTTATTTCATTGTTTAAACTTTCTCAACTCCGTTTGCCTGCCAGCAGATGATTATGTTCAACTTTCAATTTTATGGATTATCATAGGTATTAAAACTGAGAGTTTATATTTTATGATGATTTCATTTATAGAGGTCTTGAAGGCCTAATGTGAACATTAAAGCTAATTAATTGATTTTACGATCGTATGTTCGCTTATAAATTCAGGTTTTGTCGACTCAGGTTCTTTAAGGAGAATCATACCTGAGATTTGAAAATTCACCTTTCTAATTTTAACATGCGCAACATTCTTAGATCTTGGATTCAGAAGCTTGGTACAAAGATCGGAGCGCATGCGAGTATTTTGAAATCCTTATGTTGACCCTTATACATCAAATCACACACGAAGGGAGCTAAAACGGCAAAATAAGCAACGCGCACGTCGACGCGACACTTCACTTGAAGGGCCAAACGACCTCCAATTGCCAAACGGATTACGCCGTTGCAATCAGAATATCAAACTCGCCTAAGTCGAGACCCCTCGCAGTCAAATCGAATGAGATCGGTCTTAAGGGATGACTGATACTCGAAAATGAAGCACAATGTCACCCAAATGACTTCCGTATGCAGAACAGACTTTGCTGTTGTGTCCGGAACATTATCGACATTCAAAAATTACATCTTATTCGATTAATTGGGATCGTCAGAGGCGGTGGCACGAATCCAAAGGTGACGACATTCAAATCGAGGAATTTAGCACCCGACGTCGCCCAAACGACGTACGCTCGCAGAATGGACTTTACCGTTGCGTTCGGAATGTCGTCGACATTCAAAAACTACATTTTATTCGATCAGTTGGGATTGGTCGAGACGGTAGCATAAATCCTAAGGCAACGACGCGCAAATCAAGGAATTTCGCACTCGACGTCACCCAAACAATGTCCGATCGCAGAACGAACTTTGCTGTTGCATTCGGAATGTCATCGACATTCAAAAACTATATTTTATTCGATCAATTGGGATCGACCGAGGTGGTGGCACGAATCCCGAGGTGACAAGGCGCAAATCGAGAAAATTATTGCGCAATGTTATCAAACGATGTCCGATTGCAAAACGGACTTCGCTGTTGCGTTCGGAACATCGTCAATACCTAAAATGCATTATCAATTTGCCCAAAAGAAATTATGCAGCGAAATCAACACATAAAACGAGGCGAAATGCGCGCGAAAATTGATAAATCATGCAAATCAAGGCGATTTTGACACAATTGGGACATTGCTGTCATTTTGAATACAATAGTGACAAATCACTAAAATGGATTTTAAATTAATACAATTTTAAAAAAATCCGATGCCAAACAAGGAAAAAATCAAATCGGGATTTAATGCGCATTAATGAGATACCTTGTTGCGTCGAAATCCTTTCGTACGTCAAGTCTCCTCGTCGCAGTTGGCTTCCGTTTGGCCCGAATGCAAATTCCCGTTGTTAAATCGAAGTAAAACGAACAGTCGTGGGTTGTGTTTTTTTTCCTTTTGTCTATCACGCGACCACAAAAAAAATCTTCTAAATCAAAGCTCCCACTGTCCCTGTCTTCGTCTTCACGCAAGCAATCCGACGAGCCTTCCGTCTTCCTCTCCAGCCCAAATCGTAAGCACCTATCCCAACCTGTACGCATGTTCAAGCTTCTGTCGACCTTGCCCTCTAACAATCACGTATTCCTCTTAATTTTTTTTAATTCTAAATTCCTAGTATTTACTGGTTTCTGTTTTTGCGCTCGAATTGTATGGTTGCCAAATATCTGATTCTCTTCTCTCCTACTCAAGCTGAAGAAACTAAAAACCTATATTAAGTCTCAAGAGTGGGCCGCCTCTATAATTTCTAAAACTCTTGCTAATCTTCAAAAAAAAAAAAAAAGCTTTTGTTTGCAACAATTGCAAGATGATCCTCTTAATAAGCCCCTAAACTCTTCTCTGAAAGATATTAACGGGCTTTTTGTTTCTTGCCACTCATCTTGGGCTTCCTGGCTTGTTCAAAGATTTAAAGCCTGTTGGATGATTCATGGGGAAGACAACCTGGGGCTTTATAATCGAGAATCAAAGTCGTCAAAATCACAATAAGATCAAAGCTCTAGACAGCCCCTCTCAACCCCTTTAGAGAGCTCCACCACCATTAATAACCATTTTTAATAGCTCTCTCCACCAGTTGAATCTCGCTGGACTCCCCCCTAGCCTTCCAATTGAAGCTCGACCACAACTCCCTACTCACGTGAAGCTCCGACTTCCTGCACGCATGCTAATTGACATATATCTCTTTCATCTGGCTAAGGCTCCCTCACTTATAAGATTCCACTCATACGACATGCTACAGTCTTGCCTCTCTTCTTTAATTCATCTTTCACGTGATTCTCACAGCTTTTCTTAAAAAAAAAAGCAAAAAGCAACACCTTTTTCTTTTTTTCACTTTTTCTTGCTTTCCTCCCACTGCAGACAACACAAATCATTCATCTCTCTACCCACTAAAACCCAATAGCCAATTAGCTTTCACATTACTTTTTTTTCTTTTTTGCTTTTACAACAAGTTTTTTTAGTTCTTTTCTTATTTGTTATTTAGACTCATTTGGTCCTCTATTTTACTATTATTGATAGTAGTAGTTGTTAATTAATATTTTTGGCATTGTCATTAAATAACATTGCTAATCATTCTCATTGTTACTTTAATTACTAAATGAAGAATAGAGAGAATATGTGTGTATATATATATCTTATATATGTATAGATCTATATGCACATATACATATGTAAATAAATAAATAAATATGTACATTAAAAAAAAAGAAGAGAGAGAGAGAGAGAGAGATGTAAAAAAAAAGAAAAAAAAAGATAAAAAATTCAGAAAAGGGAGATTTAAAAAAGAGAGGAATATTTATGTTTTGTGCACACTCACTGCCTCAATCCTCGTGCCATTAACAACATCGTCATCGATCTACGCGTAGGTATAATTTCTAAAGCTAAAAAATTCCCGCATTCGGTATTTGCGTCGAGCCAGAGAACCCTCTGTATGTGCTCTTGTAGCACGGTGGGAGGAAATTCGATGCGACAAAAACGGCGAGGCGGGTAGGCCCCATACACGCTCTTGTAGCGTGGCGGGGACATCTCTAAGTACCTGTAAACGCTCTTGTAGCGTGGCTGGGAAAGCCAATTGCATTTTTAAACAGGTATCTTGAAGCCCCCATACACACTTTGGTAGCATGGTGGGATTGAAGATGTATGGCCGTGGTGTCATCCGAGACTTATAATACACGTTCTTGTAGCGTGATGGGATGTCCCAGTCTCCAGAAATTTTCCCTAAACGGGGGAGATGCTGGGAGGCTGTCGAAATTTCTGGTGAACAGGGGATCGTACTTAGACTTGAATTTGAACAAACGACGAACTAAAAATGAATCACAGGGGACTTGATGCAAGAGAACTTGAACTCAACAGGACCACAGGGAACTTGCAAAATTTGGACTTAAACTTGCACACCAAACTAACACTTGAATTAAATTGCAAGAAATTGGATTCCAATTTAATAAATGCATAATGAATTTGAAAATGCTAAGTAATGGCTCAATGCATTCAAATGAATGTTAATGAATAAACATGGGACTTGTAATGAATAAAGCTTCAAAATGCACTTACAAGCATTAATCAACGAAAACCAAAGGGAATGTAATAATGCAAGCGTAGCTGATTATACAAATTTCCCAACAAATGACAACATGAAACTCATAGCGCTCATGTCAATCAATCTATGAGCAAGGAAAGAGAACTTACAATACAACCGCTCGAAATCAAAGACTTACAACAACATTAGCCACTATCCTACAAACATATGCAAGAAGATTGTGATGGAGGCAATGACATGTTCATGAGAAAATATAGAAGACATGCAAAAAACGTAATGACCTCTCCCTATATCAAGTTGCAAACAGTACAAAGAAGAATTTTTTTTTTATGAGTGCACTAATTCATTAAAGAAATATCAAGTTGGAATTGAAATGTGGCCCTCCTACAGTCAACGCAAGTTGACATGATGACGATAATTTCTTTTACAAATCATCTAGCGGCATAACAAAAGGCATGGGTGTGTACAATAGATTGCTTGTAAGTGACAACTAAGATATGCAATATGTACAACATTCTCCATGCAGTCGATCTCAATTTACAGACCAATGAACACACAACCTGCAAGCAGATGACAAAACCCTTGTAATACATATAAGGTCTTATGAATTGTTGTAGGAGACCGGCCATACATACGACATCTAGCCTACCAATAGAAGGAAAAAGTTTGTAGTGGCTACCAAGAATATGCAACAATTTTCCTATGACCGGCGTTAGCTGTTATGCAAATACATGCAGTAATTCCCATGAACACTGAAACATATGCAAGCAGGTGCAGAAGGTCACTTATCAATATGCATGAAGAAATTGATGATGAATACAGTAACTCGTTAATCAAGGTGCATAGAGAAGTTATGTAACAAATGCAACTCACCTTGTAGTTAGCACCAGTAGACAAATATATACATCGACTCATTTGCAAACAACAAAGCTCTTTGCAAAAACATATGGTGCAACATACGATGAATGTGAGTATCTGTCGACAGTGATGCAAGATATCCTGTATGCAAAATAATATCCCTACGAGAGTTAAATAACAACAAATAGTGAATGCTATAACATTCCCACAAGCAATGACAGTTGATATGTAAGGAATGTGGCAGGTCCCTATAAGCGTACACAAGCATCATACGGTGAATGATATTACATGCTCATGAGCGAGGTATAAAAGACATTTAGCAAATAAAGCAACTGCTTTGCAACACTACCTTATGAATAACAAAGTTGAAGCTGATGATAGTCAGCATGGTAATCATGCAAGAAGACGCAGTGGTCTCTACTATATCCGTCGTTCGTAGAATACTTATAAAGGGCTATGAGTGATAGAAGAAACTACAATTTGCTCGCAAGTGACTGAAGAAGAATTATCATATACTATATACAGCTAAGTACAAGAAGAACTGTAGATGAATATGAATGTCCACTGGCAATGATGAAAGATTTGTCATGTGAACAACAATGATGAGTGGCAGCGGGCAGTGGGTGTTACGATTCCCTCACAATCAATGAGTAGCCAATGACCGACGAATACATCAGTCCATTACAAGCAGAGACGGATAATATGCAGCAGGTGTAAGCTCCTACAAGCCGTTGTAGAAGGCCGTTATACATCCAATATGTTGTACACAAGCAAAATGCAAGAGAACTGCAGCAAATGCAAACACCTATGGGTTATAGCAGGAGATTTATTAGCACACAACAATCAAACGAACTCAAGTTCGAGCCTGATCCTTTTATGTGGATAGATAGGAGTCGATACGGCTCGAACTATCAAACGAATATACGGTCACAACGTTTACTGGAATATTCATTTTTTTAGTTCATGTAGGCCTTCAAGGCCCATAATAAAGAAAATCCATTAACAAAGGCAAAACCGTGAGGCTCTTAGGCCAAAGCTGACAATATCTCAATAGTTAAGAGTTCGGGCTATTACAAAATGGTATCAGAGCAATACATCAGTCGGAAGATGGGAACTAAATGTCATATAAGACAAAGTGTTACGCCATGGGAGCCACCTTTTGAACCCAATATGGGACAAAATGCTACGTGACAGGAGTCACCACTTGAACTTGTAAGGGCCACCTTTAGAATCCTATCTGCCTAGTGGATGATTCTAGGAAAAAGATGCTGATGAGGACGTCAGGTACTTAAGTGAGGGAGATTGCAAAATCCCTTAAGTAAAATAAGTTAAATTCTTAAATATCGAGGCACCTTTTGGTGCAATAGTCAGAATTTCATTAAAAAACTCAGCAGTTAAGCGTGTTCGTCCTAGAGAAATCTTGGGATGGGTGAACTCCTTGGAAGTTACATCAACAGGGCAAAACCGTGAAGCCCTTAGGCCAAAACGAACCATATCTCAATAGTTAAGAGTTTGGATTGCTACAATTTGTATATCACATTTATACATTTCAGTGCATTTTGCATGTTGCATTTACATACTTTTAGTGCACTTGCATGATACGCCTCCTCAATTATTGGAGTGGGGGATTTGGGAATTTATTTATAATTTTTCAGTTTACATAGCATTCTCAGACATCATGCTTACATATTTATAGCGCTCGTCAAAGCATATGTGGACTTATCATTTTCAAGACTTATCTAATCGTGCAACTTTAGACATTTGTGCTGCGCACTTGTATGATTTTTAGTGCGCACTCATATGAAACTTAGCATGATATTTGGTGTGCTGGGTATATTTGTACACTTCTCTAGATGATTTTAGTTGGACTTATGAACTATCTCGGGATGCGTTTAAATGAACTAAAAATATTTGGATTTGATCATTTCACTTGCCTATGAATTTCTTGCACGAATTTTGAGGCATTAAACATTTTATTTTATAAGTTTGCAAAATTCGTACAAATAGTGATTATGCAAATTCTAATTTTCTCTTTCATGTTTTGCATTTTTAGGAGTTTTAGGGTATCAACCTTTGTCCGCTTGTATGAGGGGGTTGTTGATCTGGTGCAAAGAAGGCAACATTTGGAACGAATATGGGGACATGTATAGGCATGGGTATAGAACGAGTGCGACATGTTTTAAACATGTCATACCTTTAAATATAATTTTATATTAAATGTTGTGGGCCCATCGGGCTTCCTATTCCCTATTTATATGAGGAGGATAGGTCATTTCTCTCATCTCCCAAGGCTTGGAATTTCACTTGAGTTTTTAGGGTTTTTGAAAAATTCGAAATTCTGTTTGCATTTAGGTGAATTCGCCAATTTAGTTCCCTGTAAGTCTCACGTGTCCTATTCGCTGCTCCTTTCATTTTGATTATTGCTTACATTTTAATATTTTGAGCATGAACATTTATTTTATCATTTAATTTGCTTATATTAGTTGAGTTCTTATGCAAGTTCAAGTCCTCTGTAGTATACTTTAGGTCCCTTGTAGTGCAAGTTTTAAGTTTAATTTTTAGTCAAAATTCCGGCAGCCTCTTGGAGTTTGCCCTATTTAGGAAAATTTTGGGAGGAGTTGGGCAGGGCGTGTTGGTGTCAGATGACACCACGGTCAGAATTTTAAATTCCCATCACACTCGAAAGGGCGTGCATGGGTGGCTACACAAGAAATTTGCATTAGGTAAAACACTCGGTTGCGTCTCACTTGCCGCTGAAGAGGTTTCTCCCGCCGCACCTGAAAGGGCGTGCACTAGTCTCACCTCACAACGACAAGTATGTCGCTTATGAGTTCACCTATTGCACCACGAACACTGCTGACGAGCTTCTTCTCACCACACCCAAAAGGGCATGCATAAGAGTCTCACCGCATTGAATTAGTAGCAGGTGGGGTCTACCTGCGATGTTGTGAACGTCACCGATGAGGCTCTTCCCACCATGCCCAAAAGGCGTGCATAAGAGTCCCTTCGCTGTGTCGATCACATCATTGCAAGTTTCGGAGTTTTTAGGGCTTGAAGGCGTGAGGGTAGTATCACATCTTCAATCTAATTTGCCTTTTGAAGTTTTGACTTGGAACATCCTATACTCTCTTAGCAGAGCCGAGGCGTAATTTTTCAGAGGCCATAATCATGCTTAAACTTGCTTTTTTGCCTATAGGCTAGATATGTGAAAATTTTTGAGTTTTCTCTATTTAAAATATTTTTATACATCAACATATTGTGCTTTGTGCAGAATCTATCCTCTTCGTAGAACTTGTGAGCAATCCCAATTGTAAGTTTAAATTTGTACAAGTAAATGGGACCTTGATTAGAAAAATCGACTGGTTTATGCACATGCTAGGTACAAATATGATAAATGCGCAAATTAATAAAAAAGAGTGCAAGCACCAAGAAAGATACATGTATTTATGTGGTTTGGCTAAAACAGTAACCTACATCCATAGGGGGGAGAGATGATTTGATTCAAGTAGAAGCCGCATAGATGTACAATCAAAAGGGGCATCAAATCTCATCATTAAAGAGAAGTCCCAAATCTATTTAGCTAAATAAATAGAAAAACATCATAGAAACTTATACAAATTACATGAACCAAACAAGACAAATGATAAATAAAAATCCAAATTATATCAGGAGAATTCCATTTGGATGCTTCTCAAAGAAGCTTCTTTCCCTCGGTTACTCTCCCGTTTGTTTGGTTCTCAATAGCAGCTGTCTATAGCCCTCAAGCATGCACGCATACTCCCCAAGCTTTTCTTCCATCTCCTATTTATACGAGTTTAAGGAGGGGGAAATTCCAAACAAAATCTTGTTCAAATAACATAATTTGTAACTTTTGAACCAATTCTTATTCAGGAATTAACGATAATTGTATTTATCCTCAAACCATTTGTTTTAAATTTGTGCTTATCCTGATAAATCAATGAGGCAATGACCCTACAGCCTTTATATTAGAATTTCCGTGACATAGCGTTCAGCCATTATACAACTACCAGGGTATATCTAACTAAGGAACATTTGGTCGCTAATGCTTGTACTTCATATTATATTGTTGCATAGGTTTCACAAATTGCATATCAAGAAGCATGTTTATCCAAAAAGAAGAATCTTTGGTTGTCAGTTGCCTGAATTCATTATCATCATATTCTTTTTATGAGAAAATGATCAAAATGGTCCCTAAACTCTTTATGAGATACCAAAATAGCCCCCAACTTTTTTGAGGGACTAATTTGGTCCCTTAACTCTTTAAAATGAGACGTTTTTTATCCTAACATCCACTGTTGGAGTTAATGGTGTTAAATGGAAGAGTATTTTGATTATTTTTAATTGAACATTTATTAAATGTAATTTTTAAGTAATTATAATTAAAAAAAATATTAAACATTTCTTTAATAAAAAAATAAATAATAATTTTAGTTTTAATTTAGAAATTTTAGTCATATTTTATAAAATATGAAATTTATTTATTTAGAGAAATCAAATGCAAATAGATGTCTTATTTTCAATTTAGTTGCTCATATTTTTACCAATAATATTTTATAAAATATGATTAAATTTTTTGAAATTAAAGCTAAAATTATTATTAATTTTTTTATTAAAGAAACATTTAATAAATTTTTTTAGAAAAATTAGAATTACTTGAAAATTACATTTAATAAATGTTTATTAAAAATGACCAAAATACCCTTATATTTAACACCATTAACTCTAACATTGAATGTTATGATAAAAAAAATCCCATTTTAAAGAGTTGAAGGACCAAATTGGTCCCTCAAAAAAGTTAGAGACTATTTTAGTGCCTCACAATGAGTTGATGGACCATTTTGATTCTTTTCTCTTCTTTTTATAGAAGGCTTGAATACTTTTTTCCATGGACATTTATTAGTCCTCGAAATTTAAAATTCTATTATAACAGTTTGAATGTCATCTTAGATTTGACTTCTCCAACAGGTAACTGGAAGAAACTGAAGGAGTTATTGCATAGAAGTGATAATCGGATTTGTGCTGATTGCAGTGCACCAGATCCTAAGTGGGCGTAAGTGGCATCTTTGAAAAATATTTCTGTTGTTCTGAACTTATATCCCAGGGTGGTTTTGCTGTAGGATATGGCGATATGCATACATTATTTTACCAGTTACTTGGTAGTTTTCAGTCATTTTTTAAACTTTTGGTTAGATTTTAATTATATACTCATCTATGGTGATTATCATGCTTTCTGGAATAGTGAAAACTTTAATATGAATTTGATTTCAGTATGATTTCTTTATTGATTTTTTAGTAAAAATTGCAGGCTTGTGTTGCTAATTTAAATATTTTCAAAAATTTAAGACAAAATATGTAGATTTGAATTTAAGTGTTTAAAGTTTGGAATAAAAGCATTAATTAGTAAGGAATTAATTTGATTTTTTTTTTCTGGTGTTAATGCAAAAGGAAACATTGTTTTCTTTAATCTTTTCTGAATTAAGTGCTCTATAGGTTTGGAATAAAAGTATTACATCATGGGGTTTTAATTTGATTCTTCCTCTGTGCTATTGCAAACGTAAACTTTTCATCTTTCTGAATGCCTGATAAAGATTGTTGACTAAAAAATTTTGAGAGCAATGGCTTGATAGTAATTATCTCACTTTTCTCGTGTTTTAAACTCCAAACAACAGACTTTTTGTCCTCTTGGATAGAATCGATCATCATGAATATCCAAATTTTTACTCTAATCATGCCAACACTCACTGTTAGCTATTTTAGCGGAGCTGTATCTGCCGTGGCTGTAGTCATGTGCGTCTCCTATAGCTTTGAATAGCGATTCACATGCCTATTTTATTGGAGCTTTTTCTGCATCGTATGTTTTGCATTGTTTTCGTGTGTTCTGTTGTGTTATTTAACGTGCTTTGCTATGACTTATCATTCAGCGGGTTATGACTAATGCATGGATGCTTTGAGTTTGATATTTGAATCTCGGTTTATAAGTACAATATATTTTGCATGACTTCTACTGTGAATTTTGTTTTCGAAATTGGACTTTAATCGAGCCAATGAGAGGCAACGGACTTGGGAACAAGGTGCTTATAGATATATGGCCTGATCCCCATAAAAAAGGTAATCTTTTCTTCAATAAAATTTAAATTCCCTTTTCATTCTTGTTTATCGATTAGATGTTGGATTCCTTCGAGTACGGCACAAATATGATATGTAAATTCTGTAAGAAATTATATGTTTACACTAGTGTGACTCATGAGGCTTAATGTGGGCTCCGAAAATTAGTGTCCTGGCCTCTTCACATTTCGGTTGAGTTTTAATGAAAATGTTCTTGGTCAAGTTTTTTGAAGGTAGATTAGATTTAAGATAAGACACTATCTAGTTATTTTACGCTCAATTTGCAAGGACTTCATGACCTGGTTTCAGGTTTTCTATAGGTGTAAGCCCTTATGGTTAATTATCATTACATTAATGAGAGAGGACTTTTGATTAAAGTTAGTCGTTAAGTAGATACTAAGTATCGAGCATATTGTAGCAGTAGATTTGGTGCTTAAGATTTGAAATTTACAGCCTTACACTTAAGAGAATGGTGAGGGAATGATGAAAAAGCCTAATCAAGTTCCAATGATTTCATCATCCCGGGTTGTCACGATCCTCAGTTTACTTAGTAAGAGGAGGTGGTTGACCCAATTTGACCGAATGATCATTATTGGCAATCATTGGTTGTTTCGTTCAAGGGTATCTTGTAGACTTAGAGTTGATGTTTGTCTTAGGGGACAAGGTCGAGTTGACCATAGCTAACAAAAGACTTTATGCCCTATTAATTATACCCTATTATTCATTAGTCAAGGGGTTTTTAGTCATTGAGGAACATATAAGCTCTAGTTGTAACTATTATTTAATGGTTTCATTTCGCCATAAAATCACTCGGTTATAAACATTATTTGTGGTGCCATTTGATGACAAAACCACAGATTAGGGAACCCCTTTAGTTAAGATTTATTTTCAACACGACCATCATCAGAGGCTTTAAATAATTTATTTTGTTATTTGAGTTTTGTCAACTCTGTTTGCTTGCTAGCAGAGGATTGTGTTCAAATGTCAATTTCTTGAATTATTATACAAACATTTAATATGAATGTAAAAAAAATATATCTTCATATATTTTATGATCATATATTTATTCATTTAAGTTCAAGTTTTGTCAACTCTAGTTCTTTCAAGGAGGAGGGTCAGACTCAAAATTTTAAGTTCATTTTTATTTTAGCATGTACAGTATTCTCATGCAATAAATTTAAGTATTTAACATATTCGTTGGAGCGGAAATTTAAATTTAATGTCCAAATATTTTGCACACACTTTTTAATGCACTTACATAGCGTATTAGCATGTTTTACGGTGCTTTTGCGCAATGCACTTGTATATTTCATAGTATACTCGTGTGATGCATGCACACATATCTCGGTGCATTTACACAATACATTTTGCGCACTAGCATGATCTTGGGTGCGCTTACACAATAAATGATATACTTGCACGTTTTTTCATACGCTTGTACAATGCATTTGTATGTCTTCAATACATTTGCATTGTACATTTATGGGATGCATGGACAAGATTTTTTTTTGGTGATTTAATGAGTACCGTGTGCTTTGTTGAAGTATTTGTGAAATCTATGATGTGCGATAGTATATTGATTTGTCTCTTTTAAAGAATATTCATTCTCACTGGGTGTACGGCTTATTCATGGGATGTATACGAGTTTTCTTTTTCTCGTAATTAGCGATTGCATTATTTAGGGCACTCATTGATACATCACATGCGACAGGTTTGCCCATGTTATTTTATTTAGAGACATTCACGTGAACCAACTTATTGGAGATATGTAAAAGTATGATGTGGTAGTCATTCATATGAATGTGCTGTCGTTAGATCGTACTTATGACTTCGCATTTAAGTTCATTATTGCTCGCATTTTATTCATTTGTGCATGCATTGCAGATATGGATGTGAATGTCATGAATGAGAATTTTAGTACTTTTTTCAGACCCGTTCTTTTCTCATCTTTATATAATTAAATTTTAGTTAAGTGGACCCCATTCGGAAATAATTTTTGTGTTGTAAATAGAGGAGCCTCCTAGTTCATTTTTATCTTAAGTTCATTTCAGGGGTGTATTCTCTTGAACTTTGAGTGTTTATGAGTGTCCTAGGAGTGAAGGGAAAATTTGTTCACATTCGTTGGCGAGCTGTCAAGTTCATTACAAGTCTTTGTAAGTCCAACATTGTTCTCTTTTTTTGCAAATTTAGTTTAAAAGTATTATATATATATAATTTTAATTTATATTCAAATATATATATATTTTAATTTTGTTATGTGCAAGTCCTCTATTATTTTGAATTTCGGTAGTATTTTGACGTCTTCCGTGCATAGGGGGGGGGGGGGGGGGATCATTAGGTGTGCTAGGCCTTCCTAATATGCCAAGAAATGTGTGTATCATTGCTGTCATAAGACATCACGTTCGGACTCTTCTATCCCATCAGCCAAGAAAGATACGCATGAATCTTCATATACTTGTTTGCAACTCATAACATTTCCCTTCCAAGTCAAAAAGATACATACATGTACGTAAATTTATCCTACTATGTTAATAAAAGCGTGCACAGGGCTTGCCCATTGCATCACAAACGTTGCTTATGAGTTTTGATCGCCGACTAAGAAAAGCATGCACGAGTTCGCTCGTTGTGCCAAACTCTTCGCATTCAGGATTTTTGATTTTTTTTAATGTTGCGAGCATTATACCTTTGCATGCACATAATAATGACGGCAATGGCGACTAGGCAATGAGGTGAAGCATGGGTTCTTTTTTATCTTGATTTTTTCTTTTTCTTTTTTGATTTTTTTTAGATAGAGAACGGAGAAGATTTAGAGGGAGAGAAAGAAAGAAAGGAAAGAGGATAGAGAGAGAAAATGAAATTTCTCTCTGTTTAGAGAGAGAGTGCGGATTTAGTAAAAAAAATATTTTCTCTCTATTTTTAGAGAGACAAGAGTGAGAAAGAGAGTTGGAGAGGGAGATGTGGAGAGAGAAAGAGAGGAAGTGTGAGAAAGAAGCTTTTTTCTCTCTCTGTTTAGAGAGAGAAAGAGAGGAGAGTGGTGAGAGATTTGGATTTTTTGTCTCTGTTTAGAGAGAGAAAGAGAGAGTGTAAGGGATTTTGGTAGAGTGAGGAAGTGAGAGTAGATAGAGGGAGGAAGAGACTGTGAGAAAGATCTTTTTCTCTCTGTTTAGGGAGATAAGGAGAGAGGAGATAGAAGAGAGGTATGGCGAATAAGAAAAAGAGAAAGAAGGAAGTGAAAAAGAGAAAGAAGAAAGAAGAAAAAAAGAAGAGAAAGAAAAAAAGGAAGAAGAAGAAGAAGAAGAAGAAGAAGAGAAGAAAGAGGAGAGGGTTGGTCGGCTAGGGCGGATGATGGAAGGTTAGTAGGCGGCTAGTCGGCCGACTAGGTGCAGACGCTCAGGATTGCAGGCAACGGCCGGCAGGGTGCGACTGGTGTGTGTAGGTAGCGGTGTACGAAGGAGGTCAGGTATGGTTGGGCGTGCATGAGTCTTTGATAGGTGAGAGTGTCAGCTGGGAAGTGAGGGAAATGTGTGAGAGGGAATGAGGAGTGTTATGGTTTTAGGTTATTTTGGTTTAGTTTTTCTCATTTTAAGTCTTTTTTTAGGATAATGCTATGTTTTTGCTGACAAAAAGAATAAAGCATTTGTACCAAAAGATTCCAAAGATTTAATTTTTTTATTGATTTTGATTTTCTTATTAATTTACATATTAAGATATTAACTTTATATTAAATATAAAATGAGAAAAGATCAAAATGGTTCCTTGATTCTTTATGAAGGACCAAAATAGTCTTCAATTATATTAAAAGATCATTTTGATTCCTCTTTAAAGAGTTGAGAGATCAAAATGGTTCTTTAGTATAGTTAAGAACTATTTTAGTCTGTCATAAAGAGTCAGCGGACCATTTTGATTCTTTTCTCAATATAAAATATTTAAAATAATAATAATATGTATTTATTTAAATGCGCGTTGATTTATTTGCCTTATTTTCGTTGCTCGCGTGCGTTGATTTCATTCTGTTTTTGTGCGCGCAAAATTTTTGATTTTTTCTCATGCGAGGACCTAACCAATATTGGCGTTGGTCTTAACTGTCCCAAATGCGCCGACGCTATCCTTTTTGCAAATGCATGCCGTCTTAGCGATTTTGACTCTTGGATGATATATTTTGGATAGCTTTTGCGTGATATTGTGCCCTTTGCTCATCATTTTCATCGTGCTTGGTCGAGACCTCTAAGTCGCCATCGAGGTCAACACTTGGCTTTACCTCTACTTGATGAATTATTATTTTTTTGTTTTCTTTTAAACATTACGTTATTAGTGTTTGTGAGTATTTTCAATTTTAGTTAAATCTATTACAATTGAGCTTTCAATTGGTGTGAATCTCAATCGGCTCATTGATTTTTGGTGGTTTCAACTTTTAGTTGATTTCTTTCAATTTTAATTGATTAGCATTATCATTTTAATTCAGCTTCTTGTATTGCCCAATTTGTGCCTAAAGAAAGCAAAGTTTTTTATGATTACCATTAATGATCTTTGATATGTGAGTCATAGTTTTTTTGTATGATCTA
Source organism: Dendrobium chrysotoxum (assembly GCA_019925795.1). Classification (NCBI taxonomy): domain Eukaryota; kingdom Viridiplantae; phylum Streptophyta; class Magnoliopsida; order Asparagales; family Orchidaceae; genus Dendrobium; species Dendrobium chrysotoxum. Next base: position 72,479,197 of record CM034315.1, read on the forward strand.
CATCCATTGTATTGTTCTAATTCCATTAAAAATTTTAGGCTCTAACATGTCCTGCAACACTACTTCACTTTCTAATTATTCTAAACCTTATTTTTAAAGGTTCTGGAATTTGAAGGAATTTTAACCTTTAAGTTTAATAGGGTATATCATCAGTTTTGGTTGTTTGTGGATCCTCATTTGTTCTTTATGCTCAAGTTAGGTATTTAAGAAAAAATGCTGTATACGCACCATGCTTTTATTAAGTAATGGGTTGACACTACTGGAGGGAAGTGTTATGGAAGCTAAAGAAGATTTATGGAGCAAATCATTCAGAAGCCAAGTTTACTGGAAGAAGCTTCAGGTTTATTCATAAGAAGATTTGGTTGAAAGATAAAGGAAGAAAATTACCAAGTCCATGAGACCGTTAAGGTGGATTCTAGATGCCCACAGTCACGCAACATATTTATCCTACTTTATGAAATCATTGAAAGCCCAGCCTTTATTTTCTTAGTTAGACAACAGTGATTGCTCAACCCTCAATAGACAATATATGAAGCACTGTTTAGTCCTAGTTGGGCTATTGATTGTCATTTCATAATTCTTGGATGCTTGTGCTATATATTCAGAAGATATACCCCGTTGATTTGGAGAAACAAAAAGTGTTTTTTTAATCCTAAACTATCTGTATAACCCTCGAAGAAAAAAAAGGTTAAATTATTTTGCTTTCTTGACAGACCATTGGCATGCATCATCAAATCAATGTAATCAGCTTTTTCTAGATTATAAATATTTTGTGAGATCAAAGTCTGTAAACATAAACACAGCAAGCTGCTGAATTTATTATTAATGTAACATAAGTTTTAGAAACTGCTATTTGGGTATTTATTAGTGGGCTATTTGTTTGAATGTATTATGAGTGTAGAATAAAACAAAAGTACGGGCTCTAAAATTTTAGGTGTTTGTTTAAAAAAAAGAAAGTAATATTTGGAGGAATTTAGAATGCCCCTCCTCGAATTTTTGACCAATTGCAGCATGTGACCTCTCTATGACCCATGCTTTTGACCTACTGCCACATCACGATGCAGACCTACGTCCCATTGATCAGCGACCCCGCACAAACAATCACTAATGAGACCCTAGCAATACACGCTCGCTTCTTCACTATCGGCATCATCCCTACCGTCTGTATGTTTATGCCCTAGAATTGACTTTCATTTTCGTTTTAAAGAAACATGAAAAGTGAATTTCATGACTTTATTTAATAATCAATCAAATAATCTTAAGAAATCAAAATGTGATATATTTAACTTACACTGTATTTGAAATAAAAGCCAACATCATAAATACCTTCAACTAAAGAACCTCCAAATTTAATTTGTGTAGATCTGTGATGTTTTATGATGAGATTTATAAGTTGTATGCTTATTAATGGAAATTTATTTTATTTTATCATTTTTTGTTTAAACTTTCATCTTGTTGCCAATGTTTTAATTCTCTTGTGTTCAACTTTATTATTTTACTATAAAATCATGGTTTAATGTGTTTCACTACTTTGCCCTGACAGGTCAGTTAATATCGGTGTATTTATATGTGTAAAATGTTGTGGTGTACATAGAAGTCTTGGCACCCACATCTCAAAGGTAATATTTACCATCATTTTCTCTCGTTTGATGAAGTTTTCATTTCATTAATTTCAAATTTATGTCATTCCTCTTCATATCAATGTCATTATTATATCTTTGTGGTCCTCATTTTGAACTCCACTTCATCATGGCTGTCGCCTTGTAGGGGTGCAAACGAGTCGAGCCGAGCTCGAGCTAGGGGGTGTTCGAGTCGAGCTTTACTGCCAAATATCGAGCTCGAGCTTGAGCTCGAACTCAAGTCGAGCTCAAAAGATGAGCTCGAGATCGACTCGTCTCACATTGAGCGGCTCGTCGAGCGCCGTCCCGAACAGGTTAGTAGTCGCGACCTACGTCGTCCCGATCGCCATCCCGGCCTCCATCGTCGACATCCCGGCCTCCGTCATCGACCTCCCTAGCTCCGTCGTCACTCGGACCGTCCAATCCCTGTTCGACTTGCAAATTGCCCCTCTTTGCTTTTGGCGCCATTTCCTTTAACCCTTGATGTTTTGTAGGAAAGAAGAAGAGATTAACCCCGTCCTTAATTCCTCATGGTGGAGGCGACCATGGAGATCGATGTCGATGCTCCACCATCGAGACCCAATAAGAGCAAGCCCCCCTCTGCTTCCGTCCTCAACGGTGTCAAATCTGGTCCGTGGGTGGTGAAGTATCGCCCGCAATCCTTAACCGATGTCGCTGCTCACCGTGACATTGTTGATACCTGTAACAAGTTTATCAACTGATCTCTTTCCCTAGCTCCGTCATTGCCCTCCCGGCCTTCGTCGTCGACCTCCGTCTTCACCCTCCGATTCATTTTCCTGCTCGCCCAAATCGCAAATTCGTTTTCCCGCCCGGACTTCGCAAGCTGCTCGACGAGCTGTCGAGTCAAGCGGATGTCGGTTCGAGCTCGAGCTCGATAAGCCGTCGAGCTCGAATTCGTGTTTGAGCTCGACTCGCAAGCTTGATAAGCTCGACTTGTCGAGCCTCTTACCGAGTCGAGCTCGAGTCAGCTTGCGAGCTGGCTTGACTCGGTTGCACCCCTATCGCCTTTCCTTCCAATTTCAAAGCAGTAGAACTCTCTGACTATCATGAATCGCTTACTGTTAAAACAAAATTGGACTCAGAGCAGGCTAGTGAAAAGATTATCATAGTTTTGTTTGAAGTTCGGATGCTCTTATAGTCTCTTACGGGAAATATTCCATAGTACGAAAGAGATTTGCATCAAATATCTTATTTGGCTTCTATAGGCCCTTTAATTTTCAATCTTCCTCATCCTGGCAGACAACCTGATTTTATTTTTTTGCTTCGCTTTAAAAAAAACTGTTTTTTGGCCTTTAAAAGATAAGCATAAGATTAAGTGTTTCAGAGATGAAAATGCTCAGTTGGATGAGTGGCTTTACACTTAAATACAGTGTGCAAAACGATTATATACATGAAAAAGTTGGAGTAGCTCCAATGATGGATTAAATTTGAGAGAGTCGCCTTACATTGTTTTGTTGCATAAAATATTGGCCTTCGATGATCTTGTTAGGAGAGTAAATATATTAGATCTGGCCTATGTTAAGAAAGAAAGAGGTAGACCTAGAAAGGGCTTGGTTAGAAAGTATTAAATATGACATTTTTTATGAGATTTAAATTAGAATTTAACTTTTAATACGATACAATGGAGAAAAATGATTCATGTAGCCGACCTCACATAGTGTGATAAAGGCTTGTTGTTGTTGAAAAATGACTTTGTATGTATCTTATTCACCTATATTGTGAATTATTTATGCTTCCTCATTTTTTTACAACATAACATAACATCAGGTTTTATCGGTGACACTGGATGAATGGTCAGATGAGGAAATTGTATCTATGATAGAAGTTGGCGGGAACTCATATGCGAATTCAATATATGAAGCTTTCCTGCCTCTGGATTTTTCAAAACCTACAGCAAATTCAAGCCATGAGGAGAGAGCTAAGTTCATCAGGTGAATTACTTATTCATAGGACTATTATTGTGTTTTTGTTTCTTCTATGGTAGGCGATTCCTTTACCGAAGCACCTGAAGTACTCTCATAGGTCCAAGTACGAGTTTCAAGATTTCTTGAAACCAAGCCTGCGTATTGTTTCTTCAAAGAGCTCTTCCTCGTCGAAGAACTCTTTCCGGTCATCTGACTCCGTAAAGGAAAGCTATAGTGGTTTGGATTCCAACATCTCGGTAAGTCTTAACATTAGTATTCGTGCACAATAGCGGAATTTGATGGAATTTTCTGTTATTACTTTAATCTAAAATGCTATTCTTCTGTTATTTTTCCGAAAAGTTAAGATCGTCTTAAAATTGTTTTGTGCTTTTGAGTGATCACAGGCAGGTATGGTAGAATTCATAGGAATTCTGAAGGTCAAAGTGATACGAGGCAGAAGTTTGGCTGTTAGGGATATGTTAAGTAGTGATCCATATGTTGTTTTGACCCTTGGGAAGCAGGTCTGTTTTCTGTTTTTTTTTTCTTACAGCAAATTAAATTTCTGTGGAAATAAATAGTCCCCCTGTTTATGTCAATTATATTATCTCATTGAGAATTGGTCGTTGCAGAAATCCAAAACCTCTGTTATTAAGAGCAATCTGAACCCAGTTTGGAACGAGGAGCTTAAACTTTCAGTTCCTCAACATTTTGGTCCCCTGAAGCTGGTGAGTGTCAGGGAACTGCTTCCTCTTAAATTTCTGCAACCTTTCTCACGTTTTTAAATTTCCATATTAAATATACTTCTAAGTAGCATCTAAAGCTAGTAGAAAGCTATAGGGAATCGGTTGCACTCTAGTTAAAAGTTTGGTGAAAGAAAAAAGGCATGCTTTGGTGACATGATTGGGCATTATAGAATAATCAATGCTTTTCCTGCCTGATTTATTTAGCTAGACTGTTACTTAAATTAGCCCTGGAAACAATAGCTGTAGATAGATCCCAGAGCTTTCACCTTCCCATCACTTTGGAAATGCCTTGTTTTCTATCAAGCATTACTTACTAATATTGGTAATGCATTAGAAGTTTTAGGGTGCAACTTTGGTTGTGTTGGCTTTGTTTCTGCTGTAAATGAGAATAAGGCCAAACTTAGCTGATTCCCATTTTCTGGAATAAGACCTGAAGTCCTGAATTAGTTCTTAGTTGAATATACATTGACCTGAATCAAATATATCATTGGTTCAAGTTGGGTCCTTGGTTCACCATCTTCATGCTGTCAACATACCCTTGCTTGTATAAGCCGATTCAAATTCATAATTTGAATCTGGATAGACTTCTATGTTCTTTCCTTCAGCTGGAGAACTGTACAACTCCATAGGTTTGACAGGGAAATCCTCTTCCTCCTCTTTGTCCCTTCTCAAGTGAGGAATATATTCTTTTAGCTCAAATGGAGAGCTGGCGATTTTAGGGAGAGTCGATATTTCTTTCTCTCTCCCACTTCGTTTTTTGATGCCTTCCTTTTTGAAGTTGTTTTGTAGCATTTGATGTTGATGCCTCAGCTTTGGAAGATTGTGCCGACTTCAATTCTTTTGGAACAAAGTATTTAGCATCTTGCTTTATTTGCATTTCTTACACTACAAAGGGTTGTATATCACCAAAAACCTCTATTCTTCTCTATCTCATGAAGAATTCAAGCAATGATGCAGGTTAGATGGAATAATGCCATATTCATGAGCCATGGTATCTTAAGAGGGCTTTGAAGAGGGTGTTGGCATCAATCACATGATATTTGCCCTATGTGTAAAAAATTTGGAATTTGAGGAGGAGCATCAATGATCCTACTATTTTCTATCCCTTCTTAAAAAATTTGTGCATCATTACCGGAGATGATGGGCATGAAGAGAGAACCACCTTAAATTTCTCAAGTTTATAAGATTTACTAAGGAGCTTGGTCAATCAAAATTAGGCTTATTGTGACATCATCTTTCTCAATTGTGATATACAGAGGGCAATTATGCTTTGTTGTCCTATGAATGAGATATCCTAAAAATGGTGACGATTGGCTCATTATGGGCTCGCACAATTTCAGTTAGATGGCATTCAACAAAATATGTTTTATCTCTCTTCGGATCCTTAAGAGCCTGAATTAAGGTCTCACAGAGGTCTTTGGACATCAAAAGAGCTTCATATATGTTGAGCTATGCCATAATCTTTCACAATGAGATAAGATATTATAGTCTATACCTTTGCCTGAAGTAGACTTATTTTTGGGATCTTTAAGAGTAATATTTTCGTTAATCACGAATTTTTCTTCTTTGCCTTTATTTGATTATCCATTCTTTGGTGAAGGCGGAAATAATCTACCACACCTCAATTGAACCTAGATCACTTCGTTTAAACTTTAAATCAACTTCTTCTAATGAATCAACTCTTTCATTGTCATTCTCCATTATCTCAGAAGATTAGTGCAAGGATTAAAAATCGTTGCCCAAATTCATGTATTGCATCTTTGATACCACTGTTAATTTTGATTCACTTCCATAAAGAAAGCACAATTTTTTTGAGCTATCATCCATCTGTAGTACCATTAAATAGGGCTCGGGTGTTACTTTGTTAGAATATCCTCTTTTTGCTTAGGTAGATCCTTTGACTCTATTTTTGCACATCGTGCTTGATGATATTGTTGTTGCTCGACTCATGTTGTGAGCGTACAAGGGAGCATGTTGAAAAACATTCGACATCATGTAATGACTCGGCATATCTCAATTGGGAGGGACTCTTTAATTTATTTTCCTTCCTCTTCTTCCCTTGATTTGATAATCACTTTGTCTGGGCATGTAATCTATAAGCATGATAAGTTGCCTTGCAGGTTGATGGTAGTCTTCCAAATTATTTATAATATTTTGGGTTATAATCTTTTTCTTCTTTAGCTTTCTTTATCAATTTTTCTTTTTGGGTGTATTTGAAGGAGTTTGACCATACTATGATGAGCTAGCTTGATTGGAATTTCCTTTGATTGGAGGCTTGAGAATTGATGTTTTTTGCATTTGATTTCTCTTTCATCTCGAGTATTGATTCAATTAGAGATTTCCATTGACGTTAGAAACTCCTTCAAGCTACTTTAACATCTTTACTATCTTCTTTAAGACCGTGAACTCCCATTTCTCATCTTTAATCGATTCTTATTTTACTCTTTCTTTATTTTACCACAGGGTAGTGGCGCAGTTGGCTAGCACGTAGGTCTCATAAAAAATTTCGGATCTATTGTTCAGAGTGATGGTGAAATAGATGGGGATATTATTAGTAGAATTCAAGTTGGATGGTTGAAGTGGAGGAATGCATTGGGCTTGTTGTGTGATTAAGAAGTCCCTCTCAAACTTAAGAAAAAAATTCTATAAGATGATGGTGAGACCAACAATGCTTTATGGTGCAGAATGTTGGCCATTAAAAGAGAAGCATAATATTACGTAAAGTGTTGCAGAGATGAGAATGCTCAGGTGGATGAGTGGCTTTACTTATAGAGACAAGATATGAAACAAGCATATACATGAAAAGGTTGGAGTAGCTCCAGTGGAAGATAAGATTAGAGAGAGTTGCCTTAGATGGTTTGGTCACATAAAATGGAGGCCTTCCGATAACCCGGTTAGGAGAGTAAATGTATTAGATTTTGCTTATGTTAAGAAAGGTAGAGGTAGTCCTAAAAAGATTTAGTTATAAAATATTAGAAATGACTTTTCTTTATTAGATTTAAATGTGAATTTGATTCTTAGCATGACACAATGGAGAAAAGGATTCATATAGTCGGCCCCATATAGTGGGATAAAGGCTTGATGTTGTTGTTGTTTTAGTTGGAAGCGCTAAAGTGGACGTTACCATCTTTGTGGAATCTCTCTTCAAATTAACTAAAACACTATTGAACAGTGTGAATACACCATTTATATACGTTCTTTCCATCCAATTTTTAAATATATAGCGGTTTTCAATGGGATGGCTAATTATCCTATGGTATGAGAAAGAATTGGGATTACTAGTTTGATTAGCTTCCTTAGTTTTTTTTCTTTATAATTTGGGAATTGAAGACTTGCTTTCAACGCATGCTAGAATAATTTTGCTACCCTCTCTCTTTTGAAAGAGTATTTTTTGTTTAACCGTTCTTTGAGGGGTGAGACAGTTTGAATACCTATCCCCATTGTTTGCTTCGAATGATCCCTTCCACCAAGAAAAGTTTGGCATTTGTCATTGTCCTGAAGTACCGGCTTTTGTTAAGGATTGGGATTGAACAACTACTTTCATTTCCTTTCATTGTAAATGAGTTGCTTTCCTTTGTCCAAATTATATACTAATCATTTTCCTTTGTCAGCATTAAAGGAAGCAGCTTGCGCTTCGTCCCTTCTATGATCTAGAACCTTGCTTCTTTCAAATTTGTTTGGATGGCTTTCAGACATTGAAATAATCAATTTTTTCAATTTCGCCACTCGATCAAGTAGCTCCTGGATTGTTGTAATAGAGGTCATAGAGAGATAATGTGCTATTTTATCATCGATGTTGCCTATTAACAATTAGATTGCATGCTCCTTTTCTAGCTGTTCGTATTTCATGCTCATGTTTTGCTAGTAAGTGATGTATTTAGTTATGCTTTCTCCAAGGCAAGATTGGCAATAATTATCTTTTCGGTGGTAGTAGGGAACCTCTTTGTAAGCCTTTTTTTGAGCTCAACACATGTCTTGACTGAGTTATTTGGAAGTTTAGCGAACCATTTGAAGTAGTAGACATCAAACTGCTAATGAGCTAGCGGAAGAGTAATGTGTTATTGCCTCTGATATTTCCTGCCTTGAATTGAGCTAGGTGTTGCTTTGGTTTGCCATTGCCATTAAAGATATTGAATTTCAACATTTTTAGTAATTTTAAGGGTATGGTATCTAGTCATACTCAATCGGATATGGGTGACCATTGCTCACCAAATTCTCCACTTGTTCTAGTACTGTGATAGCTTTAACCTTCTCATTAATGACTGTTTCCAAATGCTCGATTGTAACAGGTTGAAATGTGCTTGCAGCATTTTGAGGTGTAGACAAACGAGTTAAATGATTAGTTTTATTGCCCCCGTTGGGTGCATTCCATACTCTAGAGGCTTGGGGTATCGAATTAATCGACAAAGTGGCAGGAGCACTGCTTGATGCTTGATGATTGGTTGGTGGGACATTTGCGAGATTAACAATGATGCTATTTTGCACCAGCTGCATCGTCGTGATCGTCTGAGCCATAATATAAGTATCTTGGTATTTGATTGAGAGCTTTATTTATCATTTTCATTTATGTGAGATCGTAGTCACCTTTGCGCTTGTGCCAACATAGTGATGTTAGAAAATAGAGGGTTCTCCTTTAATTCCCTTTCTTGTTCATCTCCTGAGAAGGAATTTGCTCCTTTTGTTTGATCATATTGTGCCGTGTTGTGCTTGTTCTTTAGGAGGGGCAGTAGTTCCACCTTGACCTCCATCGTCTCGTCTTATTCTTTCTCTTCTTGGATTAAAATCTCAAGCGACATTTCAACTATATCTTTGGTTAATTAATATTGGGTGAAGACTTCCTCAATCAGGGGATTGAGGTCAAAACTGACTTTTTTTCAAAAGGGTGGGATTGGATGGCGATGGGATTTCTGAAATATTCTCTAGGGTGTCAACTATCATGCGTGTCAATAATAGAGGCATTCTTCTTGGGCACCCATTGTTGATAAATTTTTTCAGTGGTAGATCTCTGAGAGTATGCATTGGATGTTACGCCTTTTATCTTCTCAACAAAATTTTCTTTCGGAGAATTTAGTTATTATATTCGCTTTTCCTTCTATTGAGACCTTTCGGCGATAGATACTTGAACACATGGTTCAAATGTCATGCCCCAATGTTCACCATACAAAGTTTGCTTTCTTTTTCTAGGTATCACAATAGATGATAACAAACCTTAATCCTTCTCTAACATGATCATAAACCTTGAACAAATTCAAATTAGACATCACTCTTCTGCACAAATCTATAAGCTTAATCCACTTTTGCAAGATCTGGAACAAGCCCAACACTCCCATACCCGGGCCCTGCACTATACCATACAACAACAACAACAATATCAAGCCTTTATCCCACTATGTGGGTCGGCTACATGAATCCTTTTTCTCCATTGTGTCATGTTAAACGTCAAATTATCGTTTAAATTTAATAAAGAAAGATCATTTCTAATATTTTCTAACCAAGTCTTTTTAGGTCTACCTCTACCTTTCTTAACATAAGTCAAATCTAATACCTCTACTTTCCTAACCGGGTCATCGGAGGCCGCTGTTTTATATGACCAAACCATCTAAGGTGACTCACTCTAATCTTATCTTCCACTGGAGCTACTCCAACCTTTTCACATATATGCTCATTTCATATCCTATCTCTAAGGGTAAAGCCACTCATCCACCAGAGCATCCTCATCTCTGCAATACTTAACTTAGTATTATGCTTCTCTTTTAATGGCCCTGCACTATACCATAACTTCACAAAATAAATCCTACAACCTCTCACATGTCGGCTAATCATAAAACCCTACAGAGGTAAACTCTTTAAAACCTACTTTCAACAACTCTCACCGCATCATTTTAACATTATCTAGAGAGAGAGAGAGAGAGAGAGAGAGAGAGAGAGAGAGAGAGAGAGAGAGAGAGAGAGAGAGAGAGATTCAGTCTACCTTCAACAATCCTTCACTACAAATACTAGATCTATTACATGCAATAATAAAAGATAATTAAAAATCATGGTTTTCCCTAGTGTTTTTTTATAAAGCCATAACTAGACGTGCTTCTAAGGTGTTCGCCTATTCGGCACACATTTGATCATAGGTTATTATGATACGCCGTTTGATTATGAGTATTTGGATCGAGCTAAACTTCGGCTTTGATTTGCATGCTGTTATCTGCTAGAAATAAGGACACTATGAAGCAAATATATCAAGCCTACTTTAGAAACATGCCGTAGACTTATCAGATAAAGAAAATGCTTTGCATTCAGAGTAATATGAAGTAAATGCTCTTCCTTTCAGTAAACTATCTAGACTTCGCCTCTTTGTTCTTATATAAATTTTTGTTTTCAAAAGCTAGGAACGAGCCCCTCTGTCTCCTCTACAATGGTGCATGTGCATGTGTCTGCAGAGGGACGAGTCCAAAATACTTTAGTTCTCCTTCTTGCCTTCCAATGACAAACCTTTTCACTTAACCTAACATTGATCGTTCTATTTTTTGTTTTAAGAATTTTTAGGACTTTTGAACAAATTTAATTGTAAACTCACATAAATCGTTTATACAAAACTTCAAACATAAAACCTTTTTGTTGGAAGCCAGAGCTTCCAACCAATAGACTATGATGTGCTGCATTAACCTACTTAAATTGAAATCGTAACTGCGCTTTATTTTCTGAAACTGACCAATCTGTCTGCTTTACTGCAAGAACTGCATTAACTGACCTTTTGTTGTCTGCCTTACCAGCAAGTATTTGATCATGACTTACTCTCTGCTGATGATATAATGGGAGAGGCTGAGATCGACTTGCAACCAATGATCACGTCTGCAATGGCATTTGGAGACCCTGACTCGCTCTCTGACATGCAAATCGGTAGGTGGTTGAAATCACACGACAATGCCCTACTCGAGGACAGTAGTGTCAGGATTGTCGATGGAAAAGTGAAGCAGGAGATGTCTCTCAAACTCCAGCACGTGGAATCTGGGGAGATTGACCTGGAACTAGAGTGGATCGCTTTGGTGAATGAGTAGACTTTGATTCCCCATATAACTAAAATGTTGCTACTTATGGCGACCTTTCTGTTGTGGATCATTCTGTTTTCCAATGAGTTTGCTGCATCTTAAATCTCTATACCAGGTAATCACAGACCTTTGATTAAGCTGAAGACTGCTCCTGCTTTTCCAGTTTTCTTGTTTCTTTTTTTCTGTGCTGATGAGTGCTGCATAATTCATTAAATATTTGGTTGAAAGGTAGACTGGTTAGTTTACGTTCTGTTTGGTTAGAATATGTTTGGGAAGTCTTGTATTGAAAGTATTTTGGAGTTCCGACCCTTATTAGTCTCCATATCTCTTTGCAGACTAGCAGTAGCATTTCAATAGGATGGATAGCCATTCCATAAGCAAGTTTAGAAAATTCACCATCTGCTTATTTTCTGCAGCTTGCCATCTTCTAAATCTATAACAAAGTTTAGAAGAACAATCACCAAAAGTTGTTTCATATAAATTTTATGAAAGAAATAAAACATCATTCATAAAATAAACTCAAAATAAAGGATTTTTTTTTATAAAAATATGAATTAAATATTATTTGAGTGTGACTTTAGCTAAAGTGTGCGTCAGTCATATTAAAAAATTATAATTACTAAGAGGCTGTTTGGTTACTTAAAAAAGGAATGCAGTATAAGATGAATACTTTGTAGTTGTTTGGATAATTGTAAAATGAGGTTTGGTTTGAAGTAAAATTAATGCAATATAAAGTGCATAAAGGTAGTGTTTGGTGGCGGGCTGCTGTGATGGTGGTCGGTGGCGGTTGACAGTGGCCGGCGATCAACGATAATTGCAATGAATTTTTGGAGTATTTGGAACATTGCCCAAATCGGAAGAATTTTAAATATTTAAAAAATGAACTAGATATTTTTGAAATGAACCAAAATTTTATACTGCATTTATTTTACTTCAAACCAAACTCTAATATTTTCAAAACCCTCACGTTCAGAATACTTTGCACTCCCTTTATTGAAAACCTAACCGTTCTCTAAAATATTTGTTCACATTGCTTTTATCACTTTGGCATACCATAATAGATAAGGGTAATTTCAAATAAATGTAGTTTTATGCTTCTTAAAATGAGAGTTATCTTTGATGGTTTGGTCACGTAAAATGTCGGCCTTCTGATGATCTAGTTAAGAGAGCAGATGTATTCGGTTTGATTTATATTAAGAAAGATAGAGACAGGCCTTAAAAGAATCGGTTAGAAAGTTCTAGAAATGACTTTTTTTTAATTAAATGTAAATGAGAATCTGACTTTTAACAGAACACAATGGAGAAAATAGATTCATATAGCTGACTTCATATAGTAAGATAAAAGCTTGATGTTGTTGTCGTCGTTGCTTCTTCTTAAATTGATTAGATAATTACAAGTATTTGATAGGGCGAATAATCATTGATGCGTACCTTACATAGGCATGATTTTAATATTTTTTAGACCTTGCTGGTTCCTCTTTGTGGTTACTTACAACCAAAGGAATCATCTCACATGCTTGATAGATGCTCAGAGCAATATTCTTCTAATGTTCCAAGATAAATTTATCAAATGGGTTCAACTACTCAATTATTATAGGTGTTGAGAAAGTATTGTCTTCCATAAGTTGTAAACGATAGAATTAACCTAAAGAAAAATCTCAAATTCAATGTTTCATATTCAGGGGCTGTTGGGTTTGTTGAAAAAGAAATATAAAGTAAAAGAAAATGCATTGTAAATGGAATATAGTGTATTTGAAATATTTGAAATTATTTGGATGTGTGTATAATGAATGCAATGTAAAGATAAATGATTATGGAGGCTAGCGAGAGTGATTGGTAGAAGGCTAACGACGACGGCCAGTGACAGTCAGTGGGTGGCTGCAACATGTTTAGCTTGCAGTGAAAAAGAAATTTGATTAAAACAGGATGAGTTTACAATACATAGGAAATTAATGAAAATGAAATTTATTAAAATTTTATATTGCATTCCTTTTTAAGCAAAGCAGATAACGCCCTAAGGTTTTTTTTTTAAGGGTTTTTCTTTTTTATGGTTTGTCTCCTTTAATTGGTCATGTGTAATGAGTTAGTTGAATGAAATCTTCTTAATAAGACCATTATCAATTCAAGTGCCCTACAAAAAGCCCATAGTTAAATTCATTTTTTTAAAAATTGGACCGGACCGACCAATTCGACCAGTTCAACCAAGAACCAGTCAATTATCTCATCCGATCCAATCTAAAAACCAATAGATAGTTCAACCGATGATCCAGTCCAATTAGAAAGAACTAGCTAGTTCTATAGTTTTTTTTTAAAATAAAGTAAATTATATTATTTTAAAAATTTTAAAATTTGTTATTAAATATTAAAATTAATTACACTATAATATATGCATTTCATCTCATAAAATATATTTTGTTAAAAAAGTGTGTACTTCACACTATATAAAGAGTTAAAATGCAACCATCTCAAACTTCTCCATGATATGTGACTAAAAAAGTTGCATGAATAGCTGAATATTATATGAGCTTGAATGAGAGTTTGGGCTTTTTTGGGCTGTGAATTTGGGCTAGTTGGGCCGTCAGGTTTTTTAATTTGTATTATAAATTTATATATTAAAAATTCATTATAATGTATATTATAAGAATTAATAATATAAATTTTTAATATTATATTAAATATTATTCTTATTATAAATTTGTTATAATATTATAAGAATCTCATTTATTATTACTACAATTAAATGTAAAAGTTAATCATAATTAAATTATTAGATATTCATAAATATATATAATTAAGCTATATATCTAATAATATAATTATAGTATATAATTGTATTTATAATTTTAATTTAATTAAATTATTTAATAATTTAGTTATATTGAGAGATAATCTACTAAAATTATGGAGTTTAAATTCTTAGAATTATGAGATTTAAGGTTAGACTGTTATAATTATTATGTTAATTTTATTACTTTTTAATAATATTATTATTTATTACGTTAACCGGTTTGAACTTCTCCTTTTTCCGATTTGTTGTCCGGTCCAGTTTTCACAACCATGGTTAAATCTCTTGACTTTTATTGCTTAAAGAGATCTAAGAGAAGGTGTCTCAAAGAGTATTAAATGCTATCACAGTTACAATCTTAAAAAAAAACCATAATTGAGTTGTTTTAACCTTGAAGATCTCTTAGAAAATTCAAATACTACAAGCAAAAAAAACCTTTCTTATTTAAGCGCCTCAAAATAAGCTTGCAATCATGTATCATAGTTCTTTATTACTTAAATATCATGAAGGCAATGCATTTAGGCTTCATTTGAGACAGTTTTTTACTATTTTATAAAACAGCTTTTAAATAATTTTTTTTTTTTCAAAAAATTTTTAGAATAAAAAGTTGTTTTATAAAATAATATAAAAGCTGTCCCAAATGAAACCTTAATGACCTTTATCAATTTAAGTGTCTTACGAGAGGCTTGTAGTTGAATCTCTTTGACTCATATTGCTTCAGGAGCTCTTTGACAACCTAACCCAAAGAGTAGCAGAGGCCATCACAAGTTATGATCATAAAAAAAGCTTGTAATTGAGTGGTTTCAACCTTACATATATTTTAGGAAAATCAACACTATTAATAGAAAATACATTGTTAATGAAAGTTCCCTAACATACATAAGCTTGCAATTGTGTAAAATAATTCTTCATTGCTTCAATATCACTAAGAGAATGTATCAATGACCCTAACCATTTTAAGTGTCTTAGGATTCATATTCTCAATTTTGTTCATGTCTTCATTAGCACCCCTCAATAGTGGGCAAAGATGTATGCCAAGGAAAGCTTTACTTAGAACAGCTAAGAGTTGAGATTTCATTCATAACTCCAAGTGAAACCTTTATTTCCAAGAAAAAAAAAAAATGTTAACAAAAGCTTGAGAGATTTTCAACAAAGTGATGAAATAGACATACTGCTAGAAAAATATAGCTTACTAATTTTGCCATTATTAGAATCAATCTACATAACTTTCAATGGCATAACAATGTGATATGGTAGACATGCTACAATTCAATTGATCTCTAAGAGCCTCTTCACTACAAGACAACATTGAGGAGCACTATAAGTCCACCCACGTGCTAGCACATTGAATCATTTGTATTCCAAGCACTATAATTGTTGAAGCAAACACAACTAAGCTAATCTTCGACCAAAGTGGTCATACATGTCTTAGGCTAGATGATATTTGTTAGCTCAAGAAAAACGGCACGTCGACATGAATCCCGCTTTGCATATATAGAATTTCATTTCTCTTAAGTCCTATTATAGTTGATTAGATTTTCCTTGAGGGTAGTGTCAGTGTTTAGTTAAATCTGTGTCCTTACTTCCAATGAGTGCAAGCATTCATGATTAATTACCCCTCTTAAAGTGTAAGAGAACTCTCGATTAAGGATGAATAGTTTTAGGTGTTTTTAGTCTCAGTTGTGAGGGAAAATGGAGGTAAACTCGATCAAGATCCCATGGTTTTGTTGTCCCGGCTATACCGTAGGTTTCAGTCTACTAACACTAGTGATCGTTGACTGTAGTATCCAAGGAATCTGATTAGCAGCCATGGGTTGCCTCATGTCAGGAATCCCGAGTAGACTGAGATGGTTAAATATAGATTTTAGTCTTATTAGGGTTTTGGAGTTTAAATCTATTAGAATACCCCGAAGTTAGTTTGGTTTGGAATTTATAATTTTGTTTAGAAGTTACCAAGAAGTTTGAATTGAAGCGGGTCTTATGGCTTTTATTAGAAGTAGATCGGGCGTTTGAATTTGGGTTAGGACTTATAGCTTTCTCAAAGTAGCCCATAGAGCAGATTTTATGGCTTCTATTAGAAGTAGCTCATTATTGGGTTTTACAACTTAGCTCTATAGGCTCAGATGCCCGTTGGTTTAGTCTTTAATATAGGTCTTACGACTTTTGCATTTAGTAGTAGCCTAGTTATTTGGGTAAAATAGGACTTACTACTTCCCTTTGGAAGTAGCCCAGGTATTTAAATTTGGGTCGGGACTTATGACATTCATTGAAAGTAGCCTGTAAAGTGGGTCTTACGACTTCTTTTTTAAGTAGTCCACTGGTGTTTGAATTTGGGTTGGGACTTACGGTTTTCATTGAAAGTATCCCATAGAGCAGGTCTTATGACTTCTATTAGAAATAGCTCGCTAGTGGGTCTTACAACTCAGCCCTATAGGCTAAGATGACGTAGGTTTTAAATTTGGTTGTTTGGGTAGGCCTTACAGCTTTTAGATTTAGAAGTTGCATGTAGGTTTAATTTGGAATGGGACTTACGACTTTCATTTAAGAGTTTTCCCGATGATGAGTCTTACAACTTTGACCATACTCGGACCCGACTTGAAAAATTTTAGGTTCGGGTCAACCTGTTTGTAATACGGGTCAGGTTCGGGTTTGATAATTTGACCCTTTTATAAATCTAGGTCGGGTCCGAGTTGACCCGGAAACTCGAAAATAACATGAAATGACCCAGTTTACACACACCTGATGGCCAACCTCATGACCCGCGCCCTCATCTCATGAATGCTCGCACCACGCTCGAGTCTAGGGCTAGACTCGATCCATCGCTGGCGGCCAGACCCCCTCCAATGGACCCTCGCCCGTGCCACTGCCGACGCTGAGCTCACCTCTCGCGGTCTCGCCCTGACCATGGTCGTCGTCTTCGCATACCACACTGATGCCGTGGCGTGCTCCCAGCTCGCCCACCCAGCTAAATGGCCGAATTCGGAATTGCCGCTTGATCAGTTGACCTTGCCTCTGCGAACGTGACCTTACATGTAGTCTCACTACTCGAGTGCTTGACCTCACCCCGCATGCGACCTCATGGCTCGTTAAACTCTCCCGTTTTTGAATCAAAATGAGTCCGCTGGTCGGGTTGGGTCAACTTGGTAACCCGCACAGTTTAGGTCCAGGTCAAAATACCTAACCTATTTATAAAAATGAGTCGGGTTAGGGTCAATCCGTTTAAACCCGGGTCAATCTAGGTTCGACCCGAACCTAACCCATAAACCCATTTTGATACCCCTAATAGGCTAGGCTACTCGTTGACTTAATTTTAGGGTAAATATACTCTACTTAGAAGTTACTCCGGTACATGGGTCTTACTACTTCTACATTTAGAAGTAGCTCGATGATGGATATTACAATATAGCATTATAGGCTAGGGTGCCCATAGACTTTATTTTAGGGTAAATATACTTCGTTTAAAAGTTACCCTAGTAGATGGGTCTTATTGCTTATGCATTTAGAAGTAGCCCGATGATGGGTCTTACAACCTAGCTTTATAGGCTAGGGTGCCCATAAGTTTTGGTTTTGAAATTAGGGCTTATGACTCCATCTAGAAGTTGTCTGATTATTTGTAGGTTTGTAGGACTTACGACTTCCCTTTGGAAGTGGCCTGTAGATTTGTAAGATTTATGACTTCCCTTTGAAGTGGCATATAGATTTGTTGTTTGGTTGTTAGTAGATTGGTATTATGGGTGTTTTGGTTTACAGTTGCCTACTAGTCTGACACAAGACTTTAGTTTTCAGTTGTTTACTAGCAGTTTGTTTACTAGTTTGATACTTACTAGCTAGTAGTTGTTTACTAGTGTTTCTGCTATAGTACCATGTTTTTTCTTGACAATACCCTATTTTTTCTTTGTAGTACCCTGCTTTACTTTCAGTACCCTATTCTACATGATAGTACAATAGTTCAATTCACAATACATTTTTTTTCTTATACAAGTACCCTATTTTTTTTCTTTCAATATCATAGTTTACTTTTCAGTACCATATTCTTTTGCTTTTAATCAATTTCATTTGCTTACTTGTAGGAGTTCGTGTTACCTTGGAGTTCGCATAGAAGCATTAGAGAGGCTTTCTTTTATTTGAGCCTTAGTTTTAAGAGTGTGGTTTCAGTATAGCTTGTATTTATGTTTAATTAGTAGAAAAAAACATTATTTATCCTCTTTTTTTTAATCAGAAATACAAACTTTCACTAGAGTGGCTCTCTCGACATTTTTAAATGATGCTCTAATATAATTTAATCATTTAATCTATTTTTCTAATTAATTTAAAATTAAATTGATTGATTAAGTAATCAATCAATTAATAAAAAAGTATTTTTAAATAGATTAATTAATTATTAAATTAGATTTAAATCAAGTAATCAATCAATTAATAAATTAATAAAAAAGTATTTTTAAATAGATTAATTAATTATTAAATTAGATTTAAGATTTAATTTTAAATTAATTGATTAATTATGTTTAATTAATTAAAAGGAATTTAAATAGTTTTAAATTAATTGATTAAATTAATTTTGATTTTTAATTTAACCAATTAATTAGATTTTGATTTATGTTTAAAATTCTAATTAGTTTATTAAATAAATGAACCAACTAATTAATTTGATTTAAAATGATCGCTCAGATTTTAATTAATTGACTGCTATCAAATTTTCAATTAATAAATGGATTTCAATTAATTTTCAGTTAATCAATTTCACTTGATTATTTAATTTCAATTAATTAATCATCTAAATTAGTTAACTTCATTAAACTAATTATTTTTAATTAACTAATTTTAATTAATTAATTTCAATTAATTATTTAATTGAATTAATCAATTAATTCAATCTAAATAATTCTTGTATTTATTAATTGAATCAATTAAAGTTCAAATCGTTCTTCAATAGTTTTCTTCAATAGTTTTCTGAAGCGATTTCGGTAGCCTTCTAACATCCCTTCCCCGTAGGGGGGGGTCGGGACAACACTTATCGTTGATTTTTCCTCGGTTGAATCTAAGGTCGACGACGTGAGGTCTTGAGTTTTGACACCATCTTGGCTGGATCTACAATCAAGAACGTGAGTACTCGAGTTTGAAATCATCCCAATCGTATTTAAAATCGAAGGCACAAGGTCTTCATTTAAATTTCATCCCGGCTCGAGAGCTTCGATTTGAATACCTGCTTGCTTTACCGATAATTTATTTAACTGCTTAAATCATGCATGAGCATTGCTAGATTATTGCTCTGAGCTGAAACAGACAGGAACCCGAATACTTAAGTGGCACGGGCAGTAGAGATGTCGACATTGGCACTTACGTATACAAGAATGGACTTGCTTGCGTGTGGAGTGGAGATCAGCAAAAGCAGTCGAGCAAACAGAGGATGGGGGCTCGGACAGAGGCCCGAGAGGCGGGCGACGTACGCGCGAACAGGTCGCATGCAGAGTCGAACGGGTGGGCTGATCGCGGACGGGCGTGAGAGTTCGTGAACGGAGCAGGGGTTTCGTGTGTTGGGCACGATCAGGCAAACGGAGATGAGGGTCCGCTCGGGCGTGGGAATTCGCAGGTCGTTGGCGCGTTGGAGTCGCTATCGGAGCTGACTGTCATGGGCTCGGCTTGTTCGAATGAAGAAGACGGACAGGGTGACGTTGGATTGCTTGCGGGAGGCGAAGGTCGGGTTGTGTCGCGTGAGGAGCAGCTCACTTGGCTTAGGCTAATCAACATCATTTTAAAATAACATTACTCCGAAAAATAAATTCCTCAGAAGGACAAAAGTTGGGAATTCCAAAAGTATAATATTCACCAAACAAATGGAGATGAACCATAATCCAACAAAGCCTCGGAGAGTATTTATTGAAATATACAATATTTAACAACGACGCTATAAACAGTTTAAAGATCAGTGTCCAATCTACAATTGAAGCAATAAAATATCTGTATGAATGATACATACCGTAAGAAAGGGAGGAGGACCTCACTTCTCCTGCTGAAATTACCCATTTCCATGCATTATTTAACCAAACATGGAGAATGGAAACCTCATGCCACTAACCTTGCTTCTTCAGCCTCTGGAACTACTATGTCTAGTCTCATCATGGGCCGATAAGCATCAGGAATCTCTGCACCAGCCTGCACACAAACCTCTACCACAGCAGGAGCCTTCCCATAGAACCTCTTGAGAGCACCAGAGGGTGGCGGCCCCTGGGGGTCCTTCAAATGCCACACAAAGTTTGGAGGGATCACCTCATCAATTGTTGCATCCTGCCACCCATGCTTTCCATCCCTCCACTGGTGTTTGAAGGCCCCACAAAGCTTTGCATTGTGCCCCCATGGTCCAACATGGACCTCAGAGCAATAACCACATGCTTTCACTGTGTATTTCTTCATAAGCTGCCTCACACCACTCCTCACTGTGCTATATGCCTTCAAAGTCCTTTCTGCAGCCTTTCTAGTGTCAGCTGGGGGTGAGATGAACTGGCCATTAAGGACTGCATAGGTATCAATCTCAGAAAGTAGGGCCATTGCATCTTGAGATCTGCATGGCTTTGGCTCCTCCACAAATCCACCACGGTCTATCACTTTTTTGCCAAGCATTCTAACTGGAATGGAACGTCTTCTGGAAGGGTATTGAGGCAACTCAACACCAGCTTGAATGCAGAGCTCTACAACTGCAGGTATTCTTTCATAATTGAAGCGAGTCTCATGTTTAATGCGATGCCCAAAAGGGTCAAATAAATGATAGGCTTCAATAGGGATGAGGACATCATTGATGGTTCCTCGGACCCACACATGACGACTCCTTCGTTTAACATTTTGAGGACCACTGCAGTCTTGTATCAAGTGGCCAGCGGAGCCAACATAGACTTCTGGGCATTCTCTGTTGTGCATCAAGCAAAGTTAGACTGTGCTAACTGGAACAATCTGTTTGGGACCTTGGGCACTGGCATGGAAATCACATGGACATAATAACTAGACTAGCAATGCTCAGCGTTTTGCCAATTTAAAAATAGAGCCTTTATTGCATCATTTAGCTATTAAAACACAATAAAAACACAATAAAGATATAAAAACACAGTGAACTAGCATAAAAAAAAGTAAATCTTTTTTCTTCAACCTAAAAAAAAACCATAGGAGATATCACTAAACAAGGTCCATTGAAATACGGAGAATTTCTAACAGTCTGTGCTCGATATTGATGATGAATCATTCAGAAGTTTACATTGTTCAAAATAACAGGAAACAATTGACTGCTAGAGGACGAATGCTCGAACACAGGCATGCGGATAACATGTTATGGATAGGAGACAGCAGTAATATTAATCATAGTTCTCATGTCTTCATAACTCATAAATAAAAATAAAAAACAAAAACCTTCCTATTACAGTGCTTAAAGGATTTCAACAAAAAACTCTTAATAACAGCACAAAAAATTGAGAAAGAAAAATGCTAATAAGTATTTTGACATCTTAGTATTGACCTTTGCCCGCCACAGAGAATATAATAACAATTCTCTAATTAAAGAACACTCATAAAATGTTAAAATTGAGAGTCATATTCCGGCTTCTTATCCCTGACACGTCCCTACCATGTTCCCGCCATATTGCAAGACTGCAGTGTGTTCTGTCTTATATGTGATCGTGCTCAACAAATGTATCGTCATGACATCCTCTTATAACATGGGCTACCTCAAAATCCTAGCTAAAAGAATTTATTTAAAAAAAATGATTTAAAAAAAAATCCTCCGATATGATTATCACGGTTAAAATGAGTGGTAAACAAACAATAGAAGTGACAATGCTTCGTAATAGAAGTCATTTATTTATGATCAGGCAAGTCTCTACTCTCCTAACGGGAACATTTCGATCCTTTTCTTTCTTTAGTATAGCAAACCTGAGTGACTAGATTAAATATAAGTAAATTTGAAAACTAAAAATAAAGAGCGTATCAAGGACAATGAAAGAGGGTAAGACAATGGTGTTCATAATCCCACAAGAAAATCTAAATATAAAACAATCATATGTCATGCTTTGCTCACCTACATCCATACACTGGAACCACGGTCAAAAGCTGAGCAAGTCCTTCGATCAAAACTTTCCATGACTCCAAAGTTTGATAAGCTACTGGAATTAGTTCAGGAACCAGTAATCCATTCTTTGGGGGCTCGAGATGCTTCTCAACTCCCATTTGTGCTAATTTTTTATCAATCCTTGCTGATCGTTGCACCTTGTGAATTGGAATAGGATAGGGTTTCTTTTTCTTTTTAGGCAGAACTGGCGGAAGATCCACATTTTGAGGATGTCTATCATACTTCCTGGCTGCAGAAGAATGTCTAGGCTCTGGAGAAGCATATCCAAACACCTGAAATTTTGTTGGTCCGAACAATGTAGAGGCAAATATCCAAGTTGAGATCAAAACTTTTAATGAAATTTGAAGGTTAGAGCATGAATACAATAACTGATTCATTCGAAGTTAGCTATATCAATATTAGCACCAGCCAGTAAGTACTTTCAAAGCTGATTTACAAGGTTAATCGACCATTGGACAACATAAGAAAATTGGACAAAGAAAAGTACAACCAATCATGCAATATCACGAAAACAACCTTCCCTTGCAACTTCTAACTATATAAGAGATGCCCCCAAAGCTCCAGTAGTTACTGATGCAACAGCCGAATTCAAACCTGTGTGATGTTGATGGTGAGATTAATTAAATGTGCCATTTCTTTATTGAGCATTTAAAATTTTAAAAATATTTGAATTTGGTTTTAGTAGTTTTGTTTCCTACCATGTTATTTTTATGAGGACATTTTTTCTAGTAACTATGATGCTACTTTCTTTGCATGTAACCCCGGGGACTGTTCATTATAAATGACTTCTAGGACTCACTTGAGATGATCAGTTGAAGAATGAATAGAATTTGAGATTCTCATTCTCTCACTAACTCTGGCTATTGTTCTCTCTCTCTCTCTCTCTCTCTCTCTCTCTCTCTCTCTCTCACACACACACACACATGCACGCATAATTAAGTGGCATCAGAGCTAGGTTCAAAGTGTATCTAAGGCTTCATCTCCATTGTTAAATTAGTCTAGTTGAGTCCCTCATGCATCCTGTGCTCATCATTATCCATGATCAAAATTTCAACTCATGCTCCCTCCATTATGCCTCTTGTCGCATCAATTCATGCTTGATGCAAGCCTTGTCTTGGATGTGTTCTTGTTCGATGTTGACTGAAGCCGCGTGTCTGATCCTCGCTCTCACCAACTTTGCACCATGCAGTCATCATCTGCTATGTTCTAGTATAATCCTCCCTCCACGCATTCATCAATCTGTTGTTTTTTATTGCACTGTCACCATTACTCCAACACTTGTGTGTGATCCCAATAATCCCCTCTCACATTCAACCTTTATTCCAACCCATTGCACCTCTCATTCTCATGCACTTTATGCCAAATTGTGCTCCATTGGTAAATCCACACATACCTCTCCTATTTCACCTGCCTTCCCTTGTTTCCAACCTTCAACCTTGCCATGGTAAAACAAAGCCATTCCTTTGTACACAACAGACAACAACCCATCATTGCCGTCCAACCAGCTATCGACATTTCCATAGATTTTTCGAGGATCAATGATCATCATTAGTCAAGAACCTACAGATTTATGAAACTCAATCATTCCTTTATAGGTATAAACTCCTCAACTGTTAGATGGTCATCGGAAGGTCATTTCTAATGCTTTATGGTGCAGAATGTTGGTCATTAAAAGAGAAGCATAATATTAAATTAAGTGTTGTTGAGATGAGGATGCTCAGGTGAATTAGTGGATTTACTCTTAGGGACAGGGTGTGAAACGAGCATATCCGTGAAAAGGTTGGAGTAGCTCCAGTGACAGATAAGATTAAAGAGAGTCGCCTTAGATGGTTTGGTCATGTAAAGCGGCGGCCTTCCGAAGACCCTATTAGGAGAGTAGATGTATTAGATTTGGTCTATGTTAAAAAAGGTAGAGGTAGACCTAAAAAGGCTTGGTTAGAAATATTAGAAATGACCTTTCTTTAATTAGATTTAAATGAGAATTTGACTCTTAATGGGGCACAATGGAAAAAAATGATTCATGTAGCCGACCCCACGTAGTGGGATAAAAGCTTGATGTTATTGTTGTTGTTGTTGTTTACTTCCAAATCAATTAACCAAAATGTATGATCCACTAAAAGTAATACTAACTAACCCGCTGTTGCCCTACTTACAATTTTAGTTTATGAATGGGAGAGTTCCGTCAACTATGTGTTTGGGTTTAGAATTAGAAACCAGCTACATATGCTACCTATCACTATACAACTAATAAGAATCAATCTTCAACATATCTCAACATGTTATATGAAGTAAACCTTGGTTTTTCAGCATAATCATTTGTCTTTCAAATCAAATCAATCTGTATTTTCATCATCACCGCATAGGTTCTTGATTGGTTACATTCATCCAATTTGTGCTTACACTACATTCATAGCATATCTTCCTTTTTGTCATCATGTCACTTGCTATACATAAGGGCAAGAATTTGACAATCTGGTATCATCCATAGAGCAATTGGAATAGCAAACCTAAAAAATTATAGAATGACCTTTGACGTATGTAAAAATCATTGAGAACATCTCTAATAAAATTATGGGTTGATTTGATGATTTTCCTTGTCAAATCGAATCACTACAAAACTCACCTAAAATTCGAAGGGACTCAATGAAGGTACCTCAAGGAGTATCCTCCTACATCCAATTGGCAACCCTCAAAATTTGGGTCAAGGATGAGTTGCCCAATCAACTCAATGTATCACTATAATAAACCCTAGAACATTTAAGGAGCCATTAGTACCACCAAGTCTGGGTTGAGGTTCATTTTCTTTGCAAACACCATTTCAAAGAATGATAAAAGGTGGTCTTAGAGTTCATTAAATCTTGATAATAATATGATAGGAAATACTTAGATCCAAGTATTCCTATCGCTCCGGAAGAGGAAAAACAGCATAAAACTGCTGTTTTCAGTAGTGGACAGCAGCCAAACGCAGTAAAACAGAGAAAAATAGAAGAAAATCTGAAGGGAAAACCACACCAATGCTCGTATTTCACTAGTAGAAGCAAGAAAATAATAAAAGATACAACGCTCTTCAATTCGAGAGGAAGAACAACTCTCCAAAACTCTCTTGCAACACCAAGAGCCCTAAGCACCAAACCCTAGATCTCAAATTAGATTCAAATTCAAGATACCTCTAATTTCCCCCCATCCTCCTAATTAACCATAAAGGAGTATTACAAAATGTCTAAACAACCCTTCCCATTCAAAATTTCCCTCCAATTGGGTCCACAGAGGCCCCGCCCCCTTCCAGGGCTTCCGCCCGGTTTCCGCCCGCCAGGTTCCGCCCGTCCCTGGGCCGGCGGGTGTAGAACCGGACCGGTCCCTGCTGGACCGGTCCAGCCGGCCCCTCCTGGGCCGGCTTACGCCTAACATTACTCCCCTCCCAAAAACTCACCTTGTCCTCAAGGTGGAAAGAGGGGAATTGCTCTTTCACTCTTTCAAACGGCTCCCAAGTAGCGTCGAAATCCGGAAGGCCTCTCCATTTAATTAACACTTCTGTGTTGCCCCTTTCATCTGACCGGACTCCTGCCAGCTCTAGTGGTTCTAAGATCACTTCCAAATCTTCTGTCATAGTGGCTGGTAGTTCTGCACTCGCTGCATGATCCCCTATGGCTCTCCTTAGCTGAGACACATGGAATACTGGGTGTATAATGGCTGAGGGGGGTAACTTCAATCTGTATGCCACTGCTCCAATCCTGCCCAAAACTTCATAGGGGCCAAAGTACCTTGGTGCCAATTTCTCATTCCTCCTTCTAGCCACTGTCCTTTGTCTGTAGGGTCGTAGTTTCAGGAGCACCTTCTCCCCTACTTCAAACTGCATGTCTCTTCGGTGTGAGTCTGCCTGCTTCTTCATGATCTGTTGTGCCCTCATCAGATGTTTCATCAGTTCCTCCAACACCTTGTCCCTTTCTTCTAAGTACTGCTCCACTGATGATACTGGTGTACTACCTCACCCATAGTGCACGAGGTGTGGAGGATCCCTTCCATATAGCACTTTGAAAGGGGTCATCTGTGAAGCGGAGTGGTATGAGGTGTTGTACCAATACTCAGCCCAAGGTAGCCACCTTGCCCACAACCGCGGTGTTTCAGAAGCAAAACACCTCAAATAAGTCTCTAGACTTCGATTCACCACCTCCGTTTGTCCGTCTGTCTGTGGGTGATAGGCGGTGCTTCTCTTTAGAACAGTGCCCTGCATCCTGAACAGCTCCCTCCAAAACTGGCTGAGGAACACTTTGTCTCGATCAGACACAATTGACTCAGGAACCCCATGCAGCCTTACAACCTCCCTAATGAAAGCTGCTGCTACTGACACTGCGGTGTAAGGATGCCTCAAGAGGATGAAGTGTGCGTACTTGCTAAGTCTGTCAACCACCACCAAGATGACTGTGAACCCCTCTGATTTCGGTAGGCCATCAATGAAATCCATGGACACTTCCTCCCAAACTCTGTTTGGGAGTGTCAATGGTTGTAGTAGTCCCCCCGGAGCCATGGCCATGTATTTATTTCTCTGGCACACTTCACACCTTGCCACCATCTCTTCAACGTCTTTATGCATCCCCTTCCAGTAGAGCTCAGATGCTAGCCTCCTGTAGGTCTTCTGAACTCCGGAATGACCTCCCACTGCGCTGCAATGAAACTCCTGCAACAAGTGGGGAATATGTATGGAGTTTCGTGGCATCACAAACCTCCCCTGATACAATAGTCTCTCCCCTTCCATGCAGTAGCCCGGGTGACTACTCTTGTCCCTCCCCAGATCCTCCCTGATCTTTCTCAGCTCTTCATTCTGCATACTCTCTTCCTTGATGGCCCCCCAATCTAGCATCATTGGAACTGACATTGCTAACTCCTGCAGTTCCCAAACACATCTGGATAAGGCGTCGGCTGCTTTGTTCTCCAAACCAGGTTTGTATTGGATCTCAAAGTCATAGCCTAACAATTTGGATAACCACCTCTGATGCTCCTCGGTCACCATCCTTTGCTCTAACAGGTATTTCAAACTTCTCTGATCAGTCCTCACAATGAAGTGTCTCCCCAAAAGATAAGGCCGCCACTTCTGAATAGCCAAGACAATGGCCATTAGCTCCCTCTCATAAACTGACTTCAATCTAGCCCTGGCTGACAGCACTTGACTGAAGTATGCTATTGGTCTGTGATTCTGCATCAATACTGCCCCCAGCCCATATCCCGACGCATCAGTTTCCATTACAAAGACCTGGCTAAAATCTGGAAGTGCTAATACTGGAACTGTAGTCATGGCTTCCTTTAGTTTCTCAAACGCCCGGGTTGCTGCCTCTCCCCATGAAAACCCATCCTTCTTCAGTTGCTCAGTCAACGGCCATGCAATAGCGCTGTATCCCTTCACAAATCTCCTGTAGTATCCCGTCAGTCCCAAGAACCCCCTTAACTCCTTGAGGTTCCTAGGCAGTGGCCACTTCTGCATTGCCTCTATTTTAGTCTGGTCTGCCGCCACTCCTTCTTGGGATACCACATGTCCCAAGTACTCTACGCTCGCCTGGGCAAAGCTGCACTTCTTCAGGTTGGCTTGTAACTGATGTTCCTGTAACACTCCCAAAACCACCTTCAAGTGCTCTAAGTGTTCCCCCTCCGTCTTGCTGTACACCAAGATGTCGTCAAAGAACACCAGTACGAACTTCCTGAGGTACGGTTTGAAGACCCTGTTCATCAAAGACTGAAAAGTAGCAGGAGCGTTAGTCAAACCAAAGGGCATTACCAGGAACTCATAATGCCCCTCATGTGTTCTGAAAGCGGTCTTGGGAATATCTGCCTCCTTCATTCTGATCTGATGGTATCCCGACTTTAAGTCCAGTTTGGAAAATACCACAGCCCCAAATAGTTCATCCAATAGTTCATCGATCACTGGAATTGGGAACTTGTCTGGTACAGTGCCTTTATTCAAAGCCCTGTAGTCCACACAGAATCTCCAACTCCCATCATTCTTCTTGACCAGGAGGACTGGACTAGAGAAAGGATTTACACTTGGTCTTATGATCCCCGCCTCCAACATCTCCCGGATCAGCCTCTCTATCTCATCTTTTTGGATCTGAGGGTAGCGGTAAGGGCGAACGCTGATCGGTACCTCCCCTTCCTTCAAAGTAATGGCGTGCTCCAGCTCCCTCTGAGGTGGCAAACCCTGTGGGGACTGAAAAACCTCCCTGAACTGCTGTATGACTGGTTGCACTTCACAAGGAATGTCTCCCTCTTCCCCCACACTGACTCTCTCCAATCGTTGCAGCTCCACCAAATATCCACCCCCAACCTCCTAGATGGTTCGGATCATGGACTTGAGAGACACCCCTGTCCTAGACAGGCCGACATCTCCCTGTATCACCATTCTCCGCCCTCCCACTACCAGTTCCATCTGCAGTTCCCCCCAATTCACCCTGGTCTCCCCCAAAGTTTGCAGCCACTTCATCCCTAAAATTACATCCGTACTCCCCAATTCTAAGGGAAGAAAATCCTCCCTCACCTGTATTCCCTGAATAGATAGCACCACTCCCCTACAAACTCCTCTTCCCATCTCTACCTTCCCAGTGCCCATCATTACCCCATAGCCTCCCGTATCCACTAATTTCATTCCAAGCAACTCAACAATCTGGGTGGAAATGAAATTGTGGGTTGCCCCACTATCTATCAAAACCACCACCTCGTGGTCAGCTATCACCCCTTTCACTTTCATAGTGTGACTCGAAGTGAATCCCACTACGGAGTTCAGAGAGACTTCTGCCACATCCAGATGCAACTTCTCCTCCTCCTCCACTTCGGACCTGCTCCCACTTCCCTCTTCGTCTTCCTCGTCTTCGCAAACGAGAACCTGAAGAGTCCGGTCCTTACACCTATGACCCGGCATGTACTTCTCATCACACCTAAAGCACAATCCCTTTGCCCTCTTCTCCTGCATCTCCTTATCAGTAAGCTTTTTAAAATTTCCCCCAGGCCCTCCTCCTCCAGACCTCTCCCTTGGTACCTCTCGTGTACCCCCCGGTGCAGCTCCCTTGGGAGCTAGAAAAGTGGTCGTCATCCGGTAGGATCCCCCGGAGTTGCTGCCTCGGGCCCCTCTCTCCAGATGCTTCTGATCCTCAACCAGCTGTGCCAACTCCATGGCCTCCTCCAGGTCGTGTGGCCTCATCACTCTAACGGCTGCTCTGATTTCTGGTTTGAGCCCCTTCATGAAGTTCCCCTCCAGCACAGTCTCCGAAAGACGATCCAACCTGCTAGCTAGGTACTCAAACCGGTCACGAAACTCTGCCACTGTCCCCTCCTGTGTCAGAGCAAAGAACTGTTCGTAGAAGTCTCCTCCCCGACTGGTTCGGAAACGCTCTGGCAAACAGTCTTTGAACTCCCTCCAGCTCCTAATAGGTCGCCTCATGTCTCGCCACTGGTACCACGCCAGTGCCTTACCCTCCAAGCACAGTCCCGCCGCTGTCAGTTTCTCCTCTTCCGTCAACCCATTGACGGCAAAGTATCGCTCTACCTTGTAAATCCAGCCATGGCCATCCTCGCCTTCAAAGATGGGCATCTTCAGTTTCCTCACCTTGGGATCTCCCCCGTACCCTCGGTACCCTCCATAACCTCCCATCCCCCGAAGGGGAGGTGCTCCCCAAGTGTCCCGATCGTCCCTTCGACGATTATACCCAAATCCCTCTTCATAGTCCTCCCTTCTACCTTCAAAATCAGCACCTCGGCGATGAAACTCCTCCCTTTTCCCACCAAAATCAGCACCCCTTCTGTCATATCCCATGCTCATCTCCTCTCTAGAGAGCGGTTCTAGAGGAGGCATGTCGTTCTCTCCTTCCAAGATCTCCACCTCTGGCATCCTCCTCCCCCGGGGTGGGTTTGGATTTCCTCCGATGCCATGGCCGTCGGAGGTCTCTCGTACTTCCGATGTCGCCAGATTGGTCTTCATTTCAAGCAGTTTCTTCATCTCCTCCATAGCAGAAAAACTCCCTTCCAATCTTTCATTATTAGTGGAGATTTCAAGGAACTTCCCCTCCAAATCTGATTTCAGTTGTCCGAATTCGCCTTCCAACACTTCCACCTTCTTTCCGGCCATCTTTTTCTTCCACAAACCACAAGTAAACTTCCTTCGAAAGCTCCCAAAACCCGCTGAAATTTCAGATTTTCAGCCGCCAAAGGTCCCACGACGATGCTCTGATACCAATTTGATAGGAAATACTTAGATCCAAGTATTCCTATCGCTCCGGAAGAGGAAAAACAGCATAAAACTGCTGTTTTCAGTAGTGGACAGCAGCCAAACGCAGTAAAACAGAGAAAAATAGAAGAAAATCTGAAGGGAAAACCACACCAATGCTCGTATTTCACTAGTAGAAGCAAGAAAACAATAAAAGATACAACGCTCTTCAATTCGAGAGGAAGAACAACTCTCCAAAACTCTCTTGCAACACCAAGAGCCCTAAGCACCAAACCCTAGATCTCAAATTAGATTCAAATTCAAGATACCTCTAATTTCCCCCCATCCTCCTAATTAACCATAAAGGAGTATTACAAAATGTCTAAACAACCCTTCCCATTCAAAATTTCCCTCCAATTGGGTCCACAGAGGCCCCGCCCCCTTCCAGGGCTTCCGCCCGGTTTCCGCCCGCCAGGTTCCACCCGTCCCTGGGCCGGCGGGTGTAGAACCGGACCGGTCCAGCCGGCCCCTCCTGGGCCGGCTTACGCCTAACATAATACTAGGAGCACTCATAATTGTCTCAGTGATACTGACAATAATGAAGACAACTATCCTAACGTAACCCAAGCATGAGTCATTAAACTTTGTAAAGAGCAAGAACTATAATAAGATAATCCTGAACCTTCACAACAAAATAATCGTAGAAACAATATAACTATAGACCATGAAGTGATGATATATTTGAGCAATAAAAAAGTGTTAATAGTTGAAGACCCTACTTTCAATAAAAAGCACAATCCAAATGTCTATTTGGATTGGCTCTTCAAGATGGAGGTCTTCTTCCATTGACATGGCATAGGTAGTCTCTATCATATTTGATTCACGATAGTTAACTTATATTTATTACCAAAAGTTTTGGTGAGGAGTCAAAATTGAATTGGATCCATAATGTAAACCCTATATTAGCACCAAGGATGAAATGAAATATCAGCTCCAACTACAAAGCCTTAGGCTTCATTTGGAAAAAAAAAGAAATATCAGCTCCAACTAAAATAATATCCAACATAATATAAAAGTAAACTAATTGAGCGGTTGATAAATCTCAAATAGAGTACTCAAACCATAGTATGAGTAACCATTTACTTATTATGTTCTCCTGGAAGAGCCTTAGATAGTATGTCTAGATTCATTAAAGAACTAAATGCTTGAGCTATAAAGAGAAGTTAATTTGTATGCTTCAGAGTCTTTATAAGATGTAAAACATAAAGCAATGAAAATTGAGTGATGTCAATAGTATCTAAAAACTAAGACTACTAGCAATCACGTGAGAACAGCCAAAGTGAATTCCTTTAAACTTAATTAGAATCGATTTAATCGTAGGTTTGTCTAGACTACAAACTCCAGTGCAGCCAAAGTTATATGTTCTATGAAAGGGAATCCTTCCACTCACAACATGAATAGGATATTTTTGATTATGCAGCAAAAACGATCATGTCATATCAATCCATTCAAAAGATATTTTTGATTAACCAAGATCTCAATCTTTAATCTTTCGATGATGAAAGCATTGAGCACATAGAAGACAACGAGACCATCACCAAAAACAATGACGTTGGCCATGCTGAGGAAAATATAGTTGTAATACAATGCATGTTCACAACTCAAGTTGTTGTAGAAGATTAGATAAGAAAAAAATATTTTTCATATTCGTGCTACTCGTCGAAACAAAATACATAAACTTTTAATCAATAGTGGTAGAATCGTAAATCTCCGCTCTAAAGCTACTTTATTAAAGGTCAAACCTAGCTTTGAGTCGTACCCTAAACCTTTCAATGTCGCTTGGGTGGATAATGCCTAGTTATTGGTAAACAAGAGATACTTATTTCCCATCCAACTAGGTGGCTATAAAGATGAGATATGCTGCAATGTTTTACTAATGGTGTAGAAAAAATCATCCTTGGTAGGTGCTTGACTATATAGCTAAAATATGGTCCATTACAAATGAGAAAATGTGTATATTTTAAAGTATGAGGGCACTATAATTAAATTTGTTCCCTTAAAGCCTATTACGAAGACCCTAAAGCTTAATTGTAAGACAACATAAAACTCAACAATAAAGAAAAGAATAGTTGCATATCCTAATTCAAAATAAATTTATAAAGGAGGGTAAAAGTTAGGGGTAATCATATTCTTAACTATGATGTACCGACACTTCTCCTCAAAGAATCGTGCAGTGCTCGATACGTATCTGACACACCTCCGACAAGTGTCAGACACGCCGAAAACCTAATTGGACACGCATGTCCTACACGCTTATCTAAAATATTTTATGAATTTTTAAAAATATAATTTCTTGTATTTAAAATTTTTATTTATTTAAAATATAAAAACTAAATTTCTTATTTCTTATCCACAACATCAAATCAATCGCCCGCACTCAATACCTTATTTATCTAATATTCTCATTTTCATTACTCTTTGGTGGGTTGCGACTTTGGTTTCACAACAATGTCCGATGTCATCTCAACATCAACATTTTAAAACCATCTCAACATCAAAGTCTAACACTGTCTTGAAATTGATGGTCAACACTAGCAATTTCTACACCCACAAATTGACAGCTCATCTTTGTCCGACATCGACTTAATATCGATGACCAATACCCTCTCAACATCGACGATACACACCCTATTGACATCGATGCCCAATCCTTACTACATAACATTGATGTCCGATTCTCGACAGCATTGTCATCTCCTCTCTAGATGCCTGATACTCCGCATCAATGTCTGACTCTCAACATCCTAATACTAATTGTTTTAAGCATAAATTCTAGTTAAATGACTTATTATTTCTAATTATTTTTAATATTATACTTATTCAATTTTTATACACTAATTTTAAAATATAAAAATTATAATACCACATCCAACCCGTATCCATGTCCTATATTTTCAATAATTGACATATCCTGTGTCCGTGTCGATGTTTGTGCATCATAGGTTCTTAGTCACCATACAAAATGCTAATAAGACATATGAGCAGCTCATGCGGGCTAAAGCTATTAACTTCAAAAGAATTTAATTCATTAGGAACTCCTCGATAAGTTAACTCCATTGGGCGCATTTAACATGCAATTGATAAAATTTTGAAAATGCAACTACCAAGCCTCCCTCACTATTTATAAACTTGATGTATCATGTTAATTTGAAATGACGGGTTGATAGACTTCTATAAAAAGAGTTTATAAGTCCATAAGTTGTACCAAACTTACTGATTCTCAAGAAATATGGCTCATGGGTAGTGTGCGTTGATAACAGAGCCATCAATAAAATTATAATCTTTTATCCACCCCGATTCCCTCCTTGAAGCTCTCAGTTAAACTAGGGAGAGTTAAAATCTAGTATTGCTCCCTATATCTCGAAACCACCTTAAACTCCACAAAATATTATCATATACTCTGAATCACAAGTTAACATCCTAAGTTAGTCATCCAACTTAAATTCCAACCTTTATATTATCTAAAGCTCTTTCCTAAAAGTGATATTGCAAAACAACCCAAACTAGCACAAGTCAAACTCATCTTGGCTTTCATTCTACCAAATCTCTCTAAATCCCTCATATTTCCACCCTAAATTTCGTATCACATCCTTAGACATTAACTAAGGAAGACTCAAAAGAAATTTAAGCCATTAATCTCACCAAAAAGCCATCCACCAGCATCACTTCACTCCCAATTCAATAAAAGCAAGAAGTTTAAGGTCATAAAATCTAAATTAAAAAATCTCACTATAATCACATAGAATCTTCATTAGAACAATAATTATAGTTGATTTTTTCTCTACTACGTCATTCTCGCTTGTATCAACATCCTCTCAATCTTCCTCATCCTATGCATCTCCGTGCAACCCCTAAACAATGAAATCATGTTTGAGAGAGCTGAGCTTCATAAGCTTTGATTTTCTAGGCATTGTTTGTTTGGATATATATTAGATTTACTTGAAAAAGTGAGGTATATGCCTCAACTTAGATGCTATGATGCACCGATCTTCTCAAAGAGGTATGTAGTATTCGACAAGTATTGGACATGACACGCATGTGTCAGACATGCCGAAGAAGTATCCAATTAAAAAATATTAAAAATAAATTGTACACGTATGTCTGACATGCTTCTTAAACATTTATGAAATTTTTTAAAAATATAATTTCTTGTACTTCAAATTTTTATTTATTAAAAAAATAAAAATTAAATTTCTTATTTGCTCTCCACAGCCTCAAATCAATCACCTGTACTCAATTTCACAATCCCCAAATATTCCCATTTTCATTTCTCTTTAGTGGGTTAGGACTAGTATTTCATAATAACGTATGATGCTATCTATCTAATACCGTCATAACATCAATGTTTTAAAATCATCTCAACATTGATGTCTGATGTGCGTTGATATTGATGCTCGACGACAGCAATTTCTACACTCATAATCACATCCCCACATTGTCTCGACATCTCATCTTTGTCCAATGTTATCTCAACATCGATGTCATCTCAGCATTGAGGGCCGACACTGTCTTGCCATTGATGCCCGAAGCCCATTGCACAACATCGATAACCCAACTTTCGAATGCATTGCCTTCTCCCCTCTCAATACCTAACACAGCATCCACGTCCGATTTTCGACATCTTAATCATTTTAAACTCATATTTTAGTTAAATGACGAATTATTTTTTATATATTCTTAATATTCTACTTATTCAATTTCTATACACTATTTTTAAGATATATAAATAATAATACCGTATCCATGTCTTATATTTTGAATAATTAACATGTTTTGTATCCGTGTCCGAGTCGTGTCCACATTGTTGTGTCAATGTCTGTGCATCATAGATTAGATGCATTAAGGTGTGCCTCAATTAAGTGAGGCATATGCCTCATTATTCCCATATGAGGTATAAACCTCAAGTTCATTTCTTGCGCCTCTACCCAAGGTATGCAATTTTAAACCATGGATAATTATCAATATTACACTCACAGAAATTATATATCATATAGCCGATCATTATTAAACTACTCATATATTTATTACCTTCTAAACATTTTCTTCAATTTTCTTGGTTTCCATTTATTTTAGCAAATCTCTCATCAATTAGTATTGCCATCTACAAAAAGCATAAACTGAGGCAACTCACTTTTAAATAACTTTTGTAAGTATATTCCTGACTAACGTATGAAATACAAACTTAATGTTGATTCTTGATGCAATTACAATGTGATTGAAAAATCTTTGGTTACTCTACAAGACTACAAGTACTTCTAATACTAGTTAGTGATCCATTATACACATCTTTAATAACTTCAGGCATACATCCTACCTCCATAATGTCCACCAAATCAAGTATCATGGTACACAATAATATATATCAATAAAAAGTCATTTAACAATCCTATCTCAAATTTTTTTATATTTTCCATTATTTATTTTTAACACAAAATCACTTTAATAATAGATTTTCCTAACCTGA
The DNA here is from genome assembly GCA_019925795.1 of Dendrobium chrysotoxum. Lineage (NCBI taxonomy): Eukaryota > Viridiplantae > Streptophyta > Magnoliopsida > Asparagales > Orchidaceae > Dendrobium > Dendrobium chrysotoxum. Next base: position 72,515,128 of record CM034315.1, read on the forward strand.
AACCAAATTGATACTCTAAAAAATTAACATAATTTTTTCAAATGTGATTCCTCTACAATTAATATAACCATGATAATGTCCATTGCTCTTAAATATTTGCATTAAAATGCTTTTTTCTTCAATCATTAGCTCTAAAAATGATACAAGATGAGCAAAATCACCAATTATACCCTTGATTTCAACATAGTTCTAAATCAAGATAATGTTGCTTTATACTATTGAACTGTTTCAAAATGAAGCATGAGTCCATTTAATTTACTCATGTAATAAACATTTTTCTTCCATTGAAGTTTTCATATCCTCTCAAGTAAATATTATTTCTTAACCAGATCTACAATAATTTTTGTACATGAATCTAATAAAGTTTAGCTTTCTCAAGGAGTTGATTTTTAGTAAACCTACTCCTACATCCTGATAAAATGGTTTCGATCAAGAGTATAATCTATGTCAACCAACCAATCTTAAGAAAGTCTTAGATCAAGTTTACCGTCAAACGATGGTGCTTTAACCATAACTTTCTGTGTTAGCTCAACATCCAAATCACAATCTTGTTAGTTGGTGTTCCTATAGATAATATAATTATATACTACAATATACCTTTCATCATAAGATTTCCACTATGAGGGTGCTTTCCAACATATGCATGATGATGAGCACCACACACTTGAAACCCTCTTTTCGCACAAAAAAAGAGACCATTAGGATGATTAATATGCAAGTTCACATGTCATCTATTTGATCAAAAGCTACCTCTTGGGCATAAGTTAAATAAATATTTTGCTATTGTCTATAAAAAGATGGTTGTGCAGAAGGTTTAAATGCATGACCATGTTGTGGGATCCTTTCTGTGCAACTTTGGAAAGATAAACTGAACTTAATTACTAGGGTTATGTCATTACGAATCTATTCTTTGAAAAATTACTATACAGTCAATTGCTCTTGCAATCCTCAAAAGATTTTCTCACGTTGTTGATGTATTAAACAGCCCTAAAATTGGGATCCATTTCGAAGTGTACATTTGATGCAATCACTTTCTCTCTAACTAGCACCCCCTCTCTCACTTACTCTCTCCACTTCCAACTCAACCAATTGGTCAAAAGCATAATATGTAAGGTGAAATCCAAGGAAGATTCAATTCAATCAATAAGCAAGAATCTTCATTCAGCTCCCTTTCAAGGTTTGGTTTTCCAATAAAAACACTAGTATCACTTCATATCCCTTAACTGAATCTAGCTAGGCTCAATTCTACAGACCCTAAACTCCACTAGTATCAGCATAAGCTCCACCAAAACAGACCAAACCGCTATTCATAATATATTCTCCCCAAAAATCTATTCCTGTTCAATTATACATACATCCAAAGCTCAACTAGAATAAACCGTACAAAACTTAGGTTTTGGACCACAAATCCTTATGTGTGAAGATGATGACAAATCAATCAGTATGGGAGAACAAAGAGGGGAGAAAAAATAAGTCAACTCCGTCTCTTTTGTCAATTTGTAGCAATATCCTATCTTATTTTCTGAATGAACATTAACTCTGTGTTTAAGGTAAATAAGAAGTGAACTTGTAGAAATCAAACAGTATTTCTTCCGCCTAAGCTTGTTAAGGTCTATGAAAAAGCAAATCTTGACAATTCAGTAACACCAAATAGATTAAAAAAATAGCTCTAAAGGAAAGTCAATAAGGTTGCTCCGTGCATATGGTAGAGTTTTAATTTGAGGCCTAAAATCTCATGCCCAGGTCCCAAGGAAAATTATTCCAGGTGAAATAATATCATAACAAAAAATTCATGAGGTAAATGCATGCTCAATTGCACATAAATTATCCGCAAATACACAGAAAACAGCACACATCCCCTATCCTATTACTGAAGAAACTTAACCAGAATATCTTCCACCCAACAAAAGTAGGAACAATACAGATTCAGCATCCTGCGTTTAACAGCAAATAAGCGTTCCCAATTTACCATCGCAACACATCCATGCGGGGTAAAATTATCTGAGCTGACCAATAGCAGTAAAGAAGCTCATTTACTCTGATTAAATCAAGAATTACTCGACTAGAGCTAATCAAGAAGACTACAGCATTTCAAATAAAAATCAAAGAAGAACGAAGGAAATAGCAACTTACTTCGCCAGGGGTGGAATCAAGGCATGCCTCAGAATCATCCAACTCCGACACAGCCTTCGGTGGAACAAATATGAGGTTCCTCCACAATGAACATTCTCGTCTGCTCTGATTAACCCCTCCGGCGAGAAAAAGTTTCTCACCGACGAAGCTTGAAGATGAGGAAGTGGCGATGCTTCCCCTCGAAGATTGGAGTAAGGGCGTCCGAACTTTCGAAGCCCGATGAGGGCACGAAGAAGACGAGGAAGAAATCAGGTGTTGGCTCGAAGGAAAACTCGAAGCGACAATCGCTGTCACTGCCATTGGAGCGAGCGATCCAGCGCCTGGCCTCTCACTCAGGGGCTGTTTGGAAGCAGGTTTTAAGTAGGATTTACACCGGATTTACGCAAAATCCTGCCAAACGGAAAAAAATGGCCGCTGTAAGTCCGCATCCGGCGTAAATCCGGATTTAGCGTTTTTTCGCCGTAAATCCCGGATTTACTAAATCCCGTAGTTTGGAGGATTTAAGGGATTACGGACTACGCGATTTACGACTCGCGCGGCGTACTTGCAGTGGAGAAAGATGGTTACCTTCGCAGCGAGCGAGCTCCCGTCGTGACTTTCGATCCGACTCCGGAGGAGGAGGCGAAAAAGCTTCTTTAGCCACTCTTTCAACGCTCTAATTCACGCGACGAAAATGGCGACGAGGCAAAGTAACGGCAAGGAAGAAATGGAGAACATTAAAAGCAAACCCTAGAGAGTCTTCATCTAAATTAGTAATTAATCTAATTTAGCATAATTAATAATTATAGTATAATTAGCAAATTCTAAATGGCCTCTAAAATATTAACAATTAATTAAATTAATTTAAAAATTAGTAGTGTAATTAAGTAATCTTATTAAGCTTAATTAAATAATTATTTGTATAATTTGAAATAAAAAATGAATATAATTAGCTTAAGATTTCAAATTTGAAATGGAATAATTAATTATATAATTAATAGTATAAATAATAATTGATAATTAGTAGTAGAATATTTAAGTGATTAATGAAAAAATTAATAGTATTATTACTCATTAAAACTAATTAAACAAATTTAAATAAATAATAAATCATTAGTAGAAGTACTAGTTTCATAATTTGTTCTTTCAAAAAATAATGAACTAATTAATTAGGCAATTATAAATATAATTTAATATCAAATACTTATTAAATTAACCTCTAACTAATTAGTTTGATAATTAATACTATAGTTAGTAATTAAATTATTTGATAACTAAGCTAGCTTCTAATTATATTATTTATCATTATAACTTTTCTTATTGCTGTTAATTAAAATTAAAATTAATTAGTAACTCATACTTAAACACATAAATTAAATTCAGAATACATTAAATTTAATTTTTAAATGCATCAATTATCTTAAATTATGGATTACATTACCAAACAGTTTCACAGGATTTGATAAGATTTAACAACTATCTTGCCAAATAATTTTCAAGATTTATTTAAATTTGAATTTATAGGATTTACTACTAAAGTTAAATCCTACTTGTTGCCAAAGAGCCCCTCAAAAAGAAAAGGGCTTGGACAAGCAATAAAAGCTACAAATAGTTTTTTTTTTCAGTAAAAGATCAGACATAAATTGAATAAAAGTATACCCAACTTTCATGTTAAGACATACTATAAACATATTTATGGGGAAAAAAATGGATTACAAAGATTATCTTCACATATAGTGTCGCCTACTGCCATGCACTGCATACTCATTGTTTGGCTTCCAAATGTTATATTTCAACTGTTCCTCTCTTTCTTATTGTTGACCTTGATTTTCGTTCGAGTGCCCTCGAGGGCCTTTGAATGATTTAATCAAGCCCCGTCGAGTCCAATTTGAGCTCGAATCAGCTTGAATTGAGTCAAATTAGACTCGACCGTGTTCGATTAAGTCCGATTAGTCCGCCTTAGCCGCGTCCAGTTTGATATGATCGAGTCGTCATTTTATTTAAATTTAATTATGTTAATTTAATTAAAAATTGAACTCAAATTGACCCAAATCGAATATGATTTTAAACTCGATTTTAATTCAATGCATTTAATTTGATTCAACTAAAATTTAATTGATAATTTGAATCATTTTTTAAATGGAGAAATTTGCAGTAATGACGTCGAGCAACTGGCTTTGTAAATATTTCAAAATGAGGAAAGTGAGAGGCGAGATTAGCGGGGATCCCTCTGGCATTTTCGGCATGAATTTACTACGGCCTCCTCGCTCCGTCTCCGGCATTGACGTTTCTCCCTCTCTCTGGCTCGGCTATTTGGCACTCCAGAGGCGAGATCCCAGGCATTTGCGAGCTTCAGGACGGAACCCGGTTCTCCCGCTCCTTCTAGTTCGCAAACCCCAGAGGTAGGCCGGCCCTATCTCTCTCGTTCGAACCCCTTCTCCCTCTCCATTCCTTGTTCGTAAACCCCAGGGAAGGCTGAAGCTCCCCTCTCTTCATCTCTTTGTGGTTCGCACGACTACAGGTGTAAACTCGACCGCCCCCACCCTAGCCGAATCCATTTCAAGTAGGTATATTTCTCCCTTCCCTCTCCTTCTTATGCTTGTCCTCTTCTCCACCTTCTTCTTTTCTATTCACAGCAATAATACCTCCTCAATTCTCTTCTTTTCCTCCTTCTTCTTCCCTCTATCTCCTTTTCTTCTTCTACTTATTTCCATATCTCCATACTAGTCTCAAAAGAAAAAATGAAGAGAGTAATAGCGTTCGAATTCTTTACAAGGATCTGAAGAATGAGATTCCAATTGGTCTTCTTTTCCATATGTATGCATATGTATCTTTTTGGTGAGATCATTATTTTGTGAATCATGGAAAGTTTTGTGTAGATTATTTAGATGATTTCAATCAAATAGGTGTGTAAATCAAAGTTCTATGCTAGTTTGCTTTGTGCGATCTTGCAAACATTGTACATCAAGTGTTTGATGAAATGCCATTGAGGAGAGGTCGTGATGTTTGGTAGGTGACTCATAAAATTTAAGCTTGTATATGAAGTTTCTTAACCAAATGTTTGGTGAGCATATTTAGATGTAAAGATTTTACATTGTTTCTTGTGAGTTTAGACATAACTATGCTTGCTAAGTTTCCTCCAAAATTTCTTTAATGAGGTGTTTAATGCTCTCTTGCTATTAATGTTCGTAATAAGTCTTGTTGAGGTCTTTTCTTAAACTTGGATTGATGATAGGTTTAAACTATCATAACACATGGTTGTCTTGATGGAATATTGTTTCCTATGGCGATGTTGATTCCTTGCTTTGAGGTTTATTTCTATGATGGGGAAGGACTTTCATGTGCACTTTTCTCCTCCTACAAGTGATTATTTATTGCGAATGAAAGGAACTTGTATGTATTTAATAGATCTCAATCATGGAAGGGTGGTGTGTACATTATTATGCTTAAGTATTTCATATGTAAATGATCTCATGCTATAGTTTAAAAAAGAAAAAGAAAAAAGGAAGAATGTGTGATGTCTCACCTCATGAGCCCTGTTGGAGGGATTATACACATGTTTAAATTGCATTTAATATTAGAAAATAGTTCGTTTGAGTGTACGTATGGATACATTTTATGCTTTGAGTTCATATCTATGCACTTGATGAAAGTCCTTTGGATGGCGGTTTTGAGAACATATGAGTTGTTGGAAGTGCTTCGCTCTATGGATCATGGCCTTGATTTTGATTTGTTTTGGGTTCCAAGCTATTTTTGAGAACAAACCAAGTGTAGATTTTGATGCGTTTTGGGTTCTTAATTGTGCATATGCGAAAATTCCTACAAATTTTATATAGTTTTTTTTCCTACTGATTTTGTGAGAGATCGATGTATGTTTTAATTTAGTTTAGTCATCATTTATTTGTAGATTTTGTTGGTCCCAAGGAAGCATGATTTCTTTGTTGCTTTCTCTCATAAATCTCGATGGGGTTTTTTTTCTTTACTTACAAAGAAGGCATTGGTCATTTGCATATTCGGCATATGGAGGAGAACTCCGGGCATTTGGTTGGTTATGATTGGTGGAGATTGAGATATATATATAACTATACTTCATTTTATGCATTCTTATGATTTGAAAAGAAGAAGAAGTTGGGTACTTTTCTTTGGTGTTTATAAACTTGTTGGTAGTTTGTCATGCATTTCGGTATTTATATTGCAAATGTTCCAAATTGTTGAAGGCTTTACGAAAAGCTTTGCGAATTATTTTGTTTTGAGAAATTCTACAATATATTTTGTGAATGTTTTATGGCGGAAAGGTTTACGAAACTTCTTGTTAGAGAATTTTCATGGATTTATCTGACGTTGAAAATGATTATTTTGCGTTGGAAGAAGCCGTTGTGGATTTTATATTGGGGAGGTTTTATGGGTTGCTTTGCTTGAAAGTTTTATGAGTTGTTTTAAGGATCGAGGGTTTCATAAATGGCTTTACATTTGGAAAACGTAATATTAGAAGGCTCTTTAAGTTTCCTTAGAGTGAAATAGGCTTTCATGGATGAATCTTCTTTCTCTTATTCACATTTGATTTTAAAGATGGGTCAAAAGAAAGTAAGTTGAAAGCATGTTTGAGTTTGGAGTGGAAGAGTTTGTTTGGGTTTTGGTTTCAAGACTTGTTTCTTCTTCTTCGTCATCTTGAGTTTTATATGGAAATGATGTGGGTAACTGCGTTGAATATTTCAAGCGCTTTCTTGAAACGTTGGAAGAAAAAATAGCATCAAAATTTCCTTCCTCTTATTTGCGTTTGGCTCAAATGATGAATTGGAGTGAAGGATGTGTTGAGGGCGTGTTTGAGCTTTGAAAAGACATGCCTAACAATGAGATGCTTATATACCTTGAAAATAATAAATAAAAATCATTTTTAGTAATAATGTTGGAGAGTTTCTAAGATTCAAAAAGTCTCTGAGAGCAAACAACCAAGTTAGTATCCAGGCCCAAAAAAGGTACATTTTTATTTAATTACATTCTATTCTGGTTATTTGCATATTAAACATTACCCATCTCTCACCCAACCTTCCTTTCTTTTCTGTGTTTCTTTGTGAGGGACTTTTATAGAGCAAAGAAGAAAGGAGCATTTGGAGCACTAGACGAAGGAGCTTGGACAATCGGATTTGAGCATCAGTCGCCCCTATTTATTCTGGTGGGGGTGCTACTGGCGGAACCACCGGGTCGTAGCCCCGGGTGTAATGAGTTTTTCTTAAAACTTCGATGACCTTTAGGGAACCCTTCTATGTGCACGTTCCCCACCCTTTAGGACCTTGTAGAAATTTTAATTATTAAATTATTTTCTTGTCTTATTTTATTATAGATTCTTGAACCCACTTACACATGTGCGAGTGTCCAAAGGGTTAAAAATAAACCTCTCTCAACATTAGTGACACTTAAGGACAAAAATTAAGGATCGAGTCTTAGAAAATTTAGACTTAGGATGCATGCTGCTTTTAGGATAGAAATATATAACATAGAAAACTTAGTGACATGTTATCCTAGGATTAGACAGACACCTAACTTTTAATCAAACCATAATCAAACCACATAATCACTAAAGAATAAAATTTGGAACATACACTTGAACTAACATTAATCAATCCATTAATCATCTTCTAACAAATCTAAATTTAAAAAGATATGAACAAATCTAACTCAAACCTAAAAGGCTTCTAATACTCAAACTTTGAAATTTTATAACTAATTTTTAAAAAAATTTAAATTGGGCAAACTAAAAGGCATTCAACTCTAATTAAAATTTAGTATTTATTAAAAAATTTAGAATTCCAAAAATTAACTTAAATTAAAAAGTCAACTCCTCGGTCAACCGTAGTCCAATAACTAGGGCCCAAAACTTCTAAAAAGCATAACTTTGCGTAGAAGACTTCAAATCTAGCAAACTCAAAGTCTAATTACTCCTTATAAGATCTAATATTTTATAAAAATGCTAGAACCACAAAACCTAATATATTTCTAAAAGTCACCTTTTGAACCCCCTTAACTTAGCGGATAGGGTGCCCCGGACCTTCTAAAATCCGTTAACTTAACTTAAACTTTGAAGAATACTACCTTAAGCATTAAAACTGATCAATCAACTTAATTAACTAAAATGGAGCCCAATACACTAATATTTGAATTTTAATCAAACTTCCCTTTTGGCTTTCCAATAAACCAGAACACAAAACAACTTGAACTAATTACCTAACACATGACACATCCAAAACCACACAACCTACTACACACACATAAAATTATTTGCTAGGGCACTACTTCTAGCTCTAGGTTAGGCCGGTGCTTTCCTTTTCTATTTCTATGATGTGACGCGCTTACATGTGGCATGTGTGCTGATTGACTTGATCAGCTGTGATTATTATGATGTTTATTTTATTACTGTACTTTCTTTATATGATGTGATGTACGTGATAGATTACCCATAAGTTAGGGGTGATATTGATATTGACGTAGTCTTCTACAAGTGGTCATGCTCATGCAGTGCTAAAATAAAGGGGGCTAAAATGAAATCATAATAAATATATATATCATGTATTACTTGCTAAAGGTACTCCAGATGCTTAGCCCCCAAAAATAAATAAGAGCATGGCCAAGTGTGGCTGACATGAGCATTTTACTTTTTCATATATAACTGCTTAGGATGTATTATCTTTAAATGCTTAGGATAATCATATAGGAGAGTCTAGATTTTCCTTTTTTATGATGTAATTTGTATTCGATGTAAAGAGTTATGAAAGCCTCTAAAGATAAGGCATTTCAAGTATCACGGATCCAATGGGAAAAGAAAACCCCTTTCAGGAAATTTTTTTCATTTGGATACCTTTATGAAGGATGAATCATAAGAAGACCGAAGGAAGATGATCTGGAAAAGGACTCAAAGATGAAGATGAAGATAAAATGCCTTATTTTTAAGACTTGCGTCATTCAGTAGGACTAGAATCTAGGATGTTGTCGGTGGAGCTTGGCCACCATTACTTTTTTGTAGACCATGAGTTGTACTTATATGGCACTTGCCATGAGCTTTCTTTTACTCTGGTGATTTATTTGTATTGATGTGTTTATTTTGATTACGCAGTAGAAATTGTATGTTTTTTTAGGTTTCTTTCTTGCAAGTGTGTGCGACTGATTTTGCTAGGCTCTTTGAGGACTAAAACTTTTTCTACTCGTAACTAAAATTTAATATTTTAAGAATTAAATAACATAAAAACTTAACGATCTAGGGAATGGCCAGAATCATCCGAGGACGCATGCATATTAACGCATCCTCTCTCCTTATTTAGGATACTTCCCCGCCTGCGGATAGAGTCCAGATAATCTGACCTATGAGGATGAGGTGCTGGATCTGGGGAAGTCTAGTCTTTCTAGAAAATTATTTTTAAGCCTTTTTTTAACTTTCATGCATTCTTAATTTGGAAATTTTAACCAGCATGCATTGCATTAGAAACTAATTAAATTAAAATTTAATTGTATAGTTCTAGAAGCATTCTACCATACATAAGTACAAGGCCACTTAGGAGCCTCTCTAGATATCGGCCTTAACTTCTAAAAATTGGGCCACCCACCCATCTTTTATAAAGACCAAACAACATGAATTTTATATGAGTAGGTGGTTAGCTAGCTTTTCTTTTCAGGCAGGATATAAGTCCAGAGTGCATTAGCTAGGACACGGGTATTAGTGTTGTGTATAGAATATTAAACTCACTTTAGATTTAAGGTTCAAGGCTGCTACTATCGGTGTCCCATAGTATGCCTCATTGATAGGTAGGTCCTCTATCCTTCAGAGGCTATAAATCCTGCCTATCCGCGTCACACCGATGACACCACCTCCATCCTTCTCTCTTGCATGCTCTGAGTGTATTATTTATTTCTTTTCTCTAGTTTCTTCTTATTACTCTAGTCCCTTTGGATGCTGGTGTAAGCCATGTATATTGACTAAATTAAGTTGAGCCCTTTCTTTCCCCTTTGAGTAGGAACTTCCTAGTCTCCTCCCTATGTGTCAATCACATCTGAGAGAATAATATAGGATCCTTAATCAAGAGTCTTCTTAGGCCTCGGCTTAAGATGTAATTAACCATGGGGGCTTGCACCCGTGAAAAATTAAATTTCACATCAAATAAAACTCACTCGAGCTGATGTATCAGATGGGGGAAACCCCGTGACTCTGATCAGGTCATGCATATTATTACCCTCGAGGTGTGTAGGTGAGAGCCGCTATCCTCAATGATTAATCGTATGTATGATCTAATTTGCCTTCCCATTGGCCTGCTTGTGAAGAATGCAAAGGCCTGCGATCGTTTTGTCCTACGGGATAGTGCGGTCATACCCTCTGCACTCTGTCCCCGCCGAGTGGTGTCCTTTCGGAGGTCCACACTTATCTAAAATTGTCATGTGACATCTCTTTATAACTCTCAGTCGCCACCTCTTATATAAGACTTCATTTGGGACAGCTTTCTTACTACTTCTTAAAGCAGGTTTTTAGTACAAAAATTGTAATTTTTATACTAGAAAGTTGCTTTAAGAAGCAGTAAGAAAGCCATCCCAAATAAAGCCCAACTCTTCTCCCATGCATCTCTTCCTATGTTAGCTCTTATCCCCCACATTGCTCACTTATTGGCACAATCGCATGTCCACTACCACACATTTCTATGTGTTTGATTAACATTCATGTGCTCGTATGCCTCATAGCATGATAACACACACATCACCACCTATCCACATGCCCACACAACCACCATCCACTCTTCACTTGCACCAAAATATGATAATATGTTGTATCAATTTTAAATTATGGAGAAGAGATGGTAGGGTGAGATGTATTTTGAGTTATGTGAATGGTTAATCAAATTTGGTATCAAATAAGGTTTGCACCTCATTTTATTAGTCATTGAAATTCTTTGACCACCTTTGGAGGTGACATCTCTAGAATTTGTTTAACTTAATTTGGATTCATCTTCATATGTTCAGTTTTGAGTAAGAATCACAAAAAAGTTTCCCATCCTAACTTCAAATATATACTTTTAGATTAAAATGCATATTATATTTCCTTATATTTACAAATGTCTTTTGGGATTTAAAGTGTATATTGTTAGAGTTTTACTTTTCACCGTAATCCTAAACCCTAAACTTTAATATATTAACCCTTTTAAGTTTTAAAAATGCAGTATATTAACCCAATATTCTTCAGCATGAATGACATAATTTTTTTTAATACCAGTAGAAGCTATCATTGGTGATGAATTCCATCTTCTCATAATATGTATGATGCATTTTTATTTGGTGACAACCTAAATAAGTGTAAAAGAAATGCATTATTGAATAGTTGATCGACGAGCCAAGCAGTACATCTATTTGTGAGAGAGGATAATTATCATTGGGTTAAATTGAATTCATAATTTTGAATCCACACATTTTTTCCCCTTCTCATTAGGCTTCTTATCGTTATTATACTAAAAATCTAATTTGGATATTATGCTTCTCAAACAAAGTTGACCTTTAGTAGTTTTTGAACTTCAATGAACAAGTAATGCCAAAGTTGTTATAATATAACAAATTTTTTTCTTTATTAGCATGGCTGCCTTGTCAATATTAAGGTGGTAGCATGTCACATTTATGTTGACTCCAAACATTTTACTTAGTATTTTATTTAATGGTATTCATAAGTTCTTTCTTATACTTTGGATCTAAGGATGTGCTAATATGGAGGGTATGAGTTGGATCGACTTCAAATATGACAACTTTTATGGTTTCTTTGGTCTTGAATCTAACTCCATTATAAACATGGAGTTGAATCAACTTCTCTTATATGCTCACTACTACCATCAAGTGACATAAAAGATTGCAGTAAGTTTTTATGGATAATTATAATGCACCCTCCAATTGAAAATTTTAATGGGATAGGTTGAAAATATCACTTTGAAAGTGTTAAGAAATAGATAATTGAATATTACATTTTAAGTTGTTGGGGTATTAGCTATTATGAAGTCGAACTTGATAATAAATTATTGGCTGTGTTCCCCTAAGTAATTTGGCAACACAAACATACTCTTAATTTCCCTGCATTCATCATAGAATCCATAAAATGGCCCAATAGTAGGCATCAAGATAAAAACATCAAGATGCATTTGGCCAAAGATACTTTTAAAGCTAATATTTATAGAATTTCCAACATATATCAGGATGCTACAAATATGAAAATTGACAATCAATGATGTGATAATAAGAGTGTTATTATAAGAATTATCTTTAATTAGGTGATCACTATCAATGAAGATAATAAACATTGACGCCATCGAACAAAATATTGAGAAAGTTGAGGTAGGAAAAATCTATCTTAATTGAAATCCCTTAAGGTTAACTTTGCTTGAAGCTTTTGCTCTAGTTCCTGTAAGAATGGTTATGATGCAATGTGTATGTTAACTTTAAAGTGGAGGGTTGAGATGAGTAAATTTAATTGATGTGGAAAGATGTAGAGTGATCCAAAGGATGTGATTGAGTGCTTGGAAGGCTTTGGGAAAATGGAAATCCATGGACGGTTAAAACTTTCTACAGGATAGTTGGGTTCTAACTAAATTTTAGTTGTTTGTTTTTATGGAAAGCATAAAAGGGTGTTATGTTGGGACATATGATTGGTGTAGATATGATGTAGATAACTTAGGATCTTAAAAAAGATGAAAGCATTAATGGGGGTTATGATCTGAAAATTTTGTTGAGGAGGTGAAAGAAGGAGGAATGGTTGGATTGTTGGCTAACTTGCCAAATTTGGGAAGAACATGAGAAGAATATGTTGAAATGACTTAGAGAAAAATTATAAGAAGAAAATATTTAAATAAAACACTTAAGGGATGAAAATAGTAAGGGAGACTTTTAAAGATTTTTAATGATGAAAATAATAAGAAGAAAATATTTAAATAAAGGTAAAATAAAATAGATAAACATCTCACCAAAGGAGTGTTCTAGATCACCTAACCAAGGAATATTGGAATAACCACTAGGCTTCCCAAAAAAAAAAAATGATTTTCCACTGTGATTTCAATTTCATTCTATTGCACTTTTCCATATAGATTTCATTGCTTACAAGAAATCCAAACGGTAGTCAAATTATGATGAATACTCTCTCTTCCTATTGACTTCATTAATTTTATCTTTAAAATTCAAAGGCCTATAATTCCAAGGAAAGGCAATTGTTGGAAAGTGGGTTGAGAAGGAACTAACCTAACAGGGTGATTCTTCCACATAGAAGATACAAATGTTAGGGTGATTCTTCTAAGCATCTTTTTCAGTAGGGTCATTCTTCTAAGCTTCTTCTTTAATAAGGTGATTCTACCATTTGAGAGGAATGTTGTCCTAACTAGCAACATCTATGGGTGGCTCCTCTATAAGTATATAATCCACTTCACAGAAGATGGGTTGAGAATGAACTAATAATTGAATGTTAAGTGCACATGTGATAGTATTCATCTCAAAATCCTTTTATTATATGTCAATTTTATAAGCTAAAACATTTGCCATATTAAAAAAAAAGACTGAAAAGTATATCAAAAGAAAATTCTAGAAAATAAGCATTTAGCCCAAGTTTCCTTAAGATTTTAAGGGAATCACTTGCACTTGCTTGTAAAACTTTTATACTTTAAAGCGTTAAAGAGGGATATTACTCGGGTTAAATGCAAATTAAAATAGTCACCCATATTATATTCTCTATGAAATCTTTTATGGCTTACTCCCTCGGCATATTTAGAGTTATTAATTTCATTTTATTTTCTAATAAATTATTGCTAGCCAAGAAAATATTTGCTAATATAATATTGAGTTAGAAAATGTATGAGATGGAAACAAAATATAATATCTATTAGTCTCTTAGGATTATAACCATACAAAATCTTAAATGAAATTTTATTTGAGTTTTGAAATTTATGTTATTATATGCAAATTTAAAAGTGACTAAATGGAAATCTCAATTGTTTTCCTTGTGGATATTTTCTTAAGTTTTCAAGTAGCATATTAACAACCACAGTCTAACCATCCATTTGTGGATTAAAAGTAGATGAAATTTTGAGTATTGTATCCACAACAATGATATCTTCCATAAATAAAATACGAATCTCACATCACTTTTAACAATAATAGTATTAAGAAATCTATATAATCTTATGAAGTCCTTAAAAACTTATTTGGTCATGTGTGAAACATCATTTATTTATAAGGAAAAAATGAGCCTTTTTAAAAAATCTATCAACTACCTCATAAATAATGTCATGTGATTATCTTGGTAGTTTAAAATGATATCCATGGATATATCTTCATAAGGCCTATAAAGAATAGGTAATAAAATGCATTGGGCAAATTTTTATTTGGTAATTTTTACATACATGCAAATAACACACTAATCTAGAAGTCTTCCAATATATCTTTTAAGTGATGTCCACTAAGATTGACTCTCAATCATATGAACTGGTTTTTTCCTCCGTAGATATCTATTTATCCCTCCATAATGTAACTAAAAATAATAATAAAAAAAATCTCTCAAGGAAAAGTGCCCATTTTTGTCGGTAATGGACAATTTTCCTATAGTGGAAGTCCTAAGAATGCATAAATATTTTATCCTTATAAAGATATCCATTATTCACATCAAAATCATCTTGAAAACAAAATGACTTATCCTTAATGGCCATTAAAATAACATGTAAATTAGGACACATAATGTTGTCATATTCAAGCTTATCAAATCCTAAAACTAGTGATCATAAGTGAGACCCTAAATGAAGCATATGTAGCTCTTTTCTAAATGAAGCTTTATATATATATATATATATACCCATTATAAAAGTTTATGATTTAATTTTATTTGAGAGTTAATGAATTGTAAAGTATGATTATTTGTATTATAAGTGAACTCCTTATACAACAAAGAATGCTTCTAATATCTCAACTATTTAACAATGGCATAAAATTCCTTATTATATGTAGAATACCTCTATTTAACTTCACTTAATTCCTCACTAAAGAATGTTATAAGATGTTTGTCTTGACTCAAGATATTACCTATGTATTAATCGAAAGCATCACCTTAAAGATTTTATAAAAAATCAAGGAGTTTAAGAATAGAAGAAGATTTCATCAAAATCTTAATTTGATCAAAGTATTTTGAGCACTAGAATACTAAGAAAATTTCTCTTTCTTGAGGAGATCAATGAGAAGAGCTACAAGTGTGCTAAAATTTCTAATGAATCTCCTCTAAAGATAGCAAACCCATGGAAATTATTTACACTAAAAAAATTAGTAGAAATTTCTAAATAATAATAGCCTTAATTATCTTAGGGTTAAAATGGAGGCTAGAAGATGATACAACAGAATTTATAGAAGTTACCTCCTCATATATAAAAAGACACTCATTAAGATTTATGTATATATATATATATTTTCTTTTCTAAGCTTAGTTAGGACTATGCTAAGATGGTGAAGGTCCTAACTCTCATCACAAATAGCATAAATTTAGAAAATACTCCTCTTTTTTCAATCCTTGGTATTGTTCTTTCTTATAACCAAACATCTCATCACTCTTAGTAGGTTTTCCTAATAAAACTTCTAATTAATTCAACCGCAAATGGTGCAATCTTAAAATGAAATTTGTCCAAATCATTATTTTCATGATCAAATTCTTTCTCTAGTTATATATTATGGACCTTACACTAATGTTACATAATCTCTTTTTATGACACTAAGAGTAAATAATTTTCTCACTTTTTTTATTATTAACTTTAGTGTGGGTTTAATAAGAGTAGACCTAACAGAGGTTTGGGTGGGCCTAGTAGTAGACCTATGGGTTGGCTGGACAAATGATTTAATTGACCTTAAGTATAGGAATGGAACCTAACATCTTTCTATTTATCTATTGAAAGGGTAGAATAAAAAGGTTCTTCTAAGGATTGTGAATTCAAAATCTCCACCTCATTCCTATTCTCATGCCTTAGAATAAAGATTAGCAAGTAGCAAATCATTATTATTACAATTGGTTCTAACCAATAAATCCTCAAAATGTATTCAAGTATAAATTAACCTAAGATGTTTATTATGTAAAGATTACTAATTTTCCATGAAGCTTCTTATTATGATGCATAGGATAATGAGCATCTTTTGTATTTCGAGCTATTTCATGGCATGCCTATCTAACCTTTATTCCTTAGCTAATTAATAGGTCCAAAAATATTTGCACTTCATGCCAATTTCATTTTTATAATAGTCACTCAATGGAATAATCAAATTTTTGTCACTTAAATAAATCTTTCAATTGAGGAAGAGGAAGCCAATTTAAAATTTTATTTAGAAAATGCATTACATCAATATAAGAGCTTCAACTTTAGCTTTTTCTAGGAAGATCATTAAAATCATCGACTTGCCTAAAATGTTGATTACTTCTACCTAAATTTCTTAAACTTGAGTCTCTCCTAAAAGTACGGTATCTATATGTTCATAAAGTTATTTTTCATATACATTATGAGGCTATATGAGACATTGTGGAGGTGTGCCAGGATATTAATTGCATGTTCTTCTAACTACATCATCTTATCCTTATATGTGTACATTATAGTGGGGGTCGTCATCTAAGACTCTAGCATTTCATTCTTTTTGAAATTGTTGAGGTGCTTGCTTAATTATCATAATGACTTTGGTTGGGTCACTATATGATAAGATAAGGGTGATAAAAAGTGTAACAAGACACTGAACGATAAAAGGATACCAAAAAAATTGTATATTTTTTAATTTTTAAGTTTGCCCATACTTGATCATTTTTGAAATATGAAGGATTGTTTCATAAAAAGAATTCACTTGCAAAAATAAGGAAAGAGGTCTAGAATTTAAGACCAATTTAACCCATTAAAACTCATGAAAAGCTCATGAAAGGTTTTATATTTTTAACAACAAAATTTTTAAATTGATTTTTTATAATTTTTGGGCTCTAAGTGTGATGCCCCAAAATCCAAATTAGAAGAATTATTCTTTTATCTTTTAATAAATAACAACTAGAGCTATCTAATATCATATATCAATGATAAACAACAAAAATAGATTCTTCTGCTACTGCATTGAGTTTTATTATTCTTGCACTTATTCAATGATCATATGACTACTACTCTTATGATTTGAACCTTAACATGCATATTGCTCTTTTACCGTGCTTTGAATTCAGTTATAGGTTTTGATGACCTACTAAGTTTTTAGTTCATTATATATGATTTTAAATGATTTTAGGTAAAGAGCCTACCGCTTGAAGCTTTATATTGATGATAATATAGTTTTTATGTTGGCTTTTAGTTTATGTATTTTTTGTAGCCAGTATGGCTATTATATATATTCTTTTGGACGCTAGTTATGGGTTATAATTATTAACTATAGTAATATAAATTATATTATATATATATATTTTGTTTTCTTTAATGCAATTAATCAACTCTGGATGTCTGTATTGGTCTGATTGATAAATGATTAAAAAAATAGAGAATAAAAAATATGTTCTTTCACTTAGATCATGGGATGTTATAAGGGAAAAGGATTAAAAAAAACTTTTGATAATGCTTTTTAATTTTTTTCTGATCAAATTTATATTTTTGTTATAAAAAAATGTGAATAATTTTGTATTGATTCTTTCACTCTGTAACTTTTTGTATATTATAGAGATCGATATTATGAATATTTTGAGTATTTATTTGAGATTTTTTATCGGGTAATTTTAAAAATACAGTAATTTTTATCTACTCAGAAATTTATTTTGACCTCTAAAAATAGTGGTATAGTACAATAAAAGTCTTAAAATATCATTTTACATAATTTCTAGTAATTTGATAATTTTTTAAAAATATACATTTTTGCCTAATAGGATTCTTTGTTGTCTACCATTATAATATTTTGACATCTTAATTAAGCTCAATTAAGCTTTATTAACTACAATGCATTAAAATGAAATGTGAATCTATGCTTGAGTAATAGCTGGTCGCTATTACTATTATAATATTGTGATAATAGTGTGTGTGTATAAGAAAAGTGAAGATTGGCTCAAGTGTATCTGTTGCTGGCACTAGAACGTCACAAGTACCCCAGCCAACTTGTGCCAAAGAACTCTCCAACGGGTGGTACTCTCCTACTGCAATCTGAGAACCCACCTATCAGGGTCCTCGAACTCCCCTGAGTCTGTAATGCACTCTGGAAGCAAAGGGGAACGGGTAAAAAAGTTGTGAAAAGTGTCCCGCCCCTGCAGCATGTCCTGATGCTGCTCCAACCTGTCCCATACATCAACTTTATCCTGAGGGTCTGGCCTGTCAATAGCCTCCCAGATGGCGTCCTCGCTAGGTTCACATGGAGACAAGTCGTCAGGTCTCTGCTAACGAAACATCTCCTGCATAAGGAGAGAATGAAAATATGTCAAAAAAAGAAGTGGTGGTAATCATGTATGCTAAAAAAAAAGAAAGCTACTAAGGGTTGTCAACTAACGTACAATAACCGTGATATGCTCTGGACGTGTATCATATTTGTTGGGGGGCATTTGTTGACCCCTACTACTACCCCATAAATCATAAATTTGATAAAGATGATTCAACTCGAATGTGGATTGCATCTTGATTTTGCTATGCAGTGGTTGAGAAAGCAATCAAATGAGGAACTTCATGTTCTTATTAATGGAACTAATTTATACAGAAACATTTCTCTTCTATCTATAGTGGGGCATGGTGGTATGGGAAAGACAACTCTCTTGCAACATGTTTATGAAGATGAGATGACAAAGAAATTAGATCTTAAAATGTAGGTTTGTGTTTCCATCAACTTTGATGCAAAAAAAAAAAAGTCATTGCAAAGGATAAGTCTAATTTGGATTCACTTGATGCACTTCAAAGGAAGCTTAAGGAGGAGGAAATAGTTAAATTAACAGGCCTAGAGGAAGATGAGTGTTTGCAGCTCCTCGACTCATGCATTTGCTAGTATAAAGAACCCCCCTGATGATCATAATTTTTTTAATTAAGAGCCATTGTTGGAGAAATAGTTAAAAAATCTTTTAGGATCTCCATGGGCAACTAAAGTCATTGGTGGTGTTCTGGAGGATAACTTGGATGAAAGGCATTGGAGGACAGTTCTAGAAAGCAATTTATTGGGTCAAAAGTCTATCAATTCCATCTTAAGATTTAGCTATAAGGTTCTACCAAATCATCTTCAAGATTGTTTCACATTTTGTTGTATGTTCCCACAAGATCAAGAATTTCATAAAGATAATTTAGTTCGAATATGGATCACATTAGATTTCATTCCGTCATCTTCTAATCAACAAGAAACTAAGGAGGATACCGGATGAAAATATTTTGATATTTTGGGTTAAGAAATAATCTTTTGATAAATATGTTAATTATTATAAGATGCATGATTTATTACACGAACTGGCACAATCTGTTTCTGCGTATAATTAATTAACAGTTGACAATGATACTCAAGGCAATTGGATGTTTAAGACATCTTTGACATTTAAAGATTGCTAAGATCCTTAAGAAATCTTTATCACTTGATGTTTATAATATATGATAAAGGAGGATGCATGGGATTGGAAAGCTAAAATCTCTTCAAGGCCTGGATGGATTTTTTTGTTAAGAATGAGATTGGTTATAAAATTGGGGAGTTGGAGCGTATGAATGATTTTCGCCAGTCAAGAATCAAACTTCTTCAAAATGTGAAGAATGCTGAGGAGGCTTGCAGTGCCAAATTATGTGCCGAGAAATGGAATTTTGATTTCGCCAAGAATGTGCTCGATGACCTTCAACCACCAAAATGTTCAAGGAATTTAAGCATAAAGAAAGACATGGGTGCAGGGTCTATAGTATGGATGAATAACGTCAATACGATGTTCAAACTAGAGATGCTCAAATTAACATATCATTTGGAATAGGAAACTTTCCCACCTTTTGGGAAACTTTCCTTTCTCAAGTCACCAAAATTTGATAAGATGTCGAAAATGAGGTGCCTCGAAAGTAGATCTAATGGGGATGATGCATATTAGAGGTTTCATATATTTGCAATTTAGAAACATTGGAAGATTGGTTCGAGGCAAGAACAACTGCTAAATATGGGTATTTGTTCCTTAGCTCAATTAAACTAGAGCTATTTAAATACCCAAAGTTGAAAGAGCTGCCCACTTTGCCTCCTAAGCTCAAGACAATTCATATCATACTTTCCCTTAAAATATTGAAGGCCTCAGACTATCAAAGCATCACATTTTTCTATCTATTTGCTGAAACAGTGAGACTTACCAAAATTTTTAAAATTAAATTAGAAAATTGCCATAAAGTGGGTTCTCTCAAAGAAATGCACACCGCTAATAATTGCCATTTCATGCTCAGCAGTTTTATAAATAATACATTGGTATTGTTAATGGGTAATATATATATATATATATATATATATATATATATATATATATATATATATATATATATATATATATATATATATATATATATATATATACATGTCACATCTTTGGAAGGATTGATTATCATGGGCAATAATGACGGGGCTTGATTTTTTTTTATTATTTACATACAAAATGGCAAATCACAATTAAGACTTACCTCGTATTAACTTCCTACGACGAGCTCTGCCTAAATCCCCCAAAACTTGTAACAAATTCTGCTAGTATCCCTGTTAGGAAGATTTTTGGGAAGCTCGCCTCATTTGAACGTGATATTCCCTTGTTAAAAGAAGGAGGTTCGTTCTTTGATTTTTGGTTCCTTCCCACACATAACTCTCAAAAATAGCGGACTCCCTCAGGTTCTTTACAACCAAAATTATTTGTTAACTTCCTATACTCCACCCCACGCACGAGCCGACCTTCCCCTCTCCTACTCATAAACTCCTCTAGCCCGTCCTCTCCTCCACGCACGACCCACACTCCATGCTGCTCAGCTTACCATAGCAGTGTCGGCACCTCTTGCTTCCCTCTCGTGAAACCCCACAGAGACTTCCCTCAAAGCCAAACAACAACCTCTTGCTTCCAACCTATAAGCTGTTAAAAACATATCCCTTCCTCTTGTTTTATTCATATGAAAGCTGCCATCACTCCTTCACGAGAGTCCATTTGCATAAAAAAAAAGAGAAAAGGTAAAGAGGGTAGTTTAATATGAACTGATGGTATTAGCTAATTATATTAGCATAGTGATATAGTTAATTGAGATTATATTATTCACCGTTCATTTAACACTTTGAGATGATGTCATTAATTTTTCTTACTAGCATTTTGGGTTGACGTCATCAGTAGCAACAGACGATAATTCCAAGTTTCAATTATCATCTATTTGTTTATTCATTTATTTTTTTTAAATAAGTGATTCTTGCTATTTCCTCCAGGCCTTCAACAGTTCAAACTTTTTATTATTTCAGTTACTTTATGCTCCTCCAACAACAACAATCCAAAATAGCTTACATCACATTCCACCTCCACAACCCAAAAAGAAATAAAACATCTCTCTACACTCTGCTATAATTATCCCATTTCTAAAGCCTCTCTCATCAATATATCCATTTTTTTATCCTGTTTAAATATCCCATTTTCCCCACGTTTTTAAAACGGCCGGGGAGGGGGGGGGGGGGGGGGGGTGGGGGGGGTAAAGCTCACATCTTTATTTTGAAATCTGTAGCAAGCAAAACCCATTTCTCTCATATTCATTCATAAAGGAAAAGAGAGCAAAACAATAAGTTTTTTTTATTTATTGTCGTTTTATTCTTATCCTTTTTTTCTAAACTATATTCTCATCATGAGCATTAACTGTCATTGTTAGTTACACTTATTATTATTATTATTAAATGTTGTATCAGTTAATCATATTGAGTTAGATGCATACACATGTGTATGTGTTCATTCATGTATATGTATGTGTGGATGTGTGCGTCTACATTTCAAAAAGAAAAAAAAAGAGAGAATTAAAAAAAAAGAAACAAAAAAAGAGAAAAAAAGAAGAAAAACAAGAGAGAGGAAGAGAAAAAAAGAGGAATTCCAAAAAAAATGTGTGCGAGAAAATATTCAAAAAAAAAAAATGTTGTGCATCTTATGTATTTTTGTAAGCCGTCGTCACCACCACTTCAAAGGTATAAAATCCCCAACTAAAAATTCCTCTCTTGACGCTAGCAACGAGCCGTCAAACCCCCCACCCGCTCACGTAGCGTCGTGGGGAGGGAAACTGGTGGGACACTAGCAACGAGGCAGGTATGCTCCGGAGGGCTCAAGAAGCACAACGAGGACAAAAATTAAGTAGCTTAGAAAGCTCACATAGTATAGAGGGGGGAAAGAAAATTGCGCTATCTTTTAAACAGGTACCTGAAGACCCTTAAGCGCCCACGTGGCATCTTAAGGATTGAAGAAATTACAGCCGTGGTGTCATTTAACACCTACTTGAAGTGCTCAAGTAGCGACAAGGGGAAGGCTAGTCTCTTAGATCTTCCCCTAAATGGGGGAGACGCTGGGAGGCTGCCGAAATTTGGACTGAAGATGCAGAGAACTTGAACAAAATTTGGACAATTGGGGACATGCTTTAGAACTCAAGTGATTAATCAAAATTGGAAATAAAATGAAATAAGCTCAAATGTGAACTAAATTTGAACTTAAATAAGGTACAAAATAACTTAAGCATTTGAGCTTGAAGACAAAGACTTGGACCAAATGAAGGGGATTTACTTGGATTTGAACTTAACTTGAATATAGCAAAAAGATGAATATTCATTAAGGAACTTGAATGCAAATACTAACCAAATAAAGTTTAAGTCATTCAAATGTCATGAAAGCAAGTCGAAGGACTCAAAGGAACATCAATGGGCAATTACAAATAATTACTTATGATGACTAAAGTTTATGCCTATCACTCATAAGCAACAAGAAGATTTATGACATACATAATGCTCCACTTACAAATAAGAGTCAAGAAGTCATCATCAATGCTTGCAAACCCATAATACTTCCATGAGTAATAACAAGTGACATTCCAATTAACGTACCTACAATAAAAAATATGAAGCTTTCAAATAAATGTTGAAGGGCTCTCATGCCGATTGAAATACAAATGTCAATAAACAACAATCATCTATGGATGATGAATAACTACAAGCAATAATTGATGATGAATGAGTTCTCTACATCTCACTCACCAATAACTAGCAAAATGAATACATAGCTTGATGAAGGTTGAAAGAATTATAAGGAGAGCTATTAGTGGATGTGACTATGGACATATAGAGAAGATAGTAATTCGCCATCAAAATATGCATAGAAAGAGTATAATGAACATGACTTGTTTGCAGTTAATGCCAATTAGCTTACAAATGGGCTCGTTAATCTACATGTAATACCTGTTGGTGATAAAAAGCAACAGGTAATGAGCGCTATGATGCCCTCGTAGCTAATAATCATTCAGGATCAGGCGAATACACTAATTTTCTCCACAAGGATGGTTGATACACAGTGAAAGTGGATACCAATAAACTATTATAGAAGACTTGTCTTACGTACCATATATCAATTATAAGCAGAAATAAGAAATATGCAGCATGCACAGATAACTACGGACCACTGTAGGAGACGCTTAAATGCATGCAGTGTATTATCTGCAAGTGTAATGCAAGAAGATCTATGATGAATGTGAACATCTATCGATAATGATGGAAGATGTGTCGTAGATATAACAGTGATAACCAACAGTGAACAACGAATATTACGATGTCCTTTTGATTGACGACCACTCAATGGAGGGCAAATATATTGATCCTTTTACAACCAAAATCAAGCGATATACGACGAATGCAAGCCCTTACGAGCTATTGTAAGAGGTCCATCATGCATCAAATATATTGCCCAAAAATAGAATGCAAGAGAACTGCAATAAATACAAGCTCCTATGAGCTGTCATAGGAGACCCTATATAAATACAAAGTGTCATCTCCAAATAAATATAGAAAACCATCATCAAATACGAGCTCCTACAAGCTACTGTGAAAGACTCTTATACATATAACACGATGCCACCGGATCTGCAACATCTATGCAAACGGACAGAAGGCATTTACAAGTATCTCAAATATGTTCCCCCGCACATGCAACATAGTTTGTATGCACATAGGTACAAAAAAAGGTGTAAGTGCAATCATACAACTCGCATAGGCCCTGGCAAGTGTGTTATGGGTTTACACGTGACGTCTAGGGATATTGTGCGGGTTAATAAATAAACCTGAGTTCGAACTCGATCCTCTAGTACGAGTGGAGAGGAGTTGACACGACTCAAACTATTGAATAAATATTCATTCACGATGATGATCGAAATATTTATTTTATAGTTCATATTAGGCCTTCAAGGTCTCTGACGAAAGAAATTCATTAACAAAGGCACAAAGCCCACGAAACTTGAGCCTTTGTTAGCAAGTAGATAGAGTCGACAGGGTTCAATCCGTACACCCCAATGATGGCCGCGTTGAATACAAATCTCAACAGGAGGAATTAATTTCAAATATTCAAAATGCTACCCAAATACCTATGAAATTCAAAGCTCCAAAGAAACCGAAACTCATTCCAAAATGTCGATATTTAAAATTGAAATCAAATCATCTAAATGCTTAAAGCATAAAATCCATCCACCCTACGTATCAGTTTACTGAGTGGACAAAATTAAAATTTACTTTAGCTTATATGGAGCTAATGCCTAGTCGAGAATATCACTAGGATCTATCTCAAACAATCTCCTACTAGTAAGGACATGGCACATATCCTCTAATTGACAGTTTTGCAGCCAAATGGCACTACAGGAAAACCCGTTATTATTGGCAGACCGAATCCACCGGTAAGTTGAAAATTTAGATAGAAAAATGATGTTTCTGGCGCATTTCCATCGGATTTCCTTACGACTGTAATATGCGCGTCAGAAAAAAAATTTCGGTGACTTTTTCGACGCATAACCGGCAAAAAAGTAGATGTGGTTACGTCTTTCCATCTTAGTCTATTCCGGCGTTAAATCCACCGAAAATATCGGCGTATTAATACGTCGGTATCACCGGTGGAAATTACGTCGCTGTATGCGCCGCAAAAGTAACCGACAAATATAACAGATGCATTTTTCGTCAGACACGTCGGCATATAAATACGCCAAAAAATGATACATAATTCATTGTATCGTGGTTTCCGGTGGATTACTGGCGTATTATCCACATGAAACCTGTACCAAAAATAAAAAAAATTACCTTCCCACACAGCAATCAGTTTTCCACACCTACAGTAGGAAAATTCAATAATATTCATAGACAATCATAGACAATCACATATCAAAGAACTACTCATAATCATAAACATCATAAAATAATCAAAAACAACATCAAATATTTAAAAACATCAATTATTCATTAACATCAACACATTGTTCATTAACTTCACCAAATGTTCATGATATTAAAAAAAGTTCATACAAAATTGAAAGTTCATATCAAACAACTATGCAGAATCCGTCGACTCATCATCCCATGTAGCCTATGAAAGTTAATAAAAATTTAAACAATTTATTTAGACATAACATAAAAAATATTAAACACATATACTTACATGGGCTTTTCTTGCTCGCTCATCAATCTATTGTTGGTCCTCCTGTCGCTTATGAGTGTGACTATACAATTCAAGAGGAGTTAGCTCTTTACCCAGCATCTTTTTCTGTAATAGACTTTCATTAATATTTATATTAAAGAAAATTTTTAAAAACTTTTAAAGTTCCTTACCAAATGACACCTGTGCTCAGTATATGGAACTGAGCCCCCTGTATGAAGGGAACTACCCAAGCCCCCAACATTAGATGCTCTGTTCTATCGATTATGATCCCTCCTCCTATTATACTCTGAGCTGCCCCAAGCAGTGTTTAGCTTAGCCCATACAGTCTTTCCAATCCATCGTGACCGCTCGCTAGACTTTCTAATGTCTGTAAACATGTCATGCATTCGAGTGGACCCACGTTTCTCAAAATTCTTTCTAATTTTGTCATTGTGTTGGGGTAACCAATAAAAATCTCTCTACATTAAAAAATTAACTTAAGTAAAAAAGAATATAAAATTTATTTAGACATAATATAAAAAATATTAAATAGAAATACCTCAAACTCTCTAAACCACATATCCCGAACTTCTTTCGGGACTTTCTTCCAAGACACATAAGGAGCATCGTACCTACTATGTATTATATCTCGTATTTTATGTGTCAGTTATTTTGACGAGTATAACCTACAAAAAATATGTTAGGTAAGAAAAAATTTTATTCAATTTTAGTTGCATGTTAACAATATCATATGTACGTATGTGTCACCTTCAGGTACAATCAACATTCGACCATCTGTCTCCTGCTCTGCTGCAGCTGCGGTCAAAGGTCCAGCTGTAGCAGGCTGAGGGGGTGGTGGGGGATAGTATGACAGAACATATGGTCGATATGGATAAGTAGGAGGGCCACCATAAGGTGGAGGTGGGTAGAAGGGGGTAGTGTGTGTGACATCTGGTGAGGGAAAGCGGAGGTCTGGTGAAGGAAATTAGGGGTCTTGTGAGTAGAACTGTGGGATACTAGCTTCAGGAATAGTGGATAAAGGTGTGGTAGGCTGTTTATGAGTAGTAGACTGACTATGAGCAGTAGGCTGAGTATGAGTGGTAGGCTGATTATGAGTGACAGGCTGAGTGGAAGAGGTCCGCTGAGTATGAGTGGTAGGTTGAGTATGAGTGGCAGGCTGAGTGGAAGACCTAGAGGGGCCAGCAATAATCTTCTTGGTGCGCCTATTAAAAATATTTTTAATCAATCCTCTGTTAGGCTCTTCACCTGAAGCCATATGCACAGAAAAAAATAAGAAATATTAGAAGAATAAATTATAACAAAAATATAATATAAAATAACACAATAATAAAGTAAATGCAGTTCAGTAACAAATGAAATCAAAATGACAAAAATTTTATCTTATGTTAACTTATCATCTGTTAATTCACTTTCATATGATGATACATTTCCACCACTATCAGATTCCTCATGACTTTCCTCTATATTCAAATCTACTTCCTCTAACTGTAACTCACTCTCATTAATTGGAATTTGTTCATCCTGTTGTGATTTGGGTGAATCGGTTTGTTCATGTGAATTCTAATCCAAGTTTATGTTATTTAGATTTTTGATGATTACAAAAGCTTATTATTTGTCTAATTCATCTTCTAATATATATTTGAGTTTTTTGTGTTCTGTGTACTAAAGTATTTTTCAGGAAATTCACACTCTAGATTGTTGAAGACTTCAAGTTCATTTGTTCACTGTAAATGAAGTCTGTAAATTTTTTTTTCTTGAGTCTGAGAGAGTGTGATTGTAAGTTGGATAACTGTACACACACACATAATGGGGGAGAAAAAAGTTTAATTTTTTAAACTGATCGTACAATACGATGTGATATCGTACGGGACGATCTGTAGAATGTGTC
This sequence comes from Dendrobium chrysotoxum, assembly GCA_019925795.1. NCBI lineage: Eukaryota > Viridiplantae > Streptophyta > Magnoliopsida > Asparagales > Orchidaceae > Dendrobium > Dendrobium chrysotoxum. The sequence goes on from CM034315.1 coordinate 72,542,763, forward strand.
CTCCATAAAAAACCCGCATGCCTAAAAAATTTTTCTAAGTCATGTTCGTACAGTATGAATACTATTTTGTACATGGGTTTTGCTATACAAACTGCTTAAAATTGGGTTCGTTCAAGCCTTCATACGGGATGAAATGTTCGTACGAAGCTCTATGTTCGATTCGTCCAAGCTTTCGTACGGGACGAAGGTTCGTACGAAGCTTACTGATCGATTCGTTTAAGCATTCGTACAGGACGAAATGTTCGTACGAAGCTTACTGATCGATTCATCCAAGCGTTCGTATGGGATGAAATGTTCGTACGAAGCTCTCTGTTTGGTTCGTCCAAGCTTTCGTACGGGACGACTGTTCGTACGAAGCTCACTGTTCGATTCATCCAAGCTTGCGTACGAGACGAATTGAACGATATTTTGAACTATTCATACGGTACAATCTGATATTGTCTGGGACGATCGACATGGACTTAACTTGAAATTTCAGTTTTTGGACGGTTTTTTCTGTCCTAAGTATAAAAATGACTCAAAACTGTTTGAAGGAAAGATCCTTCTGTGAAAATTCTCTTGGGAAGTGAAAGGAGAGTGATTGGGAGTGTTTGGGAGTGAGTTTAGAGAAATCTTTCAAGAGAGAATTGTGAGGAGATTCACAAGGTTATCCAAGTGAGAGGATTTCTTTTACTTGTTCTTCAAGCATCTTCCTACTTCCTTGGAGGCTTTTGCAAGAGGATTGTTCGAGAGGATTCCGGTTCTCTGCCGCACTTGGAGAGTGAAAAAGACGACGGTTCTCTGCCGCACTTGGAGGGTGAAAAGGATGACGGTTCTTTGCCGCACTTGGAGGGTGAAAAGGATGATGGTACTCTGCCGCACCGGGGTTGGTGGAAGAGAGTTTGTAAAGGCTTCTCCGCCTTGCTGTGGGGGCAAAAGGAGAGACACTTGAGTTTAGTGCAATACCTAGAGAAGGAGTCTCGAGGGAGTGGATGTAGATCGTGTTTGACCGAACCACTATAAATTCTGGTGTTTTATGTTCACTGTTTATTTTCTGCATTTTTATTTTTCAGTATTATATTTTCTCAGTGGTTGAATTTCTGTGTTGAACAAAAGAGCAAAAAATTATCTCTGTTCGTACTGTACGAATTAAAATCGTATTGTATGATTAGCATTAAATTTTTCTGAAATATTTAGCATTTAAAAAAAAAAGGGGCCAATTCACCCCCCCTCTTGGTTAGCCTAGGGACGTGTGTAATAGGTCTAACAACCTATTCGGACTTTCAAGTGGAATTAGAGCCAATTTCAAAATAACTGTTTTAAATACTGTTTGAAATTTCGATCATGGCTAATTTTGGAAATAGAAATACTATGGAAGGATACTCGATCACTAGACCACCGTTGTTTGATAATATCCCTTTTGATTTTTGAAAAACTCACATGTCTACTTTTCTACAATCTCTAGACTATCGCATGTGGATGTTAGTTCAGGATGGTTATACTGAACCTACTAGGATTGTAGATGGAATAAGAGTTCAAACACCTTTTGCAAACTGGACTGTCGAAGAACGTGAATTAGCTCAACTGAATGCTAAGTGTTTGAATAGTTTCTTTTGTGCTTTAAAGTCAGAAGATTACATGCGTGTGTCTACCTGTAAATCAGGAAAAGAAATATGGGATAGACTTTGCATCACATATGAAGGTACTAATGAAGTGAAACAAACTAGATTGAACATTCTCTTGCACGACTATGAACTTTTTCACATGAAATAGAATGAATCAATTTCTGACATGTGCACTCATTTTGTACACATAGCCACTTCATTGCATGCTTTAGGTAGGGAGTTGACAAATGCAGGGAAAGTTAACAAGATATTTCGTTGTTTACCTCCTGCATATGATGCAAAGATAACTACAATAACTGAATCTAAAGATTTGAATGTTTATTCCGTTGACAATCTTCTTGGATCACTAATTGCTTACGAGCAATCGGTGACTCAAAGACAGATTGATGCAGGTGAGAAACAAAAGGAGAAGAACATTGCTTTAAAGGTGGATGACTCTGAAAGTGATCAGTCACTAACTGAGGATGAAGAGGATATTGCCCTGATGATGAGGTAATTTAGAAGTTTCCTAAAAAGAAAGCCGAGAAGACGCTAGCATTGGAACAAGGGTAAGTTCCAGAAGAATGTTAAGGCTTCTAATGAAGTCTTTTGCTATGAGTGTAGGAAGCCAGGACACATCAAGATAGATTGCCCCAATCTCAAAGGAAATCCTAGCAAGGAGAAGACCAAGGAGAAACCAAAGGATATAAGGGGTAAAAAGAGAGTACAATGAGCTTTCTGGACAGACTCAGCTTCAGATTCATCAGAAACAGCACCAGAAGAGGAAGTTACCAATTTGTGCTTAATGGCTGATAATCTCGACCATTCAGATGAGGATGAGAAACGCTCTCATAGAAGACCTTGTGAGAGTATTTGGTACCTGGACAGCGGATGCTCTAAGCATATGACCGGAGATACAATTCAATTTATATCGCTGGAAGCCAGGAATGGAGGCAAAGTGACGCTTGGAGATAATACAACAAAGAGAGTGGTAGGTACAGGTATAATTAGAAATTTAGAAAATTTTGTTATTGAGAATGTACTGTTAGTTGAAGGCTTGAAACATAATCTGTTGAGTATTAGTCAATTATGTGACTAGGGCTATTATATTAAGTTTTTACCTATAAGTTGTGTTATTAGTCTAAATGGAACTGTTGTTTTGAATGGTGATAGGGTAAACAATGTCTACATGCTAGATTTTAATTCTGTTAAAGCATCTACTGCCTTGTGTTTGAAAACTGTATCTGATGAATCATGGTTGTGACATAGAAGGCTTTGTCATACTATCATGAAAAATCTTAGGAAAATCACTCAAAAGCAACTAGTTAGAGGAGTACCCAAATTGGATTTTACTAAAGATCACTTGTGTGATGCATGTCAACTAGGAAAATAAGTGAGATCCTCATTCAATTCTATCAAGGAAATTAGGACTGGCAAGCCCCTAGAAATTCTTCACATGGATTTATTTGGACCTGTTAGTACCTTAAGTTTAGGAGGAAAAAAATTTGGGTATGTTATTATAGATGACTATACTAGATTCACCTGGATTAGATTTTTGAATCATAAGAGTGAATTATTTGATGAGTTCAGAGATTTTACCACTTAGATTCAGAGAAAACTTGGTTTTGAAATAGTTAGTATCCAAAGTGATCATGGGGGAGAATTTAAAAATGAAATGTTTAATGATTTTTGCAAATCTCTTGGAATTGAACACAACTTCTCAAAAATAAGATGAATGATTCAGGAGTAATTGTTAGAAATAAGGCTAGATTAGTAGCTTAGGGGTATAATCAAATTGAAGGAATTGATTTTGAGGAGACATTTGCCCCTGTAGTAAGACTTGAAGCAATAAGAGTTTTTTTAGCCTTTGCCTGTTTTAAAGATTTTAAATTATACCAAATAGATGTTAAGAGTGCCTTTCTAAATGGGGTGATAGAAGATGATGTGTATGTTGAGCAACCTCCAGGCTTTAAAAATTTTAAATACCCTAATCATATTTTCAAATTGAAAAAGGTATTATATAGACTAAAACAGGCACCTAGAGCATGGTATGAGAGGTTAAGCACTTTCTTGTTAAACCGATTATTGTTAAAGGAAGTGTGGATACCACTCTGTTTATAAAAAGACTTAAAAATGAAATACTCATTGTACAAATATATGTGGATGATATCATCTTTGGATCAACTCATAAAGCTCTATGTGATGAATTTTCAAAAATAATGAGTAGTGAATTTGAGATGAGTTTGATAGGTGATTTGACTTATTTTCTTGGCTTTAGCATAAAGCAAATGAGGAAGAGACTTTTCTTTGTCAATCTAAATATGTTAAGGAAATCCTCAAAAAGTATGAAATGGATAATGCTAAACCAGTCACTACACCCATGACTTCCTCAGTCCTATTAGATAAGGATCCAAAGGAAAAATCTGTTGATCAAAAGAAGTTTAGAGAAATAATTAGATCTTTGCTTTATTTGACTGCTAGCAGACCTGACATTATGTTTAGTGTTTGCTTATGTGCTAGATTTCAAGCTGATCCAAAAGAATCACATTTGACAGCAGTAAAAAGGATCTTAAGATATCTTTTGGGAACTCAAAATTTAGGAATTTGGTATCCTAAGAATAGTTCTTCTTTTGATATAATTGGATACTCAGATTCAGATTTTGCAGGCTGTAGGATGGATAGGAAAAGTTCTTCTGGAACATGTCAGTTCATTAGAAATTTATTAGTATCTTGGTCCAGTAGAAAACAAAATTCAGTAGTACTTTCTACAGCTGAAGCAGAGTACATTGCCTTAGGGAGTTGTGTAGCACAGGTGCTTTGGTTGAAACAACAATTGAGTGACTTAGGATTAGTAGTTGGCACCATTCCAATATTTTGTGACAACACTAGTGCCATTTGTATTTCAAAGAATCCTATTTAATATTCTAGAACCAAGCATATTGACATAAGGCATTATTTTATAAGAGATCATGTAGCAAAAAGAGAAATTGAACTACATCATGTGGCTACTAAAGATCAGCTTGTAGATATTTTCACAAAACCCTTAGCCTTTGACACATTTAGCATGTTGAGGACAAGGCTAGGTGTAATAGATCTAAATGCTTGATTGAAATTTCTGCAAATGTATTTCTATTTATTTATGTTTGTTAGTTTGTTCGTCGATTTATTTTCATTGTTGTGTTTTTGTTTCTTGTTTGAATTCTGAATTATATTTTTATTTCTTGTTTGAATGTTGAAAGGCATGCAAGTTTTTGAAGTGATGGAGGTTTATAGTGTATATTCATACTGTACGATATATCATCATACTGTATGATCACATCATCGTACCCACTCTTCGTCTGTACAAATGGAGAGGAAACACGGTTAGGAGCAGTTATTATTGGTGATCGTACGTACGAATACGTCATTCATCTGTACGATCCACATGTCGTTTCACGTGAGGGACGAACCTAACCGTCGCCTGAATGAAGTTAATTTTTCTGATCGTCTCGGATGAACACGTCATTGTCTATACGATCAGGAGGTCAAAAAGCCTGTACGAAAGGACGCCTCGGGACGAGCAGTTTACGAAAAACTATTTTATTTTGACTGCTTTCGTTCGTCTCGGATGAACTTTCATTCGTCCCGGACGAATCAAGGTTTGTCTTGTATGAACTGGATTCGTATAGTATGATAACAGATTTTTTCTATATAAAGGCGGGTCATTTTCTTTTATTTCACTTTCTATCTAGAACCTTTAGAGCCTTGAGAGAAAATGTCTGGCAGTGGAAAAAGGGCTTTCTTAGTGAAGAGAATAAGGAAGCATACCTTAGGTATGCAGCATCTAAGGTTACTCCCTCCCGCATTCTACTGCAGGAAAATATACATTTTATAGTTATGCCCCTCTTTGACTCGACCCACTTTTCTTTTCTGTTGACCTTGATTTATGCCTTCAATAAGGATCTATTTCATGTGTTCCTGGCCAACATGACCTTTAATCAGGATCACTCAGTCATTTTATCTTTTGTACTCAAGCAAAAAGTAGTGATAACCAAGGAGGACCTAGAGGAATATGTTCATATTAGAACTCAAGGGATTAGAGCTCATACCTTCTCCACTAGACCTGAAACTAGTTGGTCCGAAATTAACCGAGTTCATAGAGGTGTAAGCACACCCACACATGTCTCCCGAGTAGATACACTGAATCAAAATGCAAGGATAATACAACATGTGCTTAGGACATTAATTATCCCTAAAGTAGGAGATAGGGTTAATATGACTCCACTTCTTTCCTCAACCACTTTTCTGATTATGACTGGTCAACCCATTGATGAAGCATAATTAATTATAGACTACATCTATTATCTTTCAGATATTGGTTTGGCTAGTGTAAAGAGGAAGAAAAATAATGCTTTAGGACATGTTGTGTGTTACATTCTAGAGAGGAAGTACAACCTAGTTCATCCTTCCGGTCCTTCTGAACTCACACTGTACTTTACTGACGCTTCCTTTAGAGCGTTATTTGGGAAAGAGGGTACAACAGACAGCTCAGATGATGAGCCTCCTTCAGCTTCTGCTCCTTCAGGTGCACCCTCAACTGCATCTGGATCTTCACAGGATTTCTATCAAAATATGGTCCAACATTTTGATAGAATGGACCAAAGGTTTGATGACATGGAGGCTCATTTGAAGAGGCAGGATGATCAGTTTGATGCTGTAAACACAAATATTGCTACTCTGAATAGCTACTTTGCGTTGTTTGGTGCTCCACCACCTCCTCCAGATCAGGGCCCTTCTCAGTTCTAGCTTGATTTGCTATGGCTTAGTTTGTATGTGATTGTGTTACTCTTTGCATGTTTTAGACTGTTTTTATGTTGTGGTGAGTGTTCATTTTGGATATGATAGCAAGTTTTTTTTAAAGATGTGGTTCAGTGTATAACTTGCTATGTTGTATGTTATAAATTGTCTAGTAATGAAATGTTCTAGTTTTTATGTACTTATTCTTTTTGTGTTAGTAAATGGCCTTATTGTATTTTTTTTCCCCTTCAATTCACTTGACTATAGTTAATTATTGATCTAGAATGTTATTTGACTTCAAATTACAATTGAGAATACTATGCATAACTTTAAATTTTCAAATTTCTTAGATTTCATTATGTATTTGGTGTGGATTAGAAGATCTTACTTAAATCTTATTTTGACATGTATTATTCAGTATAAATTAGTGTATTTTTGATGTTTTAACATTATTCTCACTATCTAAATCTTTGTGTTTGTTATTGTATTTGTGACTAAGAGATAATGTTCTTGGAAAGAATCTTATATTTAAAGCAAAGCTTGAAAAGATGCACAAAATGTGCCACACAAGAAAAGATGCGCAATGACGCCAAATGTGAAAAGACACACAAAGTGTGTCATACAATAAAAGATGCGTAGTGTCGCCAAATTTTAATAAGGCACAAAATTAGCCTACATTTTAAAAAGATGCGCAAAGTCGTCAAATTTTCTTTCCTTTAGCATTTTTTCTCTATTTTCACTAATCAATAATTGTCACTATAGAATTAGAATTTTGGTAATGTTATCTCATCTTCTCTACAAAATTGAGACTGATAATATGTCTAATACATTACTACTTAAGATCAACTTTTTTTCTCCTTAACATACTATGCAATCTAACATTTTTTTTTGAGAATTTAGGATTTGCATCTCAATTGAATATTGTAGTTAAACTTTATTTAACATTATTCCTCTTCTCAACTACTTTTAAGTGACCTTTTTGCTGTTGGCAAAAAAGAGAGAGTTTTTATTATTTGACTTATGTATATTATGTGGTGTTTTATATGTGTTATTCTATATGTTATGTATATGTGTTTGTGCTATTGGTGTTTGTGTTATCATTTCTACACTCTTTCCACTCTTTCCTTACCTTCCATTGTGTATTCCATGTAAAATGCTCTATCCTCATATATATCTTGATTAGTCTTTAAGGGGGAGCTTAGGGATAAGATGAGTCACTTTAGGGATCTTTTATTTAGGGGGAGTGTAGTTCTTTTATTTAGGTGAGTACATTTAGTGGATGTTAGAAGATTTATTATTTTATGTATTTCATTTCAAACAATAGTTGTTTTGCCATCATCAAAAAGGGGAAAATTGTTGTGATTTGGGTGAATCGGTTTGTTCATGTGAATTCTAATCTAAGTTTCTGTTATTTAGATTTTTGATGATTACAAAAGCTTATTGTTTGTCTAATTCATCTTCTAACATATATTTGAGTTTTTTGTGTTGTGTGTACTAAAGTATTTTTCAAGAAATTCACACTTTAGATTGTTGAAGACTTCAAGTTCATTTGTTCACTGTAAATAAAGTCTGTAAATTTTTCTTTTTCTTGAGTCTGAGAGAGTGTGATTGTAAGTTGGATAACTGTGCACACACACACATTGGGGGAGCAAAAAGTTTAATTTTTTAAACTGATCGTACAGTACGATTTGATATCATACGGGATGATCTGTAGAATGTATCCTCCATAAAGAACCCGCATGCCTAGAAAATTTTTCTAAGTCATGTTCGTACAGTACGAATACTGTTTCGTACATGGGTTTTGCTGTACGAACTGCTTAAAATTGGGTTCATTCAAGCCTTCGTACGGGATGAAATGTTCGTACGAAGCTCTCTGTTCGATTCGTACAAGCTTTCGTACGGGACGAAGGTTCGTACGAAGCTTACTGATCGATTTGTCCAAGCGTTCGTACGGGACAAAATGTTCGTATGAAGCTTACTAATCGATTCATCCAAGCATTCGTATGGGATGAAATGTTTGTACGAAGCTCTCTATTTGGTTCGTCCAAGCTTTCGTACGGGATGACTATTCGTACGAAGCTCACTGTTCGATTTGTCCAAGCTTGCGTACGAGACGAATTGAACGATATTTTGAACTATTCGTACGGTACGATCTGATATCGTCCGGGACGATCGACACGGACTTAACTTGAAATTTTAATTTTTGGACGGTTTTTTCTGTCCTAAGTATAAAAATGACTCAAAACTGTTTGAAGGAAAAATCCTTCTGCAAAAATTCTTTTGGGAAGTGAAAGGAGAGTGATTGGGAGAGTGTTTGGGAGTGAGTTTAGAGAAATTATTCAAGAGAGAATTGTGAGGAGATTCACAAGGTTATCTAAGTGAGAGGATTTTTTTTACTTATTCTTCAAGCATCTTCCTAGTTCCTTGGAGGCTTTTGCAAGAGGATTGTTCGAGAGGATTCTGGTTCTCTGCCGCACTTGGAGAGTGAAAAAGACGACGGTTCTCTGCCGCACTTGGAGGGTGAAAAGGACGACGGTTCTCTGCCGCACTTGGAGGGTAAAAAGGACGACGGTACTCTGCCGCACCAGGGTTGGTGGAAGAGAGTTTGTAAAGGCTTCTCCGCCTTGTTGTGGGAGAAAAAGGAGAGACACTTGAGTTTAGTGTAATACCTAGAGAGGGAGTCTCTAGGGAGTGGATGTAGATCGTGTTTGACCGAACCACTATAAATTCTGGTGTTTTCTGTTCACTGTTTATTTTCTGTATTTTTATTTTTCAGCAGTATATTTTCTCAGTGGTTGAATTTCTGTGTTGAACAAAAGAGCAAAAAATTATCTCTGTTCGTATTGTACGAATTAAAATCGTACTATACGATTAGCATTAAATTTTTCCAAAATATTCAGCGTTTAAAAAAAAAAAGGGGCCAATTCACCCCCCCTCTTGGTTAGCCTAGGGACGTGTGCAATAGGTCTAACAACCTATTCGGACTTTCACATCCACATCGATAAGAAATTTTTTTAAATTTAACATAAACTCTTCTTGATGTGTTGATGGTATTGAAGTGATTTTCTCAATTACTCCCCTTGGTTTGGTCTTCATAACTACAAGCCAATCCTATTTGCCTCGTAATCTACTAGGATAGTTAGCATAATAGACTTGACTTGCCTGACTAGCAATGATGAATGGGTCAAACTTTGCATATCTCCTACCCCTCTTTACTTCTGTTATACCGTAAATCGGATGTACTCTTATGCCTCTGTTTTGTACTGGATCAAACCATTTACAATTGAATAGATACACAATATTCCCATGACCGGGATATTTCACCTATAATATTTCTTGTAATACGTCGTAGTACTCAGAATCATCCCCTGTATGGGTATTCCCTCTTACACACACCAGAATTTTCTTTCTTCCTACCTTCACACCAATTTTTTGTTTGAAATTTATAACCTTTAACCAAAATATTTGATAACATTTAACTAATCTATTTGGTCCCCAAGCTAGGTAAACTAGCCCTTGATACTGCGAATCACTATCTTCAGCGTGAACCTTTCAATGAACCAGATTACATTATTAACATAATTATTGCATGTTGTGCTAATTAATTAAGACAAATTATTCAAAATGAATAGTCGAGAATTATACCGTATTTTAAAACCAAGTAGTGAATTCTTTCCCCACTATCTTTTTGGGACTTCTTCTGGTTCTGATGTACTTAAACCATCAATGAACCTCCTACAAACTTTAGGGTTTAGAACAAAGTTATGAATAATAAATATATGAACAAACTAATTCATACTTACTCAAGATATGGCTCAATTTCATCACAGTTAAGCAAGATATACAATGTGACAACTCTCATCTCCTTATCGATCAAATAGCGCGCGGTGCTAGCCCTTGCGGGTTTACCACTTCCACTGAATACATATATATTTGAGGATTTACTGGCATTTTGAGGTGCCGTACTTCTACCTGGTTGTGATGTTATTTCAAAGTAATACGAGCAGAACTGAGTTGTCTCGTATATTAAATACACTTCACATATAGAGCCTTCGGGATGTGCTTTACTCTTAATGGCCTTCTTAAGTTTATTTAAATATCTCTTAAAAGGATACATCCATCAATATTAAATGGGTCCACCGACTATAGCTTTATATAGAAAATGCACTCGTAGATGCTTCATAGAGTCAAAAAATGCTGGAGGAAATATTTTCTTAAGTTGACACAAAATGAAAGGAATATGCTGCTCCATAAGAATCAAATTCTCTACATTTAGTTTAGAAGAGCATAAATCTTTAAAGAAGACACTTAGCTCGATCAAGGGCTTTAAAATATGATTTGGCAGATAACTAAAGGCAGTTTGTAGTAGACATTGCATGATTATATGATAATCATGACTTTTCAATCTAAACAATCTCCCTGATCTTATGTCAACACATCTACTTATATTGGAAGAAAATCCATCAGGTACCCGTAGGGTCTTTACCCATTCACAAATTGATTGTCTCTGCTCTAAAGTCAATGTGAAAGGAGCTTTTGGTTTGAGAAGTTTTTTACCTCCACCACTCTTTAATTCTAATGCTTTCCTCCTACAAATCTCTTTTAAGTTCATCCTTGCTTTTATATTATCTTTAGATTTATCATTGATGTCCATGACTGTATTGAAAATGTTATCAAAAATATTTTTCTTTATATGCATGGCATCCAAATTATGTCTAATCAGGTTTGTTCTCCAATATGGCAACAACCAAAAAATACTTCTGTTGGTTTAATTATGGTTGACACTATATCCTGAGAATTTGTACTCAGCTAAAGTTGGAGAATCCATTATTGTGGGCATGAACCTGACTCTTTTAAATATTTTTTTATTACTTAATCTTGGAGGAGGTTGCAACATCACCATTTTATTTTTAATAAAGGCATCCTTATTTCCCTTAAATGGATGACTTGTATGTAAAAACATGCGATGACAATCGAACTAACTGTTCTTCCTTCCATACTTTAAAGTGAATAATTTTTTATGTTCCATACAATATGGACAAGCTAACTTGTCAGAAGTGTTCCAACCTGAGAGCATACCATACACAGGAAAGTCACCAATAGTCCAAAGTAATACTATCCTCATTGTGAAATTTTGTTTGGTGGAGATATCATATGTACTTACCCCCTCTTTCCATAATAAACTTAAATCATCAATTAACGGTTGTAAGAATACATCAATCATTACTTTTAGATTATGTGGCTCTGGAATGATAAGTGTTAGAAATATATACAGAGTAGTCATATACAACTCTGGAGGAAGATTATAAGGGGTGAGTATCACGGGCCAACATGAGTAAGGTGAAGCAAACTGACTAAACGGAGTAAAACCATCTACGCATAGACCTAATCTTACAATTCTTGGTTCTGCTGTGAAGGTGGGATGTGTACGATCAAACTGTCTCCAAGCTTCTGCTTCTGATGGATGTGTAATAAAACCTTCTTGCGGAACATGATCATTATGCCATCTCATTTATGCAACAGATCTCATGGATGCATATAATCGTTGTAATCTATGAATTATTGGTAAGTAAAATATCCTACTAATAGGTACATCATTCAGCTTTCTTTTTGTTCTAGACTTTTGTTTAAATCTTGGTGCATTAAAATAATGGTATATAATCTCTGATAAATCATCTTTAAAGTATAACATGCATCCATTGACACAATAATCTATCTTTATGTATATCAAACCAAATTTGAAAACTAACTTCTTTGTCCGATATAGATCTGTAGGAATTATATTAACAGTTGGATTGGTTTCCTTAAGCAGCCCAATAAATTGATTAAAATATTCACAAGCAACATTATATTCTACCTTGATGCTTAACATCTTCACAGCAACGGATAACTCTGAGTGAGTGGTGCACCCCTTCCATATTGATTGTTGAGCAGCATGCAACAAATCATAAAAATTCTGTGCCTTCTTATTTGGTAACTTTTTTGTATATTATTCTAATTGTGTTCCAGTTCCATCATGAACTAATTCCTCAAGATTTGTTTAGAAATTTTCATCCTCAGCTATATTACTACTTGTAGATGGACCGCATTAAAAATTAAAATGTGGCTCGTACTCACCATGAGAAGTCCAATACCAATAGTGTGACATGAACCCTCTATGATATAGATCAACAATTACATCATCAGGTCTTAGGTACACTTGATTTTTATGTTTAGAACATGGAAATCAAAACATTCCATCTGATATGAAGCTGGGCAGTTGTTTGCTATCTGAATGAAAAAATGTTCACCCCATTAATAAATTCATCTGTTAATATCTTTCTTCATTGCGCCAATTGGTTATACATCCAACTTCTTTGATTTTTAATATCCATAATATAACCTACATATAATATGGAGCTATTAGATATTATAAGTCGAGCAATAGATGTTAGATAATGTAAGTAAGGAGATATGAAATTTGAGATATTTAGACCTATGTGATCTCTCCAAAATCAAGTTAGGTCTCTTTAATGCGGACAATAAAAGTCTTATTGTAAATTATCATCATTTTATGTGCCCAAACCATCTAAGGTGACTCTCTCTAATCTTATCTTCCAATGGAGCTACTCCAACCTTATCACATATATGCTCATTTTGGATCCTATCTCTAAGGGTCCAGCCAAATGGCCTGAAATGCAAAACTAAGTCTCACGAAAAATGAAAGCCGTCGTAGACAGAAAATTCTGCCTTTTCGTCGTAAATTTGGATTTCTGAAATCCTCTTGTTTGGCAAATTTCTGAAATCCTTTGGCTCTATTGGCGCGGGAAGGAAGAAATTCCTTCTTAAATCCTGAATGTAATAGCCAAACAGTCATATAGGATTTATCATGAATGTTACCAAATAGTTTTTAGGATTTAACCCCCTCAGGATTTTGTAAATCTAGATTTGGAGGATTTACGGAATCCTACTTAAATGAAATCCTAGATTCTACCAAACAGCCCCTTTTTCTCCATTGTGTCATGTTACGAGTCATTGGAAGGCTGTTGTTTTGTATGACCAAATCATCTAAGGCAACTCACTCTAATCTTATATTCCATTGGAGCTACTACAACCTTTTGACGTATATGCTCATTTGATATCCTGTCTCTAAGAGTAAAACATGTACTCTTCCTAACGACTTAATTGCCCAAATTTACAATCCCCTCACTACGTCTAGGACTTCAACTCCCTCTCTAGTCGTATCAACAAGAATAATATCATCAGCAAAAATCATACACCAAAGTACATCCTCTTGTAAATATCTATTGTGAAAATAATTAAAAAAAACTTACAGCGATGTTTCCGTCCGAAGGCGAGCTAGGGTTGCTCGGTCTCAGCAGCAGCGACACCGGCTAGGTTCGACGGTGAGGCAAGCTGTGAGAGATAGTAATATCATAAAAAAAAAGCATTCACTAAGTTAAATCCTTTAGCAAATGCAAAGCGGACCCTAAACCATAAAAAATTAAAAACTTATGACGCAAAACACTTGGTTTCCCCCGACAACAGAGGCGGTGAGCATCGGTAAAGTCATTTGAAGCCCGTTGGTTCATCAGTCAGTCTCGGTAGCGACGAGTTTCGGCTAGGGCGACGGAGGCGAGCAAATGGCGTAATGAAATAATCAGGTAGAAAAAAGGAAAATAGGGTTTCGACCGACAGATTTTCCTGCGGAAATGACGCCGGTGATGTTTCCGATGCATTTTTTGATGGCACTTAATCATTGTATTTTAATATACCAGTGTAACATACATCGGTTAAGGCGCCGAAAATTTTTTGCGGATAATACGCCGTAAAACACAATGTTTTCACAATTTATGATGATTTGACCATCGGATAATTATCGGTGTATATTGTACCGATAAATCTGCCATAAATTTTTTGTCACATAAACCATCGGTACAATCGCCGTAAGTTCCGGCGTATATTATTCTGCCAAAATTTTGACGGTAATCTCTAGTTTTCCTGTAGTGTGGCACCACAAAATAATAGTTATGGCTAGAGCCGATACGTTCTTTAGTATCATCAAATCCTTGAGATATGAATCAATAGGATATAATCGATAGGACATATAGCCCTCTGTTAGCTAAGGTGGATTCAAAGTTGTCCCCTTAGGCAAATACCCATCCAAGGTCTACAAGGTACCCTTGGACGAAGCAACCCATGGCTACCGATAAGGATCCTTCTATCAGGTTGGGTCAACTACCTCCTTTGATTAAGTAGAATAGGGACCATGATGGCCTGGGATGATGGAACCATGGGATCATGATCGGGTCTATCATCCATTCCCCCACCATCTGCTTTAATTATAAGATGGTGAAATTTTTAATTTTAAATATCAAATCTGCATATTTTCCAACACCCCAAGCCCATGCTGCTACTATATGCCAGCTAACACGTATCTCTACGTATCTGATTGACGACTAGCCTTAATCGAAAGTTCTCTCTTGTGATCGGGAGGAGTAATTATCTATAAGGGCTTGCGCCTATAGGAAACCAGAACTCAGACCATAAAGCCCTCACAAAATGAGGGCGAAATCTCTGGGTAGTGTCCTATGTACAAATCCATCTGCCTTCCAAAATTTACCCTGGAACTTAATTCCATTAAAACCCCCCCGAAAAGCAACGGGGGAGGCCGGGACTGAATATTCGAGCACACCCCAGAACTTCTTATTTATTTAGTGTGACTAATAAAATGCACGTTCTTGAGGCATTGTTCTTATTATTATATAAATTTATTATTACTACATATATTTATTATGACTGCATTATTTTATTGCTCCTGCCACTTTACTGTTACTGATATAGATACTGATACTATTTGATACTACTGATTTACTATATTGATACTAAGCATGTGATATTCTGAGTACGTGATGTAGAATACATGAATAGTATGGGTACACTTTTATATGATTTTATTTCATTGACATAATTTTTATAGTTTTTATCGATCTTTTGATTTGATACTTTATACGATTTTTATATTGATTGGTATAACAGATACAATGATTACTTTATATATTTGATACTCATATTGATTTCTTTCTTTACTGGCTTCTATATTTTAATATTTTACTGTTTACAGATTATACTGCTATTACATTTAGTTTTATTACTGCTACTCTTATAATTTGAACCTTAACATGCATATTACTCTTTTACAGTGCTTTGAATTCAGTTGTAGATTTTGGTGACCTGCTGGGCTTTTAGCTTATTTTATGTGAGTTTAAATGATTTCACGTAAAGAGCCTACCACTTGAAGCTTTATACTGATGATAATATAGTTTTTATGTTAGGTTTTAGTTCATATTTTTTTGTAGCCAGTGTGACTATTATATATATTCTTTTTGATACTAGTTGTGGGTTATAATTATTAATTGTAGTAATGTGAATTATATTTTTCATATTTTATTTGTTTTTTTTAATGTAATTAATCAACTCTGGATGTTTATATTGATCTGATTGATAAATGATTGAAAAAAATAGAGAATCGAAAATATGTTCTTTCACTTAGATCATGGGACATTACACTAAGTTTCCTAAAAGAAGTTAACTACATTTTAGTAGATACATAATATTAATATTAATAAAGGAGCTAAGCATGTGTTTTAATTCTTCAACTGAGATTTTCAAAAGGAATTGACCCTAAAGGATATTCAATATGAATAAATGGGATCAAAAGGGCTTAGGATGTAGGTAAGAAACTTAAAAAAAAAAAGACATAACTCAATCAAAATTTCATGAACTTTTCATCCCAAGTTATCAAACTTTAAGTCTACTTAGTCAAGAAGGTACTCGACCCAACTAAATTGTCTAGATTAAGAGCTAAAAACTTGTGTTACAATTTTGCTTGGATCAAGGCTTATTACGCCCTAGAATTTAATTTGGAATAATTTTTTTATCTTTATTATACAATAACCAGAGTAATCTAATTTATCTATCAGTATTAAACAACAAAAATAAATTCTATAATTCAAAATATTAATACACATATATATTCATTGATAAAAAATAATCATATATAACACTCAGGTTCTATATAATCGTAATATATCTAAAATGCCTTGAGTAAAAAAATAGCTACTGATAGAAAGAAATAAGTTAATAGTGAACTTATAGAATCATGATCAACCTCACACTTTTGATCTTTTATCCTGACTTGAAAATATTTAACCATATATAATGAGCTAAAAAGCCGAACAGGTCACTAAAATCCTGTAACTAAACTCAAAGCATAATAATGGAGTAATTTGCATGCAAGCGATCAAATTATAGCAATAGTATTCATATGATCACTAAATTAGTGTAGAAATATTAAAACTTACATACATTAGCAGTAAAATCTATAAAACAGTAAAATAGTACATTACGAAAGCTAGTAAAGTAGTATAGTAAGGAAACCAATAAACCACTACGGGTATCAAATCAATAATGTGGTCATCATATCAGTACTATCAATCAGCAGAGAAATCATATAAAGTGATAAAATTAAAGCATCGGTGGATACTATCAAAATAATATCAATGTTATAAAATCATATTATTATGTACAGATGCTATCCATTTATTCTATATCAATATTAACTTAGTATATTACATGCTCAATATGTCACATGAATTATATAAGTATAGTGAATCAGTAGTATCAAACAGTATCAGTGTATAGATCAGTAA
Source organism: Dendrobium chrysotoxum (assembly GCA_019925795.1). Taxonomy (NCBI): domain Eukaryota; kingdom Viridiplantae; phylum Streptophyta; class Magnoliopsida; order Asparagales; family Orchidaceae; genus Dendrobium; species Dendrobium chrysotoxum. The sequence goes on from CM034315.1 coordinate 72,559,813, forward strand.
TAGTAACATTCTAGTGACAGAAGCAGTATAATAATACAATAATAATAAATCCATATAGTAACAATAAGTTCATACAAAAAAGGTAATAATACCACAATAACATGCATTTCAGTAGTTATACTAAACAAATAAGAAGTTATGGCTTAATTGATATTTTTTCAGTATCATATCAGTATTAGTAAACTGTTGGCTTAATAAATAGAGTCGTCACTCTTTGTATGTCAGTATAGTAATAACTTATTATAACTCTCAATCATTTTATTGTTGTATCGATAGAGGATAACACCCAATCATAGTATTTAAAGGAAAGCCCGTCAGCCCACCATCCTGTACATGTTAATTAATTTCCATCTAACGGGTCAATAAGTCTTTACTTGTCTTTCACATGCACATTACTATCATAATACTATAACAATAATAGAGATTAGCTATTACTCAATCACATATCCATATTTATTTTTAATGTATTATAGTGAATAAAGCATAATTAGGCTTGATTTATAAAGTGCTAAGATATTCTAACGATAGATAACAGAAAATCTTATTAAGTAGAAATTTTTATTTTTAGAAATTAATCAAATTACCAGGGATCATATATAACACTATTCTAAAGCTTTAATTAAACTAAAGCATTATTTTTATAAATAAAAATAAAATTTTGAATTAGTAAAATCACTACGTACTTTTTAAAATCACTCAACAAAAAATCTCAAATAAATACTCAAAATATTTATAATCTCAATCTTTATAACATATAAAAAGTTACGCGATAAATATTTTACCAATAAAAATTATCCTCATTTTTCGATAATGAAAATACAAATTTGATTGAAAAAATTTCAAAAATATTAAATTATTGAAATCATAAATAGGATAATATTTCCTTATAATGAGATTAGCAAATCTCCTAGTTGAGCTGACTAGCAAAAATCTCTTTATGGCCTCCAAATCCCAGGTTCTCTTTTCTCTTTCCTCTCTTTTGCTCTCAAATTTCCTAAATAGGCTCTTTGTTATAAATAAATAAGGGAAAATGTGAAAGGTTTATAATATATTAAGATATTTATAATAAAATATTAATAAAATATTAATATAATTATATAATTTAATCAATTTTTAAGTATTAAATTCATTAAAATTCTTTTGAGGCTTCAAAAATTATAGAAAAATATTCATAAAATATACCAATTATAATAGCCTAGACTCTTAACTATCGAGATATTATCAGCTTTGGCCTAAGGGCCTCACGATTTTGTCATGTTGGTATAACTTTCCAAGAGGTCTCCTATCCCGATGAGCATGCTTAACTGCGATGTTTCTTAGTGAAATTCCAATAATTATATAAAAAGGCACCTCAATGTTTAAGAGTTTAGCTTGTTGTTGACCCCTAAAACTATCCTAGAAATCATGAATTTGATAAAGATGATTTAGCTCGAATGTGGATCGCATCTTGATTTTGCTATGCAGTGGTTGAGAATACAATCAAATGAGGGACTTCAAGTTCTTATTGAGGGAACTGATTTGTACAGAAACATTTCTCTTCTATAATGGGGACATGGTGGTTTGAGAAAAGACAACTCTCTTGCAACATGTTTATGAAGATAAAATGATACAGGAATTCAATCTTACGATGAAACTTAAGAAGAAAATAGTTAATTTAGCGGGCCTAGAGGAAGATGAGTGTCTGCAGCTCCTCAACCACTCATGCATTTGCTGGTGTAAAGAACCCCGATGATCATAAAATTTTTTTTCATTATTGGAGAGATAATTAAGAAAGCTTTAAGGATCTCTATGGGCAGCTAAGGTCATTGGTGGTGTTCTGAAGGACAACTTGGATGAAAGGCATTGGAGGACAATTCTAGAAAGCAATTTATTTGAAAATAATGAATTAAGCAGCGCGAGGCCAATCAAATGATGCCGGATTGATAAACGGACTGCGTCGTTGCATCCGGAACATCGTCGACATCAAAAATCTATATTTTATTTAATTAATTTGGATTATTCGGGGTGGTGGCATGCAAGTCAAAGCAAGCTTAATGTGATACGACAACGTACATTTCAAGGAAAATTGGCCTCATCGTCGGCCAAACGATCTCCGATCGACAAACAGACTTCACAACTGCGTCTGGAATGCTTTCAACCTTTAAAAAACTATATTTTGTTTATTCAATTCAAAGCATTCAGATTGGCAGCGCGACCGAGGTGATTCAAATGCAGCAACGCACATTTCAAGAAATTGGCCTCATCATCGACCAAACAATCTCTGATCGACAAACGAACTTCGCCACCGTGTCCAAAATGCTTTCAACCTTTAAAAACTATATTTTGTTTATTCAATTCAAAGCATTCAGATTGGCGGTGCGACCGGAGTGATTCAAATGTAGCAGCGCGCAGTTCAAGAAAATTGGCCTCATCATCGACCTAATAATCTCCGATCGACAAACGGACTTCGCCACTGTGTCCAGAACTTCCCAAATACTTAAGAATGACTTTTAACTTGGTTGAATTAAATGAAATATGAGAAGGTCAACATGAATTGTGAGGCAAAATACAAATCATAAAATAATGATGTGCATGCTAAGGAATTTAGCCCTCGGCGAACAAACTTCACCACCGCATCTGAAACACTGTCAATACTCTAGGTTGATCATTAATTAAACTAGTGCTAAATTACTACCCGAAGCTAAAAGAGTTGCTCTCTTTGCCTTCCAAGCTCAAGACCTTGGAGATACAGAGATTGAGTAGATGATCTCGAATTTTTGTGGCAATTCAAATCCTATTCTCCTTGAAGCATTAGAGGTCATTCACTATCCAAACATTACATCTCTTCCTCGGGCTGAGGAAATAGTAAGACTTATGACACTAAGCTACTTGATAATTATAGATTACCCCAATAAAAAAAAATCGAGCAGTGGAAGCCACAAATAATCGCCATTTTATGCTCAGTGTGGCTAATGGATAAATAACTACGACAAAGCATTAACTTGGTTTTCAACTTAATCAAATTTAAATAAATAAACTCTGAGGTCAAAAAAAATATGAAATCACAATTAGCGCAAACCTCGTATCTCTGCTCAAATCCGTAAAATCTGCTAAACCTCGGATAGTCTGCCCTGCTCTTCGATCACTTCCCGCAAATCCTGTTGACTGCCTCGATAATCTGCCTCTGTTGGCGTTAAGAGAAGGTGGACGAGGCTCTCTGTGGGGATCAAAAAAAAAAAAAAAAAAAAAAAATACACGAAAGACTCCCAGCTCTCACAACCCTTCTCTACAGCCAAACTCACCAACCCGCAATTGCCTCCTCCCAACGCCTCAAGAAGCTCTTCACGTCCAGGCTGCAATCCTTCCCCACTTATGATCCCTTCAGCTCTTCCTGACCTTACCCAATATAGTACTTTCCTGCAATCAAACTTTACAAGTAGCCAACTGAAGTTTACCCCTAGTCGAGCACTGCCTTCGGACTGCAACCATAAAATATGCTCTAGATCTTCAATCTAAAGCTACTGCAGCAGCAAACGTCCCGACCCTTCTCCTCTTCTCGATTCCTCCTCACCGAAAGCTCCAGACTCACCTTCTCTGCTATCCCACTCAACTCCTGTATATTTTCTCTACGTCAAACCACCAAGCCAAAGCCAATCAATATTCCCTGCCATCCCAGCTCGAACTTCACAGAGCTCGCAAGCTACAGCACCGTCTATCCCCTTCAGGACTCTTCACGTCAGTCTCGACGTCTCAAACCGAGGCTTTTTAAGCCTGAAGGTATATCCAACTGTGCTTTCCCTCCATTCAATCATTCTCGCTTCACGTGGGAAGTTACAGAATTCTTTTTTTTAGAAGAAAGAGTTGCATCAGCTTTAAAGTTGCATTTTTATATCTCTTTGTCCTTTCTCTCAAAGCATAGTCCCAGATCAAAAAAAAAAAAAAGCCACTGCAGCAAAAAAAAAAGAGATGGAAGTATAGTACATTGCATTTTTTTTTATCTAAATCTCACTACAGACAACATGAGTCACTAGGCTATCAACTTTTCCAAAGCAAATGAGAACTGAGATTCCTTTTTATTATTATTTGTTATCTCGTTTGTTTGTTATGGCTAGCATTTCATCATTACTTCCATTGACTTATATGTGCATATATATATCTATTGTTTAACTTGTTCGTTAATATATTATGTATACTATTGATTAAAATGTTAAATTTGAGTCAATACATGATTATTAAATATATATAGTTAGTGTGTAACATGTATCATTAATTCTATCGGTTAGTATTATTGTATCTATATAGTTGTATATACTGTTATTGTATATTGTTATATATAATGTTATATATGGATCTACTGTTATGTATTACTGTTATATATATATATATATATATGTTTATATTTATAACTGTTATTTATAATTGTTATTTATATAACAGTTATTTATATAACTTTTATTTATAACCATTATTTATAATTATTTATATTTATAACTGTTATTTATAATTGTTATTTATATAACAGTTATTTATATAACTTTTATTTATAACTATTATTTATAATTGTTATTTATATAACTTTTATTTATAACTATTATTTATAATTGTTATTTATATAACTGTTATATATAATTGTTATTTATATAACTATCAATTTTATATTTATTAATTAATATTAATGTTAATAATAGTATTAACTTATTATTATTATTGTTATTTTATATTTATATTTATATGTATGTGTGTGTGTGAGGGTGATTCAAAAAAAAAAAAAGAGAGATATTTTCTAAAAAAAGAAGAAAAGAGAAAAGAATGCAAAAAAAATTGTTTCAAAAAAGAAGAAGAAGAAAAAAAAAAGTTCAAAAAAAAAAAGAAAAAGCAAAGCAAAAAAAAAAAAAAAGAAAGAAAAGAAAAATGAGGAATTTTCACAAATTAGGAAAACTCGTTTCGACGCTCACAACACGACGAACAACCACCCATGCACGCTTTTCTCTAGCATGGTGGGAGGAAATTCGTCATGTTGCTAGCAACGAAGTGGGTAATTCTCCCATAAAGTCCTATTTTCGATGTTTGCGGTGCGCCGAGGGACCCCATATGTACGCTTTTCTCTAGCGTGATGGGAGGGAACTCGATGCGGCGCTTGCAACGAGGTAGGCGGGCCCTGTGCACGCTTTTCTCTAGTGTGGCGGGGATGAATATATAAAACTGTGCATTTTTGAACAGGTGCACGAAGACCCGTGCACGCCTTTCTCTGGCATGGTGGGATTGAAGATATTTAGCCTCGATGTCATCCGACATCACCCGTGCACACTTTTTTCTAGCGTGGCGGGGGGCCCCAAACTACTGAAATTTCTCCTAAACAGGGGAGACGCTGGGAGGCTGCCAAAATTTTGTCTGAAAAAGGCAAAGGACTTGCAAACTTTTAAACAGCAGGGGATTTGATTTTGGACAACAGGGAACAAAACTTAAAGCACTAAAGCATACTAAAACTAATAAAATGGATCCATAAATCATTAAATAATGAATAAGCAAATGCTAAGTGAACTTGTTGAAAACATTGAAATGAATCTCAACACAAAAGCAAGGGACTCGTGGAGGAAGATCTTTTCAAGCATAATCAACATGTCAATAAGGATTAAGTGAGATGTGTAATAATGTGCTTATGATCAACAACACAATCTTTGTGAAGATTAAGCAGTGGCCACCTCAAATGGAAGGGAAATATTAATGACCAATGGTATCATATTCAACATACCTGTTGCAATCCATCTTGCAAACATGCCCTCACTTCTAAATGACAAAGCATTAGGAAGGACATGATTTGGTCACAAAGCTATGGCATGAATTATTTGTAGCATGATAACGGACTATTAGCATTGGATTTAAATCATCTCCAAGCAATGATCAATATGGGCACGTATGGTTTGATCATAATTAAAGATAAACAAATGTTGCAAATCGCATGGAGATAACAACGAGGGATTATGATACATGTATTTATCATTCAAACAAACATATTGCCCTCCCACAAGCAAAGGTGAAGAATAGGCTATGGATGCAAGTTCCTACAAACTACTGCAAAAGCTCACCATATATACAATACACTGTCTACAAATAAATATGGAATATGTGCAACAAATGTGGCAATGTCCCTTGTAACAGCAAGTATACATTCAACATCAGACAGCTCATAGATTTCTATATCAACTCGTTTATGAACAATAATATCAATTACAACATATGAGGATAGCGAAGACACTTTCACAATCAAAATCAATCAAGCATTCAGCGAATACGTGAATCCCCTACGAGCAGAAGAGTTTGATATGTGATATGTGATGAATCCAAATATACAAGACATAACAAGGGATGAATGCAAATGATTATAAGAAGCTCGTGTGTGCTTATGGGCAAGACATACAAATGAATACACTAATTTATTTGTGAATGATAGTTATAGATATGTTATGAGTTTGGCAATTACCCATGAGCATATTTGGAAAGATTACAACAATATATTGTCATCAATATCAACAGGTATACAAGTACATTAAGCCCGGCAAAGAGTGAAGCTCCTTACAAATGTGCATAGGACAACATGCAAATGTCCACAGCACATTAGGGGTATCTACCAGTCGTTATCGCAAAGATACTATAACACTTCCATGGCCAACATTTTTCTAACATCTGCCAAATATACCGACTCCCTACAAGTGAGGGTAGAGGATACGTAGTGAAGTACAAATGTCTACAAGGTTGTAGGAGACCAGTTATACACTTAATATGCTGTCTATAAGAAGGATACAAAAAGCTACAGTAGATATCAACATCTACAACCCGAGCAGGAGATTCATCAGTGCACTACAAATAGTGCACGACAGTCTGCTTGTACAAAATAACAAACAACTCAGTCTATAAGTTGCCACGCCACGCCACCGGATCTGCAACACCTATGCAAGCGGACATAAGGCATTTACAAGTGTTCTAAAATATCCCCACTACACGTGCACCTTAATTTGTATACACATAGGAACACAAAAGGGGTAAATACAACCAACACCCGTATGGGCCCTGGCGAGCGTGTTGTATGAACATACGTGACGTCTAGGGATGCTATGCGGGTCAGTAAATTTAAACCCAATCCTCCTAAGCAGATAAATAGGAGTCGACAAGGTTTAATAAATAATTATAAAATGCCCCCAAACACCCGCATGGGCCCTGGCGAGCATGTTATTGGTATATATGTGACGTCTAAGGATGTTGCACGGGTTAATAAGTGAATTCAAGTTTGAGCCCGATCCCTCTATTCAGATAGATAGGAGTTGATATGGCTCAAACTATTAAATAAATATACGATCACGAGGTCGACCGAAATATTTGTTTTATACGTTCATATTAGGCCTTCAAGGCCTATAATCAAGAGAATTCACTAACAAGGGCATAAAGCCTACGAAACCCGATCCTCTGTTAGTAGGTAAACAGAGTTGACAAGGTTTAATCCGCGAATATGATTGTAAACCCCATATACCCCGATGATGGCCGTGTTGAATGCAAATCTCAACTGGAGGGGTCCACACAGATCATTTCAAACACCACCAAAATACCCAAAACTCTACAAAAATTCCCAAATACCCAAAACTCCACAAAAATTCCCAAAATCTCAAACTCTAAAAATATTTAAAAATTGAAATCCAACTATCAAAATAAAGCAAAATACATCCATCCTATGCAACAGTTTGCCGAGGTGGAAAATTAAAATTTACTTCAGCTCACATAGAGCTAATGCTTAGTAAAAAATATCACTAGGATCCATTCTCAAACAATCTCCTGCCAGTAAGGACGTGGTACGAGTCCTCTAACTGACAGTTTCATCGTCAAATGGCACTGCAGAATAAACGGTTATGACTCGGGGCCCTCTGAACTAGGTGGTTGCCGCTAAATGGTACCATTATATTACAGTTATGGCCAAAGCCTGTATGCTCCCCAATGGCATCAAATCCTTAAGATATGAATCAATAGGATATGATTGATAGGGCATAAAGCCCTTTGTTAGCTAAGGTGGATTCAAATCTGTCCCCTTAGATAAACATTCCCCCCAGGTCTACAAGGTACCCTTGGACGAAGTAACCAATGGCTACCGATAAGGATCCTTCATCAGGTTGGGTCGACTACCTCCTCTGACTAAGTAGATCAGGGACCACGATAGCCCGGGATGACGGAACCATGGGATCTTGATCAGGTCTATCATCAATTCCCCCACCATCCGCTTTAAGTACTAGATGATAAAAATTTTAATTTTAAATATTAACTTTTCAAAACCTCAACCCTATGCTGCTACTATATGCCAGATAACATGTATTTTCTACGTATCTGATTGATGACTAGCCTTAATCGAAAGTTCTCTCTAGTTATCGGGAGAGGTAATTAACTATAGGGGCTTACGCCTATAGGAAACCAGAACTCAGATCATAAAGTCCTCACAAAATAAGGGCGAAATCTCTGGGTAGTGTCTTATCTACAATACTCATCTGTCTTTCAAAATTTACCCCAGAACTTAATTCCGTTAAAACTCCCTCGAAAAGAAAAGCTAAAGCGGGCAGAGGTCGGGGCTGAATTTTGGGAGCCCACAGATTTCTGTCTACTTCACTGGGATTTGGTTTCTCTTTCCATCTTTGGCTAGTTGTCTCATTAGTATCGTAGATTTCAGAACTCAGTTGGCTGACGAAGAGCCACTCCCCGTAGAAACTTGTTGGGTCATTTCGATGACACCAGTGGCTGTAATCAGTAAGAGAAAAGAAACACCCTCTGAATCATGTATGATGGTATCGCCAATGGATCATAGTTCAGAGAAAGATTTATATTTTCTAGAAGAAGATGGATCAGAACCTGATATCGCTTCGTAGATGGAGCAAGTAAACTTGGGCAGTGATTCTAAATCAACGGATAAATCTCCAGACACGATAATGGCTGACTCTGAAGGAAATGTACTATCAAATGAGTCTGAGCAAGAGAAGATCGCCCAGATATAGCTGAGAAGTGGTAAAATTCTACCCTCTCCGCCCAAGAAAGGGGTCCCTACTAATGATAAAGGGAAAGAGATAATTATAAATAAAGATATTATCCCTAAGGATACGAAAAAGAAAGATGCCGCAAATAAAGGGATAGATTATAATATCCTATCCCATCTAAGAAAAATCCCAGCATAGCTCAGTATATACTATGCTCTTGTAATGTCTAAAGACCTGCGGGAGACCTTGATCCAGGCTTTTAAGGACCCGGAAAGATATGAGGCGTATTTTGCTGAACGTAATTTAACAGAAGTCTTATAGGCCCAAAATGAGCCAATCATTACTTTTGCTGAGGATGACATGATGCTTGGAATGGCAGACCATAATCGACCTCTGTATGTCACTACAAAGAGTGACAGAATGATAATCACCTGGATTCTGATTGATCCCGGGTCTTCTATTAACCTTATGAGCTTGAAAGCGCTAAGATCGTTATGTATCGATGTGCAGAATCTCAGGCCAGATAAATTGATGGTGCATGATTTTAATGAGAAGGGACAAAAGACCCTATGATCATTCATGCTCTCCCTAACATTCGGGGAACTTCATACTGAGGTGAAGTTTTATGTGATTGATGCAGACACCTCATTTAGGGCACTTCTAGGTCGCCCATGGTTGCACGATTACGGTATGATCCCGTCAATACTATATCAATGTATGAAATATATTAGGGATAGAGAGGAGTTCAGAATCTCTGGTGGTATTCATCCCTTTGCAGTCCACTAGGTAAAAATCTATGAAGATGCCAGATACTTCATCCCTAAGGAGCCAAAGCCATCAAGTTCTCTCGAGACTAAGGCAGCAAACCCGAAGAATGGAAGGCAGCCCGAAAAGGAAGCTGAAAAGAAGCAAGCGGGGAGAAAGAAGGTTTTCCCTAGGGAGTGACATAGACGAGGATGAGGCTACCCCAACTAAATCCCAGGAAATACGCCAATCAACAGCCAGGGGAAAGAAGAAGATAAAATATTCAGATAATGACTACGACTATGAGTCTACCTACATGAATAATGTACATGTACTCTAAAAAAGAATAGGTAATCTGACGATCTCAGATAATGAATGTATAGTCACACGTGTTCCCCCGCAACACTTCAAAGAAATCATTGCCCGAGAGGTGCATAATGTCGAGGAACTCGTAACATTTTATGTGCCTCCCCTAAGAAAAAGGGATGGACCGAGAACCCTGTTTTATAAATCAGGAGAGCGTGAGGAAGAAGGGAGTCGAGAATGGCTCTACAGACCCATTGAATTTCGAGAATTAGTACTCATGAGAATGCCCAGATTTAATAGTGAAAATATCTGAAGGATGTTGTGAAAATAAGCTAGAATTCGCACTCCTGCACAACAACTCCGTACATGTTTAAAACTCTGGTATCGAAGAAATCCCCATGCGATGCGAAGAAAGGATATTCTCGTAAGGAGAGGCCTCGAATTTGTCGTACAAAAGCACCCTAAAAAAGAGGCATGTTAGGTCATCGCATGCAGGGAAATCCGATCTAATTACGAGTATGATGGAGAAATTTATGAAGCTGATGACTATGATGAGCAGCCTGTAGAAGCCGATCCTGCACCTGAAGAACTTGAAGATGGTGGACAAGCGGCTACTATGGATGAGTTAAAAGAAGTCAACTTGAGAACTGAGGATGACCCTCGCCCAACCTTCATTAGTTCCCTTTTGCCAGAAGACCAAGTGGAAGAAATTAAAGAACTTCTCTGTGAATTCAGGGACTGCTTTGCCTGGACATATACTGAAATGCCTGGCTTATCTCCTGATGTAGCAGTTCACAGACTAGCAATCAAATCAGATGCGGTACCCGTCAAATAAGCTCCAAGGAGAATGAGGTTAGAGATTAAAGAACAGGTAATTACAGAGACAAAGAAGCTCATAGAGGTGGGCTTCATCCGAGAAGAAAAATACACCAATTGGATCACCAACATTGTTCCTGTGAAGAGGAAGAATGGCCAGATCCGTATCTGTATTAATTTCAGGGACTTTAACAAGGCGTGTCCGAAAGATGACTTTCCACTCCCGGTGTCAGAATTACTAGTGGATAATACTTCCAACTACGACATGTTCTCCTTTATGGATGGATCATCGGGATACAATCAGATCAAGATGGCACCCAAAGATGAAAAGCATACATCATTCAGAACGCCCATCGGTATTTTCTGCTATACGGACATGCCCTTTGGCTTGAAGAATGCTGGTGCCACTTACCAGCGGGCAATGATACATATTTTTGATGAGTTGATACATCAGAAGGTCGAGTGTTATGTAGATGACCTGGTCATTAAGAGCATAGACCGCAGAGATCACTTAAATGACTTGAGAATTGTATTCGAAAGGATCATAAAGTTTGACTTGAAGATGAATCCCCTTAAGTGTGCTTTCGGGGTCTCCTTAGATAAATTTCTTGGGTATGTCGTTCATTATCGAGGCAAAGAAGTTGATCCCAATAAAATCAAGGCGATTATAGAGATGCTGCCGCCTAGAAATCTCCATCAACTTCTCTCGTTGTAAGGACAACTGGCTTTCATTCGACGGTTCATATCAAATTTATCGGGTAGGTGCCAGCCATTTTTGAAGTTAATGAAGAAAGACGTTCGCTTCAAATGGGATGCAGAATACCAGGAAGCATTTAACAATATCAAAAGATATCTATTAAATCCGCCCATTCTCGCAGCGCCAATTTTGGGAAAGCCTCTTATTCTGTATACGGAAGTACTAAAAGAGTCCCTCGGAGCATTATTGGCCAGGTAATATTTATCTTTGCAGTCCAGAAACTCCGCCACTATATGCTCTCCCACAAAATCACCTTGATATCAAAGATCGATCCACTGAAGTTTTTGATGACAAGACCAGCGTTGACAGGTTGTTTAGCAAGGTGGGTAGTGCTATTACTGTAATTTGATATAGTGTACATGCCATAAAAGGCGGTAAAGGGATAAGCTTTGACAGATTTTTGAGCCACGCATCCAATTCCAACAGACTCCCCACTCAATGATGATTTGCCAGATGAACAAATCATGCAGGTCGAGGAAGAAGAGAAGCTACAATTTTGGGAGATGTATTTTGATGGAGCATTATCTATCAAGTCTCCCAGACCTCCAAATCTTGCAAAGGCCCAAATTGGCGTTGGTCTTGTCTTTATAGAACCCAAGGGAGGTATCATAAGATTCTCGTTCAGTTTAATTGAACCTTGGACCAATAATGAAGCCGAATATGAAGCTCTAATAGCGAGATTGGAAATCATGATTGGTGTCCAAATCATGAATCTCCAAATTTTTGGTGATTCTCAACTTGTGATAAATCAAGTTCTGGGTATTTACAAGATTTGCAAACTTGAATTAGCCCACTATCACCGGCGGGCCCTCAAGCTCCTAAAGTAAGTGCCAAATGTTAAGATAGCTTGAATCCCTCGAGGGCAGAATGCAAAATAGATTGTTTGGCCAAATTGGCCAAGGAGCTGGCAAATGAAGATCCTGGCCATTTGAAAAAGCAAAGCAAAAAAAAAAAGAAAAGATGAATGAAGAATTTTTGCAAATTAGGAAAACTCGTTTCGATGCTCACAACACGACGAACAACCACCCATGCACGCTTTTCTCTAGCGTAGTGGGAGGAAATTTGTCGTGTTGCTAGCGACGAAGTGGGTAATTCCCCCATAAAGTCCTATTTTCGATGTTTGCGGCGCGCCAAGGGACCCCCTATGCACGCTTTTCTCTAGCGTGGTGGGAGGAAACTCGATGCGGCGCTTACAATGAGGCAGGCGGGCCTTGTGCACACTTTTCTCTAGCGTGTCGGGGATGAATATATAAAACTGTGCATTTTTGAACAGGTGCCCGAAGACCCATGCACGCCTTTCTCTGGCGTGATGAGATTGAAGACATTTAGCCTCGATGTCATCCCACATCACCCGTGTACGCTTTTCTCTAGCGTGGTGGGGGGCCCCAAACTTCTGAAATTTCCCCTAAACAGGGGAGACGCCGGGAGGCTGCCAAAATTTTATTTAAAAAAAGGCAAAGGACTTGCAAACTTTTGAACAGCAGGGGATTTGATTATGGACAACAGGGAACAGAACTTAAAGCACTAAAGCATACTCAAACTAATAAAATGGACCCATAAATCATTAAATAATGAATAAGCAAATGCTAAGTGAACTTGTGGAAAACATTGAAATGAATCTCAACACAAAAGCAGGGGACTCGTGGAGGAAGATATTGTCAAGCATAATCAACATGTCAATAAGGATTAAGTGAGATGTGTAACAATGTGCTTATGATCAACAACATAATCTTTGTGAAGATTAAGAAGTGGCCACCTCAAATGGAAGGGAAATATTAATGACTAATGGTATCATATTCAACGTACCTGTTGCAATCCATCTTGCAAGCATGCCCTCACTTCTAAATGACAAAGCATTATGAAGGACATGATTTGGTCACAAAGCTATGGTATGAATTATTTGTAGCATGATAACGACTAGTAGCATTGGATTTAAATCATCTCTAAGCAATGACCAATATGTGAACGTATGGTTTGATCATAATTAAAGATAAACAAATGTTGCAAATCGCATGGAGATAACAACGAGGGATTATGATACATGTATCTATCATTCAAACTAACATATTGCCCTCCCACAAGCAAAGGTGAAGAATAGGCTGTGGATGTAAGTTCTTACAAACTACTGCAAAAGCTCACCATATATACAATACATTATCTACAAATAAATACAGAATATGTGCAACAAATGTGGCAATGTCCCTTGTGACAGCAAGTATACATTCAACATCAGACAGCTCATAGATTTCTATATCAACTCGTTTATGAACAATAATAGTAATTGCAACATATGAGGATATCGAAGACACTCTCATAATCAAAATCAATCAAGCATTCAGCGAATACGTGAATCCCCTACGAGCAGAAGAGTTTGGTATGTGATATGTGATGAATCCAAATATACAAGACATAACAAGCGATGAATGCAAATAACTATAAGAAGCTCGTGTGTGCTTATGAGCAAGACATAAAAATAAACACACTAATTTATTTGTGAATGATAGTTATATATATGTTATGAGTCTGGCAATTACCCATGAGCATATTTGGAAAGATTACAACAACATATTGTCGTCAATGTCAACAGGCATACAAGTACATTAAGCCCGGCAAAGAGTGAAGCTCCTTACAAATGTGCATAGGACAAAATGCGAATGTCCACAGCACATTCGAGGTATCTATCAATCATTATCGCAAAGATACTATAGAACTTCCATGGCCAACATTTGTCTAACATCTACCAAATATACCGACTCCCTACAAGCGAGGGTAGAGGATACGTAGTGAAGTACAAATGTCTACAAGGTTGCAGGAGACCCATTATACACTTAACATGCCGTCTACAAGAAGGATACAAAAGAGCTACAGTAGATAGCAACATCTATAACCCGAGCAGGAGATTCGTCAGTGCACTACAAATAGTGCACGACAGTCTGCCTGTACAAAGCATCAAAACACTCAGTCCACAAGTTGCTACGCCATGCCACTGGATTTGCAACACCTATGCAAGCGGACAGAAGACGTTTACAAGTGTTCTAAATTATCCCCACTACACGTGCACCTTAATTTCTATACACATAGGAACACAAAAGGGGTAAATACAACCAATACCTGCATGGGCCCTGGCGAGCGTATTGTATGAACATACGTGACGTCTAGGGATGCTGCACGGGTCAATAAATGTAAACACGATCCTCCTAAGTAGATAAATAGGAGTTGATAATGTTTAATAAATAATTATAAAATACCCCCCAAACACCCACATGAGCCCCGGCGAGCGTGTTATTAGTATACACGTGACGTCTAGGGATGCTGCGCGGGTCAATAAGTGAATTCAAGTTCGAGCCTGATCCTTCTATTTAGATAGATAGGAGTTGACACGGCTCGAACTATTAAATAAATATACGATCGCGAGGTCGACCGAGATATTTGTTTTATACATTCATATTAGGACTTCAAGGCCTATAATCAAGAGAATTCACTAATAAAGGCATAAAGCCTATGAAACTTGATTCTCTGTTAGCAGGTAAACAGAGTCGACAAGGTTTAATCCACGAATACGATTGCAAACCCCATATACCCCGATGATGGCCGTGTTGAATGTAAATCTCAACCGGAGGGGTCCACACAGATCATTTCAAATACCACCCAAATACCCAAAACTCCACAAAAATTTCCAAAATCCCAAACTCTGAAAATATTTAAAAATTGAAATCCAACTATCAAAATACTTAAAACAAAACTCATCCATCCTCCGCAACAGTTTTTCGAGGTGGATAAATTAAAATTTACTTCAGCTCACATAGAGCTAATGCCTAGTCGAAAATATTACTAGGATTTATTCTCAAACAATCTCTTGCCAGTAAGGACATGGTACGAGTCCTCTAACCGGTAGTTTTGCCGCTAAATGGCACTGCAGGATAAATGGTTATGACTCGGGGCCCTCTGAATCAGGTGGTTGCCACCAAATGGCACAATTATATTATGGTTATGGCAAGAGCCCGTATGCTCCCCAATGGCATTAAATCCTTGAGATATGAATCAATAGGATATGATTGATAGGCCACAAAGCCCTCTATTAGCTAAGGTGGATTCAAATCTGTCCCCTTAGACAAATATTCCCCCCCAGGTCTACAAGATACCCTTGGACGAAGCAACCTATGGCTGCCGATAAGGATCCTTCTATCAGGTTGGGTTGACTACCTCCTCTGACTAAGTAGACCAGGGACCACGATGGCCTGGGATGACGGAACTATGGGATCTTGATCGGGTCTATCATCAATTTCCCCACCATCAGCTTTAAGTACTAGATGGTAAAAATTTCAATTTTAAATATTAACTTTTCAAAACCTCAACCCTATGCTGCTACTATATGCCAGATAATATGTATTTTCTACGTATCTGATTGATGACTAGCCTTAATCGAAAGTTCTCTCTCGTTGTCGGGAGGGGTAATTAACTATAGGGGCTGAAGCCTATAGGAAACCAGAACTCAGATCATAAAGTCCTCACAAAATGAGTGCAAAATCTCTGGGTAGTGGCTTATCTACAATACTCATCTGCCTTCCAAAATTTACCCCAGAATTTAATTCCGTTAAAACTCCCCCGAAAAGAAAAGCTAAAGCGGGCGGAGGCCGGGGCTGAATTTTCGGAGCCCACACTTGTTTTACTTAAGTGGTTTCACAATCTCTCCAACTTAACTAACTGACAACCTAATCAACATTTTTATGCCATAATTATCCACCAGGTAGATAGGATTCTAGAGGTGGCTTATACCAAGTGGTGACTCCCGCCACATAGCACTTTGTCCATATAGGGTTCAAAGAGGTGGCTTCCATGGTATAACACTTTGTCTTGTATGACACTTAGTTCCTATTTTTAGGATAATTTATTGCTCTGATACCATTTATCACAGCCCAAACTTTTAATTATTGAGATATTATCCTCTTTGGCCTATGGGCTTCATGATTTTATCTTGATGGTGTAACTTCCTAGGAGGTCACCCATCTCAGGATTTTTTTGGGATAAGCACGCTTAACTGCGGAGTTTTTTAAAGAAATTTTCAACTATTACACCAAAAGGCACGTCAATGTTTAAGAGTTTAGCTTCTTTTATTTAAGAAGTTTCACAAGTATACCTAAATTCTCCAAGCAAAGTAGAATTCTAGCTAAACAATTTTAAATAATAATAACATTAGTCTTATTTAAATTGAGCAATTATACTTTATAAGGAACATATGAAGCAAAATCCTATGTCCTTATGAAGATTGTACCTAATATACATGAGAATTTTAGCCATATCATTATGACTAAGTCAAATTGGAATTTGCTAATTTCATAACTCTCCTTATTAAATATTTTAAATCAAAACTATATTCTTATGATATATTATGAATTTTTTTTCTTTTTGGGAAAAATATTTTTCTACATGTTGATTTTAATATTGTTTACCATTTTAATTAGATTTATAGAAAGAAAAATTACTCCTAAGAGTTTATCATTATCAATATTATCCAGACAATCAACTAAATGCTTGTTGGCTCAAGAAAAATGGCACGAATGCGTGAATCCCGCTTCGCAGCTGTATGATTCCATTTCCCTTAAGTCAGATTAGAATTAACCAGATTTCCCCTGAGGGTAGCCAGGGTTTAATTAGATCTGGGGTCCTTACTTCCCATGAGCGCAAGCACTCATCGTTAATTACCTCTCTTAACACGTAAGAGAGAACTCTCGATTAAGGATGAATAAATTTTAGGTGATTAGTCTCAATTATGGGGAAAATGGAGGTAAACCCAATCAAGATCCCATGGTTCCGTCGTCCCGGGTATACCGTAGGTCTCAGTCTACCAACATTACAATCATTGACCGTAATGTCCAGGGAATCTGATTAGCAGCCATGGGTTGCCTCCTCTCAGAGATCCCGAGTAGATTGAGGTGGTTAGGTTTGTGTTTTAATTTTATTTAGGTTTTGAGGTTTACATCTATTAGAACACCCAGAAGTTGGTTGAATTTGAGAATTTATAACTTCGTTTAGAAGTTACATAGAAATTAAATTTTGGTCGGGACTTACAACTTTCATAGAAAGTAGCTCGGATATTTGATTTGAAATGGGGCTTACTGCTCTATTTATGAGTTGCCCAAAGGTGGGGCTTACAACCTAACTCTACAGCAAGGCTGCCCAGGGGTTTAGTTATTTGGGTAGGTCTTATGATTTCCCTTAGGAAATTGCCTGAAAAAATGGGTCTTATAACTTAATCATTTAGACTAAGATGCCCAGTATTTTGAATTGGATTATTTGGAGTTTAGGATCAATTACAATTTATTTAGTAATTTTTCTAAAAAGTGGGTTTTACGACTTCACTTAGAAGTTGCCCGATAGCGGGTCTTACAACCTAATCCTATAGACTAGGATGCCCATTTGTTTGGATTTGATTCGGGATAGGACTTATGACTTCCCTTAGGAAGTTGCCTGAAAGCGGGTCTTATAATTTAATCCTTTAGACTAAGCTGCCCAAGAGATTTTGATTATTTAAGTGGACAGTAGTTATTTGACCCTAGACCACCATGGTTTTCAATTGATTGTTTATTAGTAGTTGTACTTATTAGTTTGACCAGTTGTTGTTGTGACACCAGTGTTCTTTTGCTACAGTAGTTTTCCTTTCTATTTTTAGTAGATTACCTTTCTTGTGTTAGTGTAGTAACCTACTCTTTTTTCTTGCTTTGGCATTTAATTAATATTGATTTAATTGTGGTGCTAAATGAATTTTGTTTATTTGTTGCAGGAGCTCGTACATGAGAGACTTTTGGAGCGTTTGTGTTGTGGAGAGTTTAAGAGCTTTTGCTTGCAATTTGGAGAATTGTTCTGAGTTGAGTTATTGTTGGAGTGTTTGTTGTTTAGAAAGGTTGCTTGAGTTTATTACTTGGAGAGTTTTAGTTTTTTGAGGGATTGTGTTATGTTGTGTTGAGTTGAATTGTAAGTTTGAGTTATTTGTTAGTTGTTGAGTTAGAGTTTGTTAAGTTTGTTTTGAGATGAGTTGGTGTGTTTGATTTAAGTCTGTTAGTATGAATATTTGTTAATTATGCATTTTATTTTATTTCATTTATTTAATTGATTTTTTTTCTTTAAATGATTGGTTGGATTTTAAATGAGTTTTAAATTTAAAAAAATGATTATAATTAGTTATTTGAATTTTAAATTGGTTGGTTAATTAGATTTTAAATCAACTGATTAATTACTAGATTTTATTAAATTGAGTTAAATTAACTATTAAAGTTTATTAAATTAGTTGAATTTTAATTAAGATTTTATGTTGGAATATTTTAATTGAATTTGTGTTTTTTTTTAATATTTTAATTAATTAAATGATTTAGTTAAAATAAATTAAGTTTTTTTTTTAATCCAATTAAATTAATTAGTTTGATTAATTAGAATTTTAAATTATGTTAATTAGTTAATCAAATTAATCATCATTCTCCAAATGCTCTAAAAGAAAAGTTCTTTAATTTTTTCAAAAAAAAAAATTTTTTTTTTTTGGCAGCCTCCCGGCGTCCCCTCCCCACCAAGGGAGGTCGGGACGGCACTTGCCGTTATTTTCTTCCCGGCCGGACCTAAGGTCGACGGCGCGAGGCCTTGAATTTAAAACCATCTCGATCGGACCTAAGGTCGACGACACGAGGTCTTCAATTTAAAACCATCTCGGTCGGACCTAAGGTCGACGACACGAGGTCTTCAATATAAATTCTTCCTGACCGGATTTAAAATCAACGGTGCGATGATCTTTGCCTTAGCTATCCATAATTATTACAAAAAAATTTATTTAAAAAGAAAACTTAAATTAATAACTATAATCTGACATAATTTCGGAAGGCAATTGTAGTGAATTTAAGAATTTTAGAAGGAATAATAATGATTAAATCTGTGAGTGGATTTGAGAGAAATAAATAATAATTAAACTTATGAGTGGATTTGACAATAGAAAAAAAAAAAAAGAATTAAACCTGTGTAAAATATGTACACTAAAGCGGATTTAATTTAATTTTTTTTTTTGAGTGGTTTTATACAGGTTAGGTATTATATATATATTTTAGTAGAGATAGTACAAGACACTTATTATTATCAAATGAGAAAGGCACCCGTGAAGCAGCAAAGCAAAGAAAAGAAAAAAAAACTGTGGATATTCAGAAATAGGAGGCACGGACAGTGCAGAGCGGCACAGTTGCGATCTTCCGTGTTGAAGCGAACGGAGACGAACGACAAAAAGGGAAGAGGCGGAGGCGGACTGGGTAATCAACGGGAAGTGGGAGTTCGCGAACAGAGAAACGAAGAGCAAGATTTTTTTTTTAGAAGAATTTAAAGTGTAAGTGCATCTTTTTCTCTTCTTCACCTTTTTATTGAATAGATTTGTGGATAGTAGTTATTGAACGAAGCATTGCGTCGTTTGGTTTCGGCGATGTGGGGTCGGCTTGAAGACGATGAAGAGATGCTTCTCTTCAAAAAAAAAAACTTTATTTCGCCACCCTTTTTAGCCTTTATTGCTTTATTAGTTTGCTGTACTACATTCTTTATGTGGCAAGGAAAGCATGCTAGCAAGTTTGCTTTTGATTTTAATTGCTGGACTCTTGTAAAATATAGTATCAAATAAGGCTATATATATATTTTTCTTTGAAGAAGATTTTACCATAAACATATCAATTACATCACACAATTCATCTTTTAACTGTATGGTGCTGGCATTCAATGTTTGTCTAAATGGGAACAACCTGTAAGGTTATATATATATTTTTTTAAACATGTAACTTTCATTCAGGTGTTCGTTGAACAAAATTTTTAAATCTTTTGAGATCGATTAAATTTTGAAAACCCATTTTTTATCTTGAACCTGCACAAGATTTTCACCTTTTTGTGACAAGATGCTTCCATTTTTTTTTGGTTAAAAAAAGTTCATATGAGACTTTGAACACCACTTCAGCTGGATGTGAAGTGGCTCTTGATAGCATTAGATGAAGACTAATTTGACAATTCATAATATTTCCATTGAGATATAATATCAATTTCCATGAACAGTCTTTACCTTCAAATCTTCCTGAAGTTTGCTTGCTTTCATTGCCAACTTAAGACTTCACATGTTGATTTGATTGTTGGTTGATAAATCAAAATTTTAAGACAATTTGTAGGAAAGTTAGAAACAGTAGGCTGAAATTAATAGTATAAAATGATTCTTGATGCAAACAAATTTTATTCTTTGCTTTATCAATTTTATTTCTGTCAACAAATTGCCTCCCAACGAAGTTGTTGGGTGATTCTTTTTTCACACAATGAGTTCGTTGTAACTGACAATCATGTGATTATTTCATCATCTCTCCTTTTGTTCTTTCAGCCCAAAATGTTTGATTGGAGAAGATCTTCCTCAATGACTAGAATTGAGCCCTCAGAAGAAAACATTTGGAAGGTTATTGATGATTTTGATCATTTGCAATCCATTTCGATTTCAGATCGACTATTTTGGCATCGGGAAATGTTGACTGACAGAGATATATACGATGGTTTATTTACTCGATCACCTCGTATGCCTCATTTTGATTCAGACTTGCCAATTGGACATGACCCAGCAGATTGGCTCATTACACTTAGATTGCGGCGCAGTGACGGTACTTCTTTGGACTGTATCATTGAGGGATTGAGTTATGGGGATCAGGATATTTTGCAGCCAGCGGCTGACTTTGCAGAGCATACAGGTGTTGTTAGATTACTCAGTTATCAATTGCTACACCATGAGATTGAGGAGCAGCGTTATGATCCCATGTTTGGTAGCTCTGTTCAGGCTTTGACTGGTTATGTCAGGTGGGCCCGTTACACACTTCAGATGCATCAGAATGTACTGAAGCAAGCAGGGGTATATGAAGCCATTTATATTTCTTTGTTTGATTATAGCCGTCTTTCTTCTTCCTGGCTTCAAAGCATTATCGAGCATTGGGACTGTACCACAAATACTTGTTGGGTTGGACCCAATGAGATGACGATTACACTCTGGGATTTATATGTCATTTCTGGCTTGCCAATTTTAGGAGTTCCATATGAGGAGTGTATCCCTGTTGACTATGATTTATTCAGCCGTCGACCAGTAGGGCAGCAGAGGAGAGGTGAGTTTGTTTACTCAGTTGGACTTCATCAGAGTTTGAGACACTACTATGACCTCTATCAGCAGAGGAGGAGAGGTCGTAGTCGCAGAGGGACTGTCTCTTTAGATGTTTGGATTACGAGTTTGTTACACCCATCAGCACTTGTTGCAGAGTTTGGACGGATTCAGGATCCTTTTGACAGGAGATCACATGATGCAGAGCAGTATTCTGAAGATCATTTTGAGCCAGGATCAGCAGATGGATTGCAGTATATTTCAGCTAGAAAATTTTCAAATGATATGCTTTTGGTATCCTTCATTGCTACATGGCTTTGTTACTTCATTTTCCCTAGCCAGAGCAGAGTTTTTCGACCCAGCACACTTCTAATGGCTAGTTTGATAGCGAGTGGGAGGAGAGTCTCACTAGCCCCTGTAGTTCTTGCACAGATTTATCATAGTTTGGGGCAAATATGTGCTACATATGGTCATAGTCAGTGCAGCGTGGAGATTCCTTGGCACTATCTTCACGGGTGGATACATATACACGTTGCAGGTGCTTTTAGTTGTCCAGAGCTACCGAATTACTTTACAGAGCATCGCTTTCCGTCTTTACTCCAATTAGCCAGAGCGACTTCTTCCACAGATAGAGCTCAGATCCGATTGTTTATGTTTGCACCATTACAGATGACCGATCGTTATAGGCTGATCTACAGATCTCCTCCTGGTCCTTTACCTCCACAGTGCTTTGGAGTACCACTAGTGGATTCTCAGTCTGAGAGGAACACTCCCACTTTACTTTCCAGGTCAGGCTATGTACCGATTGCTTCATATTTGATTAGTATGAGACCTGGTTGGGTTTGCTACAGACGACACGGTTCAGTGATACTGGAGGGATATAATCCCAACAGGGCAGCGAGACAGTTTGGACTGATTCAGGCCACACCTTTAAATGGATTACCGGTTGTTCCTGGGATAGTTGACACACGTCAACTAGGCTCTCTTTCATTGTCTGTACGTTTGGAGGCAGCTTCCATGACCTGGGCATTTCTTCTTCGCCTTGGGACAGGTTCTCGATTCTATATTCCTCATATGGATGCTCCGACGGGCATTTCACACCTACGGTTGTCTTGGATTCGGCATACATTTTCTTCTTTCTTTGAGCTGGGAATCCGAGCATATAGCAGGCAGATTAGAAGACAGAGACCGTCAGGGTACCCTTCAGTACCTCAGGGCCATACTACTGTGTATAGGGAGACCTCTAGAGTTGATGATAGAAGGAGGAAAAGGAGCACTGAGCCTACTTTCAGACATGATGGTCTAGGTATGTGATGTATATTATTTTTTTTATTTATGATTTTATTTTTCATGCATACTGACATGCAAATATTATAGTGTTTAGCAATAGACCAACCTCTCCTCCTACCAATAGGGGCCACCCTAAGCGTCAGGCTTCCCACGACGTTCCAGGTTAAATCACCATTCTTTATTAATATATGTTTATTTCAAAATTTTCTTGGATTTAGATTTTTATGATACATTTTCTCCTCTTGTTGCAGTATCCAGACATATCCCTGCCGACCTGCCAAGTTCTTCTATTTTGGAGCCAGATACTTTACCTACTCCTCCAGGCTTCCCTTTTCCTGTTTTCTTACCGGATCACAGTACCACTTTGAGCCCAGTACCAGGTATTATTATGGGTGTCTTTGATTTTCTGTATTTCTTCCTTCCATTTCTTTTGTTAATGTGTATATATTTAAATGCAGAACCTGGATTTATACTAGGTATTTTGGGTGTGGAGAATCGTCTGGCTATTGAATATGCACCTGATGATGGTGAAGGTAAATATATATATTTATTTACCTATTCATTTCATTAATCAATATTTCTCCTTTTCATTTTTCTTTGGATATATGCATAGGTGAACAGTCATCCTCCTCTCCACTTGCAGACAGTGATTCTACACAGATGTTGTTTGAGGATGCTACTGATGCCACTGTTACAGAGTTAGCTGTTTCACCTTCTCCTTTCTCAGATTCATCTTGGGTGATTGTAGATGATGTACCAGAAAGCTCCTCACCAAGTGTTACTGCCCACTTAGGTGACCATTACTTGGCAGATTTGCCAAATCAGATCCACCCTTCAGGTATTTATTATTGTTCTTTGAAGTTTTATATTATTTTTATTGTCCCTTTTTTCTTATAACTCTAATTATGCCTTATGCTCAGGTTCAGAGCTAGCATGTTTTATGTCCAGAGTACCTTCTCGAGCTCGTAGATATTTTGGTCATCAGCCGCCGAGTAGTGCTCGTCACATTGTTACTTCATTACGGCACCTACTACTAGGAGTGGACCTTAATGACTTGCCATTACCGAATTTGACTAGTTTCTGTGTTGAGGCTTCTCTACTTCTAGACTGTGCTGCAATTTCTGGACTTCGGGATACTGCTTTAGAGACATGGGAGTACCTTTGTCGTGTTATTGCTTTTGGGTTGTACCGGTTGCACTTTGTCTTCCAGGAGTTAACAGTTGGAGTTTCTGATGATTTAGAGGATGGAGTGAGAGTTGCTTGGGACAGGATGAAGAGGGCCCGCATGGATCTTAACTTTGGCCTTCAAGCTTTGAGGCGTTGCCAGCGGGATATTTCAGAGGAGCAACTTGAGCTCTTAGAGATATCAGCAGAGCTCAGGGCTTTGAGGCAGAGGGGGAGACTTCTTCTGGAGAGACGACTAGAGCTTCGAGTAGCAGCCGCTTATACTGAGGAGGACTTTGTTTGGGTGGTAACTGAGGTTGAGAGATTAGAGCAAGCTTTGTCATCATCAACCGAAGAATTTGACTTGTTGCATCATCAGTTGGAGACCGCTCAGACTAGGCGGATGATGCTACATGATCATTTGCTCAGAGCTAGACAGCAGATATGCAGCATTCAGTTCAGACTTTGATAGCTTCTTTGGCTTCTTTCTGGTACGTACATGTATATTTTATGTATGTTTACACATGTATTTTATGCATTTCCTTCTCTTTTTGTTTTATTTTATTGACATGTTTTTAGACTTTTAGTCTTTATATCCATCAAATGTGACTTAACCCTTAGGTTTGTGAGTATATAGAGTGTTCGGTCTTTTAGACTTATTGAACTTATTTTTACCTTCAACCAGTTAAGTAGGTTGATAAAAATAGTTCGACCCCTAGGTGGGTATAGTTTTTAAAGGTTCGGTCCTTTAGACTTATTGAACCTGTATTTTGATTTTCAACCCTTATATAGGTTGATGAAAATAGCTCGACCCTTAGGTTTATGAGCATAGAAGATTTTATAGGTTCAGTCCTTGAACCAATACTTTATTTTAACCATTTAGGTTGATGTGACTAGCTCGACCCTTAGGTTTATGAGCAAAGTAGATTTCAAAGTTTGGCCCTTAGGCTTGTTGAATTTTATGGATTTAGCTCGACCCTTAGGTTTATGAGCGTAGAAGAAGGTTTCAAAGTTCGGCCCTTAGGCTTGCCGAACTTTGTGGATTTTATTTCTCAACCTTTCAAGTAGGCTGATAAAAAATAGAGCTCGACCCTTAGGTTTATGAGCTTGAGGGATTTTTAGAGGTTCGGCCTTCAGGCTTGTCGAACCTGTAGATTTTAGCTCGACCCTTAGGTTTGTGAGCAGTGCAATTTTGTAATTCCCTTATTTCATTTAGCAAAGGGATATTTTTATCTCCTGACTTTCTGACGGGAATTGAATTCATCTCCTACATTGCAGGAGAATATAAAAATTGCCTCCTGTCTTTCAGGAGGGTATTGAATTTATCTCCTGCATTGCAGGAGAATATAAAATTACCTCCTGTCTTCAGGAGGGGACTTAGATAACTTTTGATTGGTAGGCAGATTCATACATAACATTTTTATGTATGATATTTCTTCAGGTATTGGCCATTAATTGGTGGCATGGGCCTTTGACCTTTTAGGTCTATGAGTTGATAGGCTCCTCCTTCATAAACTATTTCGATGATGAAGGGTCCTTCCCAAATTGGGTCAAATTTACCGCCAAGGCGACGGTGAGAAATTATAGGTCTTCGGCGAACTAGAACAAGTTCACCCTCTTTGAAACTTTTAGGACGAACCATTCTATCATGAGCCCTAGTCATTCTTGCTTTGTAGGATTCTAAACTTTGTTGAGCTCGAAGTCGAACTTCATCAAGAGCTTCAAGCTCTTCAAGTCGTAGAAGATCATTTTCTTCTTTAGTTAATTTGTATTGAACAGCAATACGAAGAGACGGCAACTCAACCTCGAGAGGTAATATTGCCTCAGTTCCGAAAACTAGTGAATATGGGGTGGCCTGCGTTGCTATTTTATAAGTGGTGCGATATGCCCACAGAGCTTCTGTCAATTTATCGTGCCATTCTCTCTTATTTTTAGAGAGAATTTTCTTAAGCAATTTTACCAAGGTTTTGTTAAAAGCTTCAGCTAAACCATTAGCTCGTGGATTATATATTGAAGAATAGCGCCAATCTATTTTATGTCGTTCGATAAATTTATAGATTTTAGCACTTTTAAAGGACGTACCATTGTCAGATATAACTCGCCGTGGTACTCCAAATCGATAAACAATATTATCTCGAAAGAATTTCATCACATTATCTGCTTTAACTTCTCTTAAGGGAATTGCTTCAGCCCATTTTGAGAAGTAGTCAGTGGCAGCAAGGATGAACCGATGTCCTAAAGAAGATGGTGGTTCTATAGGACCTATTATATCTGTGCCCCAGCTTTCAAATGGCCATGACATTACAGTAGGGTGTAGCGGATTGGGAGGTCGATGCATGATATCTCCATGCACTTGACATTGATGGCATTTTTTAGCATGGTCAATACAATCTTGAACCATGCTTGGCCAATAGTATCCCATACGTTTAATTTTGATTTTCATTTTTGGTCCAGATTGGTGTGCACCACACAATCCTTCGTATATTTCACTTATAACTTTTTGGGATTCATCGGGACCCAAACATCGTAGCCACGTTTGATCAAATGATCTACAATATAATGTATCATTCACGAAAGCATATCTTAATGCTCTTCGTGATATTTGCGAAGCCATAGATTTACTTTCGGGCAATCTCCTTTCCTTGAAGTATCTTATGAATGGATCTCTCCAATCATTTTCATCAGATACAGCCAAGCTCTTTTGCATTTCTTTTCCTTCATCCTCTTGTATGATAGCTGGAGTTAATGCATTCCTATTTTGAACAGTTATGAGGATTGGATCCTCCTGAGGATTTGCTAATTCTTTGGCTAGCTTTGCAAGTGCATCAGCTTTGCCATTTTCACTGCGTGTAATTCTAGTGAGAGTTACTTCAGGAATTTGTTATAGAAGTTTCAGAGCATACTCATGATACAAGATTAATTCAGGCTTATTGATTTTGAAAGCGCCTATTATTTGTTTGATGATGAGTTGAGAATCTCCATATATATGGAGTTTTTGAATGTTCATGTTAATTGCCAACTCAAGGCCTGCTATTAAGGCTTCATATTCAGCCTCATTATTAGTGCGAGGCTCTGTTAAGCTATAGGAATATCGGAGTATCCCTTTTTGGGGCGTAACAAATATAAGGCCAACGCCCACCTGAATTGTTGGAAATTTAGGTGGCTTGGCAGGTTTTATTGATGAAGCTCCATCGAAATAGAGCTCCCATTCTTGTATATTTTCTCTTTCCTCCACATCAAGTGTTTGCTCATCTGGTAATTCATCGTTGAGTGGAGAATCTGCAGGTAAAGGATGGGCTGCTAGAAAGTCAGCTAGAGCCTGTCCTTTCACTGCTTTTTGTGGCATATATGTTATGTCAAATTGCATTAGCAAGACAGCCCATTTGGCTAGACGACCAGTGAGAGTGGGTCTCGTCATTAAAAATTTTAATGGATCCACTTTAGATATTAAAGTGATTTTATGGGATAACATATAATGCCGAAGTTTTTGAGTGGCAAAGATCAATGCTAAGCATTGCTTTTCTATAGGTGAATATTTAGATTCTGCCCCTATCAATCGTCGGCTGATATAATAAAGGGCATTTTCTTTGCCATCTTCATTTATTTGTGCTAGCAATGCTCCGAGTGATTCTTCAAGAGCAGCTGTATATAAGATTAGGGGTTTCCCTGGGATTGGGGCAGCAAGGATTGGAGGATGTAGCAAATATTGTTTTATGCTATTAAATGCCTCTTGACATGCATCATCCCATATGAAAGGTGTATTTTTCTTTATTAGACGTGCGAATAGTTGACATCTACCTGAAAGGTTAGATATAAACCTTCGAATATACGCCAATCTACCTTGGATTGAACGAAGTTGTTTTAACATTTTTGGAGGTGGCATTTCCACTATTGCTTTAATTTTAGAGGGATCAATTTCAATTCCTCTATGACGCACAATAAATCCAAGAAATTTTTCGGAAGTAACACCGAAAGCACACTTTAATGGATTCATTTTCAAATTAAATTTTCGAATTCTTTCGAATACAATCCTAAGATCGTTTACATGCTCATGTTGAACTTTACTTTTTACAACCAAGTCATCAACATAACATTCAACATGTTTATGAATTAGATCATCGAAGATTCGAGTCATTGCCCTTTGATAGGTAGCCCCAGCATTTTTCAAGCCGAATGGCATCACCTTGTAGCAATATATGCCAATGGGAGTTCGAAATGAGGTGTGTTTTTCATCCTCTGGATCCATTTTGATTTGATTATAACCTGATGATCCATCCATGAATGAGAATATGTCATGGTTCGATGTATTATCAACCATAAGTTCTGCATTTGGTAATGGGAAATCATCCTTTGGGCATGCTTTATTCAAATCCCGGTAGTCTATACAAACACGGATTTGGCCATTCTTTTTCTTTACTGGAACGATATTAGCGATCCAATCAGCATACTTCTCTTCTCGAATAAAACCAGCTTCAATAAGCTTCTTAGTTTCAGCAATGACTTGTTCTTCAATTTCAAGTCGCATTCGCCTGGGTGCTTGCTTAATAGGCGGTATTCTAGTATTGATGGAGAGTTTATGCACTGCTACTTCTGGTGATAAACCAGGCATTTCAGTGTAATTCCATGCGAAACAGTCTTTGTATTCAAGAAGTAACATTTTCAGCTCATCTGCTTTCTCCTGTGAGAGATTAGTGCTGAAGAATGTAGGTTTGGGATCCTCTTCTGTACCCAAATTTATTTCTTTGAGCTCATCTACAGTAGCTTGACCACCTTCTTCAAACTCTTTTGGAGCTTCTTTCAGATCTACAATCAGATCTTCAGTTTGATTTTCAGACTCTAATGGTCTCTCCTCCTTGTCTGTAATATTATAGGACGTTGCGCATGTAATATGCGAACGCCGGGGGTATTCAAGATAATGATAGGATGCTGCTCGTGTAAGATATGAATTTCGAGCATATCCAAGACCCCATGTTGTATACAAACCATTGCCAATGGGTTTTTGTGCTTGCTCGTTGTGCCAGAGCTTTCTGAAGTAACGAGCTTGCTTGCTCGTTTGCACAAAGAAGATTCTTCTTTCTATCAGCTTTCTCATAATTGGTGGAGGATATTGAGGAATGATTATCCTTAAATCTCCATTTCTCCAATCATCTTCGCATTCAATTTCAGGAGTAATGTGATGCGGTATTACTCTTGATTTATAAAAGATAGATCCATGTTCATTGAGACCTCTTTTGGGGGGAACATAGAAGGTTTTTAATATTTTTATGTCTGTGTTAGAGGAAGAAGTCAATGTTTTGGAATGTGCCACAGGTACACGTACTATTTTGAAGATGTCTGCAGATATCTGCTCTTCAGAGACTCTTATCATCGAAATTGAAACTTTTTGGAATTTCTTAGATATGGAACTGGGTCCTGGGTCCCCTTCTCCTTGAGATTCTGTAGCACCCTTGGGCTGATAAAGAAACTCTTCTTCTCCTTCAATGCTCGGTTTGTTTGAACACCGTACCTTATTTGCGTGACTAGCTTCGTAATCAAAAGGAACAGTTGATAGTTCATTCCTTCTTTTCCCTATGATTAGGGGCTTAAAAGTTGTGGAGATATCCTCTTCCTCTTCCGTATCACTACCAAAGTGAGGCACTGAGCAAATTTTCTTTGATTTATTCTTGCCTTTATCTTTTGACTTTATTTTATCTAGTGTAGCGGCCTGAATCCTCAAAAGTTCACTGTCTTTTGGCATAAAGTACTTGGCATCATCATAAATTTTGACTTCGTGCACCAGGAACGGTTGTTCATCACCATTAATGCGATATTCTTCATTATCTCGAATGTATTTCATACATTGATGAAGCGTTGAGGGCACTATACCATACTCGTGGAGCCATGGTCTTCCGAGAAGTGCCCTGTATGATGTATTGGAATCAATGATGTGAAATGTTGCCTCTGTATTAAGTTCCCCAAAGTTTAGAGGTAAAACCGAGGACCCCAATGTTCTTTGCCCTTGCTCATTGAATCCTTGTAGAAACACTGTGCTTCTGTTCAAATACTGGACGTCAAGGGCCAATCCTTTGAGCGTTTTGAGGCTCATTAGATTAACAGATGAACCTGGGTCGATCAAAATTCTATTTATTTCAATGTTGTTACTCTCCGCAGTAACATATAGTGGCCGATTATGATCTGTAGCTCCCAGGAGAAGATCACTATCACAGAAAGTGATTGTAGCAGTGCTTTGTGTAAGCAAAGCTTCTTTCAAGTTTTGCTCGGCAAAGAAGGCCTCGTACTGTTCAGGACTTTACAAAGCTTTAATAAGTGTTTCCCGAAGGGTTTTAGACATAAGAAGGGCATCATAGACACTCAGCAATGCAGGTAATTTACGGAGATGGGATAATATATTATAATCCACATTTGCACTAGCAACTTTGGATTTTAGAGGCTCTTGTGGAATAGCGGCCTCGTTGAGTTGAATATTCTTCTCTTTATCCTTTATTTTCTTTTGAGGTGGAGGAACCTGCTTTCCACTTCTCAGCTGAATTTGTGTCACCTCTGAAGATGAACTAGCTTCAGCTTGAGAGTTCTTTGAAATTTCCATGTCTTCAACTTCCTCGGACTCTGAGCTGCTCCCGAGTTTTGGGCATTTTCCTTTAAGAACCTTCTTACCCTTGTGATCACTTTCTTCATCAGGGAAATGTAATTCTTCATCTGAATCAGTAAAAGGTGATGGTGTATAATGTACTTCCTTAGAAGGCATTTCCACATCAGTTTTATAGATAGCAAGAAGTGTATTGCGTCCTCTTGCAGCCCTTCCACCTCGTTTATTTATGACTCGACAAGTCTCGATTGGAATACTCTCTTCCTTTTCTGATTCCGAGTCGAGAAATAAATCAGCCATGTATTCCTCTAACATGATAGGACGCCTTGAAGGTTGCTGATATTCATCGATGGAATCAATATATTTTTGAATCAAAATATTCTTCTTTACCAATTTCTTCTTCTTTTCTTTTTGAGATTTTGATCCAGACTTACGCTTTCCTTTTTGGTCTTTGAAGTACTTCGAAGATTTCTTCTTGCTTGAACTGGCCCCCCCTGCCACTGAATTCTTTGAAGAAAAGAGTCTTGGATCAACTTCCAATTCTAGCGCACTTTTCTGACGAATGCTTTCAATGGCCAGTAGGACATTCATCATTTGTTTAGTTTTCTTTGAGATAAAGGTCTCCCAAGCATCTTCATCTTCCTCGGGCGCTTTTCCTTTCTGGTCCTCTTTGTTCTGACAAGGTATAGAAGAGATAACATTGGTTTTCTCTCTCTTGGGATTGATAAGAACACTATTAGAAAGTGTAAGTTCACCGCTCTGATAATTCCGTTCAACCCAATCTTTGAAGATGAAGCAATCTTCGATTGGGTGACTTACGATCCTATGATACGGACAGTAGTTCGGATCATCAGTCATATCAGACTGTTCTGGTCGGCGGGATTCTGGCAATTGAAGGCCGATCTTTAGTGCATGCCTAAAAATCTTTCCCGTATATTCTTTTTTGAAAGAATACGGCTTGTTAATTTTCTCCTGTAAAGTAGGAGGCCTTTGCCTTTCTCTAGTTTGTTGCGGCATCTTCAGTGGATTCATTGAATTTTCTTTTTCTTTCTTATCCGAAGAAGATGGGAATGTAGCATTTACCTCACTTCTTTTCGGATCAAAGGTCTTGACTTGTTTTCCCTTCCCTGGTGGATTATTGTTATAGTTGAAGCTGGCACTTCTAGGCCTAGGTAACCTTTCAAATTTAGCAACACGATCCAGTAATTCTTGAAAAGTATTGATTGTAGCCATAGCCAGATATGGAGCCATATGATCATCTATATTCCCCATCAATAGCTCAACAGCATGCTTTTCAGTGAGTTGCTGCTCACATTTCATGCTGAGATTTCTCCACCTGGTTATGTATTTGGTAACTGATTCCTCTCTTTTCCTTTTCTCAAGAGCAAGGTCAGCAATAGTCACCTTCTTCGTTGCACTGGCGAATCTTTTAATGAACATCGTCTCTAATTCGGCGAACGTTCTTACTGAGTCGTTGGATAATTCAGCATACCATTCAAAAGCTGTACCTGTTAAACTACTGACAAATTAACATAGTAACAGAGCATCATTGCCTCCTGTATTACCACAGGTTGCTTTGAATTGTGCTAGATGCTGACGAGGATTTGCAGTACCATCAAATAAATTGAATTTTGGCACTACATATCCCTTTGGATACTTCTCTTGGTCATATTCAGCCGGATATGGACGACCTTTTCCTACTAAGGCGTCGGCAGCTTCAGAAGCAATAGCTGCTTTAACCTTTTGGCTGATGAGATTTTCAATTTGGGATTTTCTGACCATTTCATCTTCTTTAGAAGCTACCATAGTTGGTTCCTGTAACTCTTCCAGTCTTCTGTCAGAAGTATCCGATGCATCAAGGGTAGTTTGAACATTCCCTTGAAAATTTGTTGCGGGTGGTTGACTAATTGTAGCCATCATGCCCAGTTGTCCAAATAACTGTTTCATCATATTACTCATCTCATCAAGACGGGTGTTCAAATGATGGATTTCTTGATCTTTCTTTTGTTGCATAGATTGCATTTCCAACTGCAATCTTCTTACAACTTCTTTAGCTTC
Source organism: Dendrobium chrysotoxum (assembly GCA_019925795.1). Classification (NCBI taxonomy): domain Eukaryota; kingdom Viridiplantae; phylum Streptophyta; class Magnoliopsida; order Asparagales; family Orchidaceae; genus Dendrobium; species Dendrobium chrysotoxum. The sequence goes on from CM034315.1 coordinate 72,592,650, forward strand.
TTTCTCTTCAACTTCTTCTGGTTGTGGAATTCTATTTACAGACGCTGCTTGCTCTTGGTCATCTCGTAGTTGTTCTTCATTTTGTAAATTCAAAGCTACACTTCTACGAGTATGTCGCTGATTAGTTCGATCAGGTATATGATCAACCATCCGGACAACTTCAATATCCATGGGACCAATACACCCTTCCATTTCTTCATCGTCATCATAATAATTATCGTTCTCATCCAACTCATGGTCCTCTCCAAGTTGGGACCGCCACTTCCAATGAATGACTGGAGAGTCAGGGGATTCATTATAAACATAATTCTCTTCCTCTTTTTGCGTAGTCATATCAGCAGAAGTCTCCTTATTGGGGGATAACTTCTGGACATGAGATTTAAGTCGCCCTTTATAAGTTTCCTTATCATGGACCTCTTTCTGAGCTTCAGGATACTTGGGTCTTTTTGGAACCCAAATTTGTTGTCTTTTCGTAGTCACATACTGATGACCACCAGCATCAGCATGTACTTTTGAATGATTAGATCCATAATGCCATTGTTGGGGCCTTTGTTTATCGTATCTTCTATTATAACCTCTTGCATGTATATTAACAGAAGGCTCTCCCAACTCTTTTCTTCCGTAATATGGGTATCGGCCCATATTAGGACAGAAATTTCTCGGGTCTCGATAGTAGGGAGGACGTTTAAACTCCTCTCTATAAGATTTTGATGAAAATTTGTTATACTGAGGATGAGCAGCATTCGAGGAAATAGCTTCGGTGACGGATTTCCTCAGTCTTCGCTGCAGATTTTTATCTTTAACAGCCTTTAGTATTTTATATATCTTGGAAGAGGCAGATTCTTCCTTCTTTGGCAGTTGTGGCTGCTGACGCGAAGTCTCCCAGAAAGACTTCTTCAATTGACCCTTGTCATTATTTCTCTTGACCCACTTTAATGGTTCAAAACCATTATTTGTGGGTACATTCGCCTCCAACTGCGGCGGTGGTTCTTGAAGTGTATTGGGCATCCAGCCATTAGCTCGTAAGCGAGCGTTGGCCTTCCTTCTGGCTTTCCTAGAAACATTCATGCTTGCAATAGGAACTTCAGTACTGAACTCTTCATGCACTGCATCTTGGATTATGTTCTGACTAACTGTATTAACTGCAACAGATTGTAGCTTAGGATCAAAAATTTTCCTTTGAATAGCCGGGGCAGCAGCAGATGCCGTAGAGAGCCTTGAAAATACAGAGGCTTTTTTAGGAGCCTTCTCGGTGACAGCTTCAGCAGCTCCAACAGTAGGTATATTGACAGTGTTCTCAGGAAGAAATTGTTGGAACTGCATGACTTCAGAAATGGTTCCGAATTGAATGGTCGCTCCAGCGTAGCCAGTGTTCAGAACGGCTTGAGGGAACTACACTCTAGCTCCCTCGCCCAGGTTCACAGTCATGAACGACTTTACAGGCGTCATATTATCAACCTGTCAACAGAACTTGCAGGGATTAGAGTCAACCTGAATTCTGCTGGAAAGGAAAACACAAATTTGTGATAAAAGAACATTTATATTCATTTCAGATGTTTATTTATTTTGAGACAAAATGTTCTCTTTTCATCCAAAGATGGAGAGAGAAGTAATCCCCAGTGGAGTCGCCAGAAATCTGTTGGCTCAAGAAAAATGGCACGAATGCGTGAATCCCGCTTCGCAGCTATATGATTCCATTTTCCTTAAGTCAGATTAGAATTAACCAGATTTCCCCTGAGGGTAGCCAGGGTTTAATTAGATCTGGGGTCCTTACTTCCCATGAGCGCAAGCACTCATAATTAATTACCTCTCTTAACACGTAAGAGAACTCTCGATTAAGGATGAATAAATTTTAGGTGATTAGTCTCAATTATGGGGAAAATGGAGGTAAACCCAATCAAGATCCCATGGTTCCGTCGTCCCGGGTATACCGTAGGTCTCAGTCTACCAACATTACAATCATTGACCGTAATGTCCAGGGAATCTGATTAGCAGCCATGGGTTGCCTCCTCTCAGAGATCCCGAGTAGATTGAGGTGGTTAGGTTTGTGTTTTAATTTTATTTAGATTTTGAGGTTTACATCTATTAGAACACCCAGAAGTTGGTTGAATTTGAGAATTTATAACTTCGTTTAGAAGTTACATAGAAATTAAATTTTGGTCGGGACTTACAACTTTCATAGAAAGTAGCTCGGATATTTGATTTGAAATGGGGCTTACTGCTCTATTTATGAGTTACCCAAAGGTGGGGCTTACAACCTAACTCTACAGCAAGGCTGCCCAGGGGTTTAGTTATTTGGGTAGGTCTTATGATTTCCCTTAGGAAATTGCCTGGAAAAATGGGTCTTATAACTTAATCATTTAGACTAAGATGCCCAGTGTTTTGAATTGGATTATTTGGAGTTTAGGATCAATTACAATTTATTTAGTAATTTTCCTAAAAAGTGGGTCTTACGACTTCACTTAGAAGTTGCCCGATAGCGGGTCTTACAACCTAATCCTATAGACTAGGATGCCCATTTGTTTGGATTTGATTCGGGATAGGACTTATGACTTCCTTTAGGAAGTTGCCTGAAAGCGGGTCTTATAATTTAATCCTTTAGACTAAGCTTCCCAAGAGATTTTGATTATTTAAGTGGACAGTAGTTATTTGACCCTAGACCACCATGGTTTTCAATTGATTGTTTATTAGTAGTTGTACTTATTAGTTTGACCAGTTGTTGTTGTGACACCAGTGTTCTTTTGCTACAGTAGTTTTCCTTTCTATTTTTAGTAGATTACCTTTCTTGTGTTAGTGTAGTAACCTACTCTTTTTTCTTGCTTTGGCATTTAATTAATATTGATTTAATTATGGTGCTAAATGAATTTCGTTTATTTGTTGCAGGAGCTCGTACATGAGAGACTTTTGGAGCGTTTGTGTTGTGGAGAGTTTAAGAGCTTTTGCTTGCAATTTGGAGAATTGTTCTGAGTTGAGTTATTGTTGGAGTGTTTGTTGTTTAGAAAGGTTGCTTGAGTTTATTACTTGGAGAGTTTTAGTTTTTTGAGGGATTGTGTTATGTTGTGTTGAGTTGAATTGTAAGTTTGAGTTATTTGTTAGTTGTTGAGTTAGAGTTTGTTAAGTTTGTTTTGAGATGAGTTGGTGTGTTTGATTTAAGTCTGTTAGTATGAATATTTGTTAATTATGCATTTTATTTTATTTCATTTATTTAATTGATTTTTTTTCTTTAAATGATTGGTTGGATTTTAAATGAGTTTTAAATTTAAAAAAATGATTATAATTAGTTATTTGAATTTTAAATTGGTTGGTTAATTAGATTTTAAATCAACTGATTAATTACTAGATTTTATTAAATTGAGTTAAATTAACTATTAAAGTTTATTAAATTAGTTGAATTTTAATTAAGATTTTATGTTGGAATATTTTAATTGAATTTGTGTTTTTTTTTTAATATTTTAATTAATTAAATGATTTAGTTAAAATAAATTAAGTTTTTTTTAATCCAATTAAATTAATTAGTTTGATTAATTAGAATTTTAAATTATGTTAATTAGTTAATCAAATTAATCATCATTCTCCAAATGCTCTAAAAGAAAAGTTCTTTAATTTTTCAAAAAAAAAAAATTTTTTTTTTTTTGGCAGCCTCCCGGCGTCCCCTCCCCTCCAAGGGAGGTCAGGACGGCACTTGCCGTTATTTTCTTCCCGGCCGGACCTAAGGTCGACGGCGCGAGGCCTTGAATTTAAAACCATCTCGATCGGACCTAAGGTCGACGACACGAGGTCTTCAATTTAAAACCATCTCGGTCGGACCTAAGGTCGACGACACGAGGTCTTCAATATAAATTCTTCCTGACCGGATTTAAAATCAACGGTGCGATGATCTTTGCCTTAGCTATCCATAATTATTACAAAAAAATTTATTTAAAAAGAAAACTTAAATTAATAACTATAATCTGACATAATTTCGGAAGGCAATTGTAGTGAATTTAAGAATTTCAGAAGGAATAATAATGATTAAATCTGTGAGTGGATTTGAGAGAAATAAATAATAATTAAACTTATGAGTGGATTTGACAATAGAAAAAAAAAAGAATTAAACCTGTGTAAAATATGTACACTAAAGCGGATTTAATTTAATTTTTTTTTTTTGAGTGGTTTTATACAGGTTAGGTATTATATATATATTTTAGTAGAGATAGTACAAGACACTTATTATTATCAAATGAGAAAGGCACCCGTGAAGCAGCAAAGCAAAGAAAAGAAAAAAAAACTGTGGATATTCAGAAATAGGAGGCACGGACAGTGCAGAGCGGCACAGTTGCGATCTTCCGTGTTGAAGCGAACGGAGACGAACGACAAAAAGGGAAGAGGCGGAGGCGGACTGGGTAATCAACGGGAAGTGGGAGTTCGCCAACAGAGAAACGAAGAGCAAGATTTTTTTTTTTAGAAGAATTTAAAGTGTAAGTGCATCTTTTTCTCTTCTTCACCTTTTTATTGAATAGATCTGTGGATAGTAGTTATTGAACGAAGCATTGCGTCGTTTGGTTTCGGCGATGTGGGGTCGGCTTGAAGACGATGAAGAGATGCTTCTCTTCAAAAAAAAAAAAACTTTATTTCGCCACCCTTTTTAGCCTTTATTGCTTTATTAGTTTGCTGTACTACATTCTTTATGTGGCAAGGAAAGCATGCTAGCAAGTTTGCTTTTGATTTTAATTGCTGGACTCTTGTAAAATATAGTATCAAATAAGGCTATATATATATTTTTCTTTGAAGAAGATTTTACCATAAACATATCAATTACATCACACAATTCATCTTTTAACTGTATGGTGCTGGCATTCAATGTTTGTCTAAATGGGAACAACCTGTAAGGTTATATATATATTTTTTTAAACATGTAACTTTCATTCAGGTGTTCGTTGAACAAAATTTTTAAATCTTTTGAGATCGATTAAATTTTGAAAACCCATTTTTTATCTTGAACCTGCACAAGATTTTCACCTTTTTGTGACAAGATGCTTCCATTTTTTTTTTGGTTAAAAAAAAGTTCATATGAGACTTTGAACACCACTTCAGCTGGATGTGAAGTGGCTGGATGTGAAGTGGCTCTTGATAGCATTAGATGAAGACTAATTTGACAATTCATAATATTTCCATTGAGATATAATATCAATTTCCATGAACAGTCTTTACCTTCAAATCTTCCTGAAGTTTGCTTGCTTTCATTGCCAACTTAAGACTTCACATGTTGATTTGATTGTTGGTTGATAAATCAAAATTTTAAGACAATTTGTAGGAAAGTTAGAAACAGTAGGCTGAAATTAATAGTATAAAATGATTCTTGATGCAAACAAATTTTATTCTTTGCTTTATCAATTTTATTTCTGTCAACAATGCTTAAAATATGAAAACTACCCAATTTAGCAAAAATTTGAATACAACAGGGTTCTATAAATACATTCTATGAAAGACAAAATAAGAGAATAGAGGCTCAACATAAATCTAACCAAATCTTAGATATAAACACAAATATGATATACATTAAGGACAAAGCCTATTAGCAATTTTAGAAGAAAAATGTCACCACCTTAGTGGACATGAATATATATCTCACTACAACGGTCCAGGTTATAACCTGCGTGCGAGATCTAACATTTCAGAATTTTCCGTCGTCTTCAATCTTCCCGTTGTCATCTCCTCCGATGACTACGAACAACAGCTCCCCTTCTTCCTCTTCTTCCGCCACTATCTCTTCTTCCTCTGAAGCCAATAATCGTAACCCTAACCCTAGTTCCAGCTTTAGTAACACGATGCACTCCTGGTGGGAATTCATCTCCAAGGCCCAGCCCCGCATCCATGCCCTCTCCTCTCTCCTCACTTCACCTTCTCTTATCTCCCTCGCCGAATCTGACCGTCCTGCTCGCTCCCTTCTTAATTCTAGTGACGCCTACCACACCGTCTCTGCTGCGCTTTCCAACACCTCTGCTGGGTCTGGTGACGATCCACTCTGCCAGTGGCTCTACGAGACGTACCAGTCTTCAGATCCCGACCTCTGCCTCGTTGTTCTTGCTTTTGTTCCCCTCCTTGCTGGCCTATACCTCTCCCGTGTGGTCACCTTTTCTGTCTCTTCGGCATCTTGTTCTGCGCCTTCTCTTACCGGTTTTGAAACCATACTTCTCGCGCTCTATGGCTCCGAGGTCAAGGTCCGCTCAGGCAAACCTCTCCTCATATCTATTCTGGATCTATCACAGCCCTCCCTTTACCACACTCCGTCGAAAGGCTCTATTTCAGTGCATAAATCGACCACTGGAGCTCTCTCTCCGCTATTAGAGCCGCAGATAGCCGTGAAATCCACGAAGCGTGCATGTATTGTTGGAATTGCTCTTGATTACTACTACAGAAAGATATCTCTCATGCCTCCGTGTTCTAAGATTGATTTCTGTGAGTTTGTTTCGTCATGGGCTGGCCAAGATTGTCCGTGTCGCCATGAATTTGATGATGACATTAATTCATCTTTCTTGCCAGAGATGAGGAGCTTTGGTGAAGAAGGTGGAGATATTGAGAATGCAGCTGAGGAAATGGGTGGGTTGGCCATTCAAGATCGGTTGAATGGAGAATGCAAGTGGGAGGGGGTTGGAAGGAATTCAAGAAGAGGCTCAAGAGTTCCACTGCCTTGGGAGCTCTTGCAGCCAGTTATGAGAATTTTGGGGCACTTCCTTCTGGCTCCATTGATTCCACAGGATGTGAGGGATGCAGTTTTGGCTGCTGTCCGCTGTGTCTATGCACGGGCCTCACATGATATAACACCCCAAGTGATTCTAGCTGCTCAGAGTTCGATCCAGCTGGATAAGAGTACAAGGAAAACTGTCAAAGATGCACTGATGTTTGCTGCACCTGGGCCTGTGTCAAATCCAAGCACTCCTAGCAAGCCTAGGAGACCTGAGGTACTTTTGGCATCAAAATGATTCAACAAAGTATGTCATATTGGTTTCCTGGTGTCACGTATCTGTTTTTGTAGGCAGGTTACGAGGATGATTCTCTTATTATTGTATTAATGTGTAATGATTTCGTTACCCTCTACTTGTTGATGGATAGATTTGTTGATCATGGCTTAGCCTGCAAGTTTTTACTTCTTAAAAATTTAACTGAACTTCCATTAATGTGAATTACCGACAAGCCTTATAGAAAAAAAAACTAAATATATATATCTCACTACAAAATTTGTAGCCACTCATAAAATTATAACAGATCATAATGGTGCAATAAAATCAAACTATTTCATTTCCTAGAGTAGTAATATCTATAAGCAATGCATCATAGTCCTCTCATATGATCGAGATAAAACCACTAACATCATAGTTCCTCCTTGTGTTGCGTGGGCAGGTTCTGCTGTTAATGTCTTCCTTAAAATTTTGTCCAACTGCATCTCCTTAATGAAGTAATTATCGGAATTTTATCCATCCCTTATAGTAACAATTTATTAGACTAGGTTGCCCATGCTGAGACCATCTCCAACTGAAATGTTTAAGATGTGCTGTTCACCGAAGTCAAAATTTTTTAATTAAAAAAATTAAGTTAAAAATTATAAGTTATTAAGTGTAGGTTTTTTATTATTAATAATTTATAAATACAATATTTTTAAATAATTAATTTTTTTACATTAGATTATTCATTTTAATTATTTAAAATATTTTTTTATTTATAATTAAATACCAATTTATGTGTTCTAATATAAATTTTATTTTATTTAATAAATATTTATTTTAGTAAGATTTATTTTTGTTAAAATTTTAAAAAAGCCTAATTTAAAAAATTGATAAATATAAAAAATGAGATAGAATATTTTTTTTGAATTAAAAAATAGAGTTCAGTTGGCTGAATTTTTGAAGTGTTACGGCATTTTTTGCATGGAAAATGAGTTTTTCGTTTGGAGATGAACTGACCCGCAACTCTTTTATTTAGATGGCTTGGCCAGCAAGCAGCAACTCTATATAATTACGACAAAGCTCTCGCCACTAATCACAGAACAGCAAGAGAGAGGGAGAGAGATCACATGGCGTCTAACAAGCTGAAGCTCGAGGGGAAAGTAGCCATCATCACGGGCGGAGCCAGCGGCATAGGCGAAACCACCACCCGCCTCTTTGCCGCTCACGGTGCCTCAGTTGTCATCGCCGACATAAACGCTTCCCTCGGCCACCTCGTCGCCGCCTCAATCTCACCTCCCGGCCGCTGCTCCTTCATCCACTGCGACGTCCGCAACGAACTCGACCTTGCCGCCGCCGTTGACCATGCCATTACCACCTACGGCCGCCTTGACATATTGTTCAGCAACGCCGGCGTGGCCGGCCCCCCCACCGGAGTCCTCGACCTCGACCCCGCCGGCCTAGATCACACTCTCGCCGTCCACGTCCGCGGCACCGCGCTGGCTATCAAACACGCCGGGCAGGCGATGGCCGCGGCAGGGACTCGGGGGTCCATCATCTGCACGGCAAGCGTCGCCGGAATACACGGCGGGTTCACGCCAGCGGCCTACATGACCGCAAAGCACGCGGTTTTGGGGCTTGCGAAGGCGGCGGCTGCGGATCTGGGTGGGAAAGGGGTGAGGGTGAATTGCGTGTCCCCGTATTTGCTGGCGACGCCGCTGGCCTGCGGGGCGTATGGGATGGACGCGGCGAAGTTGGAGGAGACTTCGAGCGCGGGGGCGATCCTGAAAGGGACGGTGCTGAGGGCAGATGACGTGGCTGCCGCGGTGCTGTTCTTGGCCTCCGACGACTCTGCTTTTATAAGCGGACATAACCTCGTCATCGACGGCGGAGTGACGGTGGTTAACACCACGTTACCAAAGTTTGTCGAAGGGAAATACGACTTGGCCTGAAACAGATAGTTCATTTAGAAGTTTCAATAAAAATTCGACTAAGTACTGTGTCGAACTTTATGTAAGTTTGTGTTCGTCGTCATCTTTTAATTTGGGGTTGTAAGTCTTTGTCATTATTGGTTGGGTACTCCATGAAGTTGGGTTACTAGAATGGAAGAAATTGCACTGTGACATTTAAGCTCCGAGCTCATTAATGATCCTGTCGTTTGTAAACATAATATAAATTTCAATATTTGATAAATGGGATAAGAAAACTTTCATTAAAGAGTCCTTATATGACATCCATTCACATCCAACACTATTTTCTGTTTTTAGGAATTAGATCATGAAAGTTGGGATGATACACTTATTTGCGTAATCATATGCTTTATTTGTGCAAAACACATTTAATCAAAGGAAACGTGATGATTTTAACCATTTTGTATTCCCCCTCTATAGATACTTAACAACCAGATGAATTACAATTACTAAGAGTGTCAAAACAGGTTAACGGGTCGGATTTGGGCCAATATGAAATTGACCATATCCAAATCTTGACAACCCAAACTCGACTCATTTAATAAAAATGTCAAAAAGATGGACCGAATTTGATCCACTGGCAACCGGAATGACTGGAACCTGATTGATAATTCATTTTGATTAAAAAAATTTTAGTTTATCAACTATAAATATTAGGTTAATTGATAAAAAATTGGCCCAAATTCAAAATTTTTTTGGGTCGAGTTGGTGGTTGGGTTATTTTTTGATACCATTAGCAAGAACCAATGGTGTAACACCCTAAGATCAAATTTTAGAAGAATTATCTATTTAAATATCTTAATTAATTAACCAGAGCTTCTATGAATTCATGAACATAAATCACATAGGAAAGAACTAAAAATCATATATATCAAAACATAATACTATATACATCCCTCAATACTCATGTTCAATATCCCTAAAAATCATATATAAAACCATACATTCATCAGTCTATTTTTTAGCTTTTGATTACAAAATAATAAAATTAAAGAAAATGCAGAAACAATAAAGCTTCCTTCATACAAAAAAGTTGCTTTTCCAGAAGAAACCCCAAAAAAGCTACTAGTCCAAAGCACATAAAAAAGCATCCATCACAATGGAAAAGAGCAAGGAGAAAGGGGACATCCTTGCCTCAACCCATAAGAGGAATTAAAAAATCCCTCAAGAACACCATTAATGCAACTACTTACATGGGTATATATATACAGTTGTTGCGGGCTAGAATATACGCGGCGATAGAGTTATAATTCTACGTATTAGTGTTGTACAGATATCCAGCTCACACACAGATAACATAAGATTTTTTAAGCAGAAAACCCTAGAAAGGGGAAAAATCACAGGGGCCTAGCCCAGTTGAAAGTGATTTTATTAGAATTTGAGAGAGTACAGTGGGCTGTCTCGTCCTTGAGGGCAATCAGCTTATAAATGTCAACCGTATGGTTGAAGTCTAGTGACAAAGGGGGGTTAGATGAAAGTCTGGCATCACTTGGTGGTCCGGCTTGGCAGTCCGGCATCACTTGGAAGTTCGGGTGTGCGTTGGTAGTTTGGCAGAACTCCAGTGTAAGTCGGTGGTTTGGTAGAGGTTCGACAGAACTTCGACGTTAGTTGGTGGTTCGAGAGAAGTTCGGCAGAACTTCGGTGTCAGTCGGTGGTTTAAGAGAAGTCCGGGCATCAGTCAGTGGTTCAACGTAACTCTGGCGTCAATCGGTGATCCGGTAGAACTCCAGTGTCAAGCGGTGGTCTGGCAGAACTCTGGTGTCAGGCGGTGGTCCGGTGAAACTCCGGGCGGTGGTCGAGGAGGAGCGAGGCAAGAGCGATCTCCGATCTCTCTCTTACTTCTATTCCTTTGGCTTGGATCCCTTTTCATAAGAAAAGGAGGGTTCTATTTATAGATTTTCTAGAGTGGCATGGCTTATAGATAAATGGGAGATCAAGGGTATTTTGGGAGTGGTTTGGATGGATAGCCGATGTTGAATCCCTTGATCGTATATCATTTATTGGGCATTTAAATATCCTAATGATATCAGAATTCAATGATCTTTAGCTCGTTGGATTTGGCTCGACTCGTCGAGCCGCTCGATTTGACTATAAGCATGTCATGTTTGAAAAATATTTGGTAATCCAAATTATGGTTTGAACCATCTAATAATGATTTTGGGTCCTTGATTTGGACCCATTTGGGCTTAAATTGAGTCGAACTTGGTCGTTGGGTTCATATTTTTAAGATATTCAGTTCGACTGTAAGTTTATTGAAATTGGAGTTTGGATGGTCTCAATTTTAATTTCGAAAGTTTCCAACTTGATTTTACCTCGACATTTATGCCTGATGAAGATAATTTTTTTGATGATGTATCAACAGTATATGCAAGATTGATGTCATGATGTGTGGTGAGGATTGATTTTATTTATTATGTGGTTTTGGAGAGTACTGAAGGACAAGATGGGCACATGGTTCTCCCTTATGTCACGTGGGCAGGTTCTGCTATTAATGTCTTCCTTAAAATTTTGTCGAATCACATCTCCTTAAGGAAGTAATTATAATAATTTATCAGACAAGGTAGCCCGTGTTGAGATCATCTCCAACTGAACTATTTAAGATGACTAGTTTTATTGCACGAGCATGAAATGCACGTGAATAAAAAATTTAAAATAAAAATTTATATTAAAATTATTTTAATTATATTATCAATTAAAAGCCATTTTCTCTAAAATTTTCCACAATGAATTATCATTTATCCAAGTCTAACAGAAGATTTTCACATTCCCTAGTTTAAGAGTGATGCAAGCTATAATAGAGTTTCCAATATATTTTAATGCCTTCTCAAAATGTGAAATGTGTATTACCATACTAACAAATAAAAATATAGGTCATATATAATAATAATTTAGCAATGAGGTACCAAACATAGAGTTCCATAGACTTTCAATCTTTGTTATTTCATGAAGTATAAGGCACCACATCTAAAGTTTTACAAACATCATTAACTTCCAATGCATGTAAATATATAGGTTGAATAAATGCAGATTATAAAACCACTTGTATAGGTTGAATAAATGTATATAATCAAATATAATTTACATGATGATGTCAAAATAACACATTCCACTTCGTGCAATGGCTCTCTAGTTTTCTAGGCGATTTTGTGGCGATCTTAGGGCTCTTCACGTCTCCGCCTCTTATGGTGTCGTCTCCCCGATTTGTTTGTGGTTTTGTTATTTCCTTTCTGCTTTTCTCTGCTTTGGGTTTTCATTACTGTGTTTTGAGGTTTTTTTTATGATTTCTTGTGGGGGGAGATGACGTCTCCGACAACGTCGTCTATCCCCGCTTCTATTTTGCTACCTGGTGGTAAGACTCGCTCTTTTAAGGATGTTTTGGCGGTTTCTTCTTCTTCTTCTGCTAGGATTCAGTTTGTACACTCTTTCTTCAAAGGTTGCCCTGCCCTAATTTTTGAGGATTCTGTTATTTTGCAGCTAGCTGCGCCCTTTGCTTTCACCTTGGTTGGGAAATTTCTTCTTCGTCGTCCTAACTTAGATGTGATCCGTAAGTTTTTTGTTCGCCTCAAACTTTCGAGGTCCTTCCATATTGGTCTGTTGGATCCGCGCCATATATCTATTCAGCTCTCCAATGATTTAGATTATAGTCATATTTTCTCTAGGAGAATGTATTATATTCAAGCTTGTCAAATGAGGTTACTCAAATGGACACCAGATTTTGATGTTCGTGAGGAGTCCCCAATTGCGCCTGTTTGGCTTTCCTTCCCTAATTTACGTCTGCATTTTTTTAGTTCTCAAATTCTTTTTGGCCTGGGCTTGGTATTTGGTCGTCCTCTGCAAACCGACCAAGCTACGGCTTCTCTATCTCGTCCCTCGGTTGCTCGGGTATCAGTGGAAATGAATGTGTCCAAGAAATATCCTAATGAAATTTGGCTTGGGTCAGAATATAATGGCTAATTTCAAAAAGTGGATTTTGAGAATCTTCCTACCTTTTGTTCTCATTGTAAGATGCATGGTCATGGAGTCAAAGATTGCTTTCGTTTACACCCTCATCTTTGTAAGGATAAAGTCCCTGTTAAAGCTGTATCGGTTAATAATGAAACTATGGGCAATGAGGCAAATGTGGCTAATCCTTTGAGTGTTTAGGGAATTATGGCTCCTTTGGGCAAAGAAAATCTTTCAGTTATGCAGGAACATGTTACGATAGAGGGCCTTGCTATTTTGGGTCAAGAAGAGTATGACAAAGCTTGTCAATCTACTATTGTTCTCTAAGAAGCAGAAGTGTCTAGCCTTTCTTCTGATAAAAATGGTGGGCAGGAGGTTGAAGAGCATATGATGAATACTAGTATTTATACGAACAATATTTCCTTTTCTAAAAATATTACCTATGCTACTAACAATGTTTTAACTGATAAGGATTCTACCGTGGTTACTAATATCTCTTCTGATTTAGCTGTTAATTTCTCTATTAATCCTATTTAGAATGGTGGTGTTGTGTTGGAAGGTGGTTCAATTGTGCAGGATATTGAGAAGGAAGTAAATGAAACTGATGAATTACCTCACCTAGTTAACGGAAGAAATGAAATCCTGGTTCAGGAGGATGATCTGAATTTTGGTGGTTGATATTCTACTGATTGGGTATTGCTCGATTGATACTACAGTGAGGGAAAATGATATTATGGAGGATGGTATATTTTTTGAGGATTATCCTTTACAGGTTAATCAAGTGGATCAACAGATTCTTTGTAAGTCTCCTTCAACCTCTAATTATAATTGTGATGCTTATATTGATTTAGATGTTTTAGGAATGGTCTCTAAATGCTTTACTGAAGATGATAGTGATACTAGTTTTATAAAATTTCATAGCAAAAGACGAAGAAAGAAACAAAATGTTATTTTGCAACCTACAAGGAATACTCGTTCACATACTCCCCATTAATGTTGTTGTTTTATGTTTAAGTCTATTATTTGGATTGTGAGGGGCATTGGTTGTCCCTCTTCTAGAATTCGTGTTAAGAACTTATGTCGTGTTCACAATGTGTTTATTCTTATTCTTCTGAACCTCTTATTTCGCCTTCTAGGTTGTCTTGCACCTCTCGATTTTTGGGTTTTACTAATGCTATTTCGAATGTTGCGAATAGATTTGGGTTTTTTGGAAGGATCCCGTCAAAATTTATGTTATTGGTGATTTTACTCAAGTTTTGCATTGTAAAGTTGAGACTTTTAATGTTCATTGATGTGCATCTTTTGTGTATGCGACATCTTCTTGTTACACTAGAAAAATACTTTGTGACTTTAATGCTATTGTGAATCCTTCCGAGAGGCTTGGAGGTTCTTCTCCTTCTTACCATTCTATGGAGGATTTTAGTAACATGATCTTAGATTGCAATTTGATTGATATTGGGCTTTCTGGTAATAATTTGACTTGGAATAGGGGCCACTTATGGCAACACTTGGACCGTGTTCTTTTCAATGATTCTTGGCTTAATTCTTTTAGCTCTATTAATGTGCAGCATCTTAGTAGAACTCTTTCTGATCATTCGCTCTAATCAATTAGCCTGAATGTTAGACATTTAAATGCTTCTTCACATTTCAGATTCTAGAATATGTGGTTACATCATGATTCCTTCTTAGATGTTGTCCAAACCAATTGGCATGCCCCTTTACATCTGGATAATTCATGTTTTGGGATGAGAAGACTTTGGTTTAAATTGAAAAGGCTTAAAGCAGATTTTTAAACTGGTGGAACCGTAATGTTTTTAAAAATCTTTTTTCCAATATTTTGAAGGTTGAGCAACATCTAGTTAATATTGACTCTGCTTGTCAAGTGGACCCTTCTGAGGGTGATTTCATCCTTTTAAGAAATGCTAAGGAGGTGCTTTTTAATTTACAAGCTCAAGAGGAGGTTTTTTGGAAACAGAAAGCTGTGGCTAAGCATTTGGTTGAAGGTGATAATAACACTAAATATTTTCATGCCTTGGTCAAAAGAAAGAGGGCTAAGAATTGTATTAATAAAATTCAACATCAAGATGGTTCTTTCACCAACAATTCTGTGGAAATCTCTAACTTAGCTGTGCGACATTTTCAGAACCATCTTAATAAGAATTTTTTTCCTGCTCAGATTGTTGACCATTCTTTTATTCCCAGGCTTATTTCTCTTGAGGATAATGACACTCTCTCCAAACCTCCTTCTCTTGAGGAAGTTAAAAAGACTATTTTTGGTATGAATAAGGATTCTGTTGCTGGGCCTGATGGTTTTACCACTCAATTTTTTCAAAAAACTTGGAACATTATCAATAATGATATTTTCTCTGCTATTTTAAATTTTTTTATGGTAATATTATGCCTAAATTTTTTTCGTCTACTTCTATTGTGCTTATTCCCAAAAATAATTCTGTTAGTACTTGGAATGACTTTAGACCTATCAGTTTGTGTACCTTTTTTAACAAATTAATTTCTAAAATTCTTATGAATCGTCTTACTGTTATTTTACCTAGAATTATTTCGCCTCCTCAGATGGGTTTTGTCACTGGTAGATCCATTACTGATAATATCTTATTGGCCCAAGAGTTATGCCATGATCTGGATGTCAGGGTTCGAGGGAGGAACTTGATTTTGAAATTAGATATTGCTAAGGCCTATGACAATATTGATTGGAACTTTATTTATCACATTCTGACTCTCTTTGGCTTTAATTCAGTTTTTATTAATCTGATTCGGAATTGCATTGAAGGTGTCCATTTTTTTGTTATTGTGAATGGTTCTAGTAAAGGTTTTTTTACTTCTTCTCACGGTTTAAGACAAGGTGATCCTATTTCTCCTGCACTGTTTATTATTGTGGCGGACTTTTTATCTAGGGGCCTTACCAATCTTTTTGAGCATAACCCTAGTCTGTATTTTAAAACCCTGGGTGGTATCCCCATTTCTCATTTATGCTTTATTGATGATTTTATTATCTTTACTAATACGTCTGTTAATAGGATTCATAAACTTATGGATTTTCTCTATGAATTTGAAAGGGTTAGTGGCTTATCTCTTAACACCAACAAAAGTTGTTTTATTGCTTCTAAGAGAATCACTAATGATTGTATTATTTCCATTCAAAATTTAACTGGTTTCATGCATGCCCAATTACCTATTAAGTACCTTGGTGTTCCTCTTTACAAAGTTAGAAAGAAAACTTTTCTTTTTTATGATCTAATTACTTTTATTCATAGTAAACTTGTCTCTTGGGATTCTAATTTTTTGAGTTTTGGTGGTAGAGTTACTATTATCAAAAGTGTTCTTTGCTCTTTACCTGTGTATATATTTCAAACTGTTCTTCCTACCCAAGCAGTTTGTAATACTGTGCGCAAACTGATCAATAAATTTTTTTGGAAAAGGCTCTTCTATGAATTCCAAAATTATATGGGCCGCGTGGGACAAATGCTGTGGTGCTTTGGATGAAGGGGGTTTAGGCTGTAAAAAAAATGAATGATTTAGCTATGGCGTTTTCTTTTAAACTGTGGCATAATTTTCATTCTAAGGTTAGCCTTTGGGCCAATTTTATGTATGCTAAGTACTGTGTTGGAATACACCCTTCCTCTTCTCAGTTTATTCAGAGTGGCTCTAGAGTGTGGCGTAGACTTTGCAAGGTTAAATGGGCTATCGAGCCTTTCATTTCTTGGGGGTTGGGGGAAGGTAATATTTTCTTTTGGCAAGACTGTTGGTTGGGCCAACAGTCTATTGATTCCATTTTAAATTCTCCTGCTAATTCTAATGTTACTATTAAGGTGAACTCTTTTTTTACTGATAATTGTTGGGACCTTCAAAAGCTTTCTAATGTTATTCCTGATTTTATTGTTCATCAAATTTTGAATTTGCCAATCAATACGGATTCTAAGGATATTATCCTTTGTGATTTTTCTAAAGATGGTATATTTCACTTAAAGAATGCTTGGCATGTCCTTAGAACTAGGAAGAATATTGATACCGTTTACTCTATGATTTGGCACAAAAGTATCCCGTCTATTGTGGCTGTGCTTGTTTGGAGACTTTTGCACAAATTTGTCTCTACGGATGACAATCTCATTAAAAGAGGTTTATCTTGCCTTCCAAATGTCAATGTTGTGGCCATTTGGAGAACATACATCATGTTTTTATTTCCGGTCCTATTGCTGTTAAAACTTGGGTTTTTTTTTATGACATGTTCCAGTTAAATTTTTTCAATGTGCATTTGTCCCTTCATGCTATGCTTCGGGCTTGGTTCATTAAATGCAATGGTCACATCCGAAATGTTATTCCTCCTCTCATCTTATGGTTTTTATGGTTGGAAAGAAATAATTCCTTATTTAATGGTGTTAAGATGAACCATCTTAAGGTGATTCAGAATGTGAAAGATAAGGTTTTGGCGCTTTTTCCTACTAAGTTACTTTCTAGTAAAAATTTTAAAAATTATTTTTCTGTGGATGGTATTTGCCTTGATTTTGTTAAGGGTTTTGGCGGGGTCATCCGTGACTATACTGGCAATCTTATTATGGCTTTTACGGGGCTGTCACATAATGGTAATGTTTTTAATGCGATCATCTTGGCTACTCTTTATGGTTTAAGGTTATGTGTTTCTCTAAATATTATTAATGTTATTATTGAGATTAACTATGATTATTATTCTTGCTTCTTTAGCTGTATTGATGACTCAGCGTGTTGCCCTGAGTTACTTTATATAGTTAGGGAGATCAAAAATTTGATTAAGGTGTTGAATTCCTCTTTATCTCATATTTGCAATGTTGTTAATGCTAGTGCTAATTGGTTAACTCATTGGGGTTGCAACCTTGATTCTGTCACTGATTTTATTGGGGTTAATATTCACATGCCTCTGAAAGGTCTGCTTAGACTTGATACTCTCGGTTTTCCTTATGTTCGGTGTTGATTCCCTATTTTGCCTGCTCGTCGATCTGCTTTTCTCGTTTCTATTGTTCATGTTGCTGTTCTCTTTCTTCTTTAAGCTCTGGGTTGTTGTGTTTGCTTTGGGTGTTGGTGTTGTGCTGGTATGCTGGTTATCCCCTCCTTTTGGTGGTCTTGTTGTTCTGTTTTTCTTAGTTTCTGGGTTGTTTTGCGGTTTCTTCTGGGTGGGAGCTCTTTCCGTAGCCTCTGGAGCTTTGTTGTTGGCTGCTGCTGTATCCTTGGTGCCTGTTTGGCTATTATGGTTGCTTTGGTTAATTTCTTCCATTTCGGCCATTTAAGTTCCATTTTGCTGGTTCTGCCCTTTGGTTACTGTGGTGACATGGTGTTTTCCCTACTGTTACCTTTATTGGCTGTGTTTTGTTGGTGGTTGGGTTTTCCTGGAGCTTGTATTTCATGTTGTTCCATTTTCATGCTCCCAGGGTGCTGTTTCCTCAATGGGGTGGCTGTTGCTTCCCTGATCGGGTGGCTATTCGCTGGTTTTGGGATTTCTGTTTTAGTAATAATTAGATTGGTAACTGCTGGGTGGGTTTTTACTTTCCTATTTTTTGACCGTTACTTTTGTCACGGGCTTTACTTCTCTTTGCAAAATTTTAGCCTTGCAGGTATTTGTAGAAAGCTCATGCGGGATAAGGTTTTGGTGCTGGAGGAGCTGATGATGCTGGTTGCCACTTTTTGTTACTCATCTCATTTTTGGGTGCTCGTTCTTTTGCACCGTAGAATGTTCCTAGGTTTATCTATATTTTGATTTAGTAGAGGACTCAAGCTCTTAGATTTTTTGTTTTACTTTATTTTTGTAGCTTGTTCGAGCAGTAGTGAGCTTGAGACCTCTCTAAGGACTTTGTAATTTTGCCCGGATTAACACTTAGGCCCCCACCGCGAGGTTTCCCCATATATATATATATAATTTACCTAGAATGAGATCTTAATATAAAATAGATAACATAAATAAATGTAGACACCTAAATTACCTGTATGGCACACTTGTAAGTAAACAATAGAGATCAACAACAGAGTTATACAGTTTGATAATATATTGGCTAACAAATGCTCTACATCAAAATTGCTAGCTTAACAAATGAGTGGAACATGAATTGTTTGTGAACATCAAACTTTATTGACACCTCTACATAGAAGATATAAAGTAAATAAAATGTATAATAAATAAATTTAGACACCTAGATTACTTTAAATAAATAAAGAAGACTAATTAAAAAGATAGAAGATTAAGACTTAGGTATTTAAATAAACAATAAAAATAATACCATGTATCATTTATGTCTTATCATAAAATATAAATATCATCTAGTTAATTCTAAGCAATTGTCATCTTATTATAATAGCATTTATAACATATTATTTCATATTATTCTGAAAATTTTTTTCACATATGCTAATCTTTTACAACCTCTAACTTATATAATACCTCCGATGAAAATTATTTGATCGATAAGTTATAAATATTTTAGAATATTAGATGAAATAATTCTAAATTTGAATTTCTTAATTTGAAAAAAAAATTGAGGAGTGACATATAACAATTAATAAAAAATGCTTCACGAAATTGAGAAATAAGTGAGGATCACAGGGTAAAACAAATACAATTTTTAATTATAATTATAAAAAAAAATTTATGTAATTATTCATGTACCATTTTTTAATTTTGGATAAACCCTTTTGGCTCCTCAGTTTTAAAATCATAATCGTGCCTCTAGAAACATTAAAGCATTAACAAAAAAACTATGTGAAGCATGAATTAAGCATGTTGATGAATTTGAATGTCGTTATTTATCTTAAAAAATAAGTAGATTTTTTTTAAATATTTTTTTGGTAGCATTTTTCTCCAATATGGACATTCACCAAAAATTGACTCAAAATATTCTAAGGTTTCTTTTTGTAAGGGAATAACTGCGGATGGGTTTACATAATTATTTAAAAATTTTATTATTTAAAATAAAAAAAATTTATGAAAATAGCAAATGAAAACCATTGTATTAATCTCAATATATTAATGATGTATTTAAACTTAATTAGCACTAATAGTATTAGACCCTAAATTACTTTGATAAATAAATAAGATAAATAATTAAGACTAAGACATTTAAATAAACAATAAAAAATAATACCATGGAGCATTTATATTTTCTCATGAAATATGTATATCATCTAGTTTTAAGCATTCATCTTTTTATCAATTTTTTTATTTATAAAAACCCACAAACGGGCCTACACGTTAATTCATCAAAAAAGGAATTAAATGTTCGCTAATGATCAAAGAACTATAATTAAAAATTAAAAGAAACCTAAAGAGTCAATGATCCAAATTACAATACATAAAAAAAGAAAGATTAATTATCTTTATTCAAAAGTTGATGCAAACAAACAATATTAAAATTTACTCTTAATAAATAATATGTGTTCAAAAGTAATTAAAATAACATAATAGAATTACAACTGTAATATATATTAATGATAATCATAAAATTGGTATTATAAATTAATAGCTAGCACATATTTCATAAGGTTGAAGATTTAAATTAATTATATCAATATGAAAAAATATCATGCAAAATTCAATAAATTATATCTCCATAATTAATTAAAAAATATACATCCAATTAAATAACTTTATGTATACTTGTCCATAAAATAATGTAAATTTTTTGGCCAACTGAAATAATAGATTAACGAATATGATCAATGAATTTTAAATATGTATTATTTAAAAATATAAATAAATTATATGTGTTAGAAAGAAAATAAAATAACATGATATAATTACAAATTAAATATATACTAAAAATAAAATTTTTGAATATAAATAATATCAAGAATATCTATAGGATTTTAAGAATTAATTAAGTATTGTTATATAAGAGTATTTATAGAAAATTTAAAAATTATCAAAAGAGAACCAATATGATCCAACCAACTTCAATGCATGCATATGATTACAATAAAATGGCCTTTGTATTAGAAAATTTTTAAAACTTCAATAGCCACAATTTTTCTTAGAATTTAATAGTTATATGTTGAAAAGCAAAATCTTTGACAAATAAATAAAAATAGTTTATTTTTCGTAAAAATAATTGTGTGTTGTTTCACCAAATAATTTGAATCATTTTAAAAAAGTTATAAAGAAGATGAATACATATTTTGTAATTGTAATTTTGAGTAATAAGAAATATTTTTAAATAATAAGAGATGTTGATGGAAATATCTTATCTTTTAATTATTAAAATTCGGTGTATTATTTCAACTTTGATTCTTATTAAAATATTTTTTTAATTGATTTAGAGAAGATGAAAAATTTTGATAGAATATAACATCGTGCATATAATTTTGCATTCACATATGATTTATTTTCTTAATTTTCATAATTTTTTAAGATAAAAATTGTAGAATTTGGTTACTGTTGCGGGCTAGAATATACGCGGCGGTAGATGTTAATCCTATGTCTTAGCGTTGCATGGATATCCAGCTCACACATAGGGAACACAATGTTTTTATGTGAAAAACCCTAAAAAAGGGAAAAAAAACCACGGGGCCTAGCCCAGTTAAAGTGATTCCACTAGAACTTTAGTTAATTATAGAGGGTTGACTCGCCTCTAAGGGCGATCAGATTACAAATATCAACCGTCGGGTTGAAGTCGGGAGTATGTAAAGGTTTGGTATTTCACTAGCAGAACCTTGGGGTCTTTTGGTGGTCTGGCAGAACTTCGAGTCCTGGGCGGTAGCCCGGCGGAGTATAGGGCCACAGGTGATGGTCCGGCGAAGAGCAAGGCCTCAAGTGAAGGTCCGATGAAGTGCAGGGCCTCAGGTGGTGGTTCGGTGAAGTGCATGGCCTCAGGTGGTGGTCTGGCGAAGAGCAGGGCCTCAGGTCGTGGTCCGGCGAATAACAGGGCCTCATGTGGTGGTTCGGCAAAGAGCAGGGCCTTAGGTGGTGGTCCGGCGAAGAGCAAGGCCTTAGATGGTGGTCCGGCGAAGTGCAGGGCCTCAGGTGGTGGTCCAGCGAAGTGCAGGGCCTCAGGTGGTGGTCCGGCGAAGTGCAAGGCCTCAGGTGGTAGTCCGGCGAAGTGCAAGGCCTCAGGTGGTGGTCCGGCGAAAAGCAAGGCCTCAGATGGTGGTCCGACGAAGAGCAGGGCCTCAGGTGGTGGTCCGGCAAAGAGCAAGGCCTCATGTGGTGGTCCGGTGAAGTGCAGGGCCTCAGGTGGTGGTCCGACGAAGAGCAAGGCCTCAGGTGGTGGTCCGGCCAAGAGCAGGGCCTCAGGTGGTGGTCCGGCAAAGAGCAAGGCCTCAGGTGGTGGTCCGGTGAAGAGCAAGACCTCAGGTGGTGGCCTGGTAAAGTGCAGGGTCTCAGTAGGTGGTCCGGCGAAGAGCAAGGCCTCAGGTGGTGGTCTGGAGAAGAGCAGGGCCTCAGGTGGTTGTCCGGCGGAACTCCGGCGGTGGTCGAGGAGGAGCAAGGGGACAAGAGCTCCCTCTTTTCTCCTTTTGGATTAGGTGTCCTCTTTAAGGAGGAGAGGGGGCTCTATTTATAGATTTTTGGGAGTGGCATGGCCCGTAAATACAAGGAAGATCAAGGGTAGTTATGGAGTGATTTGAATGGACGACCGATGTTGAATCCCTTGATCGTGGACCATTCGCCGAATATTTGGAGGCCTTAGAGATATCGCCTGATTGGATTCGTCTTGTCGGGATGCACGATTCGATTATAAGCAGGTCATATTTGGAGATTGTTTGGTAATCCAAATTATGGTTTGAATCTTCCAACCGTGCTTCAGACCCTTGATTTGGACCCATTTGGGCTCGGATTGGGTTGAATTTGGTGTCATTGGATTTGTATTTTCGAGACGTTCAGTTCGACTATACGTTTGTCAAAATCGGAGTTCGGGTGGTCCCAATTTTAATGTTTGAAGTTTCCAACTTGATTTTGCCTCGAGATTCATGCCCGATCAAGATAATTTTTTTGACGATGTATCAGTTACGAAATCCTTTCTATTGTAAACATTTGTATAATAATAAAGACAACTACTATTGTTTGTTTAGAAAGAACATAAGTTGTATTATTGTTTAATACAATTATATGCAAACATTAAATATAAAATCAGATCAATCGATTACTTCATAACAGATGAGTTAAGCTCATATGCATACATGAAAAATGGGAGAGCAATGGAAAGTGTTGACTACTTAACTCATCTCCAATGTCAAAGATAAACTCTGATTATCACGCTAGGGAAGCTTTTTCTTCCTCCATTGCTACAAATAAGTTCCAGCGATCCCTTCTTCGATTTTGGCTTTATTAAGGAGTTCCTCAACGTATTTTAGATATTTAATGTGAGGAGTTTCATAATTTAATGTATAATAATAATTAAGAATAAAAGAGTTGCCTAAGAATTTTAATTTCTAAAATGGAATATGAATCATTCATATAATAATGTTAGATGGATGGTTAGTTTAATACTCATAATTAATTAATTTGATTTTTACCAATTTTAATTTCAGATAGTTAATGTGAGGAGTTTCATAATTTCAGATATAATAATAACTGGGAATATAAAGAGTTACACTTATATAGATTTATTAATTTTTTATAATATAATAAATGGACAAGATAATTTTAAAAGAAATAAAACGGATGGCTAAGATTTAAGGTGAAAGAAAATTCAAGCGACTTTTATAATAGTAGTATAGATTTATCGTCCGCCATTCACTCTTCTCGAATGCTAAATCGCATGTCAAATTCGACAGATGAACAATATGATGCCAATACTGATGTCGCACTGTTCACTAACATCAATTTTTTTTAATTCAAAAAATTATGGTAAAAATTATAGGTTACTAAATATAGGTTTTTTATTATTAATAATTAAAAATTAATAATTTATAAAAACATTATTTTTATATAATTACTTGTTTAACATTAGATTATTCATTTTAGTTATTTTAAATATTTTTTATTTATATATAACTTATGTAATTTATGCTTTATAATATAAATTTTATTTTATTTAATAAATATTTATTTTAATATGATTTATTTTCATTGAAAAAATTTTAAATAAGTTTAATTTAAAAAATTGATAAATATAAAATCATGATTAAAAATAAATATAAAAAAATGAGACAGAATTTTTTTTAATTTCTGATATTAAAAAAAGTAATAAAAAGGAGCAATGTTAATATTTAAATTATAAGAAGGAGCATAATCTCAAAATAATTTAGAAAGGAGCAAACTAATTAAACCGTTTGGTGCATTCTATAGAATGCACCAAATGGTTTAACATTTTCAGAATGCATTCAACCATTTGGTGCATTCTATATAATACACCAAATGGTTTGATATTTTTGGATTGCATCAAATCATTTGGTACATTCTATAAAATGCACCAAATGGTTTAGTGAACATAACAAAATTTTGACCAAAATATCATTAGTATAGTAATTAGTTGATTAATCATGTACAATAAACATATTTTAAATACAAGCAAAATCGTCCATATAGGAAACGGGCTAGTTGCTCATTAATCAAAATTTGTTTAAAAAAAATCATATACATTATAAGTTTGTAAATTGATATATATTTATAGAATTGGCAAATTATTTTTACAATCAAAAAGTCATTACTGTCTTCTTTTTATTTTGAAATATTTATAAGTTTGATATAAATTAGTAATTAAATTAGATGTAAGAGTTTTAAACTTATTCTTTGACATAAATTATAAAATTGCTTATTTATTTTATATTTTTTTTCTGAAATATTATAAATTTACGCATTCAAATTTTTTTAAATAATGAAAACAAAAGAATTTAAAAGTACGTATAAATTAAATTGAATGTAAGTGTTAATTAATTTAGAAATTTTTTATTACAAATTATTTATTATTTTAATATAATTAGTATCATATTATGAATTACTTTATTTGTCAACATTTGAATTTTTGCAAATAATACTATTATTTATCTAATTTAAATTTATTTGGTAATATTATATCCCTGGATTTCAAAAAGTACTAAAATTTAAAATATAAGAAGAATAAGTAAATTTAAGAAGAACCAACATTTCAATAATAATAAGAACATTATATTAAAAACTACATTCATACAAACACGAAAACATAGATCCATAAAACTTAATAACTTCGATGATAACAGATACAAACCACATTCAAACCACATTTGAAATTTACTTAATTAACTAATACACCTAAAAAAATTCTAAAAACCCTTCAAGAATTCTTGATCACCATGCGCATGCGAGCTTGGAATTGGGACTGAGTTAGGCAGCAATTGAATTTTTGTTGAAACCAATGCTGGACACATTGCTAGTCCTATGCATTGAGAAACTCCTTCCTCTTTTTACCTGGCCAATATATCAGATTCTCATATGTTTTAACGAGGAATGTATCTGTTGCCGGATGTCATTTACGATAAAGAATACAATGATTTATATCAGCTGTTGGGTTCTCCACAATCAACTCAAAAGACCCATCTTCACGGCGTCTAATTTCAGCAATTCTAGCCTTCATAAAGTTAATAGGCACTATATGTCCCCCTTGTTGCATAAACCTCATTTGCAGAAATCTTCAGTCCTTTTCATTCAAACCGGCTTCATCCCTGCAAGATGGAATCGTTATAACTTCACCGTACGTGTCTCATAATATACAATCTTCCATGTCTGACCAGTAGTGCATACAACACAGATAAATTTTATTCGATCTGGCCAACTCCTCTAACCTATCATCAGTGGAATGCACTAAATATTCCCTCAATTGATTGCTACCCTGCATAATTAACTGCTTCAAAGAAATTTTTGGTCTCCTATACATTGCACAAGAAAATAGAACAAGCAGAAGAAGATTTGTAGAGGAAGTGGAGAATGCAGGATACCTGTGGCATGCATACAAAGAAGAAAAACATGCTCAATTTATAGGAGAAGTCCATTAGATTATATGAGCATTAATTAGATGGCTAGAATTAAATGAATACTCCAATTTCACATTACTGTCAGATTTGACAATACAATTTGATTTAACAATACAAGCTGATTTAGTAATACATCCTGATTTGATAATATAAAATGATGTGATAATATATAGCGACGTTATAGCTCAGATTTCTTCAATGTGCCACATACTATTTTGATAATACATACTGATTTGACAACACAATCTTTTTGACTGTGTTTATAATTTAAAATTTTATTTTATTTTTTTGAAAATTGGTTAGGAGTTAAGATGTTTTGTATTGTCAATTCAATTTATTATTAAATGTTAAGAAATTTGAGCTCTCAAATTGGTAGCATATTCGCTAAAATCAGTCAAAAATAACTAACAAAAACTCGAATATTTGAATTTCACCCAAAATGCTATATTTAACAAATTTATTAATACAAATCTTTGAAAAAAAAATTTCTTTAACCGAAATATGCAACTTCTTATACTACTGATCTATGTTATAGTTCTAACAAAAAAATTATGCTACAACTTCAAATAAAACTCAATATTAAAAATTTAAACAATTCCACTCTTTAATTAAAGTGCACAATTAATTACACTAGCATTTACAAATAATCTAACAAAAATTATGATGTTCAAACTTCAAACAAATATCTTTAATGAATGAATAATTTATATCAACCACTTACCTTAGAAACTTGAGCAGAGATCCAAACATTTGCCACACTTCGTCTGCAATTCGTTAAGGAGCTTTCATCGTTCTGTATTATAAAGCCAACAAAAGAATCAAATAAACTTAAGTAGAGATCAAAGCTTCTTACTTTATTCCCCTTTGGACGAGGGAACGAATGTTGAGCAAAATGCGCTTAATCATTTGGTCCATTCTATAGAATGCATCAAATTGTAGAATGCAGCAACCCATTTAATTAGTTTGTTCCTTTCTAAATTATTTAAAATTATGCTCCTTATAATTTAAATATTAAGATAGCTCTTTTTTAAATTTTGTTCTTAAAAAAAATGGAGTTCAGTTGGCTGAATTTTTGAAGTGTTACCGCATTTTTTGAAGTGGAAATTGAGCTTTTCGTCTGGAGATGGCCTGACCCGCAACTCTATATAACGACAAAGCTCTCTCCATTGATCACAGAACAGCAACACACAACAGCAAGAGAGAGAGAGAGAGAGATCACATGGCGGCTAACAAGCTGAAGCTCGAGGGGAAAGTAGCCATTATCACGGGCGGAGCCAGCGGCATAGGCGAAACCACCACTCGCCTCTTTGCCGCTCACGGTGCCTCAGTTGTCATCGCCGACATAAATGCTTTCCACGGCCACCTCGTCGCCGCCTCAATCTCACCTCCCGGCCGCTGCTCCTTCATCCACTGCGACGTCCGCAACGAACTCCACCTTGCCGCCGCCGTTGAGCACGCCATTACCACCTACGGCCGCCTTGACATATTGTTCAGCAACGCCGGTGTGGCCGGCCCCCTCACCGGAGTCCTCGACCTCGACCCCGCCGGCCTAGATCACACTCTCGCCGTCCACGTCCGCGGCACCGCGCTGGCGATCAAACACGCCGGGCAGGCGATGGCTTCGGCAGGGACTCGGGGGTCCATCATTTGCATGGCAAGCGTCTCCGGAATACAAGGCGGGTTCGCGCCGGTGGCCTACGTGACCGCAAAGCACGCGGTTTTGGGGCTTGCGAAGGCGGCGGCTGCTGAGCTGGGTGGGAGCGGGGTGAGGGTGAATTGCGTGTCCCCGTATTTGCTGGCGACGCCGCTGACCTGCGGGGCGTATGGGATGGACGCGGCGAAGTTGGAGGAGCTTTGGAGCGCGTTTGCGATCCTGAAAGGGACGGTGCTGAGGGCAGATGACGTGGCTAAGGCGGTTCTGTTCTTGGCCTCCGACGACTCTGCTTTTATAAACGGACATAACCTCGTCATTGACAGCGGAGTGACGGTGGTTAACACCACGTTACCACAGTTTGTCTAAGGGAAAAACCACTTGGCCTGAAACAGATAGTTCATTTAGAAGTTTCAATAAAAATTCGACTAAGTCCTGTGCAGAACTTATGTAAGTTTGTTTTCGTCGTCATCTTTGAATTTGGGGTTGTAGGTCTTTGTTATTATTGATTGGGTACTCTACAACATTGGGTTATTAGAATGAAAGAAATTGCACTATGACATTTAAGCTCCGAGCTCATTAATGATGCTATGTCGTATGTAAACATAACATAAATCTAAATATTTGATAGATGGGATAAGAAAACTTTCATTAAAGAGTCCTTATATGACTACACTATTTTCTGTTTTTAGGGTTTAGATCATCAAAGTTGGGATGAATACTTCAGTCGGGAGAGGTAGATAAGATGCACCTATTTGTGTAATCATATGCTTTACTTGTGTAAAACACATTTAATCAAAGGAAACGTGATGATTTTTAACCATTTTGTATTCCCCTATAGAGAGACTTCATAACCAGAAGAATTACAATTATTAAGGTGTTAAAACGAGTTAACGGGTCGGTTTTGGGCCAACACGAAATTGACCCGATCTTAATCTAGACAACCCAAATGCGACTCATTTAATAAAAAGGTTAAAAAGATGGCCAAATTCGATCCGCTAGCAACTCAAATGACTTGAACCTGACTGATAATTTGTTTTGATTAGAAAAATTATAATTCATCAACCATAAATTTTAGGTTAATTGATAAAAAATAAGAGGATCATATCAATAAGCAGAATAATTTAAGAAAAAAAATATTAAATGGGTCATTTAAGGTCAAGGATGAATTCGCGGGTCACACTAACCCAACACATTTATTAAAAATGTCAACTCAAATCCAAATTTTTGGGGTCGAGGGTGGGTTGAGTCATTTTTTGAAACCATTAGCAACAACTAAGAGTGTAACACCCCAAGATCAAATATTAGAAGAATTATCTATTTTAATCTCTTAATTAATCAACCAGAGCTTCTATGAGTTTATCAACATAAATCACAGAAGAAACAACTAAAAATCATATATATTAAAATATAAAATTATATTCATCACTCAATACTCATGTACATAGCCAAGAGTTTAACCCATACATTCATAAGTATATCTTTTAGATCTTGATTACAAAATAATAAAATTAAAGAAAATGCAGAAATAAAATAAAACTTGAGTCCCTGATCTATCCTCACTTTATTTGATCCTGACTCCTTCCTAAAAATATGTAAAACGATAGAGTGAGCTAATAGCTCAGTAGGTTACCAGAACCTACAACTAAAATCAATGCAAGTCGCTAGAAATATCCTATGTGCAATCATTCAGTCAATATAAATATGAACATATAACACAAACTAATTAACAATCAATGAAACAATAACAAGTCATGTAATCAATAAACATCAGTACAGTTGTATATCTTAAGAGCAATGATCATTAAGTTTTATTAATCTTATACCCAACAATTATAAAATAGTTTATATAGCATCTTATTACGTCAGCACACATGTCATTATTATATGCATGTCGTATAGTGTCTATGCTATGCATGTATAATATATCAATCATGTGATTCATATATATCAAATACCTTTTTATTAGCTTTATCATTCTTATGAGATACTTGTATCAATCATAGACCATATCTTATAGAAACTGTCATGTCAATTATGCAATTTATCATATATATATAAGCAAGATAAGTCATCTAACTATTTGTAGTATTTTTTTTATATCTAATCATGTAGGCCAACTCTACTAGAATTAGTGATAATCATATTAGTCATGTTTTCATAAATGAGTCATATCATAAATTATTTAGATCATGTGGCTTTCATATTTGAAAAAGTACAGTGAGCATTCTATTTTACAAGAAAGATCACTTTTACTAGTAGTTTATGTATTTTTTATATGCTACATCCAATATATAAATTCAATACAATTACATTACATTTGTATTCTACATTCATGGCATTGGAAGAGTTATATTCTAATGTATGAGAAAGTGCACTCTCTGTTATGTTACAAAGGGCCCTAGATGTGCTCTTTTGGCCCTATATGCTTGATGTAGATGTGGGAGGGACTCTGGCCCCACTTGCTAAAAAAGGAGTGGGAGATTAAGTAATACTGTAAGTACTATTTTGGCCCCATCTACTTGATACAGATGTGAGAGTGACTCTAGCCCCATTTGGTATGAGTAGGTGTAGTAGGTAAAGGGAGATATAAGAGGAAGTGGAGATATAAGCATGTAATGGCATATGTGCATTTTAGTAATGTCATTTTATATGTTAATATTTCAGTCATTAGATTAAAAACTATTCTGAGTCATATTTTGATGAACCCTAAACTTCTGTATGAATTTTGATGGGAAGTGAAAGTGAAACACAAGTGAATTTCTGAGTATTTTGTGCGACATCTAGAAACTTTGTTAGTGGTGTTTCTATTAGATGGAGAGGCATATCACTAGTGGATAGGCTAGTAGAGAGAGGTTTAAGAGCAATGATCATTAAGTTTTATCAATCTTATACCCAACAGTTATAAAATAGTTTATATAATATCTTATTACATCAGCACATATATCATTATTATATGCATGTCGTATATTGTCTATGCTATGCATGTATAATATATAAATAATGTGATTCATATATATCAAATACCTTTTCATTAGCTTTATCATTCTTATGAGATACTTGTATCAATCATAGACCATATCTTATAGAAACTATGTCATGTCAATTATGCAATTTATCATATATATATATATGCAAGCACTATAAGCAAGATAAGACATCTAACTATTTGTTGTATTTTTCTTATATCTAATCATGTAGGCCAACTCTACTAGAATTAGTGATAATCATATTAGTCATGTTTTCATAAATGAGTCATATCTTAAATTATTTAGATCAGGTGGCTTTCATATTAGAAAAAGTCCAGTGAGAATTCTATTTTACAAGAAAGATCACTTTTACTAGTAGTTTATGTATTTTTTGTATACTACATCCAATATATAAATTCAATACAATTACATTACATTTGTATTCTATATTCATGGCATTGGAAGAGTTATATTCTAATGTATGAGAAAGTGCACTCTCTGTTATATTACAAAGGGCCCTAGATGTGCTCTTTTGGCCCTATATGCTTGATGTAGATGTGGGAGGGACTTTGGCCCCACTTGCTAGAAAAAGGTGTGGGAGATTAAGTAATACTGTAAGTACTATTTTGGCCCCATCTACTTAATACAGATGTGGGAGTGACTCAAGCCCCATTTGGTATGAGTAGGTGTAGTAGGTAAAGGGAGATATAAGAGGAAGTGGAGATATAAGCATGTAATGGCATATGTGCATTTTAGTAATGTCATTTATATGTTAATATTTTAGTCATTAGATTAAAAACTATTCTGAGTCATATTTCGAGGAATACTAAACTTCTGTATGAATTTTGATGGGAAGTGAAAGTGAAACACAAGTGAATTTCTGAGTATTTTGTGCGACATCTAGAAACTTTTTTGGTGGTGTTTCTATTAGATGGAAAGGCATATCACTAGTGGATAGGATAGTAGAGAGAGGTTTTAGGTGAGATCAAATGCATAAATTAGCTAGGAGGAATTTACTGAGACTTTTAAGAGTTAGTTTATACCATCGTCTGCTAGTCAACAGATGCAGTGGTCCTTTCTGAAGTTAGTGTAAGGGAGTAAGATGGTGATGTAGTATGAGATAGAGTTCACAGCTTTTGCCAAGTATGTTCCCTAGCTAGTTAATAGCCCAGAGGTAAAGTATTATCTCTTCCTGTGTGGATTGAGGGATAGTTTGAGGCATCCCCTAGTTCCCTTTCATATTAGTGATATCTTTGAGCTTGTAGAGAGAGAAAGGGTGAAGGAGAATGACTTGATATCCACCCAATAAAGATGGGATTCCAAAGGAAGAGGTTTGCAGGAGAGCCCTCCAAAAGTGCATTCAATGGGAAAAGGTCTAGAGCAAGGGCTAGTGATTCCAGGAGGGGAGGACCGGTAGTAACTTGGAGTGTTAGAGGATTTGTATCTATTAGCAGTGCACCCGTATAGAGTTTCTATAGGAGACATACAAGTTGAAGTTATCTATATACAGGTTAGTGCTTCAGGTGTGGCCAGACAGGTCATAAGGTGGCATGGTGTCCACAAAGAGCACCATAGAACAAACTTGAAGCTTGGGGCAATCAGGGTCAGATGAAGTAGCTAAACCCTTCTAGAATAGTCACTAAGACCTTTTCAACCCATAGTTGAGGCATATTTGGAGGGAGATCATTTGGTGGGTCAACAGGAGGAGCTATGCGGGAGTTTATCCCAGTTGTTAGTGTAACCTTGGTTCAGTCTAATTATAGTCTGACACAATAGGAGGTAAGGGAGGCACAGGAAGAAGTAACAAGTATGATCCCTTTTTATGAATGACCATACAGGATTCTTTTTTATTTTGGTGAAGTCATTCTTTCATATATGAGCATGTTCTCACTGGTTTAAGTTTAACATTTATTTCGTTATGTCTTGCATTGTTTGTTATGTTGTCGACGGGGGATCAGATGCTTGCTAGTAGAGTATGTGTGTGAGTGTTTGAGTTGGAATGGATGTGCATCTCTAGTTGATGGAGCGAGTGGTTCTCTATTAAAGGTGAGCACCATCTCAGTCGAGCTCTCATGAGATAAGAGCCTTTCTTGGTCAAGTTCCTTCGGTGCAAGTTCCTCTCTTGATCAAGTTCCTTAAAAGAAAGTTAGCATGATCTCTAATTCTTTAATGAATTCACTTAGATCTTGTGACTCCTTCAGATACTAAATTTGAATATAAGGGTATACAAAATGGTTAAAACCATCATTAGTTTTCTTTAATTAAATTTATTGTGTGTTTTATAAAAAATAAAGCATGTGGTTACATAAATATGTATTATCTTATTTACCCTATGATAAGTTAGAATTTGGGCAAAGAGAGAAGAAAAG
Source organism: Dendrobium chrysotoxum (assembly GCA_019925795.1). Classification (NCBI taxonomy): domain Eukaryota; kingdom Viridiplantae; phylum Streptophyta; class Magnoliopsida; order Asparagales; family Orchidaceae; genus Dendrobium; species Dendrobium chrysotoxum. Next base: position 72,625,392 of record CM034315.1, read on the forward strand.
AAGTAAGAGAGGGGTAATTTGGATTTTTTATCTTTGTAATATCCTTAAAGTCATACTAGACTATTATATATAAATAAATAAATAAATAAATATGCGGATAAAAAGAGGCGGATACTTGGTGTCCCAGACTCATAGACAGATTCTTGGATTGGTGTGAGTTGGAGCGGGAGGCTCCCAAGATATGACTGCTACGCCTGTTGGCCATTGCAGTGGTGCTTCAGGATAGTGGGATTGGTTTCCCACAGACGGCGTCAAACAGTTACGGGCTAGAATATACACAGTGATAGAGTTAGAATTTTACGTTTTAACGTTGCACGAATATCCAGCTCACATATAGAGAACACAAGATTTTTATGTGGAAAATCCTGGAAAGGGAAAAAACCACGGGGCCTGGCCCAATTGAAATGATTTCACTAGAACTTAAATATGTTACAGTGGGCTGACTCGCCTCCAAGGGCGATCAAATTACAAGAATCAATCGTAGGGTTTAAGTCAGGGGTATGTGTAAGTCTGATGTCACACTGGCAAAACTTCAGGGTTACCCAGTGATCTGGCAGAACATCGGACCCTTAGTGGTGGTCTGGTAGAACTCTGGACCTTAGGTGATGGTCCGGCGGAGTTGAGGACGTCGTGTAGTGGTCTGGTGGAGCTCAGGGCGTCAAGCGGTGGTTTGACGGAGTTGAGTATGTCAGGTGGTGGTCTGATGGAGTTGAGGATGTCAGGTGGTGGTCCAACGGAGTTGAGGACGTCAGGTGGTGGTCCGGCGAAGTGCAGGGCCTCAGGTGGTGGTCCGGCAGAGTGCAGGGCCTCAGGTGGTTGTCCAGCGAAGTGCAGGGCCTCAGGTGGTGGTCCGGCAAAGTGCAGGGCCTCAGGTGGTGGTCCGACAGAGTGCAGGGCCTCAGAGGGTGGTCTGACGAAGTGCAGGGCCTCAGGTGGTGGTCCGGCAAAGTGCAGAGCCTCAGGTGATGGTCCGGCGAAGTACAGGGCCTCAGGTGTCCAGCGGAGCAACGGCGTCAAGCGGTGGTCCGACGGTGGTCGAGGAGGAGCAAGGAGGCAAGAGCTCTCTCTTTCTCGCTTAGGATTAGGTCTCTTTTTCAAGAGGAGAGGGGGCTCTATTTACAGATTTTTGAGAGTGGCATGGCCCGTAAATAGGAGGAAGATCAAGGGTAGTTAGGGAGTGGTTTGAATGGACGGCCGATGTTGAATCCCTTGATCATGGACCGTTTGCTGGACATTTGAAGGTCTTATAGATATCAGATATTTGTGATCTTGGGCTCGTTGGATTCGTCTGGTCAATACGCTCGATACGAACCATCCAATAGCGCTTTAGACTCTTGATTTGGACCCACTTGGGCTCGGATTGGGTTGAATTTGGTGTCGTTGGGTTCGTATTTCTGAGACGTTCAATTCGACTATAAGTTTACAGAAATCGGAGTTCGGATGGTCCCAATTTTGATTTTGGAAGTTTCCGACTTGATTTTGCCTCAAGATTCGTGCTCGATCAAGATAATTTTTTGAGGATATATCAATCTTATTTCAATTTTCAATAATTTTGAGTTTTTGGTATTTTTCTAATCAAATTTGTGTTTTCATTACCGAAAAATGAGGATAAGTTTATATTAATAAAACTTTCACCAAATAATTTTTTGTGAGATAGGTCTCATCAACATGAACATTTTGATTATAACATATTAAATTCTCAACGATTAAATTGAAAGATATAATTTTTTGAAGTAAATGCATAATATATAAATTTAAATGATTTTCTTATATTAATATATTTTTATATTTCATACATGATATTGACTTACATTCTTGTATTTCAATTTACTGCATGTTTAATAATTTGATAAATTTCTTTTGATTTCACTGATTATATAGATTTTATTATTAATTTTTTGAGATTTTTATTGTTCATGTTAAATGATAATTGACATTACGTAGAACTAAATATCCATAATGATTCTTTTATTTTGTATTGAAAATAATGATAGAGTTTTAATTTCCTAGTAGACTTTTTAGCTCGTTGATATATATCACATTGTTGCAAAAATTTCTTTACCAACCTGCTCATGTTGACTCATTAGAATTCCTTTAAGCTTAATTAGAATCAATTTAATCGTAGGTTTTTCTAGACTACAAACTCAAGTGCAGCCAAAGTTGTAAGTTCTATGAAAGGGAATCCTTCCACTCATAACATGAATAAGGATATTTTTTATTATGCAGCCAAAAAGATCATGTTACATCAATCCATTCCAAAAGATATTTTTGATTAACCAAGATCTCCATAGTGGTAGAATTATAAATCTCCGCTCAAAGATTGGGTCCGTGGCTGAGTGGTCAACGAAACACATTTCTCCGATCTCATCCGGACTCGAATCCCCTAACTGTCCCAAAAAAAGATAAATCTCCGCTCTAAAGCTATTTTATTAAAGGCCAAACCTAGCTTTGAGCCATACCCTAAACCTTTCAATGTCGCTTGGGTGGATAATGCCTTGTTATTGGAGACCAAGGGATACTTATTTTCCATCCAACTATATGGCTATAAAGATGAGATATGCTGCAATGTTTTAGCTATGATGTATCGATACTTTTTCTCAAAGAGCATTGCAGTGTCCGACACGTATCTAATATGACACAAATTCGACACACCTCCAACATATGTTGGACACATCGAAAACGTGTTTGATTAAAAAAATATTAAATACAAATTGGACACGCGTGTCTTAAATATTTTATATTTTTTTAAAAATATAGTTTTTTGTATTTAAATTTTTTTATTTATTTAAATATTTATCTTATATTCTTATTTTCATTTATCTTTGGCGTGTAGCAACTTTGGTTTCACAATAATGCCCGATGCCATCTCAACATCTACATTTGATGTCGTTTCAAAATCGATATTTCAAAACCATCTCAACATCAAAGTCTTAACACTGTCTTGATATTGATGCTTGACATTAGCAATTTCTACACCCACAACTTGACAGCTCATCTATTGACTAACAAAAAAAAAGAAGAGAAAAATGATTTTCATAAATGATTAGCGTGGCATAACTTGATGAAAGAAGAATCCAAAAAGATGCTCAAATCTTTCCACAACATACAAGAAGAGATAACAAAAGTTTCTACCAGTTGTAAAGGGCTGTAATGTATTTCAACATAAGGAGATAAAAAGATGCATGAATCCAATATATTGAAAGTAATTGATCGAGATTTGTTTTAGATGTCCTCCTATGGTTCATCTGAATTCGAATATCGAATAATTTATAAATGCAATATTTTTAAATTATTAATTTTTTTACATTAGATTATTCATTTTAATTATTTTAAATATTTTTTATTTATAATTAAATACCAATTTATGTGTTCTAATATAATTTTTATTTTATTTCATAAATATTTATTTTAGTAAGATTTATTTTTGTTAAAATTTTAAAAAAGCCTAATTTAAAAAATTGATAAATATAAAAAATGAGATAGAATATTTTTTTTGAATTAAAAAATAAAGTTCAGTTGGCTGAATTTTTAAAGTGTTACGGCATTTTTTGCATGGAAAATGAGTTTTTCGTTTGGAGATGAACTGACCCGCAACTCTTTTATTTAGATGGCTTGGCCAGCAAGCAGCAACTCTATATAATTACGACAAAGCTCTCGCCACTAATCACAGAACGGCAAGAGAGAGGGAGAGAGATCACATGGCGTCTAACAAGCTGAAGCTCGAGGGGAAAGTAGCCATCATCACGGGCGGAGCCAGCGGCATAGGCGAAACCACCACCCGCCTCTTTGCCGCTCACGGTGCCTCAGTTGTCATCGCCGACATCAACGCTTCCCTTGGCCACCTCGTCGCCGCCTCAATCTCACCTCCCGGCCGCTGCTCCTTCATCCACTGCGACGTCCGCAACGAACTCGACCTTGCCGCCGCCGTTGACCATGCCATTACCACCTACGGCCGCCTTGACATATTGTTCAGCAACGCCGGCGTGGCCGGCCCCCCCACCGGAGTCCTCGACCTCGACCCCGCCGGCCTAGATCACACTCTCGCCGTCCACGTCCGCGGCACCGCGCTGGCTATCAAACACGCCGGGCAGGCGATGGCCGCGGCAGGGACTCGGGGGTCCATCATCTGCACGGCAAGCGTCGCCGGAATACACGGCGGGTTCACGCCAGCGGCCTACATGACCGCAAAGCACGCGGTTTTGGGGCTTGCGAAGGCGGCGGCTGCGGATCTGGGTGGGAAAGGGGTGAGGGTGAATTGCGTGTCCCCGTATTTGCTGGCGACGCCGCTGGCCTGCGGGGCGTATGGGATGGACGCGGCGAAGTTGGAGGAGACTTCGAGCGTGGGGGCGATCCTGAAAGGGACGGTGCTGAGGGCAGATGACGTGGCTGCCGCGGTGCTGTTCTTGGCCTCCGACGACTCTGCTTTTATAAGCGGACATAACCTCGTCATCGACGGCGGAGTGACGGTGGTTAACAACACGTTACCAAAGTTTGTCGAAGGGAAATACGACTTGGCCTGAAACAGATAGTTCATTTAGAAGTTTCAATAAAAATTCGACTAAGTACTGTGCCGAACTTTGTGTAAGTTTGTGTTCGTCGTCATTTTTGATTATGGGGTTGTAAGTCTTTGTTATTATTGGTTGGGTACTCTACGAAATTGGGTAATTAGAATGAAAGAAATTGCACTGTAACATTTAAGCTTCGATTTGGGCCAACACGAAATTGACCATATCCGAATCTCGACAACCCAAACTCGACTCATTTAATAAAAATGTCAAAAAAATGGACCAAATTCGATCCACTGGCAACCCGAATACTGGAACCTGACTGATAATTCATTTTGATTAAACAAATTTTAGTTTATCAACTATAAATATTAGGTTAATTGATAAAAAATAATATCATGTCAATAAGAAAAACAAATTAAGAAAAAAATATTAAAAGGGTCATTTTAAGGTCGAACATGAGTTTGTGGGTCAACACTAACCGAACCAATTTATTAAAAAGGTCAACCCAAATTCAAATTTTTTTGGGTTGAGTTGGTGGGTTGGGTTATTTTTTGATACCATTAGCACGAACCAATGGTGTAACACCCTAAGATCAAATTTTAGAAGAATTGTCTATTTTAATATCTTAATTAATCAATCAGAGCTTCTATGAATTCATCAACATAAATCACATATGAAATAACTAAAAATCATATATATCAAAACATAATACTATATACATCCCTCAATACTCATGTTCAATATCCCTAAAAATCATATATAACATTATACATTCATCAGTTTATTTTTTAGCTCTTGATTACAAAATAATAAAATTAAAGAAAATGCAGAAACAAAAAAGCATCCATCACACAAAAAAGTTGCTTTTCCAGAAGAAACCCCCAAAAAGCTACCAGCATCCAAAGCACACAAAAAAGCATCCATCACAATGGCAAAGAGCAAAGGAGAAAGGGGACATCCTTGCCTCAGCCCATAATAGGAATTAAAAAATCCATCAAGAACACCATTGATGTAACTACTTACATGGGTATATATATACAGTTGTTGCGGGCTAGAATATACGCGTCGATAGTGTTGTACGGATATTCAGCTCACACACAAAGAACAAAAAAAATTTTTTATATGAAAAACCCTAAAAATGGGAAAAACCATAGGGGCCTAGCCCAGTTGAAAGTTATTTTACTGGAAGTTGAGAGAGTACAGTGGGCTGACTCATCCTTGAGGGCGATCAGATTACAAATATCATCCGTATGGTTGATGTCTAGTGACAAACAGGGGTTAGATGAAAGTCTGGCATCACTTGGTGGTCCGGCTTGGCAGTCCGGCGTCACTTGGAAGTTCGGGCATGTGTTGGTAGTCTGGCAGTGGTTTGGCAGAACTCCAGCGTCAGTTGGTAGTTCGGTGGAGGTTCGACAGAACTTTGGTGTCAGTTGGTGGTTTGGTGGAAGTTCTGCAGAACTTCAGCGTCAGTCGGTGGTTCGAGAGAAGTCCGGGGGTCAGTCGGTGGTTCAACGTAACTCCGGCATCAGGTGGTGATCCGATAGAACTCCAGCATCAGGCGGTGGTCCAAAGAAAGTCCGGCGTCACTTAGTGACCCTCAGGAAGTCCGGCGTCAGGCGGTGGTCTTGGTCCAGCAGAACTTCGCCGTCAGGCGGTGATCCGGCGGAACTCCGGGCGGTGGTCGAGGAGGAGCGAGGAGGGAAGAGTGATCTCTGATCTCTCTCTTACTTCTATTCGTTTGGCTTGGGTAACTTTTCATAAGAGAAGGAGGGCTCTATTTATAGATTTTTTTGAGTGGCATGGCTTATAAATAGATGGGAGATCAAGGGTATTTTGGAAGTGGTTTGGATGGATGGCTGATGTTGAATCCCTTGATCGTGTACCCTTTATTGGGCATTTGAATGTCCTAATGATATCAGAATTCAGTGATCTTTGTCTCATTGGATTTGTCTCGTTGATCCACTCAATTCGACTATAAGCATATCGTGTTTGGAAACCGTTTGATAATCCAAATTATGGTTTTAACAATCCAATAACGCTTTTGGGTCCTTGATTTGGACCCATTTGGGCTTAGATTGAGTCGAATTTGGTGTCGTTGGGTTCGCATTTTTGAGATATTCAGTTTTTCTGTAAGTTTGCTGAAATCAGAGTTTGGATGGTCTTAATTTTAATTTTGAAAGTTTCTAACTTGATTTTGCCTCGGCATTTGTGCCAGATGAAGATAATTTTTTTGATGATGTATCAACATTATATACAAGATTGATGTCATGATGTATGGTGAGGATTGATTTTATTTATTATGTGGTATTGGAGAGTACTGAAGGACAAGATGGGCACATGGTTCCCGCTTGTGTCACGTGGGCAGGTTCTGCTATTAATATCTTCCTTAAAATTTTATCGAATCGCATCTCCTTATGTAATTATAACAATTTATCAGACTAGGTAGCCCGTGTTGAGATCATCTCCAATTGAACTGTTTAAGATGACTAGTTTTATTGCACGTGCATTAAAAGCACACGAATAAAAATTTTAAAATAAAAATTTATATTAAAAATATTTTAATTATATTATCAACTGAAAGCCAATTTCTCTAGAATTTTCCACAAGGAATTATCATTTATCCAAGCCTAACATAAGATTTTCACATTCCCTAGTTTAAGAGTGATGCAAGCTATAATAGAGTTTCCAATATATTTTAATGCCTTCTCAAAATGTAAATTGTGTATTATCATGCTTCCAAATAAAAATATAGGTCATATATAACAATAATTTATCAATGAGGTACCATACATAGAGTTCCATAGACTTTCAATCTTGTAAGTGAGGTTAAGGTGAGTAGGAGAAAAATAATCCAGCCTCTTATACTAACTGCTTTAGTGACATTACTTCTAATGCTTTCCGAAATACAAAGATAATGCAAATTATGCTGTAAGGAAAAATTGTTTGTTCTTCTATAGCTTGGTGAATTCATCAAATGAATATAAGAGATGTCAATTGAAGAATAGAAAGATTTGTGGACCTTTGTTGGATTGAGTAAAAGCATAAGCCTTTGGCTACCAGTATTTAATTTAAGAATGTAAGCCAAATAGTTTTGATCAGACAAGAATCATTTTCTTTATTGACTTCCAATATAAAAAATGTGAAAAAGCTGTGAATATTTAAATTACATTTAGACATTGCATTGTTATTTCATGAAGTATAAGGCACCACATCTAGAGTTTGCAATCATCATTAACTTCTTATACATGTAACTATATAGGTTGAATAAATGGAGATTATAAAGCCACTTGTATAGGTTGAATAAATGAATATAATTAAATATGAGAAGAACAATCAAATATAATTTACCTAGAATGAGATCTTAATATAAAATAGATAGCATAAATAAATGTTGACACCTAAATTACTTTTATGGCACACTTGTAAGTAAACAATGGAGATCTACAACAGAGTTATACAGTTTGATAATATATTGGCTAACAAATGCTCTAAATCAAAACTGCTAGCTTAACAAATGAGTGGAACATGAATTGTTTGTGAACATCAAACTTTATTGACACCTCTACATAGAAGATATAAAGTAAATAAAATGTATAATAAATAAATTTAGACAACTAGATTACTTTAAATAAATTAAGAAGACAAATAATTAAAAAGACAAAAGATTAAGACTAAGGTATTTAAATAAACAATAAAAAATAATACCATGTATCATTTATGTCTTATCATAAAATATAAATATCATCTAGTTAATTCTAAGCAATTGTCATCTTATTATAATAGCATTTATATCATATTATTTCATATTATTTTGATAATTTTTTTCACATATGCTAATCTTTCACGACCTCTAACTAATTTAATACCTCTAATGAAAATTATTTGATCGATAGTTGATAAATATTTTAGAATATTAGATGAAATAATTCTAAATTTGAATTTCTTAATTTGAAAAAAAAAAGAACTGATGAGCGACTTATAACAATTAATGAAAAATGCTTCACAAAATTGAGAAATACTTGAGGATCAGATGGTAAATCGAATATAATTATTAATTGTAATTATAAGAAAATTTTTATGCAATTATTCATGTATTATTTTTTTAATTTTTGATAAACCCTTTTGCTCGTTTTAAAATCATAATTGTGCCTCTAGAACCATTAAGGCATTAACAAAAAAATTATGTGAAGCATGAATTAAACATGATGAATTTGAATGTAGGTATTTACCTTAAAAAATAAGTAGATTTTTTTTAAAAAAAATTTTTGGTAGCATTTTTCTCTAATATGAACATTCGTCAAAAATTGACTCAAAATATTATAAGTTTTCTTTTTGTAAGGGATTAACTGCAGATAAGATTACATAATTATTTAAAACAAAAAAATTTACAAAAAAAGCAAATGAAAACCATTGTATTAATCTCAAAATATTAATAATTTATTTAAAGCTTAATTAGCTCTAATAGTGTTAGACCCTAAATTACTTTGATAAATAAATAAGACAAATGATTAAGACTAAGACATTCAAATAAACAATAAAAAATAATACCATGGAGCATTTATGTTTTCTCATGAAATATGCATATCATTTAGTTTTAAGCATTTATCTTTTTATCAATTTTTTTATTTATAAAAACCTACAAACGGGCATGTTGCGGGCTAGAATATACGCGGCGATAGAGTTGTAATTTTCAGTCTTAGCGTTGCATGGATATCCAACTCACACACAGAGAAGATAAGAGTTTTTTACGTGGAAAACCCTTGAAAGGGGAAAAACCACGGGGCCTAGCCTAGTTGAAAATGATTCCACTAGAATTTGAGTTGGTTACAATTGACTGACTCGCCTCAAAGGGCGATCAGATTACAAGTAACAATTGTACGGTAGAAGTCCGGGTGGCAGGTGATGGTCTGGCAGAACTTCGGGCCTCAGATGGTAGTCCGGCAAAGCTCCGGGCCATAGATGATGATTCGACGAAGGTGAGGGCCTCCGGTGGGGGTTCGGTGAAGGCGAGGTCCTCCGGCAGTGGTCCAGCGAGGGTGAGGGCCTACGGCAGTGGTCCGACGAAGATGAGGCCCTCAAGTGGTGGTACGGCGAAGCTCCGGTGGCGGTCCGGCGAGACACCAACGGTGGTGCGACAGAACTTCAGCAGTGGTCGAGGAGGAGCTAGGCGGCTGGAGCTTTCTTCGTTCTCTTCCTTCTTCTCTCTTGGCTTCGATCCCCCTTTCAAGAGGAAATGGAGTTCTATTTATAGAACTCTTGAGTGGCATGGCTTGTAAATAAGTGGAAGATCAAGGGTAAATTGGGAGTGGCTCGGATGGACGGCTGATCTTGATTCTTACAATCATGTACCGTTTAATGGTTATTTGAATACCTTAATTATATTAGAATTTAATGATCTTAGGCTCGTTGGATTCATCTCGTCGAGCTGCTCGATTCGACTATAAGAATGTCATGATTGGAGACCGTTTGGTAACTCAAACTGTGGTTTGACCCTTCCAAAAGTGCTTCGAGTCTTTGATTTGGACTCATTTGGGCTCGGATTGGGTCGATTTTGGTGTCGTTGGGTTCGTGTTTCCGAGACGCTCAGTTCGACTATAAGTTTATTGAAATCGGAATTCAGATGATCTCTGATTTAATTTTTTAAGTTTTCAACTTGATTTTGCCTCAAGATTCGTGCTTGATCGAGACTATTTTTTTGTGACATATCAGTTGCCCTCCTATTTTTGATTTTGAAACTTACAAAGTTTGAAAATATGTATATTTGTTTCTTCTCCTAAATGTTCGGCATCATAAATATAATTAATTTGCTCAAATTCATAAATTATTTATTAATAAGATGACTACTAATTTTGGCATATAAAATTTAAAACAGAAAATCATGTAATTTTTGTCTTTTAGAATTCCAATTAATAAAAATTATGAAGAAACTTTTGGAATTCCTCTCTTAATATTTCACTTAATTTTTATCTTTTAGAATGCCAATTAATAAAAATTATGAAAAAACTTTTGAAATTCCTCTCTTAATATTTCACTTAATTTTTATCTTTTAGAATTCCAATTAATAAAAATTATGAAGAAATTTTTGGAATTCCTCTCCTAATATTTCACTTAATTTTTGTCTTTTAGAATTCAAATTAATAAAAATTATGAAGAAACTTTTAGAATTCCTCTCATAATATTTCATTTAATTTTTATCTTTTAGAATTCTAATTAATAAAAATTATGAAGAAACTTTTGGAATTCCTCTCTTAATATTTCACTTAATTTTTATTTTTTAGAATTCCAATTAATAAAAATTATGAAGAAACTTTTAGAATTCTTCTCTTAATATTTCACTTAATTTTATCTTTTAGAATTCCAATTAATAAAAATTATGAAGAAACTTTTGGAATTCTTCTCTTAATATTTCACTTAATTTTTATCTTTTAGAATTCTAAAATTTAATTTAATTTTATTTTATTTTTAAATTTTTTAGAAAGACTCTTCATTTACCCTTCATGCAACTATAAATACCCCTTTTTGGGGTATGAAAATTTGCATTTCTCACTCTCCCTCTATTCTTACAATTAAGGCTTTCTCTTGGTCCTCCAAGGCCTCTCTCTTTGCAAGGAAGTCCGGAGATCCCCCCTTCTCCCTATATTCTTACAATTGAGGTTTTCCCTTGGTCCTCTAAGGCCCCTCTCTTTGCAAGAAAGTCTTGAGATCCCCCCTTCTTCCCCTAACACCCTTGAGTAGGAGAAATATCGGGTGATCGTCTGCCATCAAGAGACCCTGCGATCAGGGGAGACCCCATCGCACCGTATGGTTGCGAGTGGGGGCCAAATAAGGAAGCGAGGGTAAATGAAACAGCGTAGACTGTTATGAGTGACTTCCTTATCCTTTTCCGTAAGAATTTTTATTTCCCGAATGATGTGGTGACGATTGTTCCTAAGAAGTCTAATCGGGCTAGCCTTCCTCCTCCCGGGTACTTGACCGTTTCTAAGACCAATTTACGAGCGGGGTTGCGCTTTCGTCCTCCTACTGAGTTAATCAAAATTTTACGATGGTGTGAGGTGAACCTATCCCAATTTTCATTCAGAGCAATGTCGGTGACTATGGGATTGATTGTGCTCTTTAGGGATTGAGGAGCTACTTTGACACCAGAACACCTTTCACGGATGGGTCGATTTACTAGCGACACACATGGGCGTGTCACATTCAGATCCAAATGGTTAGACTTGCGTACCCATGATCCTTTAAAGAATTGGACCAATGCATTTTTCTTTGTAAATAATGATTGGGGCCTGTTGGAGAAGTGGGAGAAGATGAAGGATCTGCCAGCCTCTCTACATGTCAGGGAAGAAGACATAATGAGGATCCTCAAAGTTCCTGACATTGAACATCTTCTATTCGAGGTTCGTCACATGAGTAGATACATCAAGGAAGAGTTCTTGTTCAAGGTTGGGCTGTCGTTCCATATTGGAAGGTCTGATGCAAGAATGTTGAAGCCGACTTCCTAGGTTCCCGAGCCCCCTGCACCAACTTCAAAGGTGGCTCCTAAACGACCTGCAAGAGGTGAAGACCCACAGGTTTTGAAGAAGAAGAGGTTGGAGGGTACTATGACAAATATTGATAAAGCTCTACCTGACTCTTCCTCAGCTAAGTTCTATATCCCTGAGGAGGTCATGAACCATCAATGTATCGGATGCCATAAAGCTGGCGACTTGGTGAGTAATACCTTCCCAATGCTTTTTCTCTTTGCCTTCTGGGGTGGATTCTAATACATTTTTCTCCTTATTTCAGTGGTCGTGCCTTGGGATCAAGCTTACAGACGTTCTGAATGAATGGAATAGAGAATTTGTGAAGATCAAATATCTTCAAGGAGAGTTCAAGCGGAAGTACGATCATAAGACCAAGGAGGCAAAGGTGCTTGAAGAGGAGTTGAGCGAGTGTAGGACTGAATTGGCCAACATAATACAATCCATATCTCTTCAAAATCGCCAGGCAGATCAGCATCAAATTGATTTGGCGGAGGCATGAGTGACAATAACTCAGCTTTTGAAGGATCAAAAGGCCTCCAAAGAGAAGATAACATCGCTTGAGGTAAGGGATAAGAGGTCCCAGACTCTTATAGCTGAGAAGGAGGCCGCTTTGTTTAGCTCAGAACCTTCAAAAATTATTGAAGATTTCAAAAAGTCCATAGCTTTCAAGACCATCATCCATGATCACGTTCAAGAGGCTCGAGACCATATCTATGATATAGAAGTGAAGGCCTTGGAGCAGCAGTGTATTGAAAACGGATTCATCAGGGGCTTTTTGAAGGGAGTTCGCTTTGCAGTGGAAGACCAGAGTTCAAGTCGGAGGTGTGACCCATAGCTAGGCTTCAAATGACTTTCCTTCAGATTCCGATGGCGATGAGATAGAGAGTAAGCTTTAGAAGGCCTTTGACCTTGACGTGGATAATGAGACTGTAAATATTGAGTAGCATTTTTATTTTCTACTGTTTGTACTGCTTTATCTTTTTTTTTAACGATTGTGATGTATTAGATGTTTGTATTGATATATGTAAAAAATTATTGGTATTTTTATCTAGCTAGTGAACATTTCAGTGTCTTTGAGTGAATTTTATTTATACTTATTTAAGGTGCTTAACTTATCTGAGGCTTCTAGTTAATACATTCCAACCTGTGTGGAGGAGGTTAGGAGAATCCACTAAGAATATGCGACATATCCGAGGTTGTTTGCTAGAGTCTTCTCGATGGCGTTAACTTGTGTGGAAGAGATCAGATCAAATCCCCCTGGGATTGATCATCCAGTGATTGAGGAGTAATAAAGAGTGCGTATGCCTCAAATCAAGGATATAATAATTAAGTGACACCCACCTAGGGTGTTTGACCTATCCGAGGTTATTGATTAAAGCATTGTCTACTGCTTTTTAACCCGTATAGAAGAGGTCAAATCGAATCCCCCTGGGATTGATCATCCTGTGACTAGGCTATAATAATGATTGTGTTGCTCGAATCAAGGATCCCAAGATCAAAGTTCATAGCTTGTGGGAACCTATCAATATGATTTTACTTAAAGAAGATCATAATATAATTCAACATAGCCATACTGCAAAGGCATAGTTCCCTGAGATAACTTAGGGATGAAGAAGCTACAAACATCACAAACAACATCGTTCAAAACATACAACACAAGACATATAACACTTAAAATGAGTAGCACTACTATGCTCTAATGATAGTACTTGCGAAGATTATTTACATTCCAGGTTCGAGGAAGCATCTTTCCTTCAGCATCCTTTAATTTAAAAGTCCCGGGCTTCACCACAACTGCTACTAAGTATGGACCCTCCCAGAGGGGGAAAGTTTATTGTGTTGGGGACCTTTTCCTGCCTCCTTGATGCTGCGCAGAGCTAGATCTCCAACCGATATACGCCGTGGTTTCATCTGTCGATTATAGTGATGGGAAACTCTCTGATGATATGCAGCAACCTTAAGCATTGCTTCATCTCTTGCTTCTGGAAGGAGGTCTAGGCTGCACCTGAGTTTTTGGTCATTGTCATTGAAATCAAAAGTTTAAACCCTATGACTTGGGACCCCAATATCAACAGGAATAATAGCTTCTATGCCAAAGCAGAGATTATATGGGGTTTCTCCTGTTGGAGTTCTTGTAGTGGTACGATAGGCTAAGATAATATGTGGGAGCTCATCAACCCACTGCCCCCCAAGCTTCTCCAGTCGTGTCTTCAATCCCTTCAGAATAGTCCAATTAGTGACCTCCATTTATCCGTTAGCTTGAGGATGGGCCACTACCGTGTGTACTAGCTGAATATGGAGATCTTGGAAAAATGTGGTGAAGACCCTTCCAATGAACTGCGTTCCATTATCAGTGATAACTTTCACAGGAATGCCAAAATAGCATATTATATTTTTTCATAGGAACTGTTTGGCATTTGCTTCGATGATTTCTGCCAAAGGTTCTACCTCCACCCACTTTGTGAAATAGTCTACAGCCAAGATGATGAACTTCTGTTGACCCGTGGTTATAGGAAAGGGTCCTATTATGTCAATCCCCCATTGAGCGAAAGGCCAGGGACTCTGTAATGTTGAGATCTCTATGGTAGGTAGATGGGTGAGGTTGGCATGTAACTGACAACAGTTACATTTTTGCACGAGCTCTAGCGCGTCTTGCTTCATTGTTGGCCAATAAAATCCCTGTCTCAGGACCTTTTGGGCTAGCGCCCTTCCGCCTAGATGTTCCCCACAAATGCCTGAATGTCTTTCTCGGAGTGCATAGTTTGCCTATGAAGGAGGAAGACATTTGAGGTATGGCTCCATGAAAGATCGTTTGTATAACTCTCCATTAATAATAGTGAAATTTGTTGCCTGCCTTTGAAGTCGTATTGCCACCATCGGGTCTTCAGGAAGAACACCCTATTGTAAGAAAGTGAGAATGAGGTCGATCCAAGAAGCTTCTTTTGATTCATTTATTGATTGAATCTCCTATGGGTCTTGAACGCTCGAAAAGTGGATCTCCTCAATATACTTTCTTCTAAAAATATCTCTTGTCATAGAAGTGGTCATGTTGGAGAGAGTGTCTGCCCTTACATTCTATTCTCGAAGAATTTGGATGATCTGATGCCTCTTTATTTGGGCTAACAAAAATTTAACTATTTGACAATACTGGGCTAACAATGGATGATGGGTATCAAATTCTCCCTCCACCTGAGAGGCGACTAGTTGGGAATCGGTGTGAACCACCAAGTCTTGCACTTCACAATCAATTTCCAGCTTCAATCTGGCGATCAGAGCCTCATATTCGACGACATTATTTATTGTCGGGAACTTCAATCTAAGCCCGTATTCAAGTGTAGCCTTCTGTGGGAAGATTAACAAGATTCCAGTGCCGGCACCAGAACTCCCAGAAGCTCCATCGACATATAAGGTCCAGCACGAGGAGCAAGGAGATGCATCTAGCTGTTCATTGGAGGTATGATTAGTACATTCGATCACAAAGTCGGCCAACACTTGTGACTTGATATAGGGTCTAGGTAGGAACTGGATATCAAATTCTCCAAGCTCCACTGGCCACTTGATCAATCTTCCAGATACCTCAGGATTTTGGAGAATACTTTTCAATGGTAGGTTTGTATAGACCCCGATCGTGTGTGCTTGGAAATAAGGGCGTAACTTTCTAGCTGAAAAGAATAACGCCAAGGCTGTTTTATCTGCTAATGGGTAGCTTGTTTCTGTCTCTGAAAGTACCTTACTAATATAATAGACTGGGTGTTGAACAACATCATCTACCTGGACCAAGACTGAGCTTATAGCTTGGGAGGAGACAACCATATACATATACAAAATTTCCCCTGGAATTAGCTTCGAGAGCAGTGGCGGTGAGGCTAGATAAGCTTGGAGTTGCTCGAAATTCTCTTGGCATTTGTCAGTCCATTGAAATCCTGAGCTATGAGCACCTTTGAGAACCTTGAAGAATGGTAGATATTTGTCTCCTGAGCGAGCCAAAAAAAAGGGAAAGTACTGCAATCCTTTCATTTAATCTCTGGACTTCCTTAATATTTCTCGGGGGTAGCATATCCCTTAGGGCCTTGATCTTCTCAGGGTTGGCCTCAATCCCTCGGTGGGTAATCATGAATCCCAAAAATTTTCCTGTGGTCACTCCAAATGCATATTTGGAGGGGTTAAGGCGCATGTTATAAGATCGAAGGAGGCAGAAGCATTGTTCCAAGTCAGATATATGTTGGGATTTCTTGAGACTTTTAACTAGTATATCATCCACATATACTTCTATTGTGTGCCCGATAAGGTTCTTAAAAACCTTATTCATTAGGCTTTGGTATGTTGCCCTTGTGTTCTTGAGCTTGAATGGCATTACTAGATAACAGTATAACCCCTTATCTGTTTGAAAAGCTGTTGCCTCCTCATAAGCAGGATCCATTTGTATTTGATTATAACCGGAGTAAGCATCCATGAAGCTTAGCATCTGATGTCCGGAGGTGGCATCAACTAACTGGTCAATACGGGGAAGCAGAAAACTATCCTTGGGGCAGGCTTTATTAAGATCAGTATAGTCTACGCACATTCTTCAAGCTCCACTTGCCTTTCAAACCATAACGATGTTTGTCAACTAAGCGGGATAGTGTACTTCCCTTATAAATCTTACATTTAAAAGCTTATCAACCTCCTGCTCAATTTCCAGCTGACGATCTAGTGCAAAGTTTCTCTTCTTTTTGATCATCGATTTGTGTGCTGGGTTGATCTTAAGGGAGTGCATGATTACTTCAAGATTAATTCCAGGCATATCAGCCGGACTCCATGCAAATACATCTTAGTTTATATGTAGAAAGTCTACATACTCCTTCTTCTCTTCATCTGAGAGGAGTGACCCAATCTGTACTATTCTTGAAGGGTGTTCATCTGATAGAGAGACACAAGTAAGATCTTCTACAAGGGAGGCCCTTTGAGGGATATCTTCATTCTGAAGATCAAAGTCCTCGATACTTAGAGTAACTGATGAGCGTGGTTGAGCCTGTCTAAGATAGTAGGATTGTGCTACATGTTGATCTCCATGTACTGTTCCAATCCCAGCTGGGGTACGAAACTTAAGATTTAAGTGGGGAATTGAAGAAATAGCCCCAAAGATTATTCGAAGTGGCTTTCCAAAGATCGCATTGTAGGCCGATTATGATTTCACTATAATAAATTGGATAGAATGCTCAACTTATCGGGGGAATTCTCCAAGTACAACTGGGAGACTGATGGTTCCTTTTACCCTTACAGGTCGATTGTCAAACCCGTATAGTGGACCTGTAGCTGGCTGGAGCTTTTCCCTATCTAGGCCCATATTGAGGAAGGTGGAATAAAGCAGGATGTCCATCGAGCTCCTATTATCAACTAAGATTATTTTGACGTTGAAGCATGGGTCGCTAATTCCCGTGTTAATTGCAAGTGGATCCAGATGAGGGGTCTGAACTCCGTCTAGATCAGTATCATCAAAAGTAATAGAGTGGTCAGCACGAGACTTCTTTGGCATTGACTCCTTGCTAGCTGCAATTAAGACTTGATTGGGTACTGAGGGCCCCCCAGTAATAGTTTTAATCTCTCCGACCATTTGACGATTATTTGATGGTTGCCTTTGTTCCTGATTCTGCCCCCCAGCAGGACCAGCTTCATCCCGAGTAGGTGCGCTTTGGATAAATTGTCAAAGATATCATTGTCGAATTAGCCTCTCAATTTCTTCCTTGAGTTGTCTACAAGCTTCCGTTGTGTGTCCCCGACTATGGTGGAAGTGACAATATTGCTCTTGATTTCCTATATTTGGCTTCAATGGATTCGGCAACTTTACATTCTCCTGATCCCGGATGGCCATCAATACGTTGGCCCGAGATACATTAAGCGGCGTATACTCCTTCTCTTGATGAGGCTCTCGTCGTTGCTGAAGGGTCGAGGGGGCAAGTTATAGTTTCCTTACTTTTTTTGTTGTGATGATGAAACATCCATCCCCAGCGCATTTTTACGTTTCCCGGTTATTTGCTCAAATTGCTTCTTATGAGCATTTATGGCCTTATCTGCTGAGATCTGGGCCTCCACATAATGAATTAAGTCAGCATAGGAATGGATTGTATCTCGCATAAGTGTTGAATAAAAAGGTCCAGGATGAAGTCCTCCAAGAAACACTCCTCTAAGTAGTTCAGGATCCACCCCTGGAATTTGTCGAGCCTCCATAGAAAATATTTGAAAGTATTCTTTGAGGGTCTCATTTTCATTCTGTCAAATTCCTGAGAGATGGGAAGAATCTTTAACCATTCTTAGATTGGCAATAAATTGTTCAACGAACACTTTGGCCAATTTGACAAACTTGGAGATGGTTCCGGTAGGAAGCGAGTAGAACCATATTTGAGTCTGCCCTTTAAGGGCAGCAGGAAACACTTGACAGAGAAGTGCATCTGAGGCTCTCTGAATATGCATAATGGTTCTGTAATGATTGATGTGCTCATAGGGGTCAGATGTCCCATCATAAGAATCAATGCTCGATAATTTGAACCCTGTAGGAATGCGGTGTTGAAGGATGGCTTCCGTTACTGGTGAGGTCTCCTAAAAGTCCCATTGATAGAGAGATTGTCTTCCACCCTTGTTAGGGAACTCTTCTCGGACCAACCTCCTCAGTTCATGGCGTAGGACATTGCGCGGGAGGTCAGCAATGTGTGGTTGGGCTACATCCTCGGAAATATCCGACGGAATACGGACTACCTGACTGGGGCGAAAAGGATGGGTAGAGCTAGCGGTGTTGGCAAGGTCAATGTCTTTGTGTGTTTGAGGATGACCCCTTGATTGAGGGATAGGGATGTCTACACGATCGGGTTGAACAACTCTTGCCAGTGATGGATCTTGAGGAAGATAAACCTCCTCCTACTCTGCAAGCATCGGTTGTCGGGTCCCTCGCAAGAGTTGAAGGATCTCCTTTTGAGATTCCTCCATTTTTCGGATGCGATCTTTCATAGATGGTCCTGATGTCCCTTCTCCAGCATGATTTTGCACACCAGGGTGAAAAGAGGCAGATGCCTGATATCCCTGATTCAAGGACTGATACCTGGACTGGTGAGAGTTGGAGTGAGAGGCTCCCTGGTGGTGATTGCTACGCCTGTTAGCCATTGAAGTACTGATTAATATTGTGGGATTGTCGTTCCCACAGACGGCGCCAAACTATTACGAGCTAGAATATACGCGACGATAGAGTTGTAATTTTCAGTCTTAGTGTTGCACGGATATCCAGCTTACACACAGAGAAGACAAGAGTTTTTTACGTAGAAAACCCTTGAAAGGGGAAAAACCACGGGGCCTAGCCGAGTTGAAAATGATTCCACTAAAATTTGAGTTGGCTATAATGGACTGACTCACCTCCAATGGCAATCAGATTACAAGTAATAATTATACGGTAGAAGTCCGGGTGTCAGGTGATGGTCTGGCAGAACTTCGTGCCTCAGATGGTGGTCTGGTAGAGCTCCGGGCCTTAGGTGATGATTCGCAAAGGTGAGGGCCTCCAGCTGTGGTTCGGTGAAGGCGAGGTCCTCCGGTAGTGGTCCAACGAGGGTGAGGGATAGTGGTCCAGTGAGGGTGAGGGGCTACGGAGGTGGTCCGGTGAAGGTGAGGCCCTCAAGTGGTGGTCCGGCGAAGCTCCGGTGGCGATCCGGCGAGACTCCGGCGGTGATGCGGCAGAACTCCAACAGTGGTCGAGGAGGAGCTAGACGGCTGGAGCTTTCTTCCTTCTCTTCCTTCTTCTCTCTTGGCTTCGATCCCTCTTTCAAGAGGAAATGGGGTTCTATTTATAGAACTCTTGAGTGGCATGGCTTGTAAATAAGTGGAAGATCAAGGGTAAATTGGGAGTGGCTCGGATGGACAGCCGATCTTGATTCCTACAATCATATACCGTTCAATGGTTATTTGAATGCCTTAATGATATCAGAATTTAATGATCTTGGGCTCGTTGGATTCGTCTCATCGAGCTGCTCGATTCGAATTTAAGAATGTCATGATTGGAGACCGTTTGGTAACTCAAACTGTGGTTTGACCCTTCCAAAAGTGCTTCGAGTCTTAGATTTGGACTCATTTGGGCTCAGATTGGGTCGATTTTGGTGTCATTAGGTTCGTGTTTCCGAGACGCTCAGTTCGACTATAAGTTTACTGAAATCGGAATACAGATGGTCTTCGATTTAATTTTTGAAGTTTCCAAATTGATTTTGCCTCAAGATTCGTGCTTGATCGAGACTATTTTTTAATGACATATCAGGGCATACACATTAATTTATCAAAAAATTACAAGTCTTTAAAGAAATCAAATGTTCGCTAATGCTCAAAGAACTATAATTAAAAATGAAAAGAAACCTAAAGAGTCAATGATCCCAACTACAATACATTAAAAAAAAGGAAAGAGATTATCTTAACAGAGATTTTAATAATACATATTATATAATATTTTATGATAAATTTTTTCACCCATGATAATCTTTTATATCCTCCAACTAATTAATTAATAAAAAGAGCATATTACTTACCTTTATTCAAAAGTTGATGCAAACAAACAATATTAAAATTCACTCTTAATAAATAATATGTGTTCGAAAGTAATTAAAATAACATAATAGAATTACAACCGTAATATATATTAATGATAATCATATAATTGGTATTACAAATTAATAGCTAGCACATATTTCATAAGGTTGAAGATTTAAATTAATTACATCAATATGAAAAAATATCATACAAAATTCAATAAATTATATCTCCATAATTAATTAGAAAATATACATCCAATTAAATAACTTTATGTATACTTGTCTATAAAATGATGTAAATTTTTTGGCCAACTGAAATAATAGATAATAAAAATAAATTAGATTCTTTGATATTAACTGGAAAAAAATACATTAACGAATATGATCAATGAAATTCAAATATGTATTATTTAAAAATATAAATAAATTATATGTGTTAGAAAAAAAATAAAATAGCATGATATAATTACAAATTAAATATTTATTAAAAATAAAATTTCTAAATATAAATAATATCAAGAATATCTATAGGACTTTAAGAAATAATTAAGTGTTGTTATATAAGAGTATTTATAGAAAATCTAAATATTATCAAAAGAGAACCGATATGATCCAACAAACTTCAATACATGCATATGATTATAATATAATGTCCTTTGTATAAGAAAATTTTTGAAACTTCAATTGCCACAATTTTTCTTAGAATTTAATAGTTATATGTTGAAAAGTAAAATTTTTGACAAATAAATAAAAATAGTTTGTTTACCGTAAAAATAATTGTGTGTTGTTTCACCAAATAATTTGAATTATTTTAAGAAAGTTGTAAAGAAGATGAATACATATTTTGTAATTGTAATTTTGAGTAATAGGAAATGTTTTTAAGTAATAAGAGATGTCGATGAAAATATCTTATTTTTTAATTATTAGAATTCGGTGTATTATTTCAACTTCGATTCTTATTGAAATATTTTTTTAATTGATTTAGAGAAGATGAATAATTCTGATAGAATATAACATCATGCATATAATTTTACATTCAAATATGATTTATTTTTTTATTTTCTATAATTTTTTCAGATAAAAAATATAGAATTTGATTACGAAATCTTTTCTATTGTAAACATTTGTATAATAATAAAGACAACTAATATTGTTTGTTTAGAAAGAACATAAGTTGTATTATTATTTAATACAAGTATGTGCAAACATTAAATATAAAATCAGACCAATCCGATTACTTCATAACAGATGAGTTAAGCTCATATGCATACCTGAAAAATGGAAGAGCAATGGAAGGTGTTGACTACTTAACTCATCTCTAATGTCAAAGATAAACTCTTATCATCATGCTGGGAAAGCTTTTTCTTCCTCCACTGCTACAAATAAGTTCCAGCGATCCCTTCTTTGATTTCGACTTTATTAAGGAGTTCCTCAACGTATTTTAGATATTTAATGTGAGGAGTTTCATAATTTAATGTATAATAACAATTGAGAATACAAAGGGTTGCCCTAGGATTTTAATTTCTAAAATGGAATATGAATCATTCATATAGTAATGTTAGATGGATGGTCTGTTTTGATATGAGTGTTAATTACTCATAATTAATTAATTTGAGTTTTACCAATTTTAATTTTAGACGGTTAATGTGAGGAGTTTCACAATTTCATGAATAATAATAACTGGTAATACAAAGGGTTACACTTATATAGATTTATTAATTATTTATAATATAATGAATGGACAAGATAATTTTAGAAGAAATAAAATGAATAGCTAAGATTTGAGGTGAAAGAATATTCAAGCGGCTTTTATAATAGTAGTATAGATTTATCGTCCGTCATTCACTCTACTCGAATGCTAAATCGCATGTCAAATTTGACAGATAAACAGTATGATGCCAATATTGATGTCGCATTGTTCATTGACATCAATTTTTTTAATTAAAAAAATTAAATAAAAAATTATAGGTTACTAAATGTAGGTTTATTATTAATAATAATTAACAATTAATAATTTATAAAAACATTATTTTATATACTTAATTTTTTTACATTAGATTATTCATTTTAATAATTTAAAATATTTTTTATTTATATATGACTTATGTAATTTATGCGTTATAATATAAATTTTATTTTATTTAATAAATATTTATTTTAATAAGATTTATTTTCGTTCAAAAAATTTTAATTAAAAAAATTGATAAATATAAAATTATGATTAAAAATAAATATAAAAAACATGAGACAATTTTTTTAAATTTCTGATATTAAAAAAATGGAGTTCAGTTGGCTGAATTTTTGGAGTGTTACCGCATTTTTTTGAGTTTAGCGATGGCCTGACCCGCAACTCTATATAACGACAAAGCTCTATCCATTGATCACCATTGATCACAGAACAGTTAGAGAGAGAGAGAGAGATCACATGGCGGCTCACAAGCTGAAGCTCGAGGGGAAAGTAGCCATCATCACTGGCGGAGCCAGCGGCATAGGCGAAACCACTACTCGCCTCTTTGCCGCTCACGGTGCCTCAGTTGTCATTGCCGACATAAACGCTTTCCTCGGCCACCTCGTCGCCGCCTCAATCTCACCTCCCGGCCGCTGCTCCTTCATCCACTGCGACGTCCGCAACGAACTCGACCTTGCCGCCGCCGTTGAGCACGCCATTACCACCTACGGCCGCCTTGACATATTGTTCAGCAACGCCGGCGTGGCCGGTCCCCTCACCGGAGTCCTCGACCTCGACCCCGCCGGCCTAGATCACACTCTCGCCGTCCACGTCCGCGGCACCGCCCTGGCGATCAAACACGCCGGTCAGGCGATGGCGTCGGCAGGGACTCGGGGGTCCATCATTTGCATGGCAAGCGTCTCCGGAATACAAGGCGGGTTCGCGCCGGTGGCCTACGTGACCGCAAAGCACGCGGTTTTGGGGCTTGCGAAGGCGGCGGCTGCTGAGCTGGGTGGGAGCGGGGTGAGGGTGAATTGCGTGTCCCCGTATTTGCTGGCGACGCCGCTGACCTGCGGGGCGTATGGGATGGACGCGGCGAAGTTGGAGGAGCTTTGGAGCGCGTTTGCGATCCTGAAAGGGACGGTGCTGAGGGCAGATGACGTGGCTAAGGCGGTTCTGTTCTTGGCCTCCGACGACTCTGCTTTTATAAACGGACATAACCTCGTCATTGACAGCGGAGTGACGGTGGTTAACACCACGTTACCACAGTTTGTCTAAGGGAAAAACCACTTGGCCTGAAACAGATAGTTCATTTAGAAGTTTCAATAAAAATTCGACTAAGTCCTGTGCAGAACTTATGTAAGTTTGTTTTCGTCGTCATCTTTGAATTTGGGGTTGTAAGTCTGTTATCATTGGTTGGGTACTCTACGAAATTGGGTTATTAGAATGAAAGAAATTGCACTGTGCATTTTAGCTCCAAGCTCATTAATGATCCTATGTCGTATGTAAACTTAACATAAATCTCAATATTTGATAGATGGGATAAGAAAACTTTCATTAAAGAGTCCTTATATGACATCCATTCACATCCTACGCTATTTTCTGCTTTTAGGGTTTAGATCATCAAAGTTGGAATGAATACTTCAGTCGGGAGGGGTAGATAAGATACACTTATTTGCGTAATCATATGCTTTATTTGTGTAAAACGCATTTAATCAAATGAAACGTGATGATTTTAACCATTTTGTATTCCCCCTCTATAGATACTTAACAACCAGATGAATTACAATTACTAAGGGTGTCAAAACGGGTTAACGGGTCGGATTTGGGCCAACACGAATTGACCTGATCCGAATCTAGACAACCCAAACTCAACTCATTTAATAAAAAGGTCAAAAAGATGGACTGAATTCGGTCCACTGGCTACCCGAATGATTGGAACCTAACTGATAATTCATTTTGATTAAAAAAAAATTTAATTTATCAACTATAAATATTAGTTTAATTGATCAAAAATAAAAAGATCATATCAATAAGCAAAACAAATTAAGAAAAAATATTAAATGGGCCATTTAAGGTCGAACATGAGTTTGTGGGTCAACACTAACCCTACCAATTTATTAAAAAGGTCAACCCACATTCAAATTTTTTTTGGGTCGAGTTGGTGGGTTTGGTTATTTTTTGATACCATTAGCAAGAACCAATGGTGTAACACCCTAAGATCAAGTTTTAGAAGAATTATCTATTTTAATATCTTAATTAATCAACCAGAGCTTCTATGAATTCATCAACATAAATCATATAGGAAATAACTAAAAATCATATATATCAAAATATAATATTATATTCATCCCTCAATACTCATGTTCAATAGCCAAGAGTTTAAGTCATACATTCATCAGTCTATCTTTTAACTCTTGATTACAAAATAATAAAATTGAAGAAAATGCAGAAACAAAATAAAAACCTGAGTCCCTGATCTATGCTCACTTCATTGGATCTTGACTTCTTCCTAAAAATTTGTAAAGCGACAGAGTGAGTTAACAGCTTAGTAGGTTACCAGTACTTACAACTAAAATCAATGCATGGCACCAGAAATATCATATAGGTAATCATTCAGTCAATATAAATATGAACATATAACTCTAAAAATATCTAACATTCAATAACATAGTAACAAGTTATATGATCAATAAATATTAGTATAATTGTATATCTTAAGAGCAGTGATAAATATGTTATCAGTCTTATACCCAATAGTTCTAAAATAGTTATATATAGCATCTTATTACATCACTACACGTCATTATTATATGCATGTCGTATAGTGTCTATGATATGTATATATATATTATATAAATCATGTGATTCATATATATCAAATGCCTTTTTATCAGCTTTATCATTCTTATCAAATACTTGTATCAATCATAGACTATATATTTTAGAAACCATGTCATATATATATAAGCACTATAAGCAAGATAAGACATCTAACTATCTATTGTGTTTTTCTTATATTTAATCATGTAGGTCAGCTCTATTGGAATTAGTTTTAATCATATTAGTTATGTTTTCAAAAATCAGCCATATCACAAATTATTAAGATCAGGTGAATTTCATATAAAAAATAATCACTTTATACCTATCAACATATTATATCATATCAAATTGTCTCCTTACCCCCCATTTTCATATTATTTAGGATTACACCACATACCTTATTTTAAAGGAAAGCCTGTTAGTCCACCCTCCTATAGAGGATAACATGTCTCCAGCCAATCTGAATCAGTTGATCATTTCTCACCAACTGTTCTATATATATATATATATATATATATTTCAAAGTATATATAACATAGTAAATAAGTGATATTATGCTCAATGTTCAGTTCATTGCATCAGTCTAGTACATATGAAATGTACATATGAATCATGATTAGTGGCATTCATAAGAAAAATCAGTATACTCATTTTCACATGTATATGACCACAATAAATAAATTATAGAAAGTATGCATATCATACACTGATATTATGAGGTTTGATAATTAATTATCTAATTTTATATTTATTTAAAAATTTTAATTAGGATATTTCCCTAAAATATAAAAATACCTTATAAAAATTTAATATATTCTTGTTAATATGTGCATAATGATTAAAATTAGAAATATACTAAAAGTTACATAGTGAAAATATGCTAAAAATTGAGGTATCAAAACTTTTATAAATTATGCCCAAATTAAAATTAAGAGAATATAAAATAAGAAAAATCACTGAAATCAGAGGTATGATAATGATAGACTATCCTAAGAAAAGCAAATTTTCCAATTAAATCAACCAATAAAAATGATTCTATGACCCCCAACCCTAGGTTCTCTCTCGTCTCCCTCTCTTTCTCTTTTTCTTCTCATTTTCCATTTTTCTTTCTCTAGCTTGGGGAAAAAGAAAAAAGAAACGTCATTTGAGAAATCTTGTAAGTGGGAATGGATATTTTATAAATATATTAAGGATACAAATATAATTATGTTATTTATTTAGTTTTAAATATAAAGTTCATATTAATCATTTTATATCTTCAAATTTAAAGATCCAAAAATTATAAAAAAATTATTCATAAAATAGCCTAGCATATCTAAAAGTCTGATGAAATTGGTTTATAAAATGGATACCTAACAGTCTAAAAAAATCTGTTTATACTAACACGTGTTAATTTCTTAAAGAATTATAATTAAATAAGAAGTTTTTTATTTTCACATCTACACTACCCATAAAATTAGAAAAAAAATATTATAATTAAAGAACATTAATATCTATGATATGGAAAAGATAGTTTATAAATTGAACTTAAAATGACTCCTGAAATATTATTTGACTGTTGTAGGTCAAAACATATCTAATAGAAAATGAACTAAATGTCATACCCCAAGGTCAATGGAAGAATTATATCTTAATCTTAATTTTCTTAACCTTTAAATAAATTACCGAAGCCACTACACATCTAAGAATAATAGAATAAAATACAACATATGTAAAAAATTTCACTTTTAATTTCTTCCAAAATATTCATTTAATAAAGCACAGATTAAATTTCATAAATATCAAAATATAAGAAAATGCAGGACAATAAAATAATACCTTTACTGTTCTATCTCCTCACAGACTTCGACCCGAGTAACACCTACACAACAGGTTTTTTCCTTCTCATGAATATTAGATAATTTTTATAGAGGGAGCACAAATAGGCTCATTAGGCTTTTCCCAACTCTTATTACAGATCTCAATATCTATTTGATAAAAAATAGTAAATTATTCAAATAATAAGTTTAGACATTTGAGTATAAACTGAGTGCTATCAAAAAGTAACTTATATAAAATTTAACATATTTATGTTTTAGGAACATTAATTTAGAAATTACTATTTGACTTTGCACATAGCATTTTCCTTTGTACCTTTCACAGTAATACTTTTATAGAGCTATTGAAATATGCTTCTTATTATAATCATCACTTGTACTTTCAAAGACAAACTTCACACAAGTATCAAAAATATCAGAATGTACTTACTATCAAGATATTTCTTACACTTGAATTTATTTGAATTATCATAATATGCAATGTACAAAATATAATATGCACATGTCTTGATGCCTATTCATAACTCCACTTTTACTTATAACTTCCTTTGAACCTCCCAAGCTCGCATGTTGCAATTGGGGTTAGAATTTCTCCCACATCCATACAAGACAGATGAAGCTAGAATAGAATATGAGGCACTATAGAAAAATCACCCATTACCGGCGGAATTTTCCGGTAGTCAATTTTCTGGCGGCTTTCCGACAGTTTTCCGACGGAAGACAACGAGAAACCTTTTCCGGTGGAAGTTTCCGGCGGTTTCTTCCAAGCATATTTTTCCGGCAGCTTTTCTAGATTTCCAGCGAATTTTAAATAATTTAACTAAAATGATTAAAATTTTAACTATTTAAATCATTTATCAAATGATTTAACAAAAAAGATTAAAAATAATATTAACTAATTTAAGCCAATTATTTCATTAAGTAAAAAAGATTTAAATTTAAAATTATTATTTAAATTTTAATTTATTTTACAATTTTATTTTCAGTGATTAGTAATTTTAATAAATTATTAAGTTAATAATTCATTTTAATTAAATTTTAGTTGTAATATTTTAATTTAATTAATTTTAAACTTTAAATTAATTAGAAATTATTAATTTTAATTTACATAATTAAAATAATTAGTAAACATAATTTAAGTTTTTAAATTGATTATTAATTTTACAGAATTATATAGTTTAAATATAAAAAAGTGAGCAGCATTGCCATTACAGGAAATTCAGGAATTACTGGCGATTTTTTTCGGCGGTATATATGATATTTCAGGTGATTTTGGAATCTACCGGTGGTTTGTAAACCGCCGGTATAAACCACGTAGGAAATATTTTCTGCCAGTTAGTTTCCAGTGGTTAGGATAATTGGCGGCTTTCCGGCGGCACAAGCGGCCGGTAAATTCCGACGGTTATAGCGCCGGTGACCGCCGGTTAATCATCGGCGGCTTTTCAACCGTAAAAAATGTCGATCTTACCGGCGGTCTAACCGTCGATATTTACCGGCGGTTGTATTATAATTCCGGCGGCTATAATAAGCTGTCTGGTATCAAGGTTTTCGGCAGCCAAACCGCCTGTTGGCCATCGGAAACCTATAGCATTTTAAAAAAAAAATTGACAGCCCCCTCTATTTACTCAAATTTCCACAAACCTACACAGAATTGAAGATTATTTATCACAAGGATGGACAACACGCCACAATAATCAACCCACAATTATAATCCAAAGATAATATATATAACATTCAATTGAAAACCACAATAAGCATAACCAAATATTTAAACAAAAAGTTCATCAAACCAAATAAACTCTACAATAAACATAACATATAAATCTACTATAAGATGTCCTCACTTTCACATAATTAGTTCATCAAACTAAATGTTTAAACCAAAAGTTCATCGAACAAATAAGAGTACTAATCATCCTCCGTGTCCTCGCTGCGTGGTGTTTCATGTGTCTGTTCTTGCTCTTTCTTCTTTTGATTTTTATCTCTATAGGCTCGCAGCTCTGCATGCATCTCATTTTGAACATTTCTCATCTCTTCTATATCTCTCGTCAGGGCTGTAACCCTCTGACTAACAGTTTCTTCAACTCCACTAGGATCATAAAATACTGATGTGGATGAACTGCCCTCACTACATGAAAATTCAGTATTACCGGTGGATAGAATCCGTCGGTAACAATGAAAATATACCGGTAATTATAGATTTCCAACAGAGTTCCGACACAAATCCCTCTGATGGTAATTCACGCATTGGAAAAATATTACCGGCGGCGTAATGCCACCGGTAATATTTCCGGCAAACGTTCCGGTATACTTCCGGCAGAAATTTTATGAAAAAATGACGTCCGCTCTGTTCATGCTTTCCGGCTTATGGTCCACCGATAGTTTCCAGCGGATCCCCCGCCGGCCAATACCGACGGATAATATGCCGCAAGAAAAATGAGGCCCATTTACCATCACATATTACCAGCGAACATGTCGCCGAATAGTTCCGGCGGATATGCCCGCCGGACAGTTCCGGCGGCATATCCACCGGAACTGTTTGATATATCGTATTACTGACATATCTTCCGGCGGGAAATCCGCCGAAAACCTGTAGCATAAACAAAAAAAAAATACTTACCTTTAAAATTAGATTTCCACACCTGCAAACAAAAGATACAATAACATGTGCCACTTCTGATCAATAACATCCTCAATTACATTATAAAACATATGCAAACAATAAATAAATAAACATGTACATAATAAATATAAACAGTAGAAGTAGAAAAGAATCCACAATAGTATATTATAAAATATGTCCAAAATAACATCCTCCTCAGCTGATGCAGATGTCCACAAGAGTATATTATAAATCATGTCCAAAACACATCAATATAAATGTCCAAATCCGTAAAATAAATAAATTTTATTTGTGATAGATTTTAGGTTTGAATCTCAGTGTGTTGCAATAACGACATGTAATTTCTAATTGATCATCTTTATAGAATAACATGCATCCATTGACACAACAATCTATCTTTTTGTATGTCAAACCAAGCTTGAAAATCAACTTCTTAGTCAGATATAAATTTGTAGAAATGATGTTATCTGTCGGATTGATTTCTTTGAGCAGTCCAATGAATTGATTAAAACATTCATGGGGGACATTATATTCTTCCTTGATTCTTAACATCTTAACAGCAACGGATAACTCAAAGTGAGTAGTGCACCCCTTCCATATTGGTTGTTGAGAAGCATGCAACAAATTATAAAAATTTTGTGCTTCTTTATTAGGTGACTTAAGATTAGCTTCTGTATATTGTTCAAATTGTGCTCCACTTGCATAATGAATTAAGTCCGCAAGATTAGGTAGGTTATGTTCTTCCTCATCTATAGTAGCACTTGTCGATGGGCCATATCAAGAATCAAAATGTGGTTCATACTCACCTTGAGAAGTCCAATACCAATATTCTGGCATGAAGCCTCAACGATATAGATCAACAGTTACATCATCTAGGCTTAGGTGCACCTGATTTTTATGTTTAGAACATGGGCAACGAATCTTTCTATCTAAGATGAAGCTGGGTAGTTGAGAAGCTGTCTGAATGAAAATATTTACCCCTCTAATAAACTCATCGATTAATGTCTTTCATCCTTGTGACAATCGATTATACATCCAACTTCTTTGAGTTCTGATATCCATAATATAACCTATATATAATATGAATATATTAGATAATGTTATAATATTTATTGAAGAAAAATACAAAGACTCTTAGCCTGCTCGGAACGCGATCGTTTTCATTAAGTGAGCAAAATAAACTAGACCAAGGCTCTATCTAGGATGACATTTAGCACTTCGTGAAAACTCTCATTGCAGCACATAGCTTTGAGTGTATCGACCACTAATTTCTTCCTTTGCTAACCTGGTCGTCGAAATGCTGCAGTTTTATGTGACAAAACCATCTCAGGTGACTCTCTCTAATCTTATCTTCCACTGGAGCTACTCCAACCTTTTCACATATATGATCATTTTATATCTTGTCTCTTAGAGTAAAGCACTCATCTACCTAAGCATCCTTATCTCTGCAACACTTAACTTAATATTATGCTTCTCTTTTAATGGGCAATATTCTACACCATAAAGCATTGAAAGTCTAACCACCATCTTATAGAATTTCCCCTTAAGTTTGAGGGGGACTTTTCTATCACAAAACATACCCAATGCATTCCTCCACTTCAACAATCCAACTTGAATTCTACTAATAATTTTAGATCTATACAAATGAAAGCCTTTAAACTCTAAGGTTGATCTCTATAATTCAAGTTTTCCTTCAACTCCTCTATAGTCTTATCAGCAAGAAGAATATCATCATTAAAAATTAGGCATACACCAAAGTACAATCTCTTACAAATGTCTAGTGAGAAAATCCATGACTAAAGCAAAAGGGAGAAAGTTACCTTCACACCAAGAGAACGTCGTTGAAAAAGTGAAGTCGAACAGCAGACCTCGAACAGGTGTGAGGGAATGTCAGTCGATGGAGTGAAGGAACGTTGTCGTCGAAGGAGCGAAGTCGAGCACAAACGTTGTCTAACAGCGAGGGAACGTCGTCGTCGGAACGTCGTCGATCAGAGAGAAGAAGCCAAATGAAATGAGCAACCAGGCACGGAGGGCACGAAATAGGGCTTAACCGGCAGAATTTTCGGTAGATAGTTCGTCGATCCTATTACCGGCGGTTATTGCGCCGGTAATATTTCGTCGACTTTAAGTAAGCTGGTGTACATTCCGCCAATAAGTCCGCCGGTCGTTTTCGGCAATAAATGCGTCAGAAATAAAAACTTTTCCGGCGTAATGTGCGTCGGTACTTTAGCGACTATACATCCACCGGAAATATCCACCGCACACGCACCGTCGGAATATCCTCCGGTATGTTCGACGCTGTTTTCGACGTATATGGTCCGCCGGAAATGCCGACGGTAATGAGCTATTTTCCTGTAATGCCTCATAAGTATAGCCTTGCGAACCCAAGCCATATACCCTCCCCCTCTGCCTTCCTCCAACAACATCTGACCATGTATGATACTCAGAATACTGGGTCGATCATGAAGATGATCCCTCACCAGTAGACTGACGACTTTCTCGAACTCGTACAAAATCATCCTACGAGAATAAATCTATAAAATAAATTGATATTAGAATGAAATTTTTTATATTAAATTTATATTATCGAACTCTAAAAATTATACTCACATGAGCTTTTTAAGCCTTTTCATCAACCCATTGATCGTCAGCTTGATATTGGTGAGTCCTCGTATGCAACTCTAGTGGTGTCGGCTCCCGGCAAAGAAACTCTTTCTGAAAATAAAAGAATAGTTAAAATGATATACATATATTTATTAAACTAATTGAAAGCTTTTATCAATCATCATCTATGTTCAGTATGAGGAAAAAATCCACCAGTATGAAGGGAGCTTTCTAAACCCCCACAATCAGATGCTCTGTTCTGCTTATTTTGCTCTCTTAAAGCAAACATTTCCCTACATAGTTGTGAAATCAATTATTAGAAGATATGCAGCGTGAACAAGTGTATGTTATTTACTTTTGAACAAGTGTACTTTATCTGAATTGGAATGCATTCACCAACCATCCAATAAATACAACAATACAAGATAAATAATTTATGTGACAAAATAGAAAACTTGGCTAATGACTCATATCCTATCTCTAAGGGTAAAGCCACTCATCCACCTGAGCATCCTCATCTCAGCAACACTTAGCTCAGTATTAGGCTTCTTTTAAATGGCCAACATTCGGCACCATATATAAAGCACTGTAGGTCTCACCACCATCTTATAGAATTTTCCCTTAAGTTTGAGCAGGGGCTTTTCTATCGCACAATAAGCCCGATGATGCAATAGGATCTATTGCTACTAAATCATTTAAGGTGACTCTCTCTAATCTTATCTTCCACTAGAGCTACTCCAACCTTTTCACGTATATGCTCATTTTGTATCCTGTCTTTAAGAGTAAAGCCACTAATCCACCTGAGAATCCTAACCTCTGCAACAATTAACTTAATATTATGCTTCTCTTTTAATGGCAAAAATTCTGCACCATAAAGTATTGTAGGTCTCACCAATATTTTATAGAATTTTTTTTGTAAGTTTAAGGGGGGCTTTTCTATCACACAACAAGCCCGATGCATTTCACCATCACTCTAAACAATAGCCCCAAGATATCCAAAATATGTACTCTTATTAATGACTTGGTTGCCCAAAGTCACAATCCCCCCACTGGATTTATTACAACTAAAATTATACTCAAATGAAAACCTTTACACTCTAAGGTTGACCTCCATAATTCAAGTTTACCTTTAACTCCCTCTCTAGTCTTATCAACAAGAAAAATATCATCAACAAAAAGCATACACCAAGGTACAACCTCTTGCAAATGTCTAGTGAGAACATCCATGACTAAAGCAAAAAGATATGGGCTTAAGGCTGGTCCTTAATGTAATCCAATGAAATAGGAAAATACTTGGTCAAACCACCTTGTGGTCGAACACAAGTAATAGCTCCTACATACATGTCCCTAATGACTTGAATATAAGCATTATTAACTCTTGAAATTTTATCATATGCTTTCTCTAAATCAATAAAAATCATATGTAGATCCTCCTTATTCTCTCTATACTTCTCCATGAAACCTCTCAATAAATATATAGCTTCTAATAATAGACCTACTTGGCATGAATCCAAATTGATTTTGAGAAACATTATTGTCTAGTGAGAACATCCATGTCTAGTGAGAAAATCTATAAATCAAGTTTACCTTGAACTCCCTCTCTAGTCTTATCAACAAGAAGAATATTATGAGCAATAAGCAAACACCAAGGTACATCCTCTTGAAAATGTCTAGTAAGAACATCCATGACTAAAGCAATAAGATATGGGCTTAAGGCTGATCCTTAATGTAATCCAATGAAAAGGAAACTACTTGGTCAAGCCACCTTGTGTTCGAACACAAGTAATAGCTCCTACATACATATCCCTAATGACTTGAATATAAGCATTATTAACTCTTGGAATTTTATCATATGCTTTCTCTAAATCAATAAAAATTATATGTAGATCCTCCTTATTCTCTCTATACTTCTTCATCAAACCTCTCAATAAATGTATAGCTTCCATAATAGACCTACTTGGCATGAATCCAAATTGATTTTGAGAAACATTATTGTCTAGTGAGAACATCCATGTCTAGTGAGAAAATCTATAAATCAAGTTTACCTTGAACTCCCTCTCTAGTCTTATCAACAAGAAGAATATCATGAGCAATAAGCAAACTCCAAGGTACATCCTCTTAAAAATGTCTAGTGAGAACATCCATGACTAAAGCAAAAAAGATATGAACTTAATGCATCTTGATCTAATCCAATCGAAATAGGAAAACACTTGTTCTTATTATAAATTTAAGAAAAAATAATTACCTCGGTTCGGACTTGCCGATCGACAGCTTTTGCGGGCGTGCTAGGTTGCCGGAGTGGGTGTGCGATCGTCGACCGAAGGGAGCTCGTCGGCGGCCAGATTCCTACGCAGTGAGCCAGAGTTGCGATCACGGTGAGTGAGCATATGCAGGGAGAGTAAACCGAAGAAATGAAGAGGAAGGCTCTGGATGGCCAATATTAGGTCTAATTTCGGTGGTTTTGACCACCGAAAAAAATTACTTAACACCGGCGGCCAAAGCCGCCGGTATTAGTGACGGTAAAAGGTAAAATTGGCGGTCTTACCGGGGGGTTACTATACAGCCGCTAATTCTGGCAGTTTTTTATTACAAACTGTCGGATAAACTGCTGGTTAATACTTGCGGTTAGACCGCCGGTTAACCGTCATTATTACCGGCGGCTAGAGGACCGCCGGTAATAGCTGCTGCTAATACCTGAATTTCCTGTAGTGTGCATATTTTTTCTCCACATCATTGTGGGTTGTGTGTTTGAAATAGGTTTTATGAATCCATGTTCGAATCCCGCAGGCAGCACACGGGCAGGCAGTGCCCTTGGGCGGGCGGTTAGCAGGCAGCTCGGTGGGAAGGCAGCGAGCATCGCAGGAAGGAGTCCGGCCAGGCGGGTAGCGCGCTTAGTCAATTGGGCAGCTTGTGCAGGCGATCAGCGGGTAGTTGGGTAGCTCGGTGGAAAGGCATCGGGCAGCGCGGGAAGGCGTCCAGGAGGGCGAGCAGGGCGCTTGGAGAGCCGGGCAGCTAGCTGGGGGAAGACATCCAGACGGGCAGCTTGGGCAGTCAGGCAGCCAGGCAACAGGTTTTTTGAATAATTTTTTTTATTTTCTGGCGGCCTTTGGCTGCCGGAAAGCTGCCGGAGTTTTTACGAAAAATTTTTCCTACGCGTGTTTTACTGGCAAAAATTTTTCTGCAAGAAAACCGCCAGTAAATTCAAAAGCCGCCAAAAAATGATCATTTTTCGCCGGAAAATACCGCCAGTAATAGGTGATTTTGTTGTAGTGAGGGTCCTTGTAATATCACAAATAGTGCACTTTTCATATTTCTTTTAACAAAAATTTCTCCATATGCCATGCCATGAACATGCAAATTGGACTTTTAAACATATAATTATAATATTAAACATAGTTATAATATTTGAAGCATGAATTGCTAGATATACAACATTCAAGTGTTAGTATGTATGTATGTATGTATGTATATATATATATATATATATATATATACATACATACATCAATTTCTTATTCACTTAAAATTATCTTTTTCAAATATCATTCTAGGAAAACATTCAAAATGCCATTTTAAGTGTTTTATTAAACTACTCTTAATGTTAGAATTTCCAAAATTTACTAATATTTTTAGAAATTTGCACAAAGAAAATCAACCAATAATATTTTGATTTCTTACTGTCAAAATGCTCATAATAATGCATTTTGTAATATAAAAGAAGTTACACATTAAAAATATATTAAAACCTGAGAAAATAAATTTTAGTTCATATCTTTTTTATAAAATTACTAGAATTAAAATTAGAGATAACGATTTGGAAGCCTACCTCGAGTGTAATGAAATCCTTAATTGACCTGATAGATGAACTTAGCTCTCTCATTCAACTCCTCTTCTCTTTATCTTCTTTCGGTATTATGGTAGTTTGGATTTTATTCTATGGTTGATGTGGCATAATGGGATCAACAAAATTTTTAGCTGATAAAATTATTAAAATTGTTTACAAATGCAACAAATGATCCTTCCATATATCGCCAAAGAAGACCAACATGAACTTTCAAAGAAAAGGATGGAAAAGATCATTCCCTAGACATTTGAAGGTTGTGGGTGTGTTGGTGCAGCCAAAGGGCATTACAACAAACTCGTAATATCACTCATATGTTTGAAATACGATTTTTGGAATGTCTTCCTCTTACACTCGAATCTGATAATAACCAGCTCATAAATCTAATTTGGAGAAAAAATTAGCTCCATGAAGTTCATCTAGAAGCTCATCGACCGCCAGAATTGGGTATTTATTATCAACTATTATACTATTTAAGGATCTGTAATCTATGAAAAATCACCAATCTCCATCTGCCTTCTTCATTAATAAAATTGGAGATGAAAAAGTACTATTAATGGGTCGTATCAACCCAGACTATAAAAGCTTCTTCGCCATTTTTTCTATTTTAGTTTTCTAGTAATAAGGATATCGATATGGCCTAACACTCTCAAGTCTTATGTTTGGTTGGAATGGAATGTGATGGTCTTGTAATGGCCTTGGGGGTAAGTAGTCAAAGGTTCTGAATATGTGGGAGAAGCCAGCTAGCAGGTGGACCATGTCTAAGGGATAGGAGTTTGGTTAGAGGTTATAGGCAGAAGGAATAATTTGGAAGAAGAGGCCAATCCCTTTTATACAACTGAGTTCCTTTTCTGTAAAAGCTTCAGCACCAACATGCTTTAGTCCCTAGAAAGTGTGGGAAACTCGTCCAATTTTGAATTTCATGGTGAGTTATTTATAATTTGTCTCAATACGCCCAAGACTAGTTGGTACGCCGACACTGCAAGAAAATAGTAGTTTATTATCATAAAATGGCCTTGGATGGTGATGGGAAGCACTTGACAGTATCCAACGCATTCTATTTTCTCTTTGTTGGCAACCATTAATTGAAACTTTTTGTCTTGAAGAACATGTAACTTGTGCTTAGTAACTATTTGCTCAATGAAATTGTGAATACTACCACCATCTATTAGCACAATAACATTCTTATTCTTTAGTTTGCCCAAGACGCATAATGTCTGCAGATGATTCATTCTTGCAATTGTAAGAAAAGAAATTTCAGGCATTTCTTCTTGACTCTCTTATGCTAATGATGCATTAGTATCATCATCATTGAGGATCAAAGGAGATGAATCTTTAATTATGAGTAGTTGTGGACGTTTATACTGATATCCTAGAATGAACTTCTCATCACAATACTAACATAACCCTTTCTCTCTTCGATCCTGCACCTCTTGATTGGTGATTTGATGGAAGGTTGTAGGAATATTATTTGTATTGGCATGTTGAATGGGTGTGTTGACCCCTACAACTATCCCAGAAATCATGAATTGGATAAAGATGATTTAGCTCGAATATGGACTGCATCTTGATTTTGTTATGTAGTGGTTGAGAAAACAATCAAATGAGGAACTTCAAGTTCTCGTTGGTGGGGTTGATTTGTACAGAAACATTTCTCTTCTATCTATAGTGGGGCATGGTGGTATGGGAAAAACAACTCTCTTGCAACGTGTTTATGAAGATGAAATGAAAGAGGAATTTGATAAAATATGGGTTTTTGTTTCCATCAACTTTGATGATTGTTGGAGAGATAGTTAAGAAGGCTTTTTGGATCTCCATTGGCAGCTAAAGTCATTGGTGGTGTTCTGGAGGACAACTTGGGTGAAAGACATTGGAGGACAATTCTCGAAAGCAATTCATTGGGTCAGAATTCTATCGATTCCATCTTATGACTCAGTTATATAGTTCTGCCAAAACATCTACAAAATTGTTTTGCATTTTGTTGCATGTTCCCACAAGATCATAAGTTTGATAAAGATGGCTTAATCTGAATGTGGATTGCATTGGGTTTCATTCAGCTGTCTCAAGGAATGATTATAGAAGATATCAGAGGGAGAAACTTTGGTGCTCTGATAAAGAAAAATCCCCCTTTGGCTAGTTTGTAATCATTGAAAACCTTCACATGCTATAGGATGTGCAAATTACTACATGGATTGGCACAGTCAATTTACAAATAAGAATATTCGGAAGTTAAACATGGAATCAATTACCTTGAGAATATTAAGGATGCCGAGAAGGCTCGTAGTGCCATATGATGCGACAAGAAGAGGCTCACAGATTTAACATTGTGACAAAATTTCACTAATTCGAGGAATTTCGATTTGACTAAGAACATGCTCGACAACCTTCAGCCACAAAAATATCCAGGGAACTCGAGCATAAAAAGGGTACTTGGGTGCAAGGTTTGCAATATGGATGGATAATGTAATGCCGAGCCTCAATTTAGAGAAAATCAAATTGACGAGTTGCTTGGAGTGGGAAACTCTTCCTCCTTTCGAGCAACTACCTTTCCTCAAGTCTCTAAAACTCGACGGGATGCCGAGAGTAAAATGGCTCGAAAGTAAATTTAGCGGGAATGATAAATACCATGCCTTTCCATTGCTAGAGGTGTTATTTAAAAAAAAATTATTAAAGAATTGGTTTGAGGAAGGAGTAGCTGCTAGAGATGGATGTTTGTTTCCTCGCTTAATTGAACTAATGCTACATGGCTGCCCGATGTTAAAAGAATTGTCCTCTTTGCCTTCTAAGCTCAAGATATTGGAGATGTATGAAATTGGGTAGACGACTTTGAATTTATGCAGCAATTAAAATTCTATTCCCCTCGAGGCAATCCCAATGTAAAGCAAGGATGCGCGCATCAAAGAGATTAGCCTATACGGAGACGCCAGGATGTTCGATCAAGAAACGGACTGGGCCGTTGCATCCGAAACATCGTCGGCACCAAAAATCTATATTTTATTTAATTAATTTGGATCAACCGGGGTGGTCGCATGCAAATCAAAGTGATCCTAATGCGACACGACAACACGCATTTCAAAGAAAATTGGCCTCGTCATCACCCAAACGACGTCCGATTGTGAAACGGACTTCTCCACCGCGTCCGGAATGCTTTCAACCTTTAAAAACTACATTTTATTCATTCAAATTGAAGCATTAGGATTGTCGGTGCGACCGAGGTGATTCAAATACAGCAACGCGCATTTCAAAAAACATTGGCCTCGTCGTCGCCCAAATGACGTCCGATTGTCAAACAGACTGTGTCATTGCGACCGAAACATCAGAAATACCCTAAATCCACTATCAATTTGTCTAATCTTGATATTCGACGAATTCAACACGTATTATGAGGTAAAAAGATGCATGAACTCTAAAGAATATACACGAATTTTGAGGTGGTCGTACAAATTTCGAGATAATGCATAAAAAAAATGAGGTCATGTTCATTGATTGCCGTGTTGCGATTAGCTTAATTAATAATATTACTAATAAGGGCAGGTTATCATTAGTACTACCAATGGATTTTACCTTAAATTGGAAAAGTCAAATACGAAATCAAATCAAATTTAATGTATTCACCTCAGCTTAGTCGAAGTTCTGTAAAAATCTCTGATTGTATCCCGGATATCCTGCTGAGACGCTATGCCGAGAAGACCTCCTCTCGATCCCACTCAAATCTCCCTTGTTAAAATGAGAAAGTAGATGAAGTCTAATGGGTGTTGGATCCCTCGTTCAAAAGCTCTCATTCACTTCTCCATCTCCACTTCACACAGTAAAAAAAAAGGCCTTCTAACCGTATAATTCCTGCTATTCCGATCACAATAGCCTGTCGAATGTCAACGGATCGAATCCACCGGCCTCCTCCTCCCTCTGGCTGCAATACCGGAAGTCTGCTCTGGTTCGGACAAACCCCGCAAGCCAAATCGTCTCCACCCGATCTCCATTATTCAGCCTCCAGTCCACTCTAAAACCAGAATCGACCCTCTGCAGCATCCAAACAGTCGCAATCCACTACCAGCCTCTCCGCCTCTACTTCGAAATCAAACGCCAACCTCAATCTTGTTCTGATCGCAAGTTTTCCCCTTCCGTCGTGGACATTCCAGCCAGCCAAATCAGCAACTCTGTCCGACTTTCCTGCCTACACGTTGAAGCTTACTCCTTCCAACGTCTGAACCAAACTCCCTTCACAAGCCACAGAAGGTGTCAACCAAGGCAGTTCGTCTTCTCAAAGCTTGTTTTTCCTTATATATATATATAAAAAGGTATACAACAATTGCCAAGCCGAGTTTCACGTGGAGCACATTAGCTCTTCCGCTTCTTGTTCCTTTTACGTGGATAACAGCAAACAGAAATTTTCTTTTTATTATAAAGTTGCTTTTTCTTTACTCACTCCACTCTTACTTCACAAAAGAATCTCCAGATATCTTTTTCCTACAAGAGAAAGAAGAAGAATAAAGTATACAGCAACTTTATTTCTTACTCTATTGAAAGGGAAAGTAAAGAGCTACGGCTATAGCTTTTCTTTTCTTATTTATTTATTAAAAAAATTTCACAAAAAAGGTTATTGCTTTGAGATTCAAAGCAGATGACGAAATCCTCTTTTCATGCATACAATCTTATGCAATGCTCTATGCCCGTCCTCTTCCATTTGTCTGTTAGTGAAAAGGGCACTTGAGTTAGTCACTGCTATACTGACATAGTTATTTCACTAGATACTTACCCGTACCCCACTAAAACAATTTGGGCTGATTTCTCTTATGTAACCTTTTCACATTTCATTATAATTCCTTATACCTTTTCATATTTATTACTTTATTATTAATTTTTTTTGCTTTTCCATTTTCTGTCATTGATTATCATCTTACTCCAGTGATATTAACTAAGTTGATAATTTTAGTTACCATTATTAGTTAGTGATTTGGTTATCTTTTAATGTTATATATATAATGTTATATTATTACGGGTACATATATTCATATTTATATTTTAAACTGTTATTTATATTAGCTTATATATATGTTTTCATTGTAGCCATATGTTTTCGTTATAACTGTTATATAAATTTTATATATTTATTAATTAATATTAATGTTAATAATAGTATTGAGTTATTATTATTATTGTTATTTTGTATTTATATTTATATGTATGTGTGTGTGTGAGGGAGATTCAAAAAAAAAGAAATGAGAAAAGATTCATAAAAAAATGAAGAAGAAAAGAATTCAAAAAAAAAGAGAGAGATGTTTAGAGAGATGGGTTAAAAAAAAAAGGAAGAAAAAAAAAAGAGTTCTTTTTGTATATTATTTCATCGCCGCCGCCATCAATTCCTCACCGCGAAGGTATAATTTCCAAACCCAAAACTCCGAGAACTCGTTTTCGTCGTTGGTAACGGACCGGAAAATCACCTATGCACACGCTTTATTGCGCGTCGTGGGATGGGACCCCGGTGCAGCGCCTACGACGAAACGGGATTGTCTATAAGTACCCTCGAGCGAGGGGAAAGCAAACTGTCTTTTTAAACATGTACCGTCAAAGACCCCATGTACACGCTTTATTACGCGTAGTGAGAATGAAGACTACGGCCGAGGTGTCTAAGGACACCTACCATGCACGCGCTTTATTGCGCGTGGTGGGAAGGCCCAGACTCTTGGTTTTTTCCCCTAAACAGGGGAGACGCCGGGAGGCTGCTGAAATTTTGTCTAAAAAAGACAAGGACTTGAATTTTGAACAACAAGGGACTTATGAACTTGATTTGGACCAAATGACAAAAAGACTTGGAGTTATATTTGAACACAAAGCAAGTGATATTTAAGTCTAATTGAAATGAAATCAAAATGACAACAGATAAATGACATAAAACTTAACATGAACTTGAACTTCATTTGAACATTAAGT
This sequence comes from Dendrobium chrysotoxum, assembly GCA_019925795.1. Lineage (NCBI taxonomy): Eukaryota > Viridiplantae > Streptophyta > Magnoliopsida > Asparagales > Orchidaceae > Dendrobium > Dendrobium chrysotoxum. Next base: position 72,667,544 of record CM034315.1, read on the forward strand.
GGAAGTCATTTGAACATTTAAACTTAAGAGAATGCTTGAGTTGGACCACAGGGGATACTGAACTTGAGCTTGTTACTTGAACTCAAGCAAAAAAAAAATTGAACTTTCAAGGACCATAAGAGACTTGAACGAATGCAGAGGACTCATCTTGGACTAGAAATTGAGCTCAAATTTGAATTGGACTTGAATGAATATTAAACAAATGATTTAAATTCAAAAGTCCAATATTTAAAAAATGAAGTCATGATTTACAAGATAATGACTCAATTACAGGTGAGCATGTATAAGGTTGGTGATGGAAGAGAGATTTAGAGATATTGTTTCTTTACAATTGAGGGTGTAATTGTAAGTGACATAATCAAATTTCCTCACTATGACATGATGCTCTTAATGGATAACATGACTTCTTTGTAATGATAAACACTGATCAAAGATTACATGTGAGCTAACTGAAAACAAATGCATGAAGAGGTTCCAACAAGTATTTCAAATCACATAGAAGTAGTGGCGACTGAAGCGTCACATTCGCATCGATCTTGCAAGCAGGACATTAAACGATGATGTACACAATGACTCCTACATGCATAAAAGAGCACAAAATTAATACCAAGAGTCTTCTCCAATCAACGACAACTAGCTCATAGATGAATACAAAAGTTATCTATGAATGTCGACAATCAACATACAATGAACCAGATGGCTTACCAACAGTCATACACAAGGAGTGTAAGGTTAGAAGAGTGGCTATGGATACAAACACCTGTATACAATGACAACTAATAGACCATGGGTGTAGCAAGTCTCCCTACAACTAATGTCAACCGCCTTGGAAATACATGCAATGGCTACCACAAACACTGAAAGATATACATGCAAATATAATAATTTGGCAATTAACAGAATGAAATTCTTCCACCTCGCTCATAAATAATAATCAATAGGAATATGCATTGATTGCAAGTAATGATGCAGGACTCTTAATTTGTCCTTGGAGGATATTTCTACATGCAGTGAAAGCAATGATAACAAGTATGCTGTTAAAGATTAATGAAAGCTTGGTGGCCTAGACTCGTAATTGGATTTCCTAGACAACTTGATATATCTTCCATCACTACAGTTGTCAGTTCAAGGTAGTGGCCATGGATCCCTATACAAGTTATGAGAAGAGAAAGCCAGATCAAATCATCATAGAATGAGTCTCAATTCAACCAGATTTTGAACACTGAGTTGGGTAAGACTATTGAGGCTTGCAATCTCTTCAAGGAACAGTGGTCGTGCATCCAACGTAGCATCCACATGCAAATGCTGAAAGACTACAACAATCATGAGCTTCTATAGGACACTGTAGAAAACCCGTCATGCACTCAACATGTCATCTATGGGCGACTACGGGAGAGCTACGATGAATACAAGCTTCTATGAATTGTTGTAGATAATCTACTAAATGTCTTAAATGCCCCCCCCCCCCCCCCCGGCGCACGTGCACCTTAATTTTTATACACATAGGAACATAAAAGGGGAGGGATATTCAACCCAAACCCGCATGGGCCCCGACGAGCGTGTTATTGGTACACACATGACGTCCAGGGATGCTACGCGGGTTAATAAGTGAACTCAAGTTTGAGCCCGATCCTCCCATATGGGTAGGTAGGAGTCAACACGGCTCGAACCACTAAATAAATATGCGATTACGAGATCGACCAGGATATTTATTTTATGTGTTCATATTAGGCCTTCAAGGCCTATAATCAAGAAAATTCACTTACAAATACATAAAACCTATGAAACCCGAGCCTCTGTCGACAACTCGATAGAGTTAACAAGTTTCAATCCACAAAATGGAAGTAACCCCATACACCCCAATGAGGGCCATATTGAATGCAAATCTCAACCGGAGGGGTTCACACAAATCATTTCAAATACCATCTAAATATCCAAAACTCCACAAAAATTCCCAAAATCCCAAACTCTGAAAATATCTAAAATTGAAATCCAATCATCAAACACTCAAAGCAAAATTTATCCACCCTCCGTAACAGTTTGTTGAGGTGGATAAATTAAAACTTACTTCAGCTCACATTGAGCTAATGCCTAGTCAAAAATATCACTAGGATCCATTCTCAAATAATCTCCTGTCAGTAAGGACGTGGTACGTGTCCTCTAACCGGCAGTTTCACCGTCAAATGGCACTGCAGGATAAACGGTTATGACCCGGGGCCCTCTGAACCGGGTGATTTTGTCGCCAAATGGCAATACGTGATACTGATTATGGCCAGAGCCAATACGTTCATTAGTGGCATCAAATCCTTAAGATATGAATCAATAGGATATGATCGATAGGGTACAAAGCCCTCTGTTAGCTAAGGTGAATTCAAATTTGTTCCCTTAGACAAATATTCACCCCAGGTCTACAAGGTACCCTTGGACGAAGCAACCCATGGCTGCCGACAAGGATCATTCTGTCAGGTTGGGTCGACTACCTCCTCTAACTAAGTAGACCAGGGACCATGATGGGCCGGGATGACGGAACCATGGGATCTTGATCGGTTCTATCATCCATTCCCCCACCATCCGCTTTAAGTGTAATATGGTGAAATTTCTGATTTAAATATCAAATCTTCAAATATCCACATCCCAAACCCATGCTCCTACTATATGCTAGATACTACGTATCTATATATACAATGTATCTGATTGACGACTAGCCTTAATCGAAAGTTCTCTCTCGTGATCGGGAGGGGTAATTAACTATAGGGGCTTGCGCCTATAGGAAACCAGAACTCAGATCATAAAGTCCTCACAAAATGAGGGCGAAATCTCTAGGTAGTGTCTTATCTACAAACCCATTTGCCTTTCAAAATTTATCCCGGAACTTAATCCGTTAAAACTCCCCCCCAAAGAAAAGTAAAAGCGGGCGGAGGCCGGGGCTGAATTTTTGGAGCCCACAGGGTGGAGGACCAAATACACTAGTTTTTGGGTTGGTTTAATCGCCTTTGGTGGAACAAAGATAAGTTGGAAGGGAAATGGTTAGCTTGGTTTATTTTGTAACTGATTTTGTTCCTCAATTAGTCGAGTGAATCCTATGGTATTTTCCAAGGTCCTAGGTTGCTTAATCTTCACATTCAACTGAATGCCATCATGAAGTCCAAAAATAAAGCACCCAATGAAAAAACTTTTTAGTAGGTTGTCCACATAGTGAGAAATCTTTTCGAAAACTTCCTAATAGGTTGCTATCAATGAGTTTTATCTAAATTGCGTGAGAGCTTTAAATGGGTTTTCATTATCTGTTGGACTGAAATGGAGAGGGATAGCTTTGGTGAACTCATCCCAAGTAAGTGGACCACAAAATTTTTTCAACCAATGGTGCCATTGCGATGCCATTAAGATGGGAGGATGCTAGCAAAACTTATTGGTCTGAGGCAACATTCTTGAAATCAAAATATTATTCTACTTTGTAGACCCCTTAATGTGGCCCTCGAATCATGAGTGAAGTAGATGACTCCGGTAAAGAAACCTGAATAGAAAACTCAAGAGAAAATTATAGCTGGAGCAGGCTCCACTTCAAGAATAGAGAGTTCTATTGATATCTTTGCAAAAACTATTTCATCTACACTAATATTCTCCTTATATAATTTCCTATTTTCTTAATATCTGAGATATGGTATTTACTATAAGTAATGCAACAAACAAAAAGATGTAGTAGTACTATAATAACGGATTTAGTATGGAAGAAGTGGGGAATGTAAAATGGCGGTAGGCTATCCTGGTGTCTTAACGTGCATTGCATCAATCCTCCCCAGCATTCAAAGAGCTCGACTCTGACAAGCTAAGTGTGATTGGGGCATCATCAGGAGGGCGGTACATCCATATATAAGAAACATTTAAAGTAGGAGAGGTGTTGTGGCCGGCTAGTAACTCGATAATATAGGCCTTGTCATTAATTTTAGCAGTAATAGGAACAGGCCCAAACTTCCGGCGGCTGAGCTTGGTGTAAGTGCTAGGGGAAAAATGTTCACGCCGCATGCGTACCATGACTAGATCACTGACTTGAAAAAGTTTTTGCCGGTGATGAAGATCTGCTGATGCCTTATATGCCTGATTTGCTTTATTGAGTTGCTGACGGACTTCATCAAGAATTTGGGAATATTGGTGGCAGTCTCAAATTTGCACTTAGGTAGAACAACAACATCCAATACAAGTTTAGGCAGTTTGGTATAAATAATGCTAAAGGGGGACTTACCAGTCGAGCAGTTCACCATGGAGTTATAGGCGAACTCGGCGGTGCTCAACATCTCTTCCCATTATTTAGAATAATCTTGCACTAAACAGAGAAGCGTACTCACCAATGTGTGGTTAATAACTTCGATTTGGCCATACAATTATGGGTGGTATGAGGAACTAAGACGCAAATCGGTACCCAAGCGTTTCCACAATTCATGCAAAAAATGGCTTATGAATTTTACATCCCTATTAGATGTGAAGCTTCGAGGCACAGCATGTAGTCGAACAATTTGATGAAAAAAAGATAAGCAATATGGAGAGCGTGTTAGGTTTTCTTATAAAAGATGAAGTGAGCCATCTTGGAGAACCTATCGGCAAGGACCATGATCGAATCGTTGCCTCTTTTTGTGTGGGGTAGGCCGAGGACGAAGTCTAAGCTGAGATCTTCCTATATGGAGTCTAGGACGTGCAACAGTAAGTAAAGGCCAGTGTTCTGGGCACCACCTTTGTAGCTTTGGCAGATAGAACATTAGTCGACAAAGCAGAAAACATCACGACGGAGTCACGGCCAATAAAACTTGCACTTTAGCTGAGCTAGGGATTTGTCTTGGCCAGCATGAGCTACAAGACCACCTGTAATAACCCGTATTTCAATTTTGCTAAAATTTTTCTAGAGTCATTATAACTCCAAATTGCAATCTATTTTCGCCATAGTATTTTGATCGAAGTATTTTACTTACAAGAATTTTTTCGTAATTTTTGGACACTGGTGAAAATCCTTAAGGAATTTGTACCCATCGGTACAAGAGAGGATTTCAAGACCGTCAGGTGTCCGATTTGTAAACCGATTTCATTGATATTTTTTAAAGAAAATGATTTATTTTATGAATATTTTTTTGTACTTTTTTTAGTCCTAAAATAATTTATTTGAATTTTCTATTTGCCTAATAGGATTCTTTGTTGTCTACCATTATGACATTTGGCATTTGCATTATTTGTTGCTATATATCATAAATGAATGTGGAATATATAATTAAAATTATTGTTATAGTATTGTGATAGTACTATATGTGTAAAAGACAAGTAAAGACTGGTTGACTCATTGGTTGGAGACTGATTGACCTATATAGGATGGTGGGCCAACGGGCTTTCCTTTAAATACTGTAGTTTTATGTTATCCTCTACTGATTCACGTAATATTGATTGGGAGTTATAAGGAGATGATTACTGTGCCAATGGGCAAAGAGTGACGACTCTGTTTACTGAGCCAATGATTTACTGATACTGATATAATACTAAAAAACACCGTGATAGGTAGGACTTCTTACTTGTTTAGTGTGACTATTGAAATGCATATTTTGAAGTATTTTTCTTATTATTATATAGATTTATAAGTAAGGTATGGATTTACTATTATTGCATTATTTTATTACTCCTACCACTAGATTGTTACTGTTACTGATATAAATATTAATACTATTTGATATTATTGATTCATTGTACTGATACTGAGCATGTGATATACTGAGCACGTAATATACAGAATTTATTGAGCATGTGATTGAGATAATAAGTTTTAGATTGAGACACTGATTTAAATACTGCTATATAATTATTGGATAGCATGTGAACGCTCTTATATAATTTTACTACATTAATTTGATTTCAACTATCTTTATTGATATTTTGATTTGATATTTTTCTAATTTTTTTATTGATTGGTATTACGGATACGATGATTGCTTTATAAATTTGACACTTATAGTGGTTTATCTATTTTACTGGCTTCCGTACCTTAGTATTTTCCTATTTATAGATTGTACTACTGATGCACATGAATTTTATTATTTCTGCACTAATTCAATGAACATATAAATATAATTGCTATGATTTGACTGTTGACATATATATTACTCCTTTGTCATGCTTTGATTTTAGTTGTAGGTTTTGGTGGCCTGTTGGACTTTTTAAGCTCATTATATGTGGTTAAATGATTTCAGGTCAGGGCAAGGGAGCAAGAGTGTGAGGCTGGTCAGTATTCTTCAGGTTCTATTTTTTTTTATTTTAGTTATTTTGTGTACTCAGGACATGATAGATAAATGATGATTATGTAGATCCTATGTAGCTTATATAACTTTTAGAAAAGAATATAGATGTGTATATTAATATTTTGAATTATAGAACCTATTGTTTATTACTGATAGATGACATTAGATTACTTTGGTTATTATTTATTGAAAAAATAATTCTTTCAATTTAGATCTTAGGGCATCACAATTGGTATCAGAGCATAATTATTGGAAGAATGATTGTTACCAAAGCTATAGAAATTGATGGAGAGTTGGGTAGAATGGGTAGTATAAGGTGCATTATTTTGCATACATAGTTGCATGTGTGTATTATTCAGATTATACTAAACTGTAAAGGTGAAAAGTTAAATGGATTATCCAGAGTCAAATATATCAAATGAGCAACACAGTGCAGCTCCAGTGCCATCAGAAAGTATGATGCAGTTGGCTACTAGTATAGCACAGGTAATGGGGGATGCACAGAGTAAGTCAGATGGGAGCAAAGAAGAAGAGGGAGACAATAATTTACAGATATTTTATAAGCTGAAGCCTCCGTTATTTAAAGGAGTTGTAGGACCTCAAGCTGCAGAAGACTGGTTGCTGAGGATAGAGAAAATTTTTGACAGCATGCAATGTCCGGAGAGCCGGAAGGTGCCATTGGCTGTGTTCCTCTTTGAAGGAGAGGCTGAGAGATGGTGGGTTGGTCAATAAAGAGAGAAATTTCAAGGGAAGACAAATGCTGAGATTACTTGGGACGAGTTCACAACAGTATTCAGGATGTGGTTTGTACCTCCGTCAGCCCGACGACAGATGCATGAAGCTTTCATTAAGCTGGAGCAATGACACAATACAATGATGTTTTATGAGACCGAGTTTGCTGCTCTTGCTAGGTATGCTCCTCACTTGATCCCTACCGCTGAAGAAAAGTAGTATAGATTTCTGTAAGGATTAAACAGGGAGTGTAGATCCTGAGTAGTATATATGACTTTTGGAAATGAATATAGATGTGTATATTAATGTTTTGAATTGTAGAACCTGTTATTTATTACTGATAGATAATATTAGATTGCTTTGGTTATTATTTATTAAAAAACATTACTCTTCCAATTTAGATCCTAGGGCATCACACCACCACTGTTTGCCTCTCAAACCAGATGAAGCTACGAGGAGGAAACAGGGGTGCATAGAAGGTTGTGCTGAGTAAGAAGCCATGGCGAATAAAAAAGCCAGCTATATTCCCTATTTGCAAGCATTGGTGCCATATTTCAGAAAAGTCAAGGTCAATGGCGTAAAGCTCTTTGAGGCACACTAGTCCAGTGAATTCTGTTTGTAACTGAGTTAATATAACCATTTTTCTACTGAGGGCATCAACAACTTAATTTTGGTGACCGACTGGTGTTTGAGAATAAAAGAAAATTTTTGGAGGAATGAGATGCAGCGAGCATGTATTCGATTGATGTATTTCTGACTATTAATTAATTGAAGGGCCTTGTTATCTGTGTAAATAATAAAATCTTGGTGCAGGAGATATTGCTCCGACTATTTAAGATATGAACAACTGAATACAACTCTTAATCATAAGCTGATCATCATTGTCATAACACACAAAGCTTTTAACTGAAGTATGCAACTGGTTTTCCTTCTTGTGATAAGACGACATCTATCTCTATCGTAAAGAGCTTATCAAAATTAGGTATAGAGAGAATGAAGGCAGACGTTAGAGCCTCCTTTTTAGCTTCAAAACTGCTTTGTTGAGGAGCTCCCCAATGAAAATTTTTTTCTTTCAAACAATCTGCAATTGGGCTCATTATGACACTGAAACCTTTAATAAACTTACGATAAAATTTGAGAGTCCATGAAAACTCCTAATTTCAAAAGAGGTGATCGGGGTGGGCCAATTAAGAATGGCAGTGATTTTCTCTGGGTTCATCTGGACCCCATCTTTAGAGACTATAAATCCAAGGAAATTAACTTGAGGAATAGCAAACTCACATTTAGCTAGATTGAGGAAAAGTTTATTTTTTGTAAGGCCATGAAAAGCTACCAGAGATGACCGATGTGATCTTTCAAAGTGTGACTGTAAACTAAAACATCGTCAAAAGATGCAATACAAAATTTACCCCAAAAAGGTTTGAGTATGCCATGCATCATTCTCATAAAGGTGGAGGGTGCGTTACATAATCCAAATGACATCACTCTCCATTCGTAGAGTCTCAATGGTGTTTTAAAAGCCATTTTCCATTCATTACCGAGGCATATGAGAATTTTGTGGTAGCCGCTACGTAGATCCAACTTGGAGAACACTGATGACCCAATCAACTTATCAATCAGTTCATCAATCTGAGGAACCGAAAAATGGTATTTGACTGTGGTTTTATTTATAGCTCGGCTATCTACACATAATCGCCATTCACTGTTCTTCTTAGGGACAAGTAATGCGGGGATGACGTAGGGGCTAATACTAGCTTGGATGAGTTGCTTACTTAACAATTCATCAATAATTATTTGTAAGATTTATTGTTCTTTAGATCTAAGCCAGTAATGGGGAATGTTATGCAAAGTTGCATTTGATATTAGATCAATTTGGTGCTGGATTTTGCATAATGGTGGTAAGCTAGAAGGAAGGTCATGAGGGCAGATTTCACTGAAATTATGGAGAAGGTTGCTGACTTCACTCAGAATGGGAGTAGTTTGTTGATTATGAGGGTCAGTAATCACTATTGCCCACAATGGAGTAGAGTCCTACCATGAGATAAATAAATTTGGTACCGAAACAAAATGTATAACTACAGGAGAGGAGGAGTTAGGAGTTGGGGGCTTATTATCATAGGGAGTGGGCAACAAGCTGAGACATTTTCCTTTCTAATTCAAGGAATAAGCATTGGCTCTTCCATCATACATAACTCTTGTGTTGAATTACCATGGTCTTCCTAAGATCAGGTGACAAACATCCATGTCCAAGACGTCACAAACATATTGCCGCCCAATGAAGAAGGTCACTTGACACATATTTGTAACTAGAATCTCAATGCTCCTTTTGACCCAACTAATTTTGTATGGCTATGAATTATTTGTTTTCTTAAGTTGGAGTGCTTGAACTACCGACCGAGTGATAATGTTTTTGATGCAGCCACTATCGATAAGAATATCACAGATTTTGTCAATAATTGCACACCTTGTCTTAAATATTACATTTCTTTGAGACGCATTGGATCGACTAGGGGTGATCAAATATTTCTTAATGACACAAATTAATGGGTCACCCTCATCACTTTCAACATCCTCAATGTCTAGGCCGTCCTCCCCATTTGGATTAACCATAAAGTCGCCATCCTCATTTTCTAACAATTGTAGCTGCTACCGTTAGGGGCATTCGTTGGATTTGTGGCCAAGTTGAAAACAGCAAAAGCATTTAAGTTAGTTGGGCTTGGCATAAGGATTATTCTGAGCTGGGGTTTCAAACTTGGATTGGGGTTTGTTCTCAAAAGCTGGTCCCGAAGGCTTAGGCAGCTGTGCTGTTTATGGTGGAGACATGTCATTCGGAGCAGATTTTAATGAAGTTGAGCCTCCTTTTGTGTGGTCAATCAAGGTGTCCTGAAGCTGGCATCTAGGATATTGTAATCGTGAAGGATGATTTTGCTATATTTCAGCTCTTAATGCAAAATTGTTGGCTTGTGATAGAGAGCATATTAAATTCAGCTGCAAATTATCCTGGATAACTTCCTTGAGGCCTCTGATATACCTAGCTACCAATTGATTAATGGATTCATTTAAATTGTTTCGTGCACTGAGGCGATGAAGTTCTTCACTATAGTCACTGACTAAGCAATTACCTTGAACACAGTGTTGGTATCTCATGTATAAGATCTGTTCGTAATCTGTAGGCAGAAATTAAGAATGCAACAGTTACTTCATCCATTCCCAACTGCGGACAGGGACCTTCGCCTCACGTTGCCGCATCTATAGCAGCTATATCCACCATGCACTAGCTCCACTTCTCAAGCAGCAGGCCATATATTTTACCTATTTTGTAGGATCAATTTCCATGTAGTCGAAGAAGTTTTCAACAACCTTCTCCCAATCCAAATAATCCTCTATGTTTAAATGACCATCAAATAAGGATATATCCACCTTACCTTTGAATTTAGCTTGGCCTCTCTATGGAACTGGGTGTCGTCTGCGCCTGTAATTGCCAGCATTATAATAAATACCTTCATCATCTTTCTCAGAATCACTCAGGTCCACTTCTCGTTGCCCATGTAAATCATCCTCCGAGTCTGATAGTTCATGCGTGGGTTGGGGGATTTGACGCCACGGCCGGTCAAGGCCCTAGCCACCACTATAGGAAAATAGTGTATTACCGGCGAATTTTCCAGCAGAAAATTCTATATTTTTTTGGTGAATTACTAAATTTTTCGGTGGATTTCCGGTGAAAATATTTTTGACAGTAAATCGAGTGTCGGAAAAAAAATTCCTTTGAAAAAAATAGATGGAAAATTTTTTTGGTGGAATTAGTTTGCCGAAAATATTTTCCGGTGGTAGTCTGGATATTTCTGGCGGTAGTCCGGCCGAGAAACTTCACCGGATAAACTAAAAAAAATTTTAAAAACTGAAATCCGTCAGCTCTGGCCCTCGCGCACGCACAGCTTGGACCCGCTCGGCGCCCACGTAGCCTGACCTCACCCTAGTGCCTGTGTAGCCCTACCCACCAGCGTACACTGGCTTGCCCGCATAGCCTAAACCCGCCCTCGCACTCACGTACTCGACCCGACCCGACCTCCCTGGCCCGCGTGCTGTGCCCGTGACGATCGTGTGATTCGAAGAGGAGACCTATTTTTTGGTAAACACTTCACCACTTTGCTGTGGAGGAAAAACTGATAGAAATTGTACTCTTTTTTATATAAATAATATAATACAAAAATTATAATAAAAAATAGATTTAAATAAAATATTAAAATTAATAAATAATAAAAATAAGCTATTAAATTTATAATTACTTAAAAAAACTTATTAAATTTATAATTAATTAAAATAACTTATTAAATTTATAATTAATAAAAATAAGTTATTAAATTTATAATAAATTAATTATTTATTTAATAACTTTTTATAATATTTAAAAATACATTAAAATAAAATATTAAACTTAGTAATTAATTAAAATTTATTATTTTAATTAATAACTAAAATAAGTTATGATATTAACAATTAATTATAATAATTTTTTAAATTTTTAATTAATTAAAATAAATTATTAAATTTATAATTAATTAAAATAAGCTATAAATAATTAATGATTTATTAAATTTTCCAGCAGCAATTCCGCCGGAAAGTTCACCCGAAAAACATCTGTCAGAAATCAGCTGAAAAATCTGCCGAAAAATCTGTCTGAAAATTAGTTGGAAATATTTTGTTGGAAATCTGCCGGAAAATTCGCCGGAAAATGTTCCGTCGGAAAGCCACCGAAAAATCTGCTGGTAATAAGCAATTTTCCTGTAATGTACGCTGCACACCTAGAGCCATAGCTGGTGCTTGATCTCAAAGAAGCTGATGGGGTGCAGTCCTTGCATGGTTGTGATTGAACTCGTGGTGCACTTCTAAGGAAAGGCGTTGTACATCAGCCGGCAATACATTAAGTCGTCGACGGATGTTAGCTTGGTTTGCCCACAGTGTTTCAAGGCTCTAGTCATCTTGGGTAGTTCCTTGCCTTTGTCCGTCATCCTGCCAATAATGCTCTTATACCAACCATATGTGGCCCTTGGATCACGAGTGAAGCAGATAAATTCGGTGAAGAAACTGGAAACAAAAAACTTGAGAGAAAATTATAGCTGGAGTAGGCTCCGCTTCTAGAATAGAGAGTTCTATTGATATCTATGCAAAAACTGTTTCATCTACACCATTGTTCTCCCTATACAATTTCCTATTTTCTTAATATCTGAGATATGGTATTTATTATAAGTAATGCAACATACAAAAAGAAGTAGTAGTACTATAATAATAGATTTAGTACGAAAGAAGTGGGGATTGCAAAATAGAAGTAGACTGTCCTAGTTTCTTAATGTACACTGCATCACCCCCCCTTGCTAGGCCTCATCGCTGAACCTCAAAAATGACAATTTGAGGTGTTGATGATAATGGTCATTGTTGGTGTTTGAATAGGATGCCTATATTGAATGTGAGGATTCTTCTAGGTCCATTGGATGGATTTTAGGGTTGCCAATATGTGGGCTTCAAGAAGCTTATTGTAACACCTTTAAAGTCAACATACCATGCAACGTGTTCTAACCTGACTAGATTCAAGGTAATACATTAAATTTTTGTACGTAAACCTTTTACATATGTTAGGGAATATTCTGTGTATATGTCAAAGTCTGCATATATTCTGAAATAGGTCACAAGGGTTGTTTGCTTATTTGGAAAAGTCTAAATATTTTTCCTAAGGCGCCATAGCATTGGGGTTGGCTACACTCTTACGCCTATGCTCTCAAAAATTTTGAAAAATAAATCAGCACAACGAAGCTGGGGCGAAACTATGGCACTTTGGGCCCTTTAAGGGAGCACCGTGGCAAGCATCATAGGGTGTCGCGACATTAGGTTAAATTTTTTTATTAAAAATATCATTTTTTACTATTTATTCCATTCATTCTCCTAAGGTGGCTGCTGAAAGATCGAGATGCGCTAAGAGTTCTAATATTTAAAAGATTTTTTAGATCTTTAATCGGATGATTTAACTCATCAAATGCGGAAGCTAATAATTTATAAACAAATACAAAGATGGTGATTATATTCTAATTATCACAATCAAAATATTGATCTGAGATTTTCACAAAGTAGTTATCACAGAAAATAAAGTGCGAGAGTAAAAATCAGAATGAACACACCAGATTTATAGTGGTTCGGTCAAACTATGACATACATCCACTCCTCGGAGTCCTCCTCTCCGGGTATTGCACTATCACTATAATGTCTCTCCTTTAGCCCCCACAGCTAGGCGAAGAAGCCCTTACAAACTCTCTTCCACCAACCCGGTGCGGCAGAGGACCGAACTCCTTTCACAGGCAGAGAATCTTGACTTCTTTTCACCCTTCTGGTGAGGCAGAGAACTTGAACTCCTTTTCACCCTCCTGGTGAGGTAGAGGACCTGGAATCACTTTCACCTTCTCCGGTGTGGCGGAGTAGCCGGGTCTTTTGACACCAAAGAGGACTTCTTCTTTCCAAAGCTTCCCTTAAGATAAACCTTGACTCTTAAAGGAACTCAGGTGCAAGTTCGTCGGAGCAACCGTGTGAAAACCCCCTCTTACACTCCCTTGAAGCCCACAAGGATCTTCTCCCTCTCTTACAAACTCCACCCTTTCTCTCCCTATCCCAAAGCTCTCTCTTCAAGCTTTCTTTAGAAGAAAATAACTCAATGAATGCCCAAAAGACTCATACAAAGTCTTATGAGAAAGTTTAAATAGAGGGCTTCAAAAAATCCTAAAAATCTAATTCATCCATCAAAGATCGTACAGCACGATCTCAGAATCATCCAGCACGATATGCAGAATTTGACCTGTTAGTACTGTATGATCGCAGTATCGTACAGTGCGATTAGTTCTATCGAAGTGCAGTTCATCCAGGACGAATCCTGAGACGACCAAAATCGTCTCTGTTCATCGCACAGTACGATCCAAATATCAAAATTATGCAAATTCGATTGACTAATCACAGGATTAAATTAGGTAATATTTTAAACATCGTACAGTACGATTAGGATCGTATAGTATGAATAGAACAATTTTTAAATTCAATTTTTTGCCTAATTTAATGAGCGACGGCGTTTCTAATTATACCAGATCGTCCAATACGATGTGGTGTTCGTACTGTACGAATAGTTATATTTCAAAATAATTTTTTTAAAAAAAAATAAAATATTTTAATTAATTTCTGTAACACCAGATCGTACAGTACGATCCAGATCGTACAGTATGATGTACAGAAAAATTAAAATATTTAACATTAAATTTGCTCCCCTTGTGTGTGTGTGTGCACGATCACCAGGCTATCATGCACCCTTACAGGCCTTGACTCAAGAAGTTAAAATAAATAAATAAAAATTACAGACTTTTCAACATAACTTATTCTACCCAATCTTGAACCCTGAATCTTCAAAGAACGGAGCATGTTATACCTGAAATCTTAGTCAACACACAAACAGGTATGCACAAAAAATACTAGAAGAAATAAAGAGGCAATCAATAATATTGTTATCATCAAAATCATAAACTCGGGAGCTCGAGTTGTAATAGCTGCGAGCTACTAAGAGAAAAAAGAGAGATTCCTAAAGAGAATTAGATTTGGGCTTATTCGGGTTATTTTCAATTGACAGTCCAATTCTGAAAGTTGCTCTGATCGAGGTAGGTGGCATTTTGCCCATCTCAGTTATAAAAAATACAAAACTTTCTAAAAATTTTTATTTAATTTATAATACCGTTAGCAAAAAATGGTAATAACTTATTTTCTACAAAATTTTGATCGTGTAACTTTTTGTATAATAAAGACAAAGATTATAAACATTTAGGTATTTTTTTGAAAATTTTGAATTTTGAAAATTTTGCTATTTTAATTGATTAGAAAATAATCCTGACTTTGAAAAATAATGTTATAGTACAATTAAAGCTTAAAGATAATGTTCTGAATAATCTATGGTAAATTTTATGAAATTCTGGAATGTGTTTACTTATATTTTAATTACTACAATAAAATAAATTATATGCTTATGTTATTGAAATGTGTGATTATGAGAAAGTCTAGTGTGACGGAAAATTTTTTTGTTCTGATGCCTACGGATATATTCTGGTGCTATATGAACATTCTCTCTTTTTTTTCCTTTTACTTTTTCTTTTTTTAAAAAATGCACATTCTCTTATGGTGCTAACATTAGAAGGCATAAGAGCCTGAGGAGAAGTTATCACCTTCTATTTTGATATACGAAGTGCATGTTTATTTACTTTCATATAGTGCTATATAAGTTTTCTAATAACTGTGAGTATAATTCAATTTAATATAATGATTTAATATGTATTATTTTAAAGTCAGCTGCACATTTGATAAATGAATTATTTTGAAATTCAAATTGGTAAAAAGTGAACTACTAAGCTGTGTAGCTCCATTATTTTACTTTCTATTTTAAGGATCTAAAAGAGGGAAAGGGTAAGTCGAGTAGCATTGTCAAGAACTAATCTGTAGAGGTATTTCATTCTTTTGATTTTTTGTACAACCTTGACTAGTTAATTATATTACTCTATTCTATATCTCTTTCTGTACTCATGTACCATAATTATAGATTTATTTTGATGATAAATGAAAAAAAAGATTTTGTTGATGAGTTTATTTTCATTACACTAGATATTATTAGTAGCTTTGTGATTATTATTGTTGTTTTAAAATTAAAATTGGATGAAAATTTTGAAAATGTTCCAAAACATAGATCATGGGATCCACTTTTTACAAAATAACACGATAAGACCTGTCTAGTCGGTGGGTCATATTGAGTTGGGTTATGACACTCGTAGAGCTTGAATTTCCATTAACACCGCTTAAGAGTGGAATTAACCTGATCAAAGCTAGACTCCTGTTGAGCTAAGATTTCATTGATCTCATTGCGGAATTCCACGCTTGTTTGCCACGGGCGTCCATAATCGGAAGGCTCTAATACCCCTGATATGTTAGAATAGGGGCAGCGAAAGAAGAGGATCTAGCAGTAGAGAGACTATCTGAATTTTTTATCTTCGTAATTTCCAGCACTTCCTGCAGTTCTTTCTTCCAGCACTTCTTTGCCGTGTCACGTATCACCCCACTCTACTGAAGTACTTATCCCAGCTTTTACGATCTTGATGAAAACATATGAGGAGGATGTGAATAGAAGTCATATAAGGACTGAAAATTTTCTTATCTCATGATCTATCTATCAAATATTGAGATTTATATTATGTTTACATACGACATAGGATCATTAATGAGCTCAGAGCTCAAATGTCACAGTGCAATTTCTTTCATTCTAATAAGCCAATTTCGTAGAATACCCAACCAATAATAACAAAGACTTACAACCCCAAATTCAAAGATGACGACGAAAACAAACTTACATAAAGTTCGGCACAGTACTTAGTCGAATTTTTATTGAAACTTCTAAATGAACTATCTGTTTCAGGCCAAGTCGTATATCCCTTCGACTAACTTTGGTAACGTGGTGTTAACCACCGTCACTCCACCGTCGATAACGAGGTTATGTCCGCTTATAAAGGCAGCGTCGTCGGAGGCCAAGAACAGCACCGCCGTAGCCACGTCATCTGCCCTCAGCACCGTCCCTTTCAGTATCGCCCCCGTGCACAAAAGCTTCTCAACCTTTGCCACGTCCATACCAGGCACTCCGCAGACCAGAGGCGTTGCCACCAAATACGGGGACACACAATTCACCCTCACTCCTTTCCCACCAAGCTCCGCCGCCGCCTCCTTCACAAGCCCCAAAACCGCGTGCTTTGCGGTCATGTAGGCCACGGGCGCGAACCCGCCTTGTATTCCTGAGACGCTCGCATGGCAGATGATGGACCCCCGAGTCCCTGCGGCTACCATTGCCCGACCGGCGTGTTTGATCGCTAGCGCGGTGCCGCGGACGTGGACAGCGAGGGTGTGGTCTAGGCAGGCGGGATCGAGGTCGAGAATACCGGTGATGGGGCCGGCTACGCCGGCATTACTGAACATGATGTCGAGGCGGCCGTAGGTGGTAATGGCATGGTCAACGGCGGCTGCCAGGTGGAGTTCGTTGCGCACGTCGCAGTGGATGAAGGAGCAGCGGCCGTGAGGTGAGATTGAGGCGGCGACGAGGTGGCCGAGGGAATCGTTTATGTCAGCGATAACGACTGAAGCGCCGTGGGCAGCGAAGAGGCGGGTGGTGGTTTCGCCTATGCCGCTGGCTCCGCCTGTGATGATGGCTACTTTCCCCTCGAGCTTCGGCTTGTTAGACGCCATATGATCTCTCTCTCTTTCTCCCTCTCTCTTGTTGTGGTCAATGGCGAGAGCTTTGTGGTTATATAGAGTTGCGGGCAGCATGGGCTACCTACTCTGATAATTTGCCTGACTGTAGGGGATGAGTAAAATTCCTATAATTACTTCATTACGGGGATGCAAATGAAAGAGCAACGGTTTAAAATTAAGTTAATAGATTAATTATTATAAAAATCATAATTGTTGCAGGCTCATATATTCGCGGCGATAGAATGAGCAAATTTTGTATCCTAACGCTGCACATATATTCATCACACAAATAAATAGTTGGAGCAAGAGATAGGAAAAATAACATAAGTTTTTTATGTGGAAAATGTAAAAAGAGAAAAGTCACTGGCATCGCTCAAGTGAAAAGATTCAACTATATTTGAGTGAATTACAAAGTTGACCACTCCCTTGACTTAGAGGCGGTGAAATTGTAATAGCTTGGAGAGTCCGTCAGACTCCATATAGATACTCGGGAGTTTGTAATGACTGCAGTTGAGCGGAAGTCCGACGGGGGTAGACTGCTAAGCAGTGGCTGGGTGGAAGTCCGGCTAAGGTTGATAGCCGAGTAGAAATTCGACGGTGGTCGGTGTTCGGGCGGAGATCCGACGGTGGTCGGTGGCCGGGCAGAGATCCGGCGGTGGTCAAAGGCCTGGTGGAAGTCCGGTGGCGGTCGGAGCCCGGGTGGAAGTCCAGTAGCGGTAAGTTGCCGAGCAATGGTTTGACGATGGTTGGGCGGAGGTTCGATCGCGGTTGGCCACGAAGTGGAAGTTCAACGGTGGTAGGTGGCCGAGTGGGAGTCCCAAGATGGTTGGGCAACGGTCCGGCTGCTGTCGGCAGCCGGGTGGAAGTTCGGCGGTTGTCGGAGGCCGGGCGATGTTCCGACGATGATCGGGTGGAAGTCTTGCGGTGGTCAGGCAGCGGTTAGCATCCCGATAATGGTCCGTTAGTAGTTAATGAAAGTTCGCCAGTGGTGGTGTCTGGGTGGAACTCTAAATCCTTAAAGTCTTAGAGCTCGCTCCAATCTCCATCCAAAAGTTTCCCTTATATAGAGAGTAGGGGTCTATTTATAGATTTTTATGAGTGGCGCACCTTATAAATATAGAGAAAATCCATGGCAAGTTCGGAGTGTTCCATCGAACGGCCCATACTAATTTCCTTGATCATGGAGCATTTTTTAAATATTTAAGTGCCTTAATGACGTTAGAGTCAAGCGATCTTGGGCTCGTTGGATTCTTCTCATCGAGCCGGCCACTCGATTCGACTATAAGCATATCATATTTAGAGATCATTTGGTCATCCAATTAAATACTTCGAACTTTTCAAATATACTTTGGTTTCTTGGTTTGGGCCCATTTAATATCAATTCCGTTAATTAATGGTCTTTAAATGATTTAAATTAAAAAAATAATAAAAGAAACCGGAACATTAAGTACCGATTTTTATAGAAACCGGATTTTAGAGTTCCAGTTTCTATGAAACCGTATTTTAAAATTACGGTTTCTACAGAAACCGTAATTTTGCAGTCCGTTTTCGCTCCTTTTTAAATTGTTTCCTAATCGGACTCCTTAAGCTTATAATCACATAAAAGATGCTCCTTTTATAATTTAGCCATTTGAGAATCATCCGCCATTAATTCACACCCATAATTTCTTCTCATATCATCGTCCTATTAGCAAATATTTCTTAATAAGCATATGTTACTTAATTCAAATATGCAGAGTTAGTGTAGAAAATGTGTACGACTAAATATCAAGAAAATTCAAAAGAATTTAATAAGTGAGCCAGCCACCGAGGCCATAGTTAGTGTTGAAGATGCAAGGAAGTTGGATACCTTTCAAAAAGTGATATATCTTTGTGTTTGTGGGCAATAAAAGCCAATCTAAGAACATAGAGAATGACATTAGTAGGCGTATTTATTCTTTTTCTCTACTTTAGATAGAATAGTAGCAGACAAATTTATTAAACATAATTGCAAATGTCAATACATTTGATAAAAATCTAGAAAAGCACATGATAATGCCAACCGTTTAGATTAATTAGTTCATAATATCAAAAAAAAAAATCATGCCATTTATGACATCAAATAAGCAATATATTTGATGGGTTCGAGAAAAAGTGGCTTGTAAATTATATTTCCCCAAAATTTAATCCTTGCTCGAAAAAAAATCACCCTTTACTTGTGTATAGGACATCAATAAGCTCATGACTACCCAAAAATATAATACTCATAATTGTATAGTAGTTGTGTCAAAAAATTTAGTTGAGATATATTTCTAAATAGATTTGCTTTGAAATCCTCGTGTGTTCTTTATAAATATGATTATCCCTAGCATAGTTGTGCTTTCTTAACTATTCTATAAGTTGAACTTACGTAAACCTGTTGTTTTTGGAAAATAGGATTTCCTGAAGAAGACTCTAGGCTGCATTTGCATAGGTAAACGTGTCATTCTATAAAATTATTTGAAAAAAATATAATTTTGAAAATTCATCATTTATGTAATCAAATACTGAAGAGAGGATATCATACCACCCTAAAAGGTAAACACAATATTTTATAGAGGTATTTGAATGCAAAAATAGATTTTAAAAAATTTGTATATGTTTTAAGAGATTTTTCTCCTATCTTATAGAAATAAAATAAAATTTATTTTAATATGGAGTTACAAGTTCCCCATAAAGGCAAGTATTTATAGTTAATTATATTCTAAGAGAGGTGAGTCTCTCAAAAATACTATCGATTAATGTAGTGGCGAATATTTTTTAAGATTTCAAAGTTTAAGTTAAGGATAAGAGGCTTTTGAATTTTTAAATGAGTTTGCTCCAATGTTGAACAGTTCTTTCTGGAGGTCAAAGGATGAAGAGTAGGGAGCAATAAGATTCAGGGACAACTCAGAAGTGCTCCAATCTATCTTATGTTGGGCTTTAGTTTTTTAGGAAGAAATTTTATGTTTGTTTGAGTTAACATGTTAATTCATAGTTGGGATTATATTCTCGCAATTTAGGATATGTCCCAGAACCTAGGCCTAAGGTGAATCACTACTGAATAGTGGCTTAAACCAAGTCTAATGAAATGCAAACTCAATGAGGTGAGACTTCTATCTTTGACTCCGTAAAGAGTTTCAAAAAGCCTAACTCTTCTAGACTTACATTCTCACATGGAGTGGAAATGTCATCTAAAACTCCACTTAATCTCATTAAAAATCATGATTTTGATCTTATACAAATGTAAGATAGGTAGGCTGTTGTTAGTATTTTGGAATATGGGGCCGACATCTAGAGAAATTCTTAAGTGGCCTTATACTTAAGAAGGGTAATTATGCGTCTAAAATTAAATATAATTAAATTTTTTATTTTATTTTGTTTATTTCTAATACAATATATATATGACATTTAACTCTTATGCAATAATCAACACCCAAAATTAATTAAAAAAACTTTAAAATAGATTTTATCTTAAAAGAGCAAAAGTTCCTAGAGTCAGAATTGCACATTTATAGGTCAGGTGGTATGCTTCTACCCATGGGTGTGTAAGTGCCTAAAGAAGGAGAAAAAAGTTCAACATGCTTTATGAGACCCCAGGTGATCCTTGTATACTTTCTAAATCGATTTTCTTGCTATGTTATCCTAAATTTTTTATTAGTTATAAGTATAAAAATTTTATTTAGTAAGAGCCTAACGAGAAATCTTGGCAAAAATAAATGCAAGAAATAAACCAAAAAAAATAAGGGTTTCTAAAGCACAATAAATGTAAATATAATTGTTGACTAATTAAAATGACAAAAAAAAAGAGAAGAAGATAATATAATCATATAGAAAATGTTCAAACACAATTGATAATGAGAGCTTTCTCACGGTAAAGCTCACACCAAGATTATTAAATGGCCCAATCTGAATTGGATATAGCCAGGTTACCAAGACTGAAATCTAATTGATAAAATCAGATTTTTTTTTTATCATTTAATAAAATCATATTATTAAGTGATAAAGCCAGATTCACTTTGATATATCCAAGTTTACACCAAGGTTGAATTGGAGAAGCTAGTGATTTATTCAATCGGATGTTACCTGATGTGAAGGATTTGAATATTTTTAATTTGATTATTATTGTATAAAAGCTTCAGGTTAAAAAAAAATTTCTCTTCAGTAAAACTTTCTGATAAAAATTTTTTAATTAAATGAGGCTTTGCCCAAATTCTATTCAAGAGAAGGAAAGTGGGAAATGCAGTAACGTGAAGGAATTTTATAATATCAATAAAATGAAAGAATTATACGAATCTTCTTGATCTGTATAGTGCTTGAAAGATATAATATTTGAGCATTACATTATTTATGATAGTATTTCCCCGTGGTATCACTGCATGGATGTTATAAAAGTTATAAGATGCAAATATTCTACTTATTCGGAGAAGCCAGAATATTTATCTTGAACATAAGCATCTCTTCATCATCCCTAAGCCGTCCCCACATCGCCGAAGCGACGTAATACTTCGTTTCAAACAACTATTATCCAGCGATTTACTCAATAAAAAGGCTGCAGAAGAGAAAGAAAGGGCATTACACTATCAATTTCTCTAAACAGTTTCTGTTCTTTGATTCCCCTAGCGTTAAGCCCGTAGCCGCCCACTTTCTGTCAAATACCCAGTCCGCCTCTGCATCAAACAGGCCTAGTTCGCCAACTTTAAATACCATGCTAGTGTTCGTCGTCTTCGGTAAGCCTGCCGGCGATCACAAATCCACTTACAGTCGCGAAGTTAATCTATCGTTCGTGGATTTTCGCTCAGTTCATCAAAGTCGTCTTTTTTCTGTTCCGTGTGTGATTTCTCTCTTAATCTAAATATTTGTTTCTGATTTAAGGCTAAAAGGGCATCCTGCAACCGACGTCATAATGCACTAAATATGGTTGCTAAGTTATTTGAGTAATTTTGCAAAGTTACTTGAGTAACTTTACAAAAAATACTGATTTATAAAAAATTCTGTCAGTTAAAAAAAGATCATTTGGTTGCAAAAATAACCACGTGGAGCCTGCTGCCGCCTCTGAAAAGCCTTTTCGGCCACTTGCACTTCTCTCTTATTCCACTTCATTCAATTAACTTCTGCTCTCAAGATATTTTTTGCTCAAATAGTTTTTTTTTAAATCAGGTTTTTTATAAATAGTTTTTAAATTAGATTCCTTTTACAAATCTGATTTCAAATCAGATTTTTGTAACTTGAATCCATTTTTTTTTTTAAATCAATTTTTTTAGATCAGATTTTTCTTTATATAAATCATATTTCAATTCAAAGTTTTATAAATCAAATCAAATTTCAAATCAGATTTCTATAAAATAGATTTAAAAAAAAAATCAAAGGAAGACCTCCCACCGTCGACTTAAAGTCCGGTCGAGATGGTTCTAAATACAAGACCTCGCACCGTCGACTTTAAATCTGGTCGAGATGGTTCTAAATACAATACCTCGCACCGTCGACTTTAAGTCTGGTCGAGATGGTTCTAAATACAAGACCTCGCGTCGTTGACCTTAGGTCCGACCGGGATGGTTTTAAAATACAAGACCTTGGACCGTCGATTTTAAGTCCGGTCGGGATGGTTTCAAATTCAAGGCCTCGAGCCGTCGACCTTAGGTCCGGCCGGGAAGAAAATTTCGGCAAGTGCCGCCCCGACCTCCCCAAGAGGGGAGGGGACGTCGGGAGGCTGCAAAACTTTCCTCTAAAATTCTGGACTTAAACGGAGTTTAAAAAAAAAACATGAATCTCTAAAAAGTTTTTTTTTTAAATTAGAGAGCATTTAACTTATCGATTGAATTAATTGATGAACTATAATACTAAGTCTAATTAATTAAATAGCCATTATAAATAAATACAAATCAATTGTTTAGCTCAATTTGGAGACGGTGATGCGAGCAAAGGAAAGAATCGGGTCACCTAGAAAAGGGAACTGGAGAACTTGAAAATTTTAGTGAAGAAGGGGACAGCACCCAAATCACTAAGACAACTAATTTGAAGTTTTCTAACCATTCATTAGACATACCAATGAGCAATAGTTCTCTTGAAGTTAATGTTGGAGTTCTTAGTCCGGGTAATGCCATCAATTTGCAATCATCCATGGTTACTATTAGTGAGCTTGAAGTTGGAAATGTGAAAAATACTTGTAAAGCTTTCATGCCAACAAAAGGTGAAATAAAGTGTGTTTCTCAACAATTGATATACCAAAACTTGGGGTGGATCTTAACAATCCTTTTTATCCGTATAAGAAATTTGGGTAGATGAGAACTACAAATGCTTCAGAATGTGGTTGTGGTAGCTCCACAGGTCCAATGGAAAATAATGAATCAATGAGAATATGGTATGATATGAAGCAAAATGGCTTTGTATCCTCGAAAGAAATTGCTTCCATCCTGAAGCTAAGGGGCCATCAGCCTAGAAAAAAAAAGAAAGTGAAGAGACTAAGAAAAAGACTAACATAGTGAAGGGAGAAGTGGCCAACAAATGCATCAATGTTGGTGCTCCAAGTGGGTGGCTTTATGGGATTAACCCTGGTATAATCAAGCATGTAAGGAATAGCAAGCAGGTGAACTCAATTATTGAAGGCGATGTTACAAAATGAGAAGCTTGAGAATTAAGAGCTGCAGCAACATAGACCCCTTGAACAATCTAGGAGTGAGAGTAGGGAAATCAATGTGGTTTCAAATGAACATAGTCATTCATCAGTAGTTGATCAACTTGATCTATCACTAAATAAAATATTTAATCCTACTTGTCTGGGTCTAGAGTGCAAAGCAGTGAGTTAGATATGCCTGTTGAAAAATTTAATAATGATAGCATCAATGCATCACCATACAACACAAACTTTGATGATGCTGCTCTCACACTGAAACTATCATCAGGATTGATTCAGCAAGATATTAAAGCACTTCAACGCATAAAAAAAAAGTGTTAAAAATGCAATCCATACAGAGTTACCTTTCTTGCTAACTAGAGATCTAGCACCTAAACTAGAGAATGAGTCCATGCTGTTACATTCCTCTTTGCTTGAATGCCCCTGAAAGGAAATTTTAGACATGCATATGATTCGATATAAAAAAAAGGGAAATATGTTTGGTCAGATGAAGAAATCACTTTTGGAGGAGGGAAAACATCTTGAAGAGAAATAATGTGTTCTATTAGTCAACATATACAACATTGCCCTTAAAAATCTTCTCCAAACAACAACTCTCAAAAAACTCAACAATCAACTCAATCAACACAGAACTCTGCACAACATAAAATGAAACTCTCAACTCAACAAAACTTTACAAACTCATATACAAAACTCCAACTCTTCTGATTCCGAGTCGAGAAATAAATAAGCCATGTATTCCTCCATCATGATAGGACGCCTTGAAGGTTGCTGATATTCATCGATGGAATCAATATATTTTTGAATAACAGTATTCTTCTTTGCCAATTTCCTCTTCTTTTCTTTTTGAGATTTTGATCCATACTTACGCTTTCCTTTTTGGTCTTTGAACTACTTCAAAGATTTCTTCTTGCTTGAACTGGCCCCCCCTGCCATTAAATTCTTTGAAGAAAATAGCCTTGGATCAACTTCCAATTCTAATGCACTTTTCCAACGAATGCCTTCAATGGCCAGTAAGACATTCATCATTTGTTTAGTTTCCTTTGAGATAAAGGTCTCCCAACCACCTTCATCTTCCTGGGGTACTTTTCCTTTATTGTCCTCTGTGCTTTGGCAGGGTACAGATGAGATAACATTAGTTTTCTCCCTCTTGGGATTGATAAGAACACTATTAGAAAGTGTAAGTTCACCATTCTGATAATTCCTTTCGACCCAATCTTTGAATATGAAACAGTCTTCGATTGGGTGACTTACAATCCTATGATATGGATAGTAGTTTGGATCATCAGTCATACCGGCCTGTTCTGGTCGATGGGATTCTGGCAATTGAAGGCCGATCTTTAGTGCATGCCTAAAAATCTTTCCCGTACATTCCTTTTTGAAAGAATACGGCTTGTTAATTTTCTCCTGCAAAGTAGGAGGCCTTTGCCTTTCTCTAGTTTGTTGCGGCATCTTCAGTGGATTCATTGAATTTTCTTTTTCTTTCTTATCCGAAGAAGATGGGAATGTAGTATTTACCTCACTTCTTTTCGGATCAAAGGTCTTGACCTATTTTCCCTTCGCTGGTGGATTATTATTATAATTGAAGCTGACACTTCTAGGTCTGGGTAACCTTTCGAATTTAGCAACACGATCTAACAATTCTTGGAAAGTATTGATCGTAGCCATCGCCAGATATGGAGCCATATGATCATCTATATTCTCCATTAATAGCTCAACAGCATACTTTTCAGTGAGTTGCTGCTCATATTTCATGCTGAGATTTCTCCATCTGGTTATGTATTTGGTAACTGATTCCTCTCTTTTCCTTTTCTCAAGAGCAAGGTCAGTAATAGTCACCTTCTTCATTGCACTTGCAAATCTTTTAATGGACATCATCTCTAATTCGGTGAATGTTATTACTGAGTCGTTGGGTAACTCAGCATACCATTCAAAAGTTGTACCTGTTAAACTACTAACAAATTGACGTAGTAACAGAGCATCATTGCCTCCTGTATTACCACAAGTTGCTTTAAATTATGCTAGATGCTGATGAGGATTTGTAGTACCATCAAATAAATTAAATTTTAACACTATGTATCCCTTTGGATACTTCTCTTGGTCATATTCAGCCGGATATGGACGACCTTTTCCTACTAAGGCGTCGGTAACCTCAGAAGTAATAGCTGCTTTAACCTTTTGGCTGATGAGATTTTCAATTTGGGATTTACTGACCATTTCATCTTCTTTAGAAGCTACCATAGTTGGCTCCTGTAACTCTTCCAGTCTTCTGTCCGAAGTAACCGGTACATCAAGAGTAGTTTGAACATTCCCTTGAAAATTTGTTAAGGGTGTTTGACTAGTTGTAGCCATCATGCCAAGTTGTCCAAAAAACTGTTTCATCATATTACTCATCTCATCAAGACGGGTATTCAAATGATGGATTTCTTGATCATTCTTTTGTTGCATAGATTGCATTTCCAATTGTAACTTCTTTACAACTTCTTCAGCTTCTTCCTCCTCAACTTCATCTGATTGTGGAATTCTATTCATGGATGCTGCTTGTTCTCGGTCATCTCGTAGTTGTTCTTCATTTTGTAGATTCAGAGCTGCACTTCTACGAGTATGTCGCTGATTAGCTAGATCAGGTATATGATCAATTATCCGGATAACTTCAATATCCATGGGACCAATACACCCTTCCACTTCTTCATCGCCATCATAATAATTATCATTCTCACCTAACTCGTGGTCATCTCTAAGTTGGGACCGCCGCTTCCAATGTATAACTGGAGAGTCGGGGGATTCATTATAGA
Source organism: Dendrobium chrysotoxum (assembly GCA_019925795.1). Lineage (NCBI taxonomy): Eukaryota > Viridiplantae > Streptophyta > Magnoliopsida > Asparagales > Orchidaceae > Dendrobium > Dendrobium chrysotoxum. The sequence goes on from CM034315.1 coordinate 72,694,273, forward strand.
CATAATTTTCTTCCTCTCTTGGCGTATTCATGTCAACAGAAGTCTCCTTATTGGGGGATAACTTCTGGACATGGGATTTAAGTCGCCCTTTATAAGTTTCTTTATCATGATCATCTTTCTGAGCTTCAGAATGTTGGGGTCCTTGGTTTTACCTCTAAACTTTGGGGAACTTAATACAGAGGCGACATTTCACATTATTGATTCTAGTATATCATACAGGGTACTTCTCGGAAGACCATGGCTCCACGAGTATGGTATAGTGCCCTCAACGCTTCATCAATATATGAAATACATTCGAGATAATGAAGAATATCGCATTGATGGTGATGAACAACCGTTCTGGGTGCACGAAGTCAAAATCTACGATGATGCCAAGTACTTTATGCCAAAAGACAGTGAGCTTTCTAGGATTCAGGCCGCTACACTGGATAAAATAAAGTCGAAAGATAAAGGCAAGAATAAATCAAAGCAAATTTGCTCAGTACCTCACCTCGGTAGTGATACGGAAGAGGAAGAGGATATCTCCACAACTTTTAAGCCCCTAATCATAGGGAAAAGAAGGAATGAACTATCAACTGTTCCTTTAGATTACGAAGCTAATCACGTAAATAAGGTACGGTGTTCAAGCAAATCGAGCATTGAAGGAGAAGAAGAGTTTCTTTATTAGCCTAAGGGTACTACAGAATCTCAAGAGGAAGGGGACCTAGGACCCAGTTCCATATCTAAGAAATTCCAAAAAGTTTCAATTTCGATGATAAGAGTCTCTGAAGATCAGATATCTACAGACATCATCAAAATAGTACTTGTACCGGTGGTACATTCCAAAACATTGACTTCCTCCTCTAACACAGACATAGAAGTGTTAAAAACTTTCTATGTTCCCCCCAAAAGAGGTGTCAATGAACGTGGATCTATTTTTTATAAATCAAGAGCAATACCGCCTCATGAAATAGAATGCGAAGACGATTAGAAATATGAAAACATAAGGATAATCATCCCTCAATATCCTCCACCAATTATGAGGAACTTGATAGAAAGAAGAATCTTCTTTGTGCAAACAAGTAAGCAAGCTCGTTACTTCAAAAAGCTATGGCACAACGAGCAAGCACAAAATCCCATCGGCAATGGTTTATCTAAGATATGGGGTCTTGGATATGCTTGAAATTCATATCTTACACGAGCAGCATTCTATCATTATCTTGAATACGCATCCGCGCATTACATACGCAACGTCCTATAATATTACAGACAAGGCAGAGATACCATCGGGATCTAAAAATCAAACTGAAAATCTAATTGTAGATATGAAAGAAGCTCCAAAAGAGTTTGAAGAAGGTGACCAAGCTACTGTAGATGAGCTCAAAGAAATAAATTTGGGTACAGAATAAGATCCCAAACCTACATTCCTCAATGCCAATCTCTCGCAGGATAAAGCAAAAGAGCTGAGAATGTTACTTCTCGAATCCAAAGACTATTTTGCATGGAATTATACTAAAATGCCTGGATTATCACTAGAAGTAGCAATGCATAAACTCTCCATCGATACTAAAATACCGCCTATTAAACAAGCACCCAGGCGAATGCGACTTGAAATTGAAGAATAAGTCATTGCTGAAACTAAGAAGCTTATTGAAGCTGGTTTTATTAGAGAAGAGAAGTATGTTGATTGGATCGCCAATATCATTCCTGTAAAGAAAAAGAATGGTTAAATCCATGTTTGTATAGACTACCGTGATTTGGATAAAACATGCCCGAAGGATGATTTTCCACTGCCAAATGCAGAACTTATAGTCGATAATACATCGAACCATGACATGTTCTCATTCATGGATGGATCATCAAGTTATAATCAAATCAAAATGGATCCAGAGGATGAAAAACACACCTCATTTCGAACTCCTATTGGCATATATTGCTATAAGGTGATGCCATTCGGCTTGAAAAATGCTGGGGCTGGCAATGACTCGAATCTTCGATGATCTAATTCATAAACATGTTGAATGTTATGTTGATGACTTGGTTGTAAAAATTAAAGTTCAACATGAGCATGTAAATGATCTTAGGATTGTATTCGAAAGAATTCAAAATTTTAATTTGAAAATGAATCCATTAAAGTGTGATTTTGGTGTTACATCTGAAAAATTTCTTAGATTTATTGTGCGTCATAGAGGAATTGAAATTGATCCCTCTAAAATTAAAGCAATAGTGGAATGCCACCTCCAAAAGTGTTAAAATAACTTCGTTTAATCCAAGGTAGATTGGCGTATATTCGAAGGTTTATATCTAACCTTTCAGGTAGATGTCAACCGTTCGCACGTCTAATAAAGAAAAATACACCTTTCATATGGGATGATGCATGTCAGGAGGCATTTAATAGCATAAAATAATATTTGCTACATCCTCATAACAGTTCAAAATAGATATGCATTAACTCTAGCTATCATACAAGATGGCGAAATGAGAGAAATATAAGAAGGTCTAACTGTATCTGAGGAAAATGACTGGAGAGATCCATTCATAAGATATTTCAAAGAAGGGAGATTGCCCAAAAATAAAGCCATGGCTTCACAAATATCATGAAGAGCATTAAGATATGCTTTTGTGAATGACACGTTATATCGTAGATCATTTGACCAAATGTGGCTACGATGTTTGGGTCCTGATGAATCCCAAAAAGTTATAAGTGAAATACACGAAGGATTGTGTGGTGCACACCAATCTGGACCAAAAATGAAAATCAAAATTAAATGTATGGGATACTATTGGTCAAGTATGGTTCAAGATTGTATTGACCATGCTAAGAAATGTCATCAATGTCAAGTGCATGGAGATATCATGCATCGACCTCCCAATCCGCTACCCCCTACAGTAGCGTTATGGCCATTTGAAAGCTGGGGCACCGATATAATAGGTCCTATAGAACCACCATCTTCTTTAGGACATCGGTTCATCCTTGCTGCCACTGACTACTTCTCAAAATGGGCTGAAGCAATTCCCTTAAGAGAAGTTAAAGCAGATAATGTGATGAAATTCTTTCGAGATAATATTATTTATCGATTTGGAGTACCACGTCAAGTTATATCTGACAATGGTATGTCCTTTAAAAGTGCTAAAATCTATAAATTTATCGAACGACACAAAATAGATTGGCACTATTCTTTGATATATAATCCACGAGCCAATGGTTTAGCTGAAGCTTTTAACAAAACCTTGGTAAAATTGCTTAAGAAAATTCTCTCTAAAAATAAGAGAGAATGGCACGATAAATTGACAGAAGCTCTATGGGCGTATCGCACCACTTATAAAACTGCAACGCATGCCACCTCATATTCACTAGTTTTCGAAACTGAGGTAATATTACCTCTCGAGGTCGAGTTACCGTCTATTCGTATTGCTCTTCAATACGAATTAACTAAAGAAGAAAATGATCTTCTATGACTTGAAGAGCTCGAAGCTCTTGATGAAGTTCAACTTCAAGCTCAACAAAGTTTAGAATCCTACAAAGTAAGAATGATTAGGGCCCATGATAGAATGGTTCGTCCTAGAAGTTTCAAAGAGGGTGAATTATTCTGGTTCGCCGAAGACCTATAATCCCTCACCGTCGCCTCGGCGATAAATTTGATCCAATATGGGAAGGACCCTTCATCATCGAAATAGTATATGAAGGAGGAGCATATCAACTCATAGACCTAAAAGGTCAAAGGCCTATGCCACCAATAAATGGTCAATATTTAAAAAAATATCACACATGAAGATGTTATGTGTGCAAATTTGCCTACAAGGTAGGAAACAAATTTTATTCCCTCCTGAAAGACAGGAGGCAATTTTTATATATTCCTACAAGGTGGGAGATAAATATAATCCCCTCCTAAAAGACAGGAGGGCAATTTTTATATTCCTCTCTAAGAAAGGAAATAAAATTCAACTACCTCCAATAAAGACAGGATGTAATTTTATATCTCCTCTAAAATAGAGAATATTTATTATATATACTTGCAAGGCAGAAAAATAACCTTTTAATTTTCTCCTGTAAATATAGGAGGCAATTTTTATAAAATACCTCTTTACTAAATAAAGTGAGGGTATTAAGAAACTACATTACTCACAAACCTCATGGTCGAGTTCTATTTTCATCAACCTATCTAAATTGTTGAGAAATAAAATTTACAGGTTCAATAAGCCTAAGGGCCGAACCTTTAAAATCTTTTATGCTCATAAACTTAAGGGTCGAGCTAAACTTCATTAATTCAACAAGCCTGTTGACCTCATTTTTGTATGAGGTCATTAGGACCCAGTCCAGATTCAAGATTAATCAAGACCCTAGGATCAATCTGATCTTGGATCAGATCCAGACCCTAAAAATTCTCTAGATCCTAGGATTGTTTTATATTCTTCTAGTCCTTAGGATATATTGTAGACCCTAAGATTCCTTCAAGTTAATCTAGACCCTAGGATCTATTCTAGACCCTAAGTCTCCTCTAGATCATTTTAGGTCTCAGGATCCTCCTAGACCTTAGACCTATTCTAGACCCTTAGATCTATCTAGATCTTAGGATCCTTCTAGACCTCAGGGATTAAGACTTCTAGATTTTAGAATTCTCTTAGGTCTTAGACTCCAGGATCTCCCTAGGCTCTAGACTTTAGGGCCTCTAGATTTTAGAATCTTTCTAGGTCTTAGGATTCTAGAAGACTTTAGACTTTAGGGTTTCTTAGATTATAGAACCCTTCCAAAATCTAGACTTTAGGATCTATCTAAATCCTATGATCCTTCTAGAGTTTAAACCCTAGGATTCTTTTAGGACCAGTTCCTAGGATGCCTTCAGACTTCTAGACTCTAGGATTTCTATAAATTTCAAATCTTAGGATCTACCCATGTCCTAAATCTACCCAGATCCTAGGATGCCCCTAGACCCTAGACTTTAGGATTTCTAGATTATAGAATTCTCCTAGACTTTAAGCTTTAAGATTTACCCAGGTTCTAGAATCTACCCATATCCTAGATCTACCCAGACTTTAGATCAATCTAGTCATAGGATTCTCCTAGACCGTAGATCTATCTAGACTTCAAATATATTCAAACTCCAGACCAACCCAGACTTTAAATCAATCTATTCAAGACTCAAATCAATCCAGAGCTTAATTCAATTCAAACCCCTGACCAATCCTGACCTTTAAACAATTCAAATCCAATTGTCATAGCTTCTGACCTGACTTTAATCCTACCTAATCATATATAATCACCCAAATGATTGTAAATGATTTATATAGTTCAAACCCCATCATTCAAACTCAAAATCCAGCTCAAAACTAGAAATCCAATTTAAATTCTAAGGCCAAAGGTCTAAGTCCTGAAAGCCTTTTCCAGCAAATCTTTGAATATTTCAAAACCCTATCAAATGACCTCTAATTCAGGGTCTATCAGTTCCAGACTGATGTGACATATCTCTAGAGGTAACTCTCCAAATTTGAGCTCATTCTGAGATCTCTAACCCCAGAAATTTATTTGAAATCTAAAGGCTATAAAACCTTCAAATATTTACAGTCTATGCCACTGGACCTGCCACCCAGTGGATTTTGATCCTGGAGCTTTCTCCAAAGCCTCCAATCACCTCCAGACCCTTGATTATAACCCATTTAGCAGTAAACTGTATTTTGTTGGACTCACTTTGACCCCTAGTTGACCAGGGTTCAAAATGACTGAAATACCCTTTAGGGGTATAAATAGTCACTTTGAACCAAATGAGCTCCAAATCAAATGCAATCACTTCCAGCAAGTTCCAAATATCAAACCAAACCTGTTGGACCCAAATTCAGCCCCTGGGTCAACCTGGTTGACCAAGTCAACCTAGGTTGACCAAGAAGGCATTTTAGGGTTCAAATAGGTCATTTTGACCAAATGACCTCCCCAGACCTTGAGACCACCACCAGTAGACTCAAAATATCATTCTGAACTGGTTGGACCCAATCCCTAACCCTGGGCAAACCTAGTTGACCAAGTCAACACAGTTGACCCATTAGGCCCATTAAGGGCCTAAATAGGTCATTTGATCTAGATGACCATCCCCGACCTTGAAACTACTTCTACCAAATCCCATTCATCATTTCAAACAATTCCAACCCAAACCCTGGCCCTGGGTCAACCTAGTTGACCTAGTCAATCAGAGTTGACCTAAATGGCCCTTTAAGGGCTCAATAGGCCCATTGGATTCAAATGACTCATTCAAACCCTAGAACCACTTCTACTAGACTTTAAACCTCATCTTAAATTGCTTCAGCTAAAACCCTAGACCTGGGTCAACCTGGTTGACCAAGTCAAACTAGGTTGACTAGTTCAAGCCCTTAAGCTTTGCCATTTTGAATCAAACCTCAAATACATTCAAATTTCATTCAAATGTATCCTTGATGATTTTGGTTGGATTGAACACCTTGATCCAATCACCAGTTGACTTGGTCAACCATACACATGTATGGTCAAATCTAGTCAATATAAACTCCATTCACCACATATATTAAAATCTCATTCAAGTAAACTATTAAACCTTCAAATACACTTAATAATATATATTGAATCCATTCAAACCTAACTTGAAACACATCCATGGGAGGTTTGACCAAGTCAATACCTTGGATTTGGTCAAATTTGTGGCTCTTAGTCAAATCCACCCATACATCCAATTAAACTCCCACCAAGCTTCTAACCCAATTTCATAACATGGCTTGAGTATGTCTAAGCTCATCATGTCTCAAGTTGTTGTTAATTTGACCAAGTCAACTTATTATGATTTGGTCAAATCTTTTTTAATTCATGAATACGCACTCAAGTCCTAGCCTCTTAATATCAAATCCCTTGGAGTGCATCCTACTAGCTCAAACAGCTCTGCAACCTCCACCTCATCAAGCCTTGACCTATTAACTGGTCAAACTAGTCAACAAATGGTCAAGGAATTCATTAAATAGTTTAAATCCTCAATGACATGGCATTCTTTTCAATCCCTTTTCATTCCAGATGTTCAAATAGTTTCTGGAATATTCCTAGAACTATTCTAGGCCTTTGGATTAAGATCTAATGGTTTAAATCAATTCAACATGCTTACTAGAGGACAAATAGCCCTTTCCACCTAGGATGTCCTTGTGTCCTTTTGATGCTCTGCCTCCCACCAACCCCATGACAGATGGCATGCATCCAGGAGCTCCCTTAGCTAATCCCAGCCCTCCATTCAAGTTGGAGAGACTTGAATAGGGCAAAACATTCTTTTGAGCCCTCATTCAATCTTGAGCTCTCTCTCACTTCCCAGCCACCCTCAAGCTTTATTTCCAGCTTCCCTGAGCTCTGAAATCCTCTCAAGCTCATTCCCAGCCAAATCCCATCATGAAAGGCTCGTTGGCGACGATCCTCCGGTGAACCTAAGCTCCAATCCATCTAATGCAAATCCCAAGTGATAGAGGGCTTTTCAGACCGCGGCTTCTGAAGAAGTATTAAGCGTGGACAAACAACAGATTCAGAGAATCATTAAACGGCTCAATCCGTTCCTTAAATCGAGGTATATTGCTAACCCTAGGTTAGAACATCTAGTCTAAATAGCTTCTCATTAAGCTTGATTTAAGCTAAACTAATTATTCCACATGATTTCTGTTTGCATTATGAACCTAAGTTTAAAATTTCATTAATTTTGATTGACCAGATTGATCAAACGATCCAAAAAACACCTACTAGGGCGTTACCGTAAGTTGGTTCAGGCGTACATTTTCTGGGCCGTTGATCGCTTGATCAACGGTCCAAATCAAGCCTTTCCGCGGTCCATCCAGCCGTGTGCTTCAATCCGCTGCGCTGAAGGATTATACGGCTCGATCAGAACCGTCTATTCTTTACAGCGGAGGACCGAACGGTTGAGAATCCGAGCTAACTCGGATTAGTAAAACCGCGTCCGCGGTTTGATAATTACCTAATCATTGGCGGCAGCGCAATCAAGACCAATGATTGCCCACGGTTTGCAATGGCCAATCAGCCGCTGCCACGTGGCCCCCGCCGGCGCCGGCGCCGCCATTTTCTCTTTTTTTTAATTAATTTAAAATCCTTTTTTAATTTAGTTTTCTTTTAAAATAAATATTAAAAATTAATATTAAATAATAATATATATATCATATATTAAAATTTTCAGAAAAATTAAGATTTTAATTTAAAACTAATATTAATTTAAGAATATTAACTATATTTTTAATATTAAGTTTTAATTATTTTAAAATTAAAATATTAATTAAATAATAAAATACTTTATAATATTTATAATTATAAAATTTTTTTAATTTCAAATTATCAAATGTTTAAAAATCAAAGAAATTAATTTTTAAATTAATATATATATTTATATATTTTTTTTCAAATTATTATTAATTTTTTAATTTAAATAATCAATTTTAAAACTTAACATTATTTTTAATTAATATTAAATTATTTAATGTTTTAATTAAAATTAAATAATTTATTATTTTAAATTATTAAAATTTTAATTAATATTAAATTTTTTAATGTTTTAATTAATGTTAAATAATTTATTATTTTAAGTTATTTAAAGTTTTAATTAATATATAACATTTAATGTTTTAATTAATGTTAAATAATTTATTATTTTAATTAATATTAAATTATTTAAAGCTTTAATTAATATATAATATTTAATATTTTATTTAATATTATATAATTTGTTATTTTAAATAATATTAAATGACTTAATATTTTAACTAATATTAATTTTTATTAGAAAGTCTTAAATATTGCTTAAAATATCTTAAATTTTTTTAAATAATTTAAAATATTTAATATTATTTAATATTTTAATCAAATGTCTAAATAATTAATTAGTATTTAATTAATTTTAAATTTAATATTAATTTTAAAAATATTTGAAAATTCAAATTAAATTTAATTAAGTTATTTAATATTACTTAAATGATTTATAATATTTTAATAATTAAATAATTAATTAATATTCATTAATTAAATATTCAAAATTTTTTTATTAATTAATATTCAATAATTAAGTAATTATTTTAAATTTTTCTAATTTTAAAATTAAATTAATTTAAACTATATTTTATATTTTATTTAACTAAATATTTGATTATTAATTGATATTTAATTAGTAATTAATAACTTTAGTCCTTTTGAAAATTAATATGTATATATATATATTTAAATAATTTTGAAATTTTAGAAAACTCTTAAGATTTAAACTAACTGAAGTTAGAATTATTTTAATCATTAATTAATTTCAAATTAAATAAAAATTCCTTTTAAATGATTTAAACTTTAACAATTCATAATAAATTCATTTTAAATTTGAAAAATGAGTATAATATATCAAAATTTGATATAAAAATTGAGCACTTTAATTTGAAACTCACTTCAGAGATCAAAACTTGATTAATTTTAAATTTATTTTAATTACTTATTTATTTTAGTATTTAATTAATATTTAATTAAATACTATATTAATTATTTTGAAAACTAAAAATTTATTTTTCAAACAACCTTGATAAATCAGTAGATCTCTCATTTTGATATTGAATTTACCCTAATCATATCTTCAAGTATTTTAAATTTAAAATTTATGTTTATATATAGTTTTATGTATAGATTAAACATATATTTTAAAATTATTTTAAAATAGTATCTATATACTTAAATACTTTAGGTTAAGAGATCTACTTTGAAATTTTAAACATAGATCAACATGTTTGAATAGAAATCATGTGGAAATGTTAGTGAATGGTTATGCTCTAATCATTCATTAATCTAATTATGTATATTTAATTAGCATTAATATTTGCATGTTTAGGACATACACACACCACTTAGTTTAAGGCTCTCTTAGATTTAGGAATTGATTGTGAATGATGGGTGTTCCTATATGTATTTGTTTGAGGGTTAGTTAAAACTTTGATTCAAACCCATTAACCTAGTGACATCATTAAGGATAATAATTAAGGACTTTGTTTAGAGAGCTTAGATTAATTCTAATAATTAGAATATAATTCCAATTGACTTGAAACTTTGAACACTTGAACTTAGTGATACTCTCAGCCTTAGAAAAATTTTTCACTGAATTTTGAAGTCATTAAGCCCTTTAATTAATTTAATCAAAATCAAAGCTTAATTAAGCCTTAAAACCTTCTAGAAAATATAATAAATCAAATTTAAATCCAAAAAATATAAATAATACCTCAAACTGACCAAAATCAAACCCTTAATCAATAAAAAATAAAATCCTCTTGACTGGACTTCAAAATTAAGTTTAATTTAAGTTTAATTAAAATTTAATATTTAATTAATTAAAAATAATTAAAAATTCCAAAAATTTTCCAAACACTTGAAGATCACTCCCTAGGTTATTCCTGACATTTGGAGTTGATTTTAAGGAGTTTGGAGATCATTTGGATTCAAATCATAAAAAAAGGTCTTTAAATAAATAATTTAAAAAATTCAAATAATAGTCAAAACTTCAAAAATTCATAACTAATTTAAATGAACTCCAAATTAAGCAAACTCAAAGGCATAACTAATTCATCTTAAGGTCTAATATTTATTAAAAATGTTAAGTTTCTAGAAATCAATCAATTTTGAAAAAGTCAACTTTTGGTCAAACCTAGTTCAAAATCAAGTCAAAACTTCAAACCTTCATAATAAAATCTAGAAAAATCCAATTTCAGCATACTCACTGTCTAACCGATCGTATTAAGGTATAGTATTTTAATAAAATATTAACTTTCTAGAAAACACTTTAAATCAAAAAGTCAATATTTGACCCCTTAATTAAATGATTAAAATAATTCAAAAAATTCCAAAATTTAATAATTAATTTTATATTCCAAAAAATATTAAATTGATGTTTAAAACACTCAACTAACTCTCTTAATACATAACAATCACTCCTGAAATAAAGTTTTTAGGCTGGACTACTCCGGGCTGCGGGGCTACGTGTCCTAAGGAGGCTTTGTTCCTCAAGCCTGGTGCCACAACGCCATGAATGGATTCTAAGGAGAGTTAAATTGAAATGAATTGATTCTTAATGATTTAACTAAATTTAAAATCTTTAATTCAAATACATTAACTTGATTTATTGTTTAATAATTTTCTTTTTTGTTTTAATTAATTTAAAATCCTTTTTTAATTCAATTTTCTTTGAAATAAATATTAAAATTAATATTAAATAATAATATATATCATATATTAAAATTTTTAGAAAAATTAATATTTTAATTTAAAATGAATATTAATTTAAGAATATTAACTATATTTTAAATATTAAGTTTTAATTATTTTAAAATTAAAATATTAATTAAATAATAAAATACTTTATAATATTTATAATTATAAAAATTTTTTAATTTCAAATTATCAAATGTTTAAAAATCAGAGAAATTAATTTTTAAATTAATATATATATTTATATATATTTTTTCTTATTATTATTATTATTTTAATTTAATTAATCAATTTTAAAACTTTACATTAATTTTAATGAAAATTAAATTATTTAATGTTTTAATTAACATTAAATAATTTATAATTTTAAATTTTTTAAAATTCTAATTAATATTAAATTATTTAATGTTTTAATTAATGTTAAATAATTTATTATTTTAAGTTATTTAAAGTTTTAATTAATATATAACATTTAATGTTTTAATTAATGTTAAATAATTTATTATTTTAATTAATATTAAAATATTTAAAGCTTTAATTAATATATAATATTTAATATTTCAATTAATATTAAATAATTTGTTACTTTAATTAATATTAAATGACTTAATATTTTAACTAACATTAATTTTAATTAGAAAGTCTTAAATATTGTTTAAAATATCTTAAATTTTTTTAAATAATTTAAAATATTAAATATTATTTAATATTTTAATCAAATGTCTAAATAATTATTTAATATTTAATTAATTTTAAAAATATTTGAAAATTCAAATAAAATTTAATTAAGGTATTTAATATTACTTAAATGATTTATAATATTTTAATACTTAAATAATTAATTAATATTCATTAATTTAATTTTCAAATTTTTTTATTAATTAATATTCAATAATTAAGTAATTATTTTAAATTGTTCTTATTTCAAAATTAAATTAATTTAAACTATATTTTATATTTTAATTAACTAAATATTTGATTATTAATTGATATTTAATTAGTAATTAATAACTTTAGTCCTTTTGAAAATTAATATGTATATATATTTATATATATTTAAATAATTTTAAAATTTTAGAAAACTCTTAAGATTTAAACTAACTGGATTTAGAATTATTTAAATCATTAATTAATTTAAAATTAATTAAAAATTTCTTTTAAATGATTTAATCTTTAACAATTCATAATAAATTTATTTTGAATCAGAAAAATGAGTATAATATATCAAAATTTTCAGAAAATAGAGCACTTTAATTTGAAACTCACTTCAGAGATCAAAACTTGATTAATTTTAAATTTATTTTAATTACTTAATTATTTTAGTATTTAATTAATATTTAATTAAATACTATATTAATTATTTTGAAAACTAAAAATTTATTTTTCAAACAACCTTGATAAATCAGTAGATCTCTCATTTAGATATTGAATTTACCCTAATCATATTTTCAAGTATTTTAAATTTAAAATTTATGTTTATATATAGTTTTATGTATAGATTAAACAGATAATTTAAAATTATTTTAAAATAGTAAATATATACTTAAATACTTTAGGTTGAGAGATCTACTTTGAAATTTTAAACATAGATCAACATATTTGAATAAAAATCATGTGAAAATGTTAGTGAATAGTTATGCTCTAATTATTCATTAATCTAATTATGTACATTTAATTAGCATTAATCTTTGCATGTTTAGGACATACACACACAACTTAGTTTAAGGCTCTCTTAGATTTAGAAATTGATTGTGAATGATGTGTGTTCCTATATGTATTTAGGAATTGAGGGTTAGTTAAAACTTTGATTCAAACCCATTAACCAAGTGACATCATTAAGGATAATAATTAAGGACTTTATTTAGAGAACTTAGATTAATTCTAATAATTAGAATATAATTCCAATTGACTTGAAACTTTGAACACTTGAACTTAGTGACACTCTCAGTCTTAGAAAAATTTTCCACTGAATTTTGAAGTCATTAAGCCCTTTAATTAATTTAATCAAAATCAAAGCTTAATTAAGCCTTAAAACCTTCCAGAAAATATAATAAATCAAATTTACATCCAAAAATTATAAATAATACCTCAAACTGACCAGAATCAAACTCTTAATCAATGAAAAGTAAAAGCCACTTGACTAGACTTCAAAATTAAGTTTAATTTAAGTTTAATTGAAATTTAATATTTAATTAATTTAATTAATTAAAAATAATTAAAAATTCTAGAAATTTTCTAAACACTTGAAGATCACTCCTTAGGTCATTTCTGGCCTTTGGAGTTGATTTCAAGGTGTTTGGAGGTCATTTGGATTCAAATCATAAAAAAAGGTCTTTAAATAAATAATTTTAAAAATTCAAATAATTATCAAAACTTCAAAAATTCATAACTAATTCAAATGAACTTCAAATTGATCAAACTCAAAAGCATACAACTCATCTTAAGGTCTAATATTTATTAAAAATGTTAAGTTTCCAGAAATCAATCAATTTTGAAAAAGTCAACTTTTGATCAAACCTAGTTCAAAATAAAGTCAAAACTTCAAACCTTCATAATAAAATCTAGAAAAATCCAATTTCAACATACTCACTGTCTAACTGATCATATTAAGGTTTAGTATTTTAATAAAATATTAACTTTCTATAAAACAATTTAAATCAAAAAGTCAATTTTTGACCCCTTAATTAAATGATTAAAATAATCCAAAAAATTTCAAAATTTAATAATTAATTTTAAATTCCAGAAAATATTAAATTGATGTTTACAACACTCAACTAACTCCCTTAATACATAACAACCACTCCTCAAATAAAGTTTTTAGGCTGGACTTCTCCGGGCTGCGGGGCTACGTGTCCTAAGGAGGCTTTGTTCCTCGAGCCTGGTGGCACAACATCATGAATGGATTCTAAGGAGTGTTAAACTGAAATGAATTGAATCTTAATGATTTAACTAAATTTAAAATCTTTGATTCAAATACATTAACTTGATTTTTCGGCTGAACTACTCCGAGCTACGGGGCTACGTGTCCTAAGGAGGCTTTGTTCCTCGAGCCTGGTGGCACAACGCCACGAACTAGTTAATGGAAAATTTAAATAAATTAAAATATTAAAATCAACAACCAATCATCTTTAATTAAAATTTAATTAACCCTTAAATTTAATCAAACTCAAATCATTTAATTATATCAGGTACCACTGGGTAACCCAGGCCTACGAGGCTATTAAATTAGCCCCAATGAAGGTGAAATAAACTTCACGGCTTCGGTGTGAAACAAAGGTGATATCCAATAAATAATTAACATCAATTTTAAAAATAAATTTTAAATCATTAAGGTTTAAACTTTAATTAAAAGTTTCCCTTAAGCCTTTCAACCAACCAGAACCTCAAGCAACTTTAATCAAATAATCATATTTAGGATATATCAAACCCACACAACCTTTACACACACCTTAGATGGTTTGCTAGGACAACCAACTCTAGTCCTAGGCTAGGCCGGTGTTTACTTTTCTGCTGTGTGTAGGGTTTTCGAGCTTTCACTGTATGTTGTTTGCTAATGATAGAATTACTGTGATTGTTTATTTATTTATTTATTACACTCTGTGATGTGATTGATTATACATTAGATCTACCCCTAGGTTAGGAACCATTTGGACTAATTCAATCTTATGCAGGTGGTCATGCTCATACAGGACATAAATTAAAGGGGGCAAAGTCATAATTATTAAATTACACAGGTGCTCCAGAAATTTGCTTAAGTACCCCTTTAAAATTAAAAGAGCATGGCCAACCGTGGCTGTGATTGAGCATTTAATTTTTAATGTATTAACTGCTTGGGATGCTTATATAATTGTTGATTATTAGGATAACCCTGTAGGTGGTTGAGTTTAGAGTTTTAAATTTTGATTAATGTAATTTAATTTGAATTGAGTTGTAATGTGTCAAGTGCTTTGAGAATGGGATGTTTAAGCATCCAATTTGGAGTCCAAAGAGGAAGAGACATCCCTTAGGGGAGAGTCTCTTTCCATTTGGAGATCCAAATTTGAATGATTTCAAATATCCAAAGAGAAAAGATAACCCCCTTTCAAGGGAGAGTTTCTTTTCATTTGGATATCCGGACCCGACGATCCAAGGAGTTTCAAGAAGATGAAGAAATGAAGAATGAGAAGACCCACTCTCAAAGTCATTTGAGTCTTAGGAGTAGAATCCGGGTTGTAGTCATGGTACCCGGCCACTTTACTTTTCCTGCAGACCCTGGGTTGTATAATTAAAAGGCACTTGCCTATGGACTTTCAATTTGAGTTTTAATTTAATTGATTTAATTAAATGTTGATTGTTTGATGTTGATGCGATTAAGGACCTACATGCTTTTAGTAGTTTATTTAGCGATCTTGCATGTCGTATTTGATTTAGCCTGGAATTCGATCGGAGGCTCGTGAGGGTACGGTCAAGAACTATTTCTACTTTAACTAAAATTTAAAAACTTTATGCTCGGATAAAAACTCTAATGCTTTTACGAAGTAAGCCCGGACTCGCCGGGGGTTTTTCATGCATTCATATTGACTTTTTTCTTCCGTGTTAGGCACCTCCCCGCCTGTGGGTTTTGGCAGACCGCCTGATCTATTAGGGTGCAGTTCTGTCCAAGGGGATGTTCTGCAATCCCTAGGATAAAATCTATTTTTAAGCCTGATTTTAAAACTACTATATGTTGATTTAAGTATTTCATCGAGTCAACTAGCATGCATCACATTAGTAACAAATTAAAATTGAGTCTAATTCTTAATTATATTTTATTTAGACATCTCACCCAACATATGTCAAAGGGGTCAATTAGGAATCTACTCTAGATGTCGACCCCAATTCCTTAAAACTAATCTTAAACAACGTCCCTAACCACTCTTTCATAAAAGATCGGACACATGGTTTTAAAGCGTTTAGGTGGTTTAGCTGGCTCCCCAATCCAGGCCGGGGTAAGTCCAAGATTGCATTGCATTAGCTAGGATCCAGCTCACTGATTTTCAGTACCCAATTTTAGACTTAGGTTCTGAGGCAGATGTTCAATCCTAAGACCTCAACCTTTTGGGAATCTAATTCTCACTTTCTAATAAAATTGATCATTCAAACTAAATATCTCTTTCAATCAAATTCAAGCCCAACACTTAGGATAGTTTGAGGTGTTTTTGGAGTAATTCAGAATCTCAAGGCACCTCCTACTCTTCTTCCTTTGACTCCAGAAATAACTGTTCAAATTTGATCCAGTCCCTATTAAATTTCCAACCCTTAACCTCTTTTGACATCAAACTTTGAAATCTAAATAAAATTCATATTGCTATTTTAATCGAGAGTTTTCATAGGAAATTTTCTAATTTCCTATGATGTAATTAACTACGAGGGCTTGCGCTCATAGGAGATTTAGAAACCCAGACCAAATTTTTAAAATTAAGTTTTCAAAACCCATAATTAATTATCTTTGGAAAAATCAACGATCATTATCGTCATTTTCAAATGATCGATAATAGATGATATCTTCTTCCCTCTTGAAGATATATCGTACTATTATCGTAACTTTGATTATGAAATTAATGATCTCTTATCTCGATTATTGTAGTTAAATAATGGATTAAACATCATTTTGATCCTTCGGGATCATATATTATTTCTCCTTGAGTTTGATTATAATAATCAGGATAAATCTCAAGATTTATAATCTGAACCTATTAAGGAACGATATGTTCACCTTTTGAGGTGATATATCATTCATAATAAGTGTTCGATTATTAATTAAAATTCCAAAAATTTAACTTTTCCAATGAAAAATTAACTTTTCCAATGAAAAATTAACTTTTCAAAATATATTTTTCAATCAAACAAAGCCTAAGGGCCGAACTTTATAAATCTTATATGCTCATAAATCTAAGGGTCGAACTAAATCCACAAAGTTCAACAAGCCTAAGGGCTAAACTTTATAAATCTTCTATGCTCATAAACCTAAGGGTCAAGCTATTTTCATCAACCTATATAAGGGTTGAAAGTCAAAATACAGGTTCAATATGTCTAAGGACCGAACCTTTAAAAATTATGCTCACCTAGGGGTGAAACTATTTTTATCAACCTACTTAACTGGTTGAAGGTAAAAATAAGTTCAATAAGTCTAAAAGACCATAATTCTGAACACTCTATATACTCACAAACCTAACGGTTAAGTCACATTTGACGAATATAAAGACTAAAAGTCTAAAACATATCAATAAAATAAAACAAAAAAGAAGGAAATGCATAAAATATATGTGTAAACATACATAAAATATACATGTACGTACCAGAAAGAAGCCAGAGAAGCTATCAAAGTCTAACTGAATGCTTCATATCTGCTGTCTAACTCTGAGCAAATGATCCTGTAGCATCATCTACCTAGTTTGAGCGGTCTCCAACTGATGATGCAACAAGTTAAACTCTTCGGTTGATGATGACAAAGCTTGCTCTAATCTCTCAACCTCAGCTACTACCCAAACAAAGTCTTCCTCAGTATAAGCGGCTGCTGCTCAAAGCTCTAGTCGTCTCTCCAGAAGAAGTCTCCCCCTCTGCCTAAAAGCCCTGAGCTCTGCTGATATCTCTAAAAGCTCAAGTTGCTCCTCTGAAATATCCTGCTGGCAATGCCTCAAAGCTTGAAGGCCAAAGTCAAGATCCATACGGGCCTTTTTCATCCTGTCCCAAGCAACTCTCACTCCATCCTCTAAATCATCAGGAACTTCAACTGCTAACTCCTGGAAGACAAAGTGCAACCGGTACAACCCAAAAGTAACAACACGGCAAAGGTACTCCCATGTCTCTAAAGCAATATCTCGAAGTCCAGAAGTTGCAGCACAGTCTAGAAGTAGAGAAGCCTCGACACAGAAACTATTCAAATTCGGTAATGGCAAGTCATCAAGGTCCACTCCTAGTAGTTGGTGTCGTAATGTAGTAATAATGTGACGAGCACTACTCGGCGGCTGATGACCAAAATATCTACGAGCTCGAGAAGGTACTCTGGACATAACACATGCTAGCTCTAAACCTGAGCATAAGGCATAATTAGAGTTATAAGAAAAAAAGGGGATAATAAAAAGAATGTAGAACTTCAAAGAATGATAATAAATACCTGAAGGGTGGATCTAATCTGGCAAATCTGCCAAGCAGTGATCACTTAAGTGGGCAGTAACACTTGGTGAGGAGCTTTCTGGTACATCATCTATAATCACCCAAGATGAATCTGAGTAAGGAGAAGGTGAAACAGCTAACTCTGTAACAGTGGCATCAGTAGCATCCTCAAACAACATATGTGTAGAATCACTGTCTGTAAGTTAAGAAGAGGATGACTGCTCACCTACGCATATATCCAAAGAAAAATGAAAAGGAGAAATGTTGATTAATGAAATGAATAGGTAAATAAATATATATATTTACCTTCACCATCATCAGGTGCATATCAATAGCCAGACGATTCTCCACACCCAAAATACCTAGTATAAATCCAGGTTATGCATTTAAACATATACACATTAACAAAAGAAATGGAAGGAAGAAATATAAAAAATCAAAGACACCCATAATAATACCTGGTACTGGGCTCAAAGTGGTACTATGATCCGATAAGAAAACAGGAAAAGGGAAGCCTGGAGGAGTAGGTAAAGTATCCGACTCCAAAATAGGAGAACTTGGCAGGTCGGCAGGGATATGTTTGGATACTGCAATAAGAGGAGAAAATGCATTATGAAAATTTAAATGTAAGAAAATTTTGAAATAAATAAATACTAAGAAAGAATGATGATGTAACCTGAAATATCATGGGAAGCCTAAAGCTTAGGGTGACCCTAGTTGGTAAGAGGAGAGGTCAGTTTATCGCTAAACACTACAATATTTGCATGTCAGTATGCATGAAAAATAAAATCATAAATAAAAAATAATGTACATCACATACCTGGACCATCATGTCTGAAAGTAGTCTCAGGGCTCCTTTTCCTCCTTCTATCATCGGCTCTGGAGGTCTCCCTATACATAGCAGTATGGCCCTGAGGTACTGAAGGATATCCTGATGGTCTCTGTCCTCTAATCCGTTTGCTACATGCTCGGATCCCCATCTCAAAGAAAGAAAAAAATGTATGCCGAATCCAAGACAATCGTAGGTGTGAAATGCCCGTCGGAGCATCCATATGAGGAATATAAAATCGAGAACATGTCCCAAGGTGAAGAAGAAATGCCCAGGTCATGGAAGCTGCCTCTAAACGTACAGATAATGAAAGAGATCCTAGTTGACGTGCGTCAACTGTCCCAGGAACAACCGGTAATCCATTTAAAGGTGTGGCCTGAATCAGTCCAAACTATCTCGCTGCCCTATTGGGATTATATTCCTCCAGTATCACTGAATCGTGCCGTCTGTAGCAAACCCAACCAAGTCTCATGCTGATCAAATATGAAGCAATTGGTATATAGCCTGACTGGAAAGTAGAGTGGGACTGCTCCTCTCAGACTGAGAATCTACTAGCGGCACACAAAGACATTGTGGAGGTAAAGAACCAAGTGGAGATCTGTAAATTAATCTGTAGAGGTCAATCATCCGTAGTGGTGCAAACATAAACAATCAAATTTGAGCTCTATCTGTAGAGGAGGTCGCTCTGGCTAACTGGATCAAAGAAGGAAAGCGACGCTCTGTAAAATAACCTGGTAACTCTGAACAATTGAAAGCACCTGCAACATGTACATGTATCCACCCGTGAAGATAGTGCCAAGGAATCTCCACGCTACACTACCCACGACCATATGTAGCATAAATCTACCCCAAATTATGATAAATCTGTGCAAGAACTACAGGGGCTAGCGAGACTCTCCTCCCACTCGCTATCAAACTAGCCATCAGAAGTGTACTGGGTCAAAAAACTCTGCTCTGGCTAGGGAAAATGAAGTAACAAAGCCATATAGAAATGAAGGATACCAAAAGCATATCATTTGAAAATTTTCTGGCTGAAATATGCTGTAATCTATCTGCTGATCCTGGCTCAGAAAGATCCTCAAAATACTATTCTGCATCATGTGTTCTCCTGTCAAAAGGATCATGAATCCATCCAAACTCTACAATAAGCGCTGACGAGTGTAACAAACTCACAATCCAAACATCTAGAGAGATAGTACCTCTGTGACTATGACCTCTCCTCCTCTGCTGATAGAGGTCGTAGTAGTGTCTCAAACTATAGTGAAGTCCAACTGAGTAAATAAACTCACCTCTCCTCTGCTGCCCTGTTGGTCGACGGCTGAATAAATCATAGTCAACAAGAATACACTCTTCATATGGAACTCCTAAAATTGGCAAGCCAGAAATAACATATAAATTCCAGAGTGTAATCGTCATCTCATTGGGTCCAACCCAATAATTATTTGTGGTACAGTCCCAATGCTCGATAATGCTCTGAAGCCAGAAAGATAAAAGACGACTGTAATCAAACAATGAAATATAAATGGCTTCATACACCCCTGCTTGCTTCAGTACCTTCAGATGCATCTGAAGTGTATAATGGGCCCACCTGACATAACCAGTCAAAGCCTGAACAGAGCTACCAAACATGGGATCAAAATGCTGCTCCTCAATCTCATAATGTAGCAACTAATAACTGAGTAATCTAACAACATATGTATGTTCTGTAAAGTCAGCTGCTGGCTGCAAAATGTCCTGATCCCCGTATCTTAGTCCCTCAACGATACGATCTAAAGAAGCACTATCACTACGCCGCAATCTAAGTGTAATGATCCAATCTGTAGGATCATGCCCAACTGGCAAATCTGAGTCAAAATGAGGCATACGGGGTGATCGAGTAAATAAACCATCATATATATCACTATCAACCAACATCTCTTTGTGCCAATACAATCAATCTGAAATGGAAGCCGACTGTGATATATGCATCTATTTCCATCCAAATGTTTTCTTCTGAGGGCTCGGTTATGGGCATTGACTGAGATCTTCTCCAATCAAACATTTTGGCATGAAAGAACAAAAGAAGAAATGATGAAAATCACATGATTGTAAGTTACAACGAACTCATTGTGTGAAAAAAAATTCCCCAACAAGTTCGTTGGGAGGCAATTTGTTGACTAATTAAAATGACAAAAAAAAAGAGAAGAAGATAATATAATCATATAGAAAATGTTCAAACACAATTGATAATGAGAGCTTTCTCACGGTAAAGCTCACACCAAGATTATTAAATGGCCCAATCTGAATTGGATATAGCCAGGTTACCAAGACTGAAATCTAATTGATAAAATCAGATTTTTTTTTTATCATTTAATAAAATCATATTATAAAGTGATAAAGCCAGATTCACTTTGATATATCCAAGTTTACACCAAGGTTGAATTAGAGAAGCTAGTGATTTATTCAATCGGATGTTACCTGATGTGAAGGATTTGAATACATTTAATTTGATTACTATTGTATAAAAGCTTCAGGTTTAAAAAAAAAATTTCTCTTCAGTAAAACTTTTTGATAAAATTTTTTTAATTAAATGAGGCTCTGCCCAAATTCTATTCAAGAGAAGGAAAGTGGGAAATGCAGTAACATGAATGAATTTTATAATATCAATAAAATGGAAGAATTATACGAATCTTCTTGATCTGTGTAGTGCTTGAAAGATATAATATTTGAGCATTACATTATTTATGACAATATTTCCCCGTGGTATTACTGCATGGATGTTATAAAAGTTATAAGATGCAAATATTCTACTTATTCGGAGAAGGCGGAAGATTTATCTTGAACATAAGCATCTCTTCATCTTCCCTAAGCCATCCCCACATCGCCGAAGCGACGCAATACTTCGTTTCAAATAACTATTATCCATTGATTTACTCAATAAAAAGGCTGCAGAAGAGAAAGAAAGGGCATTACACTATCAATTTCTCTAAACAGTTTCTGTTCTTTGATTCCCCTAGCGTTAAGCCCGTAGCCGCCCACTTTCTGTCAAATACCCAGTCCGCCTCTGCATCAAACAGGCCTAGTTCGCCAACTTTAAATACCATGCTAGTGTTCGTCGTCTTCGGTAAGCCTGCCGGCGATCACAAATCCACTTACAGTCGCGAAGTTAATCTATCGTTCGTGGATTTTCGCTCAGTTCATCAAAGTCGTCTTTTTTCTGTTCCGTGTGTGATTTCTCTCTTAATCTAAATATTTGTTTCTGATTTAAGGCTAAAAGGGCATCCTGCAACCGACGTCATAATGCACTAAATATGGTTGCTAAGTTATTTGAGTAATTTTGCAAAGTTACTTGAGTAACTTTACAAAAAATACTGATTTATAAAAAATTCTGTCAGTTTAAAAAAATCATTTAGTTGCAAAAATAACCACGTGGAGCCTGCTGCCGCCTCTGAAAAGCCTTTTCGGCCACTTGCACTTCTCTCTTATTCCACTTCATTCAATTAACTTCTGCTCTCAAGATATTTTTTGCTCAAATAGTTTTTTTTTAAATCAGGTTTTTTATAAATAGTTTTTAAATTAGATTCCTTTTACAAATCTGATTTCAAATCAGATTTTTGTAACTTGAATCCATTTTTTTTTTTAAATCAATTTTTTTAGATCAGATTTTTCTTTATATAAATCATATTTCAATTCAAAGTTTTATAAATCAAATCAAATTTCAAATCAGATTTCTATAAAATAGATTTAAAAAAAAAATCAAAGGAAGACCTCCCACCGTCGACTTAAAGTCCGGTCGAGATGGTTCTAAATACAAGACCTCGCACCGTCGACTTTAAATCTGGTCGAGATGGTTCTAAATACAATACCTCGCACCGTCGACTTTAAGTCTGGTCGAGATGGTTCTAAATACAAGACCTCGCGTCGTTGACCTTAGGTCCGACCGGGATGGTTTTAAAATACAAGACCTTGGACCGTCGATTTTAAGTCCGGTCGGGATGGTTTCAAATTCAAGGCCTCGAGCCGTCGACCTTAGGTCCGGCCGGGAAGAAAATTTCGGCAAGTGCCGCCCCGACCTCCCCAAGAGGGGAGGGGACGTCGGGAGGCTGCAAAACTTTCCTCTAAAATTCTGGACTTAAACGGAGTTTAAAAAAAAACATGAATCTCTAAAAAGTTTTTTTTTTAAATTAGAGAGCATTTAACTTATCGATTGAATTAATTGATGAACTATAATACTAAGTCTAATTAATTAAATAGCCATTATAAATAAATACAAATCAATTGTTTAGCTCAATTTGGAGACGGTGATGCGAGCAAAGGAAAGAATCGGGTCACCTAGAAAAGGGAACTGGAGAACTTGAAAATTTTAGTGAAGAAGGGGACAGCACCCAAATCACTAAGACAACTAATTTGAAGTTTTCTAACCATTCATTAGACATACCAATGAGCAATAGTTCTCTTGAAGTTAATGTTGGAGTTCTTAGTCCGGGTAATGCCATCAATTTGCAATCATCCATGGTTACTATTAGTGAGCTTGAAGTTGGAAATGTGAAAAATACTTGTAAAGCTTTCATGCCAACAAAAGGTGAAATAAAGTGTGTTTCTCAACAATTGATATACCAAAACTTGGGGTGGATCTTAACAATCCTTTTTATCCGTATAAGAAATTTGGGTAGATGAGAACTACAAATGCTTCAGAATGTGGTTGTGGTAGCTCCACAGGTCCAATGGAAAATAATGAATCAATGAGAATATGGTATGATATGAAGCAAAATGGCTTTGTATCCTTGAAAGAAATTTCTTCCATCCTGAAGGTAAGGGGCCATCAGCCTAGAAAAAAAAAGAAAGTGAAGAGACTAAGAAAAAGACTAACACAGTGAAGGGAGAAGTGGCCAACAAATGCATCAATGTTGGTGCTCCAAGTGGGTGGCTTTATGGGATTAACCCTGGTATAATCAAGCATGTAAGGAATAACAAGCAGGTGAACTCAATTATTGAAGGCGATGTTACAAAATGAGAAGCTTGAGAATTAAGAGCTGCAGCAACATAGACCCCTTGAACAATCTAGGAGTGGGAGTAGGGAAATCAATGTGGTTTCAAATGAACATAGTCATTCATCAGTAGTTGATCAACTTGATCTATCACTAAATAAAACATTTAATCCTGCTTGTCTGGGTCTAGAGTGCAAAGCAGTGAGTTAGATATGCCTGTTGAAAAATTTAATAATGATAGCATCAATGCATCACTATACAACACAAACTTTGATGATGCTGCTCTCACACTGAAACTATCATCAGGATTGATTCAGCAAGATATTAAAGTACTTCAACGCATAAAAAAAAAGTGTTAAAAATGCAATCCATATAGAGTTACCTTTCTTGCTAACTAGAGATCTAGCACCTAAACTAGAGAATGAGTCCATGCTGTTACATTCCTCTTTGCTTGAATGCCCCATAAAGGAAATTTTAGACATGCATATGAGTCGATATAAAAAAAAAGGGAAATATGTTTGGTCATATGAAGAAATCAATTTTGGAGGAGGGAAAACATCTTGAAGAGAAATACTGTGTTCTATTAGTCAACATATACAACATTGCCCTTAAAAATCTTCTCCAAACAACAACTCTCAACAAACTCAACAATCAACTCAATCAACACAGAACTCTGCACAACATAAAATGAATCTCTCAACTCAACAAAACTTTACAAACTCATATACAAAACTCCAACTCTTCTGTACGAGCTCCTACAAACAAAAGAGTGAAATTCATTAAGTATGGAAATAATTTAATATTCAAATAAATGCTAAAACAAAAAATACTGGTAAAAACTACCAAAGCACTGGTGTAAGAAAAGTAATTTACTAAAGTAGAAAGGAAAACTACTGTAGTAAAAGAGCACTAGTGTCACGACGACAGCTGGTCAAACTAGTAAGTACAACTGCTAGTAAATAACCAACTAAAACCCATAGTGGTCTAGTGCAAACAACTACTGTCCCCTTAAATAATTAAATTCAAAACAACGGGCATCCTAGCCTATAGGGTTAGGTTGTAAGACCCAATAACAGGCTACTTCTAAGTGAAGTCGTAAGTCCCATACTTTAGGAAAACTTTTAAAATGAAGTATAACAACCCTAACACTGCTACAAATAACAAGGTACCTTCTCAAGAGAAGACATAAGACCTAACATAAACCAAATTCAATTCAATAGGCATCCTAGTCTATAGGATTAGGTTGTAAGACCCGCTATCGGGCAACTCATAAATAGAACAGTAAGCCCCACTCCAAATTAAATCTACGGGCTATTTTCTATGAAAGTTGTAAGTCCCGACCCAAATTCAAATTTATGTGTAACTTCTAAATGAAGTTATAAATTCCTAAGTTAAATCAACTTGTGGGCATTCTAATGGATGTAAGCCCCAAAACCCAAATAAAATTAAAACCCAAACCTAACCACCTCAATCTACTTAGGATCCCTGAGAGAAGGTAACCCATGGCTGCTAATCAGATTTCCTGGACATTACGGTCAATAATTGTAGTGTTGGTAGACTAAGACCTACGGTATACCCGGGATGACGGAACCATGGGATCTTGATCGGGTTTACCTCCATTTTCCCCATAATTGAGACTAATCACCTAAAATTTATTCATCCTTAATCGAGAGTTCTCTCTTACGTGTTAAGAGAGGTAATTAACTATGAGTGCTTGAGCTCATGGGAAGTAAGGACCCCAAATCTAATTAAACCCTGACTACCCTCAGGGGAAATCTGGTTAATTCTAATCTGACTTAAGGGAAATGAGATCCTACAGCTGCGAAGCGGGATTCACGCATTCGTGCCATTTTTCTTGAGCCAACAGATTTCTGGCGGCTTCACTGGGGATTACTTCTCTCTCTATCTTTGGATGAAAAGAGAATATTTACTCTCAAAATACTAAACATCTAAAATGAATATAGATGTTCTTTTATCATAAATTTGTGTTTTCTTTTTCAGCAAAATTTAGGTTGACTCTAATCCATGCAAGTTCTGTTGACAAGTTGATAATATGACGCCTGTAAAGTCTTTCATGACTGTGAACCTGGGCGAGGGAGCTAGAGTGTAGTTCCCTCAAACCATTCTGAACACTGGCTATGCTGGAGCGACCATTCAATTCGGAACCATTTCCGAAGTCATGCAGTTCCAACAGTTTCTTCCTGAGAACACTGTCAATGTACCTACTATCGGAGGTGCTACTAAGAAGCCTATTACTGAAGCTATCACTGAGCAGGCTCCTAAAAGGGCCTCTGTATTTTCAAGGCTCTCTATAGCATCTGCTACTGCCCCGGCCGTTCAAAGGAAAATTTATGATCCTAAGCTACAATCTGTTGCCGTAATACAGCCAGTTAGAACATAATCCAAGATGAAGTGCATGAAGAGTACAGTACTGAAGTTCCTGTTACAAGCATGAATCTTTCTAGGAAAGCCAGAAGGAAGGCCAACGCTCGCTTACGAGCTAATAGCTGGATGCCCAATACACTTCAAGAATCACGGCCGCAGTTAGAGGCGAATGTGCCCACTAATAATAGTTTTGAATCATTAAAGTGGGTCAAGAGAAATAATGATAAGGGCCAATTAAAGAAATCTTTCTGGGAGACCTCACGTCAACAGCTAGAGTCGCCAAAGAAGGAAGAATCTGTCTCTTTCAAAATATACAAAATACTGAAGGCTGTTAAGGATAGAAATCTACAGCGAAGACTGAGGAAATCCGTCACTGAAGTTATTTCCTCAAATGCGGTTCATCCTCAGAACAATAAATTTTCAACAAGACCATATAGAGAGGAGTTTAAACGTCCTCCATACTACCGAGACCCGAGGAATTTCATTCCTAATATGGGCCGACACCCGTATTATAGAAGAAAATAGTTGGGAGAGCCTTCTGTTAATCTACATGCAAGAGGCTATAATAGAAGATACAATAAAGAAAAGCCCCAACAATGGCATTATGAATCTAATCATTCAAATGTACATTATGATGTTGGTGGTCATCAGTATGTGACTATGAGAAGACAATAAGTTTGGGTTCCAAAAAGGCCCAAATATTCTGAAGCTCAAAAAGATGATTATGATAAAGAAACTTATAAAGGGAGACTTAAATCCCATGTCCAGAAGTTATCCCCCAATAAGGAGACTTATATTGACCTGACTATGCCAAGAGAGGAAGAAAATTATGTCTATAATGAATCCCCCGACTCTCCAATTATACATTAAAAGCGACGGTCCCAACTTGGAGATGACCACGAGTTGGATGAGAACAATAATTATTATGATGGCGATGAAGAAGTGGAAGGGTGTGTTGGTCCCATGGACATTAAAGTTGTCTGGATGGTCGATCATATACCTGATCGAGCTAATCAGCGACATACTCATAGAAGTGCAGCTTTGAATCTACAAAATGAAGAACAACTACGAGACGACCGAGAACAAGCAGCATCCGTGAATAGAATTCCACAATCAGATGAAGTTGAGGAGGAAGAAGCTGAAGAAGTTGTAAAGAAGTTACAATTGGAAATGCAATCTATACAACAAAAGAAAGATCAAGAAATCCATCATTTGAATACCCATCTTGATAAGATGAGTAATATGACGAAACAGTTATTTGGACAACTTGGCATGATGGCTACAACTAGTTAACCACCCGTAACAAATTTTCAAGGGAATGTTCAAACTACTCTTGATGTACCAGATACTTCTGACAGAAGACTGGAAGAGTTACAGGAGCCAACTATGGTAGCTTTTAAAGAAGATGAAATGGTCAGCAAATACCAAATTGAAAATCTCATCAGCTAAAAGGTTAAAGTAGCTATTGCTTCTGAAGCTGCCGACGCCTTAGTAGGAAAAGGTCGTCCATATCCGACTGAATATGACTAAGAGAAGTATCTAAAGGGATACGTAGTGCCAAAATTCAATTTATTTGATGATACTGCAAATCCTCGTCAGCATCTAGCAAATTCAAAGCAACCTATGGTAATATAGGAGGTAATGATGCTCTGTTACTACGTCAATTTGTCAGTAGTTTAATAGGTACAGCTTTTAAATGGTATGCTGAGTTACCAATGACTCAGTAAAAACATTCGCCGAATTAGAGACGATGTTCATTAAATGATTTGCCAGTGCAATGAAGAAGGTGACTATTACTGACCTTACTCTTGAGAAAAGGAAAAGAGAGGAATTAGTTACCAAATACATAACCAGGTGGAGAAATCTCAGCATGAAATGTGAGCAGCAACTCACTGAAAAGTATGTTGTTAAGCTATTAATGGGGAATATAGATGATCATATGGTGTTGACCTCATTTTTGTATGAGGTCAGTAGGACCAATCCAGACCTTATGATCTTTCTAATCCTTAGGATTAATTTTGACCCTAGGATCAATCTGATCTTAGATCAATCCATACTTTAAATAGTAATCTAAACTCAAATTAATTTTAAACTCAATTCAATCAAACTCCAGGCTAATCTAAAACCTAGGATTCCTCCTAGACTTTAGATCCTATGATCTACTCTAGACCTTAGGATTTCTCTAGATTTTATATTTTAGATCTATTTAGATCTTAAGATCAATTCAGGTTTTAGATCCTAGGATCTACTCATATTCTAGATCATCCCAGACCTCAGATCCAAGGATTTCTAAATGTTAGGATTTCCCTATATTTCTAACCCTTGGATCTATCCTGACTTTGGATCAATTTAGGTCATAAGATTCTCCTTGACCTTAGATCTATCCAGACCATAGAATCTACTCTAGATCCTAGAATTTTGCTAGACTCTAGATCAGATGATCTTCTTAGACCCTAGGATCTATTCTAGACCCTAGGATTCCTTCAGATCCATTTAGATCTTAGGAATTATCTAGACCCTAGGTTCTTCCTAGAATTCAGACTTTAGGATCTACTCTAGATCCTAAGATTGTTGCAAATCTGGTTTTAAAGATGACAAACATGTCTCTATTGTATTTTTCTTGGCTAACCCATTTCAGGAGCAAAAGATCACAAGCAACTCAAGCCAACTCAAGATCGGGTCCAAGTGTATCCAATGTACTATTTCCTTTTTCTTGAGTCAATTGTAATGTAACTGATCCCCTAGCTAAGTAACCTTGCACACACACACTCAGGGGGAGAGCTTGAGTGAATTAGAGTTTCTGTTTAAATTTTTGTTCAGATCGTCCTAGACGATAGTCACATCGTCCTGGACGATCAAGTAAAAATAGAAACCCTAATTAGGGCGACCAAGTTAAGAGGGTCTGATCAAGCAGATCGTCTTGGATGATCTTTGGATCGTACGGGATGATATGCTCAAATCAGAAATTCTCAGCCGCTAGACCAAGTTAGGCAAGTTTTTATTTTAAGTTATTTGGTCTGACGTCCCGGACGATACCTGTATTGTCCTGGACGATTCAGTACAATCATGTCTAATTTAATCTGGTAATTAAGTAAAGTAATTTATATTTGATTGATACGATCATATCATCCTGTACGATCGCAGGATCATCCCGGACGATCAGGATCGTCTAGTGCATTTCTGCTGTACGACCTGAACTGTGTACAGGACGATTTGGGCACTTTTTGAACTAATCGTACGGGACGATATCCCTATCGTCTTGGACGATCAGGTCATTTTTTGGTCGTCCAGCACAACTTTCTCTGGACGACCCGAACTGTCTTCTGAACGATATGCCCTAATTTACACTAATCATCCCGGACGATTGTAGGATCGTACGGGACGATATGAACAACTTTTTGAACTGATCGTCCAGAAGAGCCAGATCGTTCAGGCTGAATCAGCTGATTTTGAACTGATCATACAGGATGATCTATCGATCGTCCTGGACGATCTTGGCCGACCAGTTGAGATTTAGGGCAAATTTTAAGCCCTCCTATAAAAAAACTTTTTTTTTGAACAAGAAAAATCTTTTGTCACTTTCCTTCCCTGAGAAACCCTAGAGAGAGAGAGTTTGGGAGAGAGAGAGAAAGGATCTTGTGAGGGGGAGTTAGTGAGGGATTCACTAAGGTTGCTCCAAGCACGGATCAGAGTCGTCTTCTCTGTTCGTCGTCTTTCGTCTAGTTGGTGTTCGTTGTGGGAGGATCATTCACAAGAAGATCCGGGGTTCTCTGCCCGCTTCAGGTGGAAGAAAAAGGAGTCTGAGGGTTCTCTACCTGCTTTAGGTGGAAGCAAAAGGAGTCCGAAGGTTCTCTGCCTGCTTCAGGAGGAAGCAAAAGGAGGTTAGGTTCTCTGCCTCACCTGGTGGTGGAAAGAAGGTTTTTGTATAGGCTTCTCCGCCTTACTGTGGGAGCAAAAGAAGAGTCACTTTTTGTTTAGTGCAATACCCGGAGGGGAGGCTCCGGGGAGTGGATGTAGGTCAAGTTGACCGAACCACTATAAAATCTGGTATGCCTTTCTGATTCTATTCTGCACTTTACTTTTCTGATATTAACTGCTTAGGTGAATATCTATGATTGATCTTTTCATTCTTGTTTACTTGTTTTCGCTGTAAAGTATCAAAAAGTTTTTTCCATTCCTCGTGAAATTTTTAAATAACCAATTCACCCCCCCTCTTGGTTAGCCTCGAGACTAGTTCACTAGGGCTTAACATCCCTATCGAACTTTCAAAGATGCCTCTAGATCCTAAGATTCCTCTAGATAATAGGATTTCTAGATCTTAAGGTTATTCTAGACCTCAGATCCTAGGACTTGTAAACTCTAGGATCTTCTCAGACTTTAGTCCCTAGGATCTATTCTAGACCCTAGGATTCCTTTAAGCTGATCTGGACCCCAGGGCCTACTCTAAACCCTATGATTACTCTAGATCAACCCAAGCTTTAATTCAATCTAGAATTAATTCAAACCCTATCATTCAAGCTTAAAATCCAGTTCAAAACCAGATTTCTAAACTCAAATCTAAGGCCAAAGGTCTAAGTCCTGAAAGCCTTTTCCAGTGAATTTTTGAACATTTCAAAACCCTATTAAATGACCTCTGATTCAAGGTCTATCAATTCCACACTGATGTGATATGTCTCTAGAGGTAACCCTCCAAATTTGAGCTCATTCTGAGGTCTCTAACCCTAGAAGCTGAATTGAAATCTAAAGGCTGTAAAACCTTCAAATATTTATAATCTATGCCACTGGATCCGCCACCTAGTGGATTTTGATCCTGGAGCTTTCTCCAAAGCTCCAAATCACTTCCAGACCCTTGATTATGACTCATTGAGCAATAAACTACATTTTGTTGGATTCAATTTGACCCCCAGTTGACCAAGGGTCAAAATGACCAAAATACCCCTTAAGGGTTCAAATGCACTTTTCAAACCATATAACCTCAAAATTGCTTGGAACCACTTTCAACAATTTTCAAACATCAAACCAAACCCATTGAACCCAAAATCAGCCCTAGGTCAATCTGGTTGACCAACTCAACCAGGTTGACCAAATAGGCCCTTTAGGGTCAAAATAGGTCATTTTGACCAAATGACCTCCTCAGACCTTGGGACCACCTCCATTGGTCTCCAAATATCAAACCAAATTTGTTGAACCCATTTCCAGGCCCTGGACCCACCTGGTTGACCAAGTCAACCATGGTTGACCTAAAAGGCCCATTAAAGGCCCAAATAGGTCATTTTGACCAAATGACCTCCCTAGACTTTGAGACCACCACCAGCAGACTTAGAATGTCATTCTGAACTGGTTGGACCCAATCCCTGACCTTGGGTCAACCTAGTTGTTGGGTTGGTTTAATCACCTTTGGTGGAACAAAGATAAGTTGGAAGGGAAATGGTTAGCTTGGTTTATTTTGTAACTAATTTTGTTCCTCAATTAGTCGAGTGAATCCTATGGTATTTTCCAAGGTCCTAGGTTGCTTAATCTTCACATTCAACTGAATGACATCATGAAGTCCAAAAATAAAGAACCCAATGAAAAAACTTTTTAGTAGGTTGTCCA
This sequence comes from Dendrobium chrysotoxum, assembly GCA_019925795.1. Lineage (NCBI taxonomy): Eukaryota > Viridiplantae > Streptophyta > Magnoliopsida > Asparagales > Orchidaceae > Dendrobium > Dendrobium chrysotoxum. The sequence goes on from CM034315.1 coordinate 72,726,386, forward strand.
CATAGTGAGAAATCTTTTCGAAAGCTTCCTAATAGGTTGCTATCAATGAGTTTTATCTAAATTACGTGAGAGCTTTAAATGGGTTTTCATTATCTGTTGGACTGAAATGGAGAGGGATAGCTTTGGTGAACTCATCCCAAGTAAGTGGACCACAAAATTTTTTCAACCATTGGTGCCATTGCGATGCCATCAAGATGGGAGGATGCTAGCAAAACTTATTGGTCTGAGGCAACATTCTTGAAATTAAAATATTATTCTACTTTGTAGACCCCTTAATGTGGCCCTCGAATCATGAGTGAAGTAGATGACTCCGGTGAAGAAACCTGAATAGAAAACTCAAGAGAAAATTATAGCTGGAGCAGGCTCCACTTCAAGAATAGAGAGTTCTATTGATATCTTTGCAAAAACTATTTCGTCTACACCAATATTCTCCTTATATAATTTCCGATTTTCTTAATATCTAAGATATGGTATTTACTATAAGTAATGCAACAAACAAAAAGATGTAGTAGTACTATAATAACGGATTTAGTACGGAAGAAGTGGGGAATGTAAAATGGCGGTAGGCTATCCTGGTGTCTTAACGTGCACTGCATCAATCCTCCCCAGCATTCAAAGAGCTCGACTCTGACAATCTAAGTGTGATTGGGGCATCATCAGGAGGGCGGTACATCCATATATAAGAAACATTTAAAGTAGGAGAGGTGTTGTGGCCAGCTAGTAACTCGATAATATAGGCCTTGTCATTAATTTTAGCAGTAATAGGAACAGGCCCAAACTTCCGGCGGCTGAGCTTGGTGTAAGTGCTAGGGGAAAAATGTTCACGCCGCATGCGTACCATGACCAAATCACTGACTTGAAAATTTTTTACCGGTGATGAAGATCCGCTGATGCTTATATGCCTGATTTGCTTTATTGAGTTGTTGACGGACTTCATCAAGAATTTGGGAATATTGGTGGCAGTCTCAAATTTGCACTTAGGTAGAACAACAACATCCAATACAAGTTTAGGCAGTTTGGTATAAATAATGCTAAAGGGGGACTTACCAGTCGAGCAGTTCACCATGGAGTTATAGGCGAACTCGGCGGTGCTCAACATCTCTTCCCATTATTTAGGATAATCTTGCACTAAACAGAGAAGCATACTCACCAATGTGTGGTTAATAACTTCGATTTGGCCATACAATTGTGGGTGGTATGAGGAACTAAGAAGCAAATCGGTACCCAAGTGTTTCCACAATTCATGCAAAAAATGGCTTATGAATTTTACATCCCTATTAGATGTGAAGCTTCGAGGCACAGCATGTAGTCGAACAATTTGATGAAAAAAAGCTAAGCAATATGGAGAGCGTGTTAGGTTTTCTTATAAAAGATGAAGTGAGCCATCTTGGAGAACCTATCGGCAAGGACCATGATCGAATCGTTGCCTCTTTTTGTGTGGGGTAGGCCGAGGACGAAGTCTAAGCTGAGATCTTCCTATATGGAGTCTAGGACGTGCAACAGTAAGTAAAGGCCAGTGTTCTGGGCACCACCTTTGTAGCTTTGGCAGATAGAACATCAGTCAACAAAGCAGAAAACATCACGACGGAGTCACGACCAATAAAACTTGCACTTTAGCTGAGCTAGGGATTTATCTTGGCCAGCATGAGCTATAAGACCACCTATAATAACTCGTATTTCAATTTTGTTAAAATTTTTCTAGAGTCATTATAACTCCAAATTGCAATCTATTTTCGCCATAGTATTTTGATCGAAGTATTTTACTTACAAGAATTTTTTCGTAATTTTTGGACACTGGTGAAAATCCTTAAGAAATTTGTATCCATCGGTACAAGAGAGGATTTCGAGACCGTCAGGTGTCCGATTTGTAAACCGATTTCATTGATATTTTTTAAAGAAAATGATTTATTTTATGAATATCTTTTTGTACTTTTTTTAGTCCTAAAATAATTTATTTGAATTTTCTATTTACCTAATAGGATTCTTTGTTGTCTACCATTATGACATTTGGCATTTGCATTATTTGTTGCTATATATCATAAATGAATGTGGAATATATAATTAAAATTACTGTTATAGTATTGTGATACTACTATCTGTGTAAAAGATAAGTAAAGACTGATTGACTCATTGGTTGGAGACTGATTGACCTATATAGGATGGTGGGCCGACGGGCTTTCCTTTAAATACTGTAGTTTTATGTTATCCTCTACTGATTCACGTGATATTGATTGGGAGTTATAAGGATATGATTACTGTGCTAACGGGTAAAGAGTGACGACTCTGTTTACTGAGCCAATGGTTTACTGATACTGATATAATACTGAAAAACACCGTGATAGGTAGGACTTCTTACTTGTTTAGTGTGAATATTGAAATGCATATTTTGAAGTATTTTTCTTATTATTATATAGATTTATAAGTAAGGTATGGATTTACTATTATTGCATTATTTTATTACTCCTACCACTAGATTGTTACTGTTACTGATATAAATATTAATACTATTTGATATTATTGATTCATTGTACTAATACTGAGCATGTGATATACTGAGCACGTAATATACAGAATTTATTGAGCATGTGATTGAGATAATAAGTTTTAGATTGAGACACTGATTTAAATACTGCTATATAATTATTGGATAGCATGTGAACACTCTTATATAATTTTACTACATTAATTTGATTTCAACTATCTTTATTGATATTTTGATTTGATATTTTTTCTAATTTTTTTATTGATTGGTATTACGGATATGATGATTGCATTATAGATTTGACACTTATAGTGGTTTATCTATTTTACTGGCTTCCGTACCTTAGTATTTTCCTATTTATAGATTGTACTACTGATGCACATGAATTTTATTATTTCTGTACTAATTCAATGATCATATAAATATAATTGCTATGATTTGACTGTAGACATATATATTACTCCTTTGTCATGTTTTGATTTTAGTTGTAAGTTTTGGTGACCTGTTGGACTTTTTAAGCTCATTATATGTGGTTAAATGATTTCAGGTCAGGGCAAGGGAGCAAGAGTGTGAGGCTGGTCAGTATTCTTCAGGTTCTGTTTCTTTTTATTTTAGTTATTTTTTGTACTCAGGACATGATAGATAAATGATGATTATGTAGATCCTGTGTAGCATATATAACTTTTAGAAATGAATATAGACCATCAAAGAAGGATATATCCACCTTACCTTTGAATTTAGCTTGGCCTCTCTGTGGAACTGGGTGTCGTCTGCGCCTGTAATTACCAGCATTATAATCAATACCTTCATCATCTTTCTCAGAATCACTCAGGTCCACTTCTCGTTGCCCATGTAAATCATCCTCCGAGTCTGATAGTTCATGCGTGGGTTGGGGGATTCGACGCCACGGCCGGTCAAGGCCCTAGCCACCACTATAGGAAAATAGTGTATTACCGATGAATTTTCCAGCAGAAAATTCTATATTTTTTGGTGAATTACTAAATTTTTTGGTGGATTTCCGGTGAAAATATTTTTGACAGTAAATCGAGTGTCGGAAAAAAAATTTCTTTGAAAAAAATAGATGAAAATTTTTTTTGGTGGAATTAGTTTGCCGAAAATATTTTCCGGCGGTAGTCTGGATATTTCTGGCGGTAGTCCGGCCGAGAAACTTCACCGGAAAAACTAAAAAAATTTTTAAAAACTGATCCGTCAGCTCTAGCCCTCGCGCACGCACAGCTTGGACCCGCTCGGCCCCCATGTAGCCTGACCTCACCCTGGTGCCTGCGTAGCCCTACCCACCAGCGTGCACTGGCTTGCCCGCATAGCCTAAACCCGCCCTCGCACTCACATACTCGACCCTAGCCGACCTAGCTGGCCCGCGTGATGTGCCCGTGACGATCGTGTGATTCGAAGAGGAGACCTAATTTTTGGCAAACACTTCACCACTTTGGTGTGGAGGAAAAATTGATAGAAATTATACTCTTTTTTATATAAATAATATAATACAAAAATTAAAATAAAAAATAGATTTAAATAAAATATTAAAATTAATAAATAATAAAAATAAGCTATTAAATTTATAATTACTTAAAAAAACTTATTAAATTTATAATTAATTAAAATAACTTATTAAATTTATAATTAATAAAAATAAGTTATTAAATTTATAATAAATTAATTATTTATTTAATAACTTTTTATAATATTTAAAAATACATTAAAATAAAATATTAAACTTAGTAATTAATTAAAATTTATTATTTAAATTAATAACTAAAATAAGTTATGATATTAACAATTAATTATATTAATTTATTAAATTTTTAATTAATTAAAATAAATTATTAAATTTATAATTAATTAAAATAAGCTATAAATAATTAATGATTTATTAAATTTTCCAGCAGCAATTCCGCCGGAAAGTTCACCCGAAAAACATCTGTCAGAAATCCGCTGGAAAATCTGCCGAAAAATCTGTCTGAAAATTAGTTGGAAATATTTTGTTGGAAATCCGCCGGAAAATTCGCCAGAAAATGTTCCGTCGGAAAGCCACCGAAAAATCTGCGGGTAATACGCAATTTTCCTGTAGTGAACGCTGCATACCTATAGCCATAGCTGGTGCTTGATCTCAAAGAAGCTGATGGGGTGCAGTCCTTGCATGGTTGTGATTGAACTCGTGGTGCACTTCTAAGGAAAGGCATTGTACATCAGCCGGCAATACATTAAGTCGTCGAAGGATGTTAGCCTGGTTTGCCCACAGTGTTTCAAGGCTCTAGTCATCTTGGGTAGTTCCTTGCCTTTGTCCGTCATCCTGCCAATAATGCTCTTATACCAACCATATGTGGCCCTTGGATCACGAGTGAAGCAGATAAATTCGGTGAAGAAACTGGAAACAAAAAACTAGAGAGAAAATTATAGATGGAGTAGGCTTCGCTTCTAGAATAGAGAGTTCTATTGATATCTTTGCAAAAACTGTTTCATCTACACCATTGTTCTCCCTATATAATTTCCTATTTTCTTAATATCTGAGATATGGTATTTATTATAAGTAATGCAACATACAAAAAGATGTAGTAGTACTATAATAATAGATTTAGTATGAAAGAAGTGGGGATTGCAAAATAGAAGTAGACTGTCCTAGTTTCTTAATGTACACTGCATCACCCCCCCTTGCTAGGCCTCATCGCTGAACCTCAAAAATGACAATTTGAGGTGTTGATGATAATGGTCATTGTTGGTGTTTGAATAGGATGCCTATATTGAATGTGAGGATTCTTCTAGGTCCATTGGATGGATTTTAGGGTTGCCAATATGTGGGCTTCAAGAAGCTTATTGTAACACCTTTAAAGTCAACATACCATGCAACGTGTTCTAACCTGACTAGATTCAAGGTAATACATTAAATTTTTGTACGTAAACCTTTTACATATGTTAGGGAATATTCTGTGTATATGTCAAAGTCTGCATATATTCTGAAATAGGTCACAAGGGTTTGTTTGCTTATTTGGAAAAGTCTAAATATTTTTCCTAAGTCGCCGTAGCATTGGGGTTGGCTGCACTCTTACGCCTATGCTCTCAAAAATTTTGAAAAATAAATCAGCACAACGAAGCTGGGGCGAAACTATAGCACTTTGGGCCCTTTAAGGGAGCACCGTGGCAAGCATCATAGGGTGTCGCGACATTAGGTTAAATTTTTTTATTAAAAATATCATTTTTTACTATTTATTCCATTCATTCTCCTAAGGTGGCTGCTGAAAGATCGAGATGCGCTAAGAGTTCTAATATTTAAAAGATTTTTTAGATCTTTAATCGGATGATTTAACTCATCAAATGCGGAAGCTAATAATTTATAAACAAATACAAAGATGGTGATTATATTCTAATTATCACAATCAAAATATTGATCTGAGATTTTCACCAAGTAGTTATCACAGAAAATAAAGTGCGAGAGTAAAAATCAGAATGAACACACCAGATTTATAGTGGTTCGGTCAAACTATGACATACATCCACTCCTCGGAGTCCTCCTCTCCGGGTATTGCACTATCACTATAATGTCTCTCCTTTAGCCCCCACAGCTAGGCGAAGAAGCCCTTACAAACTCTCTTCCACCAACCCGGTGCGGCAGAGGACCGAACTCCTTTCACAGGCAGAGAATCTTGACTTATTTTCACCCTCCTGGTGAGGCAGAGAACTTGAACTCCTTTTCACCCTCCTGGTGAGGCAGAGGACCTGGAATCACTTTCACCTTCTCCGGTGTGGCGGAGTAGCCGGGTCTTTTGACACCAAAGAGGTCTTCTTCTTCCCAAAGCTTCCCCTAAGATAAACCTTGACTCTTGAAGGAACTCAGGTGCAAGTTCGTCGGAGCAACCGTGTGAAAACCCCCTCTCACGCTCCATTGAAGCCCACAAGGATCTTCTCCCTCTCTTACAAACTCCACCCTCTCTCTCCCTAGCCCAAAGCTCTCTCTTCAAGCTTTCTTTAGAATAAAATAACTCAATGAATGCCCAAAAGACTCATACAAAGTCTTATGAGAATGTTTAAATAGAGGGCTTCAAAAAACCCTAAAAATCCAATTCATCCGTCAAAGATCGTATAGCACGATCTCAGAATCATCCAGCACGATATGCAGAATTTGACCTATTAGTACTGTACGATCGCAGTATCGTACAGTACGATTAGTTCTATCGAAGTGCAGTTCGTCCAGGACGAATCCTGGGACGACCAAAATCGTCTCTGTTCATCGTACAGTACAATCCAAATATCAAAATTATGCAAATTCGATTGACTAATCACAGGATTAAATTAGGTAATATTTTAAACATCGTACAGTACGATTAGGATCGTATAGTATGAATAGAACAATTTTTAAATTCAAATTTTTGCCTAATTTAATGAGCGACGGCGTTTCTAATTATACCAGATCGTCCAATACGATGTGGTGTTCGTACTGTACGAATAGTTATATTTCAAAATAATTTTTTTTTAAAAAATAAAATATTTTAATTAATTTCTGTAACACCAGATCGTACAGTACGATCCAGATCGTACAGTATGATGTACAGAAAAATTAAAATAGTTAACATTAAATTTGCTCCCCTTGTGTGTGTGTGCACGATCACCAGGCTATCATGCACCCTTACAGGCCTTGACTCAAGAAGTTAAAATAAATAAATAAAAATTACAGACTTTTTAACATAACTTATTCTACCCAATCTTGAACCCTGAATCTTCAAAGAACGGAGCATGTTATACCTGAAATCTTAGTCAACACACAAACAGGTATGCACAAAAAATACTAGAAGAAATAAAGAGGCAATCAATAATATTGTTATCATCAAAATCATAAACTCGGGAGCTCGAGTTGTAATAGCTGCGAGCTACTAAGAGAAAAAAGAGAGATTCCTAGAGAGAATTAGATTTGGGCTTCTTCGGGTTATTTTCAATTGACAGTCCAATTCTGAAAGTTGCTGTGATCGAGGTAGGTGGCATTTTGCCCATCTCAGTTATAAAAAATACAAAACTTTCTAAAAATTTTTATTTAATTTATAATACCGTTAGCAAAAAATGGTAATAACTTATTTTCTACAAAATTTTGATCGTGTAACTTTTTGTATAATAAAGACAAAGATTATAAACATTTAGGTATTTTTTTGAAAATTTTGAATTTTGAAAATTTTGCTATTTTAATTGATTAGAAAATAATCCTGACTTTGAAAAATAATGTTATAGTACAATTAAAGCTTAAAGATAATGTTCTGAATAATCTATGGTAAATTTTATGAAATTCTAGAATGTGTTTACTTATATTTTAATTACTACAATAAAATAAATTATATGCTTATGTTATTGAAATGTGTGATTATGAGAAAGTCTAGTGTGAGGGAAAAATTTTATGTTCTGATGCCTACAGGTATATTCTGGTGCTATATGAACATTCTCTCTTTTTTTTTCCTTTTCCTTTTTCTTTTTTTAAAAAATGCACATTCTCTTATTGTGCTAACATTAGAAGGCATAAAAGCCTGAGGAGAAGTTATCACCTTCTATTTTGATATACGAAGTGCATGTTTATTTACTTTCATATAGTGCTATATAAGTTTTCTAATAACTATGAGTATAATTCAATTTAATATAATGATTTAATATGTATTATTTTAAAGTCAGCTGCACATTTGATAAATGAATTATTTTGAAATTCAGATTGGTAAAAAGTGAACTACTAAGCTGTGTAGCTCCATTATTTTACTTTCTATTTTAAGGATCTGAAAGAGGGAAAGGGTAAGTCGAGTAGCATTGTCAAGAACTAATCTGTAGAGGTATTTGATTCTTTTGATTTTTTGTACAACCTTGACTAGTTAATTATATTACTCTATTCTATATCCATTTTTGTACTCATGTATCATAATTATAGATTTATTTTGATGATAAATGAAAAAAAAGATTTTGTTGATGAGTTTATTTTCATTACACTAGATATTATTAGTAGCTTTGTGATTATTATTGTTGTTTTAAAATTAAAATTGGATGAAAATTTTGAAAATGTTCCAAAACATAGATCATGGGATCCACTTTTTACAAAATAACACGATAAGACCTGTCTAGTCGGTGGGTCATATTGAGTTGGGTTATGACACTCGTAGAGCTTGAATTTCCATTAACACCGCTTAAGAGTGGAATTAACCTGATCAAAGCTAGACTCCTGTTGAGCTAAGATTTCATTGATCTCATTGCGGATTCCACGTTTGTTTGCCACGGGCGTCCATAATCGGAAGGCTCTAATACCCCTGATATGTTAGAATAGTGGCAGCGAAAGAAGAGGATCTAGCAGTAGAGAGACTATCTGAATTTTTTATCTTCGTAATTTCCAGCACTTCCTGCAGTTCTTTCTTCCAGCACTTCTTTGCCGTGTCACGTATCACCCCACTCTACTGAAGTACTTATCCCAGCTTTTACGATCTTGATGAAAACATATGAGGAGGATGTGAATAGAAGTCATATAAGGACTGAAAATTTTCTTATCTCATGATCTATCTATCAAATATGGAGATTTATATTATGTTTACATACGACATAGGATCATTAATGAGCTCAGAGCTCAAATGTCACGGTGCAATTTCTTTCATTCTAATAAGCCAATTTCGTAGAATACCCAACCAATGATAACAAAGACTTACAACCCCAAATTCAAAGATGACGACGAAAACAAACTTACATAAAGTTCGGCACAGTACTTAGTCGAATTTTTATTGAAACTTCTAAATGAACTATCTGTTTCAGGCCAAGTCGTATATCCCTTCGACTAACTTTGGTAACGTGGTGTTAACCACCGTCACTCCACCGTCGATAACGAGGTTATGTCCGCTTATAAAGGCAGCGTCGTCGGAGGCCAAGAACAGCACCGCCGTAGCCACGTCATCTGCCCTCAGCACCGTCCCTTTCAGTATCGCCCCCTTGCACAAAAGCTTCTCAACCTTTGCCACGTCCATACCAGGCACTCCGCAGACCAGAGGCGTTGCCACCAAATACGGGGACACACAATTCACCCTCACTCCTTTCCCACCAAGCTCCGCCGCCGCCTCCTTCACAAGCCCCAAAACCGCGTGCTTTGCGGTCATGTAGGCCACCGGCGCGAACCCGCCTTGTATTCCTGAGACGCTCGCATGGCAGATGATGGACCCCCGAGTCCCTGCGGCTACCATTGCCCGACCGGCGTGTTTGATCGCTAGCGCGGTGCCGCGGACGTGGACAGCGAGGGTGTGGTCTAGGCAGGCGGGATCGAGGTCGAGAATACCGGTGATGGGGCCGGCTATGCCGGCGTTACTGAACATGATGTCGAGGCGGCCATAGGTGGTAATGGCATGGTCAACGGCGGCTGCCAGGTGGAGTTCGTTGCGCACGTCGCAGTGGATGAAGGAGCAGCGGCCGTGAGGTGAGATTGAGGCGGCGACGAGGTGGCCGAGGGAATCGTTTATGTCAGCGATAACGACTGAAGCGCCGTGGGCAGCGAAGAGGCGGGTGGTGGTTTCGCCTATGCCGCTGGCTCCGCCTGTGATGATGGCTACTTTCCCCTCGAGCTTCGGCTTGTTAGACGCCATATGATCTCTCTCTCTTTCTCCCTCTCTCTTGTTGTGGTCAATGGCGAGAGCTTTGTGGTTATATAGAGTTGCGGGCAGCATGGGCTACCTACTCTGATAATTTGCCTGACTGTAGGGGATGAGTAAAATTCCTATAATTACTTCATTACGGGGATGCAAATGAAAGAGCAACGGTTTAAAATTAAGTTAATAGATTAATTATTATAAAAATCATAATTGTTGCAGGCTCATATATTCGCGGCGATAGAATGAGCAAATTTTGTATCCTAACGCTGCACATATATTCATCACACAAATAAATAGTTGGAGCAAGAGATAGGAAAAATAACATAAGTTTTTTATGTGGAAAATGTAAAAGGAGAAAAGTCATTGGCGTCACTCAAGTGAAAAGATTTAACTATATTTGAGTGAATTACAAAGTTGACCACTCCCTTGACTTAGAGGCGGTGAAATTGTAATAGCTTGGAGAGTCCGTCAGACTCCATATAGATACTCGGGAGTTTGTAATGACTGCAGTTGAGCGGAAGTCCGACGGGGGTAGACTGCTAAGCAGTGGTTCGACGGAGGTCGGGCAAAAGTCTAGCGACAGTTGTGGCTGGGTGGAAGTCCGGCTAAGGTTGATAGCCGAGTAGAAATTCGACGGTGGTCGGTGTTCGGGCGGAGATCCGACGGTGGTCGGTGGCTGGGCAGAGATCCGGCGGTGGTCAAAGGCCTGGTGGAAGTCCGGTGGCGGTCGGAGCCCGGGTGGAAGTCCAGTAGCGGTAAGTTGCCGAGCAATGGTTTGACGATGGTTGGGCGGAGGTCCGATCGCGGTTGGCCACCAAGTGGAAGTTCAACGGTGGTAGGTGGCCGAGTGGGAGTCCCAAGATGGTTGGGCAGCGGTCCGGCTGCTGTCGGCAGCCGGGTGGAAGTTCGGCGGTTGTCGGAGGCCGGGCGATGTTCCGACGATGATCGGGTGGAAGTCTTGCGGTGGTCAGGCAGCGGTTAGCAGCCCGATAATGGTCCGTTAGTAGTTAATGAAAGTTCGCCAGTGGTGGTGTCTGGGTGGAACTCTAAATCCTTAAAGTCTCAGAGCTCGCTCCAATCTCCATCCAAAAGTTCCCCTTATATAGAGAGTAGGGGTCTATTTATAGATTTTTATGAGTGGCGCACCTTATAAATATAGAGAAAATCCATGGCAAGTTCGGAGTGTTCCATCGAACGGCCCATACTAATTTCCCTGATCATGGAGCATTTTTTAAATATTTAAGTGCCTTAATGACGTCAGAGTCAAGCGATCTTGGGCTCGTTGGATTCTTCTCATCGAGCCGGCCACTCGATTCGACTATAAGCATATCATATTTAGAGATCATTTGGTCATCCAATTAAATACTTCGAACTTTTCAAATATACTTTGGTTTCTTGGTTTGGGCCCATTTAATATCAATTCCGTTAATTAATGGTCTTTAAATGATTTAAATTAAAAAAATAATAAAAGAAACCGGAACATTAAGTACCGATTTTTATAGAAACCGGATTTTAGAGTTCCAGTTTCTATGAAACCGTATTTTAAAATTACGGTTTCTACAGAAACCGTAATTTTGCAGTCCGTTTTCGCTCCTTTTTAAATTGTTTCCTAATCGGACTCCTTAAGCTTATAATCACATAAAAGATGCTCTTTTTATAATTTAGCCATTTGAGAATCATCCGCCATTAATTCACACCCATAATTTCTTCTCATATCATCGTCCTATTAGCAAATATTTCTTAATAAGCATATGTTACTTAATTCAAATATGCAGAGTTAGTGTAGAAAATGTGTACGACTAAATATCAAGAAAATTCAAAAGAATTTAATAAGTGAGCCAGCCACCGAGGCCATAGTTAGTGTTGAAGATGCAAGGAAGTTGGATACCTTTCAAAAAGTGATATATCTTTGTGTTTGTGGGCAATAAAAGCCAATCTAAGAACATAGAGAATGACATTAGTAGGCGTATTTATTCTTTTTCTCTACTTTAGATAGAATAGTAGCAGACAAATTTATTAAACATAATTGCAAATGTCAATACATTTGATAAAAATCTAGAAAAGCACATGCCATTTATGACATCAAATAAGCAATTTATTTGATTAATTAGTTCATAATATCAAAAAAAAAAATCATGCCATTTATGACATCAAATAAGCAATATATTTGATGGGTTCGAGAAAAAGTGGCTTGTAAATTATATTTCCCCAAAATTTAATCCTTGCTCGAAAAAAAATCACCCTTTACTTGTGTATAGGACATCAATAAGCTCATGACTACCCAAAAATATAATACTCATAATTGTATAGTAGTTGTGTCAAAAAATTTAGTTGAGATATATTTCTAAATAGATTTGCTTTGAAATCCTCGTGTGTTCTTTATAAATATGATTATCCCTAGCATAGTTGTGCTTTCTTAACTAATCTATAAGTTGAACTTACGTAAACCTGTTGTTTTTGGAAAATAGGATTTCCTGAAGAAGACTCTAGGCTGCATTTGCATGGATCAATAAGTGGATGATCAACATCTTTTATGATCCTATATGATAGGCAGCTAACTATCGATGTTCAATTTTCACCAACATATGCTGGTGGTCCAAACCATTTTTTGCAAGTCCTAACAAAAACAAGCTTGGAGTAACTTACGGTGCTTAGAGCACTCTGCAACAACAACTCATCTCAGTCTATTTGATGTAGCATTTTGGAAAAGCAAAGTGAGCTAAATGCTCCAGACCCTTCGAGCAAACCTTAACAGTGAACTTGTTAGGATTAGATGAGCAGAGAGCCCCATGCCTCCTATCAATGAAGGATATGAAACAAAGAGTAGGAGGTCAAGCGAGCAATCTATTGAAAGTGTTGATGACTCACTTGCTAATTTAAATGAAGTATACCTACTCATGACAACATGCAAAATATCATTTGAAACTCTTGTGGTAGGGATGTTGACACCAAAGAAGATATGTTCGTTAATAAAGACTTCACCTCCATTTGTCACAAAACTCGTGAGTGGGAAGAGGAGATTGCATTTGATAGTGGTAGTTATAACAACTCATCACCTCATGAATTATTGATTGCAGATGAATTGATTGAACGAATGAGCATCACCAAAAAGGGTGACTTACAGTTTTATTGGCATTTATGGTATATTCTAAATAATTTTGAGTTTTAAGTTATTGCCTTGAACAAGCAAAAATTAACAATTGCTTGCATCCAACATGAAAGTCCGGGTAGACCTTGTATATGGAGTTTGCATGCAAGAGAAAGCAAGCATTTAGGTGGGGATTGGAAGATCTCATTTGTAAGGTACCAGTACATATGTACAAACCCAATTCTTGTTGCTTATCAGAGACCATGCAGCTCAAAATTCATCTAAAAATTTGTCTTGCTTATAATAAGACAATAAACGGACAGTAAGCTTAGAGAGATCATTGGTCATATAAAAGCCAAATTCAATATAACTCTGTCTTACATGAAGGTTTGGGATGCTTGGTGAAAGACTATATTTAAAGGCCATCTTTGGTAGTTGAGAAGATTCATACTGCACTGTGAATTTTTTATAAAAGCTAGTATGGAAAAATAATACAGCGCATAGCAAGGGGAGCTTATATTCTTGTAATCAAATACTGCACTGAGAATAACATACTATCTTAAGAGACCAACATGGTATTTTATAATGGATTCAATGACAAAAATAGGGTTTTGAAAAGTTATGGATTTCATAATCAAATTCACTAAAGAGAATAATATATTGTCTTAAAAGGTAAACGTGTCATTCTATAAAATTATTTGAAAAAAATATAATTTTGAAAATTCATCATTTATGTAATCAAATACTGAAGAGAGGATATCATACCACCCTAAAAGGTAAACACAATATTTTATAGAGGTATTTGAATGCAAAAATAGATTTTAAAAAATTTGTATATGTTTTAAGAGATTTTTCTCCTATCTTATAGAAATAAAATAGAATTTATTTTAATATGGAGTTACAAGTTCCCCATAAAGGCAAGTATTTATAGTTAATTATATTCTGAGAGAGGTGAGTCTCTCAAAAATACTATCGATTAATGTAGTGGCGAATATTTTTTAAGATTTCAAAGTTTAAGTTAAGGATAAGAGGCTTTTGAATTTTTAAATGAGTTTGCTCCAATGTTGAACAGTTCTTTCTGGAGGTCAAAGGATGAAGAGTAGGGAGCAATAGGATTCAGGGACAACTCAGAAGTGCTCCAATCTATCTTATGTTGGGCTTTCGTTTTTTAGGAAGAAATTTTATGTTTGTTTGAGTTAACATGTTAATTCATAGTTGGGATTATATTCTCGCAATTTAGGATATGTCCCAGAACCTAGGCCTAAGGTGAATCACTACTGAATAGTAGCTTAAACCTAGTCTAATGAAATGCAAACTCAATGAGGTGAGACTTCTATCTTTGACTCCGTAAAGAGTTTCAAAAAGTCTAACGCTTCTAGACTTACATTCTCACATGGAGTGGAAATGTCATCTAAAACTCCACTTAATCTCATTAAAAATCATGATTTTGATCTTATACAAATGTAAGATAGGCAGGCTGTTATTAGTATTTTGGAATATGAGGCCGACATCTAGAGAAATTCTTAAGTGGCCCTATACTTATGAAGGGTAATTATGCGTCTAAAATTATATATAATTAAATTTTTTTATTTTATTTATTTATTTCTAATACAATATATATATATATATATATATATGACAATTGACTCTTATGCAATAATCAACACCCAAAATTAATTAAAAGAACTTAAAAATAGATTTTATCTTAAAAGAGCAAAAGTTCCTAGAGTCAGAATTGCACATTTATAGGTCAGGTGGTATGCTTCTACCCACGGGTGTGTAAGTGCCTAAAGAAGGAGAAAAAAGTTCAACATGCTTTATGAGACCCCAGGTGATCCTTGTATACTTTCTAAATCGATTTTCTTGCTATGTTATCCTAAATTTTTTATTGGTTATAAGCATAAAAATTTTATTTAGTAAGAGCCTAACGAGAAATCTTGGCAAAAATAAATGCAAGAAATAAACCAAAAAAAATAAGGGTTTCTAAAGCACAATAAATGTAAATATAATTGTTGACTAATTAAAATGACAAAAAAAAGAGAAGAAGATAATATAATCATATAGAAAATGTTCAAACACAATTGATAATGAGAGCTTTCTCACGGTAAAGCTCACACCAAGATTATCAAATGGTCCAATCTGAATTGGATATAGCCAGGTTACCAAGACTAAAATCTAATTGATAAAATCAGATTTTTTTTTTTACCATTTAATAAAATCATATTATTAAGTGATAAAGCCAGATTCACTTTGATATATCCAAGTTTACACCAAGGTTGAATTAGAGAAGCTAGTGATTTATTCAATCGGATGTTACCTGATGTGAAGGATTTGAATACATTTAATTTGATTACTATTGTATAAAAGCTTCAGGTTTAAAAAAAAAATTTCTCTTCAGTAAAACTTCGTTTCAAATAACTATTATCCATTGATTTACTCAATAAAAAGGCTGCAGAAGAGAAAGAAAGGGCATTACACTATCAATTTCTCTAAACAGTTTCTGTTCTTTGATTCCCCTAGCGTTAAGCCCGTAGCCGCCCACTTTCTGTCAAATACCCAGTCCGCCTCTGCATCAAACAGGCCTAGTTCGCCAACTTTAAATACCATGCTAGTGTTCGTCGTCTTCGGTAAGCCTGCCGGCGATCACAAATCCACTTACAGTCGCGAAGTTAATCTATCGTTCGTGGATTTTCGCTCAGTTCATCAAAGTCGTCTTTTTTCTGTTCCGTGTGTGATTTCTCTCTTAATCTAAATATTTGTTTCTGATTTAAGGCTAAAAGGGCATCCTGCAACCGACGTCATAATGCACTAAATATGGTTGCTAAGTTATTTGAGTAATTTTGCAAAGTTACTTGAGTAACTTTACAAAAAATACTGATTTATAAAAAATTCTGTCAGTTTAAAAAAATCATTTAGTTGCAAAAATAACCACGTGGAGCCTGCTGCCGCCTCTGAAAAGCCTTTTCGGCCACTTGCACTTCTCTCTTATTCCACTTCATTCAATTAACTTCTGCTCTCAAGATATTTTTTGCTCAAATAGTTTTTTTTTAAATCAGGTTTTTTATAAATAGTTTTTAAATTAGATTCCTTTTACAAATCTGATTTCAAATCAGATTTTTGTAACTTGAATCCATTTTTTTTTTAAATCAATTTTTTTAGATCAGATTTTTCTTTATATAAATCATATTTCAATTCAAAGTTTTATAAATCAAATCAAATTTCAAATCAGATTTCTATAAAATAGATTTAAAAAAAAAATCAAAGGAAGACCTCCCACCATCGACTTAAAGTCCGGTCGAGATGGTTCTAAATACAAGACCTCGCACCGTCGACTTTAAATCTGGTCGAGATGGTTCTAAATACAAGACCTCGCACCGTCGACTTTAAATCTGGTCGAGATGGTTCTAAATACAAGACCTCGCGTCGTTGACCTTAGGTCCGACCGGGATGGTTTTAAAATACAAGACCTTGCACCGTCGACTTTAAGTCCGATCGGGATGGTTTAAAATTCAAGGCCTCGAGCCGTCGACCTTAGGTCCGGCCGGAAAGAAAATTTCGGCAAGTGCCGCCCCGACCTCCCCAAGAGGGGAGGGGACGTCGGGAGGCTGCAGAACTTTCCTCTAAAATTCTGGTTTTAAATGGAGTTTAAAAAAAAATATGAATCTCTAAAAAGTTTTTTTTTTAAATTAGAGAGCATTTAACTTATCGATTGAATTAATTGATGAACTATAATACTGAGTCTAATTAATTAAATAGCCATTATAAATAAATACAAAACAATTGTTTAGCTCAATTTGGAGACGGTGATGCGAGCAAAGGAAAGAATCGGGTCACCATCACCTAACCCAATAGAAAAGGGAACTGGAGAACTTGAAAATTTTAGTGAAGAAGGGGACAGCACCAAAATCACTAAGACAACTAATTTGAAGTTTTCTAACCATTCATTAGACATACCAATGAGCAATAGTTCTCTTGAAATTAATGTTGCAGTTCTCAATCCGAGTAATGCCATCAATTTGCAATCATCCATGGTTACTATTAGTGAGCTTGAAGTTGGAAATGTGAAAAATACCTGTAAAGCTTTCATGCCAACAAAAGGTGAAATAAAGTGTGTTTCTCAACAATTGATATACCAAAACTTGGGGTGGATCTTAACAATCCTTTTTATCCGTATAAGAAATTTGGGTAGATTAGGACTACAAATGCTTCAGAATGTGGTTGTGGTAGCTCCACAGGTCCAATGGAAAATAATGAATCAATGAGAATATGGTATGATATGAAGCAAAATGGCTTTGTATCCTTGAAAGAAATTTCTTCCATCCTGAAGCTAAGGGGCCATCATCCTAGAAAAAAAAAAGAAAGTGAAGAGACTAAGAAAAAGACTAACACAGTGAAGGGAGAAGTGGCCAACAAATGCATCAATGTTGGTGCTCCAAGTGGGTGGCTTTATGGGATTAACCCTGGTATAATCAAGCATGTAAGGAATAGCAAGCAGGTGAACTCAATTATTCAAGGCGATGTTACAAAATGAGAAGCTTGAGAATTAAGAGCTGCAGCAACATAGACCCCTTGAACAATCTAGGAGTGGGAGTAGGGAAATCAATGTGGTTTCAAATGAACATAGTCATTCATCAGTAGTTGATCAACTTGATCTATCACTAAATAAAACATTTAATCCTGCTTGTCTGGGTCTAGAGTGCAAAGCAGTGAGTTAGATATGCCTGTTGAAAAATTTAATAATGATAGCATCAATGCATCATTATACAACACAAACTTTAATGATGCTGCTCTCACACTGAAACTATCATCAGGATTGATTCAGCAAGATATTAAAGCACTTCAACACATAAAAAAAAGAGTTAAAAATGTAATCCAAATAGAGTTACCTTTCTTGCTAACTAGAGATCTAACGCTTAAACTAGAGAATGAGTCCATACTGTTACATTCCTCTTTGCTTGAATGCCCCATAAAGGAAATTTTAGACATGCATATGAGTCGATATAAAAAAAAGGGAAATATGTTTGGTCAGATGAAGAAATCACTTTTGGAGGAGGGAAAACATCTTGAAGAGAAATAATGTGTTCTATTAGTCAACATATACAACATTGCCCTTAAAAATCTTCTCCAAATAACAACTCTCAACAAACTCAACAATCAACTCAATCAACACAGAACTCTACACAACATAAAATGAAACTCTCAACTCAACAAAACTTTACAAACTCATATACAAAACTCCAACTCTTCTGTACGAGCTCCTGCAAACAAAAGAGTGAAATTTATTAAGCATGGAAAGAATTTAATATTCAAATAAATGCTAAAACAGAAAATACTGGTAAAAACTACCAAAGCACTGGTGTAAGAAAAGTAATTTACTAAAGCAGATAGGAAAACTACTATAATAAAAGAGCACTAGTGTCACGACGACAGCTGGTCAAACTAGTAAGTACAACTGCTAGTAAACAACCAACTAAAACCCATAGTGGTCTAGTGCAAACAACTACTGTCCACTTAAATAATTAAATTCAAAACAATGGGCATCCTAGCCTATAGGGTTAGGTTGTAAGACCCAATAACGGGCTACTTCTAAGTGAAGTCGTAAGTCCCATACATTAAGGAAACTTTTAAAATGAAGTACAACAACCCTAACACTACTATAAATAACCAGGTACCTTCTCAAGAGAAGACATAAGACCTAACATAAACCAAATTCAAATCAACAGGCATCCTAGTCTATAGGATTAGGTTATAAGACCCGCTATCAGGCAACTCATAAATAGAGCAATAAGCCACACTCCAAATTAAATCTACGGGTTACTTTCTATGAAAGTTGTAAGTCCCGACCCAAATTCAAATTTCTGTTTAACTTCTAAATGAAGTTATAAATTCCTAAGTTAAATCAACTTCTGGGCATTCTAATGGATGTAAGCCCCAAAACCCAAATAAAATTAAAACCCAAACCTAACCACTTTAATCTACTCGGGATCCCTGAGAGGAGGCAAACCATGGCTGCTAATCAGATTCTCTAGACATTACGGTCAATGATTGTATTGTTGGTAGATTGAGACCTACGGTATACCCGGGATGACGGAATCATGGGATCTTGATCGGGTTTACCTCCATTTTCCCCATAATTGAGACTAATCACCTAAAATTTATTCATCCTTAATCGAGAGTTCTCTCTTATGTGTTAAGAGAGGTAATTAACTATGAGTGCTTGCGCTCATGGGAAGTAAGGACCCCAGATCTAATTAAACCCTGACTACCCTCAGGGGAAATCTGGTTAATTCTAATCTGACTTAAGGAAAATGGAATCATACAGCTGCGAAGCAGGATTCACGCATTCGTGCCATTTTTTTTGAGCCAACAATAATCATTTACCCAATCACAAATAAAAAACAATAAAGCAAAGTAGAGTAAATAAAAGTCCAAAATCTATATGACAAGTGCTACTTAATTGCATCCCTTTACATATAAAGGCGGTCAGGTAATGCCTTTAAATTACAACTCGAATTCAATTCTTATGAATGATATAAGTCTTTTATAAAAGACGAGGAATTCTCTGAAGTCTTCAATTCTTCTCTCAAGGCTTGATCTTGCTCCTCCAATATGTCTTTCAAATGAAAAGAACCTTCCAGTGAAGGAGATTCTTTCCCTTTAGTTACTTAATCCATTTTTGGAGAGAATACCTCATTTTTAGACTTTCACATTTATTTTACATTTACATATTTGAAAAAAAATATATTCTATGTACCACATATACGGTTAGTGAAAATATTAGTTTATATTGAAATCTCAAAAGTATGCCATATATCATAAACATAATTGCTCAAGTTGACTATCCTGTAATCCCGACCATGCTTTTTTATTTAATGGGACATAAGTAGCTATAGCACCTATAGTAAAATATTTGTGTAGTTTTAAGTTAAAAGAACTTAGCCCTTTTTAATAAAAGTCATGCATAAGTATGTCCACCTGCATAAAATTTTGTTTAGTAATAAACATCCAAATTTTTCATAACCTAGAGAAATCTAAACATCCATCAAAATTCACATCACATAACAGCAAGTCATCACAAAATCTTCAAATCATTCAAAACATTTCACATTCATCCACCAAGAACACAATAATTTTCATACATCAATAGAAAGGTATATCAACACAAACAATAGTGCTCCTAACCTAAAGCAAAGTTCAGTTCTTCTAACAAATAAAACTAATGTGTGTGCTAGGTTGTGCTGGAGTCAAGCTATCAAATTTTAAGTTTAATTTTCTAAATTTGATTTTGCTTAATATTTGGGGGCTGTTTCAATTTAAGTTTAAATGTTTTGTATCTTTTATTAAGCCTTTGACGAGTTTATAAAAGAAAATTTCATTTTTGCTCTAAATTTATTTCACTTAATGTATACTTTTTTTCGTTATAATTTTATGAGTTCATAAGAATTTATTTTATATTTTCAGATTTTTTTAATTTTTAAAGAATTTTCAAACTTCTAAGCCAATTGGAGAATTTATATAATTTGAGAGTAAAAATGAAATGTAATGCAACTCACCTTGATCTTTTGGTTGGGGCCTTTGGCTACTAACCAAGAGAGCTTAAGTTTGAAGCTTGCGTATATGATGTGTGTGTGAGTTTGGCTTAGTGGCTCAAATGTCCCAAGGAAATGAAATGTAAATTGAATTATTTATTTAGTTTATTGTTTGTTATCATTTTATTGGCTTATAGAAAGTTATTTAAAATTTTTCTAATTAATATTGAATTATTAATGAATTTTTTAATATTTAGGTTACCAATTAGCTTATTATCTCTTTATTAATTAGGCTTATTTGTTTTTCTCTCTCCTATCATTTTGGATTTCACTTTATGTTTAAATTTGAGTTAATTTATCTTTGTTACGGATTTAACCTAACAGATGTTTTTAGTGTGAGTAAATTTGTTTTATTTTATTTTATTTAGTTTTATAAATTTTTATTTATTTTAAAATTTGTTTTGCATTTTATTTAGTTGAACTTGAATTTTTTATATAATAAGTTCTGACTTAGTGTAATTATGATTTTTTTTTAATTCCTTACTAATGGATATATAATTGTTTTTAATTGAAATTAGACGTAAGTTGTAATAGTTAAAATTTTCTTTTAAATTTATTTAAATATTATTTAAATTGAAGATGCATATGACTTAGTCGTTTATGTAATAATCTGAATTTTTTAAAATATTTTTTTTATAAAAAAATCTGAATTTCAGTGTCGTGCCTTGCTAAAGAGGAGAGAGGGAAGAGAGATAAGGTTGTTCGGGAATTTTTTATCCATCAATTTTATTCAAAGATTTTTTATATTTGTTGTAAGCAACACAAATCTTGTTTTAATTTTCAATGATTTTGATTATTATATAGATTTTCTTGTAATAAACCGAATTAATTATTTCTTTCTACATTTTGATTATGGCATTTGCATAAGCATGAAAGGTTGGCTGTTAACACTATAAAATGGGTTGGCTGTTAAAACATAATACTCTGTACAAGTGGTTCAGCCAACGGGCTTTCCTTTAAGATGGTTTGTGATATTATCCTGATTGTAGCCTATAATAAATGATTGATTACGCCAACGAGCAGTGAGTGGCGACTCTTTATTGATTTAATAAAGCCACCTATAATGATAATTGATTAATTGAATATGATAATTAATTAATTAATTGGATAAGTGATAATTGACATGATTGATGACAAACTGGGAATCAGTTGGAGTAAAAAATATTGAAAACATCACATTAAAGCTGGATGTCCTACCATGTTAAATCATACATTGATGCATGCATATATTGATAACACTGATGATATTAACAGATACATTAATGTCATTGATAATATTAGATGTGTTGATAATACATAAATAGATGATGCATATGAAATGATAAGATAGATTCGTTTAGCGATTTATGAGTGATTTTTACACTATTGTTTTGCCAATTTATTAAATTTCATACCAATTATTAATTTTTAGATTTATTATAATATTTTTTTGCTTTTATTATTAATCATTTTGAGTTTTATTGATAATATTTGATCATTAACTACTTTAATTGTTATTGATTATATTTGACTGAGCATATCATATTCATTCTTTAGTCATTGCATTAAAAGCTTTAGTGAGTTTTGGATTACTGCTGGGCTTTTGAGCTCATTATGTGGATTTTAATAATTTTAGATAAGGAAATGAGTCAGGACTAGTTGAAGGAGATTATTAGAGATCCTCAGGTTTCCTTTAAATTTTGGTTATGTATTTTCTTTTGTTCTTTTATAGAGTGATCTCCTGGCTAGTGTAAATGACATTCTAGGTGAATAAAAAGTAAAATATCTTAATGTATATGATTTTAATTGATTTCACTGGTTAATATTTATATTGATGATTTGTAGAATCTCTGATATATTTTTAAAATGATAAATAATTCTTCCAATTTGACTCTGGTGTGTTACGGTTTAGTACAAAATTTATATTTAGAGCATGATACAACTTAATTTTCTTTTAAGTAAGTGAAAATTTTAATATAATTGCGGGTGATTTATTTTATTTTACTTAGCCTCATGATTGGTTTAAATTCATTGCATTAAATGTCCCAAATTATTTTGTAATTTTAAATGGATAATGGTTCTTATTTATTAGATTTAAACGAGAATTTGACTTTTAATAGGACACAATGGAGAAAAAGGATTCATGTAGCCGACCCCACGTAGTGGGATAAAGGCTTGATGTTGTTGTTGTAATGGTTCTTATTTATTGATATTATCCAAATTTCATTTTTTTTTTAATTATTGAGACGGATAAATCACTACACATTTTTTATCTTGCTAATATCTATTGGAATACAAATTAGGTCCAAATAATCAAACCTATCACTTCTAATACTAATGAAAGTGTTTGCATGCAGATATGGGTTATTGTGTTATATAAAAAAAAGAAGATTTCTACAAGGCCCTAAAATTTCATAAATGTACATAAATGGCTTAAGAACCTAAGGATCCTAAGTTGTAAGAAAACTTACTTCAGCCAAAATACTATCTGGTGGATTTCGACCGTAGTACCTCCAAGTCCTTCCACGTTCTCTTAAATGAGAGATGACAAGCCATTTATGAGGAAGTAAGTGAGGAAGAAGAAGTATCACGATAATAACACTATGAATATTCACAAGATGCTTAGATAAAGCACTTCGACTCAAATTGGATAATCATATAGCTCAAGATAATCTTAGGTGAGATCAATTTCAATAAAATCTTGATGAAGACATAGGATTGTTTTAGGATCAATTATCTCAAATTTATGATATATCAAAAGGGGGAGCGGGGGTTGTATATTTTTTTTATAATGACTATATTTTATCTTTTAGCTTTTTCTTGGAGTTTGTGCACATACGTTTCTATAGTCCATATACTTATAAATCAATACTAGTGTTAGAAAAAAAATAAAACTTTATGAGTTCTTGACAAAACACCTTTATTTGTAATTATTTATCATCATTAAAAAAGGAAAACAATGTTCATCCCATGACCCTTTTTTCATATTATATTATTTTCATGATCACTAATATACTTTATCTTAATTATTAATTGAATTATTTTATGGACTAATACACTTGCTCAAGGAGATTGAACTAACAAATGCATGAAATTAAAAAACAAGCAATATTGTGGATTAAAATGCTATGGACAAGATAAAAAATCAAGAGTCAAGCATCAAGACAAGTTATGCATGATCTAAACAACAAGGTGATATAAGTTCTATCAATAATTATAATGTATATATATCGATGTTACTGTATAATATGATTGATGTATGTTATTATATCAACCACAATGTCCATTATTGACAATAAGGCCGATGCACATTACACCATGCCAAAAATAGATTATGCACACCATCAACACAAAAGTCGATAAACACCATCCATAATACTGCTGGCAGTCACTGCAAACAAACATCAACATTCTCTATCGCCAATAAGGTCAATACATATAGTTGACACCAACATTGATGCACGCCATCCCCAATAAGCCTAATTTATAACATCAACATCAACAAATGCTAATATGATCATCGCATGCCAACACCAACAAGGTCATCACTCAATGTTGTTGACCTCCATATATAAATGTGGTATGGTTAATGCAAGCAAAGAAGACGATGATCAAATATTGTTGGTAGACAGGACATCATTCAAAACGAAGATCGAAGTGTCTGGATCATGATGAAATGATTCAAACTTTGTCCAATTGCAAAATGGATTGCATCGATGCATTCAAGACATCGATTTTACCAATTAGGAGGAGCTTTTTGTATGCGACTCGATTGAGAAACAATTTATTAGTGAGCGCAATACTAGCGAATTACCCAAATGATCTCCAATCATCAAACAGACTACGCCGATGTGATTAGAGCATCAAATTTATCTAAGGGGGATCCCTCGCAATCAAATCAACTGTAGGCATCAAAATTGATAGACTACGGATGCAAAATTATGCGATATTGCCCGAACATTATCTACTTGCAAAATGGACTCCATCGTTGCATCATGAACGTCGAAAATATCCAAAATAGATAGTAATATTGTCTAGATCTTTGAACGAGCGAAAATATGAAATTAGCATGCATTAAGAGACGACGACACATAAATTGAAATGCAAAATTTGCCAGCAGATGAGGCATGACGAGAAAAAAAACATTAAAACAAATCAAATCATAAAAAATAAAATATTAAAAATAATCAAAATATGCATGAATAATTTATGTAATTAGCGTAATTTATAATAGTATCAACATTAAAATTAAGATAATTTTATATTAAAATTAATAATATTTAATTATAATAATACTACTAAAAAAACAAAACAAAACAAAAAAAGAGAACTGTAATAGGATTTTATCTTAATATACATATGTATCTTCTAAATCCAAAAATTTGACTAGACCTTCACATGCAAGTGGAACCATTTCCTACTTCACTATTCCAACACGTTGCCTCACTCCACTCAATTCATCTCAGAATATTTTTATAAACCATCTCCGAATGACATTTACTGAACTAAGACTTTTTTCCCTAACATGCACACATCTTCACATAATTCATTTTGTACCATCTCTATTTCTACAGCAAATCATCATTACATTCATAAACATAGAAATAAATACATCTATAAACCATCTCTCCAAACCTCCCTCACGACAACCTCTCCCTCCCTATCTCTCTGTTCATCCCAAATAACTATTCGACCCAAACGAAGCCTCCAACTAGGGGTGTCAATATTTGACACGACACGACAACCCGACTCGAACCCGACCCGGAAAACCCGACTCGAACCCGACCCGAGTTCAAAACGGGTCGGGTTCGGGTTCAGGAATTCGACCCGTTTGAAAAACGGGTCGGGTTCGGGTTGACCCGACGTGTTGGCGGGTCAACCCGAAAACCTGTTTAGAGGCTGCCCGCAAGCCCTGCCCGCTCTGCCCGCCCTGCCCGCGCGCATCCGCGAACGCCAGCAGCGCGCCCGCGCCCACGCTAGCAGCGCCCGCGTGCCCGCGCCCGCGCCCGGGCTCGCCCGCGCTCGCCCGCGCCCGGGCTCGTCCGCGCCCGGGCTCGTCCGCGCCTGCGCTCGCCCGCGCCGGCGCTCGCCCGCACCCGCGAGCTCGCCCGCACCCGCGCCCGCGCCCGCGCTCGCCCGCACCCGCGCGCTCGCCCGCACCCGCGCCCGCGCGCTAGCCCGCCCCGCACCCGCGCGCGCCCACGCGCGCCCGCCTCGCGTCCGCCTTCCTGACCCGGGTCGGGTCGGGTTGACCCGCCAACCCGACGGGTCGGGTCCGGGTCCGGTTTTCTGACCCGTTTCCCTACCCGGGTCGGGTTAGGGTTAACCCGTTTAGCTGCGGGTCATTGCGGGTTCGACCCGAAACCCGATTTTGACACCCCTACCTCCAACTGACCTCTTCACTGCCAAAGCCGATTGTCCAAAATCCTTTCATGTGAAACCTCATTCAAATCCCATCGCTTTCTAACAGTCCTTCACAACCAGTCCACTGCAGCCAACCTAAACTTCCAAGCCTTCTTCCCTCTTTCAGCCATCCCAACAACTCCTAGTTTTCCACTAATCAACCCTCCACACCCAAACATTAATAGCACAATTCTAACAAATAGCCCCCCTCTCTATTTTCTCTCTATAATAGAAACTTTCATCTTCATCTCTCTCTCTCTCTCTCTCTCTCTCTCTCTCTCTCTCTCTCTCTATCTATATATATATATATATATATATATATATATATATATATATAAAAGAGTGTGTGTGATTTGATCTTAGTGCCCTCTACCTCTTCAACGTCATCACCTCGCTTGTGCAAAGGTATAATGATTTCTAAACTCAAAAAGCCTTTGAATCTCTTTTTGGCTCTTGTGGCACTCCGAAGGATCACCTATACACACTTTTCTTAACATGGTGTGAGGGAGCCCTGTGTGACGCTTGTGGTGAGGCTGGTAGGTCCTATACACGCTCTTTGTAGCGTGGCAGGGACACTCCTAAGTACTCGTGCACGTGCCTCTATATATGCCTGTGGGGAAAAAATTACAAATTCTTCAAGCAGCTGCCTCGAAGACTCATACATGCTCTTTGTAGCATGGTGGGAAGGCCTAGCTCTCTATAATGAATGAGACATCAGGAGGCTGTCAAAATTTTAACTGAATTAATATTGGACTTCAAAATTTAAATGACCTGCACAATGAAAAATGCAATGAAATCTGACTAAATAAACTTACAAGGAACTGGCCATAACTGAACATTTAAGTCGAACTTATACTAAATAAACTTTATAAGGTTAAAGGCTTGAGTAGGGGACCTGTAATGCGAACAACAGCTCGCCTACTGGCAAGAACAAAAAAATAAGGGACTTGTAATGAACATGGTAGCTCTCCTACGAGTAAAAGCAAGGAATATACTATGAATGTGATAGCTTGCTGCAAGAAAAAACATGAAATTTGTCATGTTATTACTCGCCTACGAGCGTTAACAAAGGTTTGTAATTATCTCAGCGGCTTGCCTATGGGTATCAATAAACTTGTGAAGAATACAACAGCCTGCCTATGGAATATAGCATGGGACCTTTAAAAAATACTTTAGCTTGCATATGGGCAACAAAAGACTTATAATGCTCATATTAGTCCCCACATAGGCATGCGAAGGAAAATTGTTATGCATACTACAATTTGCCTATGGCAATGACAGGTGACCTACAATGAATAACAATGATTCATCTATGAGCAATAATAGGAACTTCTGATGAACACTACAATTTACTGTGAGCAAAAGCCGAGAATTTGTAGTGAACACTATAATTCATCGTTAAGCAGGAGCAATGAATTGATAGTGCACACTACTGGGCTACAAGCAGCAATAGGAGATTTGTAGCATATGATGTAACTTACTCATAAGCAAGAGCCTAATCACTTAGTGCATTTTGAGTAAATATCCTCTATCAACTATGTTAAATGATAACTTAGAGAAGACAACATGAACTAAACATTTCTCGTTTATACAACAGCTAAAACCTAACACATTTAGGCCACCGAATCCGCAACACTAGTACAAAAGGTGTTTCTTGAAGTTCAAAAATCACTTGCGCACTTCCTAATGATAATCACTTGCGCAAAAGATATAAATAAATATATTAAAATGCCCCTCCTACATTAAAATAGAATTTCCTAAATTTAAATATGATGCATCGAGTAGGGTGCCGACGCCTCTAAGATGGGTGTAATAGTCGCTCCCAAAAATGCCCATAAATTTCAAAAGAAAATTATTTTTTGAACAAAATCTCGAAAAAAAATGTGAAAACTCAAATTTTACAAAATTCAAATATTGTTTAAAACTTAAAGCAAAAATACAACCATCATCCACAAACATTTGTTAAAGATGATAATTTAAGAATAACTTCAGCTCACAAAGAACAAAATCTCTAATTGAATGTATCAATATGATTCATTTTCAAATGATTTCTCACCAGTGGGGACGTAGCACGTGCCCTCTGACTGAGTGGTTTTGCTATAAAATAGCACCACTATATCATTATTAAGGTCAAAGCTCGTATGTTTCCTAATGGTTAAAAGCCCCTTGAGTAATGAATCATATGATGCACTCGATAAGGCATAAAGCTAATTTCTATTAGGTAAGGTTGACTAAAATTTATCTCCTTGAATAAACATCCAGCCCAATTCTAGAAGATACCCTTGGACAAAGAAACACATGGCTACTGACAAGGATCCTTCAGTCAAGTTGGATCAACTACCTCCTCTGACTAAATAGACTAGGGACTACAAGGACCCGGGACGACTGAACCATGGATCATGATCGAGTTCATCATCATTCCCCTAATATATGCTTTAAATACAAAAATAATAAATTTTATAATTCTAAAGATTCACATGTTACTACCATATGTTATGTACTTGTATCTACTTAATGACTAGCCTTAATCAAAAGTTCTCTCTTATCATCGAAAGGGGTAATGAACCATAGGTGCTTGTACCTATGGGAAACCTAGAACAAGATTATAACCTCTTCACCAAATATAGACAAAATCTCTAGTAGTGCTTTATCTAAAATTCTATTTGCCTTCTAAAAATTTAACCCAAAACACCATTAAAACTCTCTTGAAAGAGAGGAGGCTGGTGCGTGAATTTTTAGAGCCCACAAATGTCACCATCAACATTGATGCCTTATGGAATCATCAATGCTAATGTTGACACCAAGGCTACACTCTCCTTATTAGTTATTGGTTTGCCCTATTATAAGCATAACAACCAAGTATATCTCAAAAAATTAGTTAAAGATAACTCTCACTACATAAAATTCATGCATTACCGGCGTTATATATGATATTTTCGACGATTTTGGAATCTACCAGCGGTTTATCAGTAGTTTGTAAACTGCAGGTATAAACTGTGTAGGAAACATTTTTCGGCGGTCAGTTTTTGGCGGTTATGATAACTGGTGGCTTTCTGGTGGCACAAGCGGTCGGTAAATTCTAGAGGTTATAGCGCCGGTGACTGCTGGTTAATCACCGACGGCTTTTTGGCCTTAAAAAATGTCAGTCTTACCGGCGGTCTAACCGCTGGTTAACCGCCGGTATTTATCGGCGGCTGTATTATACTTTCGGCGGCTATAATAAGCCGTCTGGTATCGAGATTTTCGGTGGTCAAACCACTGGTTGACAGCCAGAAACCTGTAGCATTTAAAAAAATTGACAACCCCCCTCTATTTACTCAAATTTTCATAAACCTGCACAGAATTGAAGATCATTTATAACAAGTATGGGCAACACGCAACTATAATCTACCCATAATTATAATCCAAACACAACATATATAACATTCAATTAAAATCCACAATAAGCATAACCAAATATTTAAACAAAAAGTTCATCAAACCAAATAAACTCTATAATAAACATAACATATAAATCTATAATAAGATGTCGTCGCTTTCACACAATTAGTTCATCAAACCAAATGTTTAAACCAAAAGTTCATCAAACAAATAAGAGTAATAATCATCCTCCGTGTCCTCGCTGCCTGGTATTTCATGTGTCTACTCTTGATCTTTCTTCTTCTGAGTTTCATCTCTATAGGCTCACAACTCTGCATGCATCTCATTTTGAAACTTTCTCATCTCTTCTAACTCTCTCGTTAGGGCTACAACCCTCTGGCTAATAGTTTCTTCAGCTCCACCAGGATCATAAAATTCTGATGTGGATGAACTGCCCTCATAAGCATAGCCTTGCAAACCCAAGCCATATACCATCCCCCTACCTTCCTCCAACAATATCTGACCATGTATGATACTCAGAATGTTGGGTTGATCCTGAAGATGATCCCTCACCAGTAGACTAACGACTTTCCCGGACTCGTACAAAATCATCCTGCGAGAATAAATCCATAAAATAAATTGATACTAGAATGAGATTTTTTATATTAAATTTATATTACCAAACTCCAAAAATTATACTTACATGCGCTTTTTTGGCCTTTTCATCAACCTATTGATGGTCAGCTTGATGTTGGTGAGTCCTCATATGCAACTCCAGTGGTGTCAGCTCCCGACCAAGAAACTCTTTCTGAAAATAGAAGATATAGTTAAAATGATATACATATATTTATTAAACTAATTGAAAGCTTTTACCAGTCGCCGTCTATGTTCAATATGAGGAACAGATCCACCAGTATGAAGGGAGATTCCTAAACCCCCACAATCAGATGCTCTATTATGCTTATTTTGCTCTCTTATTTTTGTGAACTCAGGGCTCGCCCAAGCTCTACTCAGATCTGCCCATACGCCCTCTTCAATCCATGATGGATGCTGCCCAGACTTTCTAATGTCCGTGAATATGTCCCTAAGACGGGTCGATCCTCTCCTCTCAAAATTTATTCTGATCCTCGTGTTATGCTCAGGCAACCACCTAAAATCTTTCTATAAAAAAATATAGGAATAATAAATAATATTAATATAAATTAAATTAAATATTTTAATTCATGCCAAATAAATATACCTGAAATTCTCTAAACTATATATCCCTAATTTTCTTTGGGATCTTCTTCCATGATAAGTAAGGAGCATCATATTTGCTCCTTATGATGTCCCGAATCTTATGGGTAGGTGGTCTTAAGGGATTGAAGCTGTAGGTTAAATTTTTTGTCAATAATATATAATATATCAAATTATAATAAACTTAATAAAATAAACTGAACTTACGTATCGCCCTCAGGCTCAATGTATTGATGTTTATCTGCTGCAGCTGCAAGATCCCCAGCACCAACCTCTGTTGGTGTAGATGGTCCACCGTATTCTGGCTGCACCGGATATGGGTAATAATATGGGGGGGTAAGGAGGGTAAGGTATGGTGGATGGATTAGTTTGTGATGCTGGTGGGGGGTAATATGGATAGAATGGAGCTGCATATGCCTGATCTGGAGAGGGAAATTGAGGACTCATCGACGCAGGAGAGAAGTACCCAGGAAAGGGTGGTGGTATACTAACAATAGGTGGATTTGATTGGCCCTAACCCTGCTCACTGAGGGACTGCTGCTGACTCCTGGGTGGTGGTGGTGGTGGTGATGGTATCACAGGTGGAACTGATCTTCGCCCCTCACTTTCATCAGGCTGTCTAGGTCTGCTAGGTCCTCCAACACTCAAGTTTTTTTAAGAAAACTTTGAGATGAAATATCTATGAGGAGAATCATCACCTGAAGCCATCTGAATTAAAAGAAGTAATTAGTAAATCATTGTAAGTGTTCTAGAGATTTGCATAAGTAAAAATTAAAAAAAATAGAATATAGATAAATAAATTATAACAAACATAAAGAATTATAGAATACATAATAATAATTAACATACAAAATAAATTTGAAAAAACTACTCAGAATAATAAATTACAGAATACATAATGATATGTTTACTAACTTGATTTCAAAAAAATATAATTTATTAAGTACATAACAATAAATTTAGTCACTTAAATTACAAAAACTACTCATAATTAGAAATATTTTCACTGCTCTCCAGGGTATCTTCAATTTCATCCTTGTTCTCACTTGACGAGCTAGTTGAACTATTCACAGCTTCTAACTGTATTTCAATATTATGGGTTGTAGTTGGCATCTCCTCAATTTCAATAGACCTATAATTTGACATCTCATCCTCTTAATATGCAGTTGCTACAATGTACTGTTGATCAATTATCCCCTGTACTTTTATTTTTATGACAGCTAGCCAATCTTATTTATCCCTATGACCACTGGGATATTTGCTAAAATAAACTTAAACAGCTTGACTTGCTAACACAAATGGATCAAACTTCTCATATCTTCTACTATATTTTACGTTTACTAAACCATACGCAGGATGAACCCTTGTGCCTCTATTCTGTACTGGATCATACCATTGACAGTTAAATAAACATACAAAGTTCTCATCTTTACCTAGATACTCCAGGTCAAGAACCTCATTCAGAATACCATAATAATCACACTCATCTTCTTCATGAGTATTCCCTCTAACACATACTCCATAATTTTTAGTTTTTCTTCCTTCACTCCATGACTTGGAATAAAATTTGAACCCATTCACTATATATATAGGCCAGGTTTTTACTTTTTATATTGGGCCCCATGCTAGTGCTTGCAGACCTTTATCGAAACAATTATTATCAGTGTTATGTACCTAAGAAAATTTTTAAATGTTGGGATTTTTAGTATTAAATAAGATATAATTCAAATAAAAATTTTAAAATTTAAGGGCTCACATAAGATTTAAACCAAGCTGGGAATTCATTTGCAATAACTTGCTCAATATCCGTAGTATCTATTAGAGGAAAATTGCTTACAAAATACCTGGTGACAAATCATCCAAATCATACTTTAGTATTTTAAATAAACATTACTTATTCTACATATTATGAAAGAACTTACTATAAGATTGGTTAGACTTCTTTGTAGTTCAGTAGCACATATAAAGTCACTGTTTTGATTTATAAATCATTGAGAAATCTTTCAACACATTTGCCACTAGGCTTTTCATGACTTCTAAAGACTGATAGTGCAGCCTGTGATTGTTCTTCTACATCAAAGTTTATGTTATGCCCAATCTTTGTTCTTGTACTCCTTACATGAGGCTCAAAGTAGTAGGAGCAAAAGTGGGTGGTTTCTTGAGACAAATATGCTTCACATATCGATCCTTCTTGTTGTGCTTTATTCTTAACATATTTTTTCAACTTGTTCATATATCTATTAAACAATTACAAATATCAAGTTAGTAAATTTATGTTTTTAACTTGTTCAAAAATATTTAAAATAACTTAATAAAAATATGTTTTACCTCTCAAAAGGGTACATCCAATGATATTGTACAGGTCCACCAACTCTAGCTTCATAAGGTAGATGGACTGGAAGATGTTCCATAAAATCAAAAAATCCTTGGGGAAATATTTTTTCTAACTTGCATAAGATGATTGGCTCCTCCGTAAAGCATCTTCGCTTAATTTAGATGAACATAGGTCTTTGAAGAAAATGCTAAGCTCAGTCAACAGATTTGATATGTAATCTGGTAATATACATACTATGATTGGAAGGAGAATCTCCATAATTATGTGACAATCATGACTTTTTAGTCCAAATAAGCTCGCAGATTTAAGGTCAACACATCGGTTTAAGTTTGATCCATAACCATCAGGCATTTTTAAACCTTTAAACCACTGATATAATGATCTTCTTTGCTCTAACGTGAAAGAGTAAGGTACTTTGGGCTTCATTATTTTGCCGTCGGTGGTTGTTACTAATTCTAGATTTTTTCACTAACAGTACTCTTTAATGTCCATCCTAGCTTTGATATTATCCTTGCTCTTACCTTTAACATCCATAATTATATTAAAAATATTATCCATGAAGTTCTTCTCAATGTGCATAACATCTAAATTATGTCTTATCAAATTTATTCTCTAATATGGTAATGTCCAGAAAATATTTTTTTTAATCTAATTATGTTGAACATCATATCCCAAAAATTTAGACTCTCATAACATTGAAAAATTAATAATTGATGAAAAGTTAGAAAGTCTCTGTAGTATGTCATCACCACATAATCTGGGTGGAGGAGGTGATCTCTCAACTCTGTTTTTAACGAATGCTTCCTTATTCCTCCTAAATGGATGATCAGCAGGTAGGAACATATGATGACAATCAAACCAACTATTTTTTTCTTTATATTTTAGTGTGAAAGCTTTAGTATTCTCCATACAGTAAGGGCAAGCTAATTTTCCTATTGTGCTCCAACCAGACAATATACCATAAGCAAAAAAATCACCAGTGGTCCAAAGTAATGCAGCTCAAAGGAGAAAATTTTATTTGGTTGATATATCATATGTGAGGACACCTTCCTCCCATAATAACTTGAGATCATCAATTAATGGTTGTAAAAAATATCAATTTTTACTTTTGGATTATGTGGTCTAGGTATTATAAGTGTTAAGAACATATATGGGGTAGTCATACACATCTCTGGTGAAAGGTTGTATAGTGTTAGTATAACTGGCCAACAAGAGTACGGTGAAGCTGCTTGACTATATGGGGTAAAACTATCAGCACATAATCCCAATCTTATGTTGTGTGGTTCAGTAGCAAATGAAGCATGTACTCGATCAAAATATTTCCATGCTTCAGCATCGGATGGATAAGAAAAAACACCACTATTTGCTAATTTCTCCTTATGTCATCTCATATGACCTACTGAATTCATTGATGCATAGAGTCGCTGAAGTCTTGGAATGATCGATAAATAAAATAAACGGGAATATAGAACATCTTTCTTTTGACGACGTTGTTTTCCCAAGTTTGGCTTAAACCGAGGTGCATTGCAGATGCGACAATAAACTTTTGTTGCATCATCCTTGTAGTATAACATACATCCATTGATACAACAATCAACTTTTGTAATAGTAAGACCCAACTTGGATACTAATTTTTTTGTTCAGTATAAATCTGAGGGAATTAAATTGTCTATTGGATTTGTTTCCTTGAGAAGACCAATGAAGTCATTGAAACAATCACGAGGAATATTATTTTAAGTTTTAATACTTAGCATCCTCACTACAATCGATAATTCTGAATGAGTTTTGTAACCAACCCAAATTGATTTTTAAACTGCATGTAGTAACTCAAAGAATTTTTTGGTTTCTGTATTTGGCGGCTATTCCATATTAGCTCTTAAATTAGGACCTACTATATCAAAAATAAGCTCTTCATATGGTCTAGTCATTTGATCTTCATTAAATGTTTCAAAAGCTGTGGATGGACCAGCATGAGAATCTTTGTGTGGCTCGAACTCGTCATGTAAGGTCCAAATCCAGTATTCTGGAACAAATCCCCTGCGATATAAATCAACCTTCACATCATCGGGCTTGAGGAATGCTTGGCTTTTATGCTTCGAACATGGAAATCAAAATATTCTATCGAACTTAAAGGAAGATAGTTGAGATGCAACTTGAATAAAAGTCTCAACTCCCTGTATAAATTCATCTATTAAATCTGTTCAACACGATAATAATCTGTTATACATCCAATATCTTTCTTCTTGGATAGTCATTTAGATGTTAAAGCAAACGTTTCCCTATATAGTTATGAAATTAATTATTAGAAGATATGCAGCATGAACAAATGTACGTTATTTACTTTTGAACAAGTGTACTTTACCTGAATTGGAATGCATTCACCAACCATCCAATAAATATAACAATACAAGATAAATAATTTATGTAACAAAATGGAAAACTCGGCTAATGACTCGTATCCTATCTAAGGGTAAAGAAACTCATTCACCTGAGTATCCTCATCTCTGCAACACTTAGCTAAGTATTATGCTTCTTTTAAATGGCCAACATTCAGCACCATATATAAAGCATTGTAGGTCTCACCACCATCTTATAGAATTTTCCCTTAAGTTTGAGGGGGACTTTTCTATTGCACAATAAGCCCGATGATGCAATAGGATCTATTGCTACTAAATCATCTAAGGTGACTCTCTCTAATCTTATCTTCCACTGGAGCTACTCTAACCTTTTCACGTATATGCTCATTTTGTATCCTGTCTTTAAGAGTAAAGCCACTAATCCACCTAAGCATCCTAATCTCTGCAACACTTAACTTAATATTATGCTTCTCTATTAATGGCAAAAATTTTGTACCATAAAGTATTGTAGGTCTCACCAACATTTTATAAAATTTTTCTATAAGTTTAAGGGGGACTTTTCTATCACACAACAAGCCCGATGCATTTCACCATCACTCTAAACAATAGATCCAAGATATCCAAAATATGTACTCTTATTAATGACTTGGTTACCCAAAGTCACAATCCCCCCACTGGATTTATTACAACCAAAATTATACTCAAATGAAAACCTTTACACTCTAAGGTTGACCTCCATAATTCAAGTTTACCTTTAACTCCCTCTCTAGTCTTATCAACAAGAATAATATCATCAACAAAAAGCATACACCAGGGTAC
Organism: Dendrobium chrysotoxum; assembly: GCA_019925795.1. NCBI lineage: Eukaryota > Viridiplantae > Streptophyta > Magnoliopsida > Asparagales > Orchidaceae > Dendrobium > Dendrobium chrysotoxum. Next base: position 72,762,635 of record CM034315.1, read on the forward strand.
AACCTCTTGCAAATGTCTAGTGAGAACATCCATGACTAAAGCAAAAAGATATGGGCTTAAGGCTGATCCTTAATGTAATCCAATGAAATAGGAAAATACTTGGTCAAACCACCTTGTGTTTGAACACAAGTAATAGCTCCTACATACATATCCCTAATGACTTGAATATAAGCATTATTAACTCTTGGAATTTTATCATATGCTTTCTATAAATCAATAAAAATCATATGTAGATCCTCCTTATTCTCTCTATACTTCTCCATCAAACCTCTCAATAAATATATAGCTTCCATAATAGACCTACTTGGCATGAATCCAAATTGATTTTGAGAAACATTATTGTCTAGTGAGAAAATCTATAAATCAAGTTTACCTTGAACTCTCTCTCTAGTCTTATCAACAAGAAGACTATCATGAGCAATAAGCAAACACCAAGGTACATCCTCTTGAAAATGTCTAGTGAGAACATCCATGACTAAAGCAAAAAAGATATGGGCTTAAGGCTAATCCTTAATGTAATCCAATGAAATAGGAAAATACTTGGTCAAACCACCTTGTGTTCGAACACAAGTAATAGCTCCTACATACATATCCCTAATGACTTGAATATAAGCATTATTAACTTTGGAATTTTATCATATGCATTCTCTAAATCAATAAAAATCATATGTAGATCCTCCTTATTCTCTCTATACTTCTCTATCAAACCTCTCAATAAATATATAGCTTCCATAATAGACCTACTTGGCATGAATCCAAATTGAATTTGAGAAACATTATTGTCTAGTGAGAACATCCATGTCTAGTGAGAAAATCTATAAATCAAGTTTACCTTGAACTCCCTCTCTAGTCTTATCAACAAGAAGAATATCATGAGCAATAAGCAATCACCAAGGTACATCCTCTTGAAAATGTCTAGTGAGAACACCCATGACTAAAGTAAAAAAGATATGAACTTAATATTGATACTTGATTTAATCCAACAAAAATAGGAAAATACTTGTTCGCATTGCAAATTTGAGAAAAAAAAAAAGCAAACCTAATTACCTTGGTTCGAACTTGCCGATTGACGGCTTTCGCGGGCATGCTCGACTGCCAGAGTGGGGGCAAGATCGTCGGCCAGAGGGAGCTCGTCGGCGGCCGGATTTCTGCACAATTAGCTGAAGGTGCGATCACGGCGAGCGAGCGTATGCAGGGAGAGTAAATCAAAGAAATGAAGAGGAAGGCTTCTGATGGCCAATATTAGGTCTATTTCTGGCTGTTTTCCAACAATTTTGACCTCCAGAAAAAATTACTTAACATCGGCGGCCAAAGCCGCCGGTATTAGCGATGGTAAAACATAAAACTAGAGGTCTTATCAGGGGTTATTATACCGCTGCTAATTCTGGTAGTTTTTTATTACAAACCATCGGATAAACCGCAGCTTAATATCGGTGGTTAGACCGCCGGTTTAACCGTCATTATTACCGGCGGCTAGAGAACCGCCGGTAATACTTGAATTTTCTGTAGTGTCTAATGTATCTAAGCTACTCGTACTTCTATCTTAGAAGACATCTTGTATTAGTATTATCTACTACATTGTATTAATATTCTTTTTCAATTATGCAGAAGGTCATCATTTATAATTTATGACATGCATGCTAGTCTAATTATTTCTTTAGATAATGAATGTGATGCCCCAAGATTTAAATTAAAAAGAACTATATCTTTTTATCTTCTGAATCATCATCCAAAGCTTACCAATTTTATCCCAAATAATATAACTAGCGGAAAACTTAAATATGTAGATATGCATTCAATATTAACACATTAATACATTACCCAAAAATAACTTATATAATAGTTATGATATTCAGCCAAACCACTCATTATTAAAAATATACCATGACCCCAAAGTAAAGAGCTAATAGAAGTAGAAAGAAAACCTAAACTTTCCTTACTGATCAACCTCACTCCACTAGTTCCTTACCCTTACCTAAAAATATATAAAAACTACATAATGAGCACAAAAGCCTAGCAAATTGTCAAAATCTACAAATGAAAGCAATGCACAAAATAGAAATATAAGCATGCAAGAAATCATATTTTAATGAACAGTGATCTATCATATAACTCCTCATTTTCTTGAGTAGATGTGTCATATATCATGTGTTCTCAGCCACACATTATGTATTCATATCATCATAATATCAATCTTGATGCAAATTAATCATGTTTGTTGTATCAATCAATCATATCAATTATATCATATATCATATATCATATGTCTTATTTCATGTTTCTTGCATATCTTTTATCCGATTCATCCTGTATCTTGTATCTCATGCCATATCTCTTGTATCATGTATCTATCTATCCTAGGGCCAACCTAAAGGGAATCAATCTCATTAGTGTTGTGGTCAACCCACCATGAATCAATCTCATCAATCATCAATAATCAATCATATCTATCATCGATCTCATCAATCATTAATTTTCACTCATCAGTTATCAGTCTTATTTATCACCAGTCTTATTAATTTTATATGTCATCAATCTGTCATCAGCTATATATCAGTCATTACCCTTCTCAATAATATCAATATCAATCCCATATATCTCATCTAGCACATCAATGCATTTATTTTACTTGTTCTTACATGCATTTTATATCATATATATAATAATAATAGACATCTTATACACATCATATACAATTATCATAACATGGAGATTTATCCAGTGTGCTCATCAATATATATGTATTATACCAAATTGCATATTGCGCCAAATGATTAGTAACAAAAGCATGTCGTGTATCTCATATCTAGATTTAGTACAATAGCTCCTAATTATTTTGCACCAAGTCTTTCTCTACCCATTTCAAATAAAAAATTATTTATACAAAACTAGTCATTGAAATTTCAATATAAACCAATCAAAATATTTATAATAATGATATACAATAACTAAAAATTACATGATGGAAATTTTTTAAAATGGGAGATATTGCATTTTTATTAATTTTAGGAGGGAGAAACTAGACTAAACTCAAAATTATTGAAAATAGAGGTAGAGTAGAGATCACTTACAATGATCAGAATAATTTTTATAATATAAGAAATGGATGAAAAAGCCCTGGAAGACCTTCTCTCTCCTTCCTCTCTCCTCCTATCTCTCCCTTCTCACCTCTCCCCCTCTTCCTTTCTTCCCTAGCAAGGAAAGTAAAATGGGGAGGGGATGACATGGTTGGAGAATATTTATACTAAATAAATATTAAAATATTATTTAGTGTCTGGGCTATATTCACTTCTTCAGTCTAATTCTTAGCTTACCTAAGGACTCATTGGATATGTTGGGATTCATAATTATCGATCAAATTAAAATTAAACAAGCATTAATCAAAATCACATTAATTATATGGATTTCCAAACAATAGATATTTGCATTTATAATATTTTGATATTTTCTTTGTAATATATGAGATAACTCATCTATGACCCCCAATATAACCTAAATTATATGGAAACTAAAACTAAATTCAAAGTGTATGATACTTGATGATGTATGACATTCAAAGTGTCATACATCATCAAGTAAAGTGTATGATTCTTTTTTTTTTCTCACTATTTAATCTATCGTGTATTATTATATAAAAAATCTTAATAATATATTAAAAATAAAATTAAATTCATAAGAAAACCATAATGTGAACCCAAAGTGTATCTCTAGCCCATTGAAGAGATATTTCTTTATTCAAATCCTTACCTCTTAAAACTTCACCACTTTGTAGTTGTTATACAATTTTTCTATATTGTTTCTCTTGAAGTATTTGGAGAAAAAGGATTCATGTAGCCGACCCCACGTAGTGGGATAAAGGCTTGATGTTGTTGTTGTTGTTGTTTCTCTTGAAGTATATTTCTTCTTTGATATAAACTCCCAATAATATTTATTAAATTAGAAATTATATTAAAAAGTGAAGCAACTGAGACATGATTTTTAGTCACAATGACAAGTGCAAATTGAAGCTATGCATAAAATAATATATGTAATAAGCTGAACTTTTATTTGTCATAATCAAAATTTTAAGCTTATTAAACTCACCATGCATGTTAGTAACTCCATCATATTGTTATGTAACTATCGCATCCTGGAAAATTCACGGCGATAGAGAGATATGGAGTTTAACGTCTTGGCTTTATACGAAGATCCAACACACAAACAGATAAAAGATAGGACTGTAGCATCTATATAAAATACTAGAATTTTTACGTGGAAACTCCTAAAATGAGGGAAAAACGAGAGGCCTTGCCCAATTTGAATGAATCTACTAATATTGATGGTTAATTATAAATAATATCCCTCCTTAGAAGAGAGTGGTGGCTTAATGTAGCAAATACACATTGTATATAGCTCAGTAAACGATAGTTGTCTTAAAAAAAGTGTTGACATATTGGTTTGGTTAGTAGGACTGTAGTCGTGTGATGGTGGTTGGAGGGACCGTAGTTGGCCGACGACGGGAGGTTAGAGGGACTATAATCGGTGGTCGAAGGGACCGTAGTCGGCGAGCGATATTGGTCAGAGGGATCGTAGTCAGGGGGCAACGGGGGTCGGACAGATAGTAGTCGTTGGGCGACGATGATCAAAAGGATTGTGGCGGTGGGCGACGGTGGTTTGAAATATCTTAGTCGGCATGTGGTGGAGGTCATAGGATTGACAGGCGATGATAATCAAAGGGATCATATCCAGTGGATGACGGAGGTCAGAGGGACCGTGGTCAACGGGCGACAGTGGTCGGAGGTACCTTAGTTGGTGGGCAACGAGAAGTCGGAGGGACAATAGTCGGCGAGTGAAGGGGGGCGAAGGGGTTATAGTTGACGAGCGATGTTTGTCAGAGGGACCGTAGTCGATGGGCGATGGTGGTCGAATGGGCCGTAGTTAACAGACGATGGTGGTTGGAAGGACCATTATCGACGGACGACACTGGTCGGAAGGACCGTAATCAACGGGTGATGGTGATCAGATGGACTGTAGTTGGCAGGTGATGGTGGTCAAAGGGACCATAGTCGGCGGGCGACGGTGGTCGTACAGACTAGAGTCGGTGGGAGATGGTGATCGTACATACTGAAGTCAACGAGTGACGGTGATCAGAAAGACTGTAGTCGACGGGCGACGGTGGTCTGAGAGATCGTAGTTGGCAGATAGTGAAGGTAGGTGGCCGGCGATGGGTAGCAATATGTGTAATCTCTCTTTGAATTTCTGGTGTAATGAGTTTATTATTTCTAGTAGAATTATCTAAAATAACTTTATTGCGTCCTGGAATATTCACGATAATAAAGAAGTATAAATTTTAACGTCCTAGCTTTATACGAAGATCCAACACACAATCAAATAAAAGAGAGAGTGCAGTGTTCATAAGAGACACCAGATTTTTTACATGGAAATCTTTGAAAATGGGGAAAACTATGGGGCCTGGCTCAGTTTGAATGAATCCATTAATGTTTGCAGCCGAGTACAAATAAGGCCCTTCTTTAGTGGGAAGGCCTTGGCTTGAAATGGAAAATATACATAATATAAAACATATTATATGATGGGAATTGGAAGAATAAGTATTGACATGTTCGTTTGGTTGGCAGGACCATAGTCGGTGGGCGAGGGAGGTCGGAAAGGCCATTGTCTGGCAACGAAAGTTAGAAGGATAGTAGTCGGCAGACGATGGAGGTTGGAAAGATCGTTATTAGGTGACAGAGTTCAGAAGGACCGTAGTTGACGGACAACAGAGGTTGGAAAGATCGTTTTCTGGTGACGGAGGTCGAAAGGACAGTAGTCAGGCAAAGGAGGTCGGAAGGACCGTAGTCGGCAGGCAACAGTGGTCAGAAAGACCATTGTCTGGCGACAGAGGTTGGAAGGATAGCAGTCGGCGGGAAACGGAGGTCAGAAAGACTGTTGTCTGGCAACGGAGGTCGGAAGGACCACAGTTGGTGGGTGACGAAGGTCGGAAAGACCATTATCTGGCGACGGAGGTTGGAAGGACCGTAGTCGGTGAGTGACAATGGTTAGAAAGACTGTTGTCTGGCGATGGAGGTCAGACCGTAACCTGGCAACAGAGGTCAGAAGAACCATAATAGGCGGTCGATAGTGGTCAGAAAGATCGTTATCTGGCGATGGAGGTCGAAAGGATCGTACTCGACGGGCTACAGATGTTAGAAAGACTGTTGTCGATGATTAAGGTCAGAAGGATTGTAGTTGGTGGACAACGGAGGTCGGAAAGATCGTAATCTGGCGATATGGGTTGGAAGGATCGTAATCAGCAAGCGACAGTGGCTAGAAAAATTGTTGTCTGGTAATGGGGGTCAGAAGGATATAGTCGGCGGGCGATAGTTGTCAGAAAAACCGTTGTCTGGTGACAGAGGTCAGAAGGACTATAGTCGGTGGCCGGGTGGAAGTTCGGCGTCAGTCGATGGTTAGGAAGAAGTTCGGTGTCAGTTGGTGACCGGGCGGAAGTCCGGCGTCAGTCTGCAACAGCGGTGGTCAAGGAGGAGTCTGGCGGCAAGAGAACTCTAATTTCTCTCTCTTCCTTCTCTTCCTTGCATGGGTCCCCCTACAATGAAGAATGAGAGGTCTATTTATAGTTTTCTGATAGTGGCATGGATAGTAAATAGGGAGGAGATCAATGGAAAGTTGGGAGTGGTTTGAATGGACAGCCGATGTTGATCTCCTTGATTGTGGATCGTTTACTGGACATTTGAATGTCTTAGTGATATCGGAATTTAGCAATCTTGGGCTCGTTGGAATTATCTCATTGAGCCACTTGATTTGACTATAAGCATGTCATGTTTGGAAACCGTTTGGTCATCCAATTTCTGATTTAAATCTTCCAAATGTGCTTCGGGTCATCGATTTGGACCCATTTGGGCTCGGATTGGGTCGAACTTGGTGTCGTTGTGTTCGTCTTTTTGAGACGTTCAATTCGACTATAACTTTGCTAAAATTAGAGTTCATATGATTCCGAATTTAATTATGGAGGTTTTCGACTCAGTTTTTCCTTGAGATTCGTGCCCGATCAAGATAAATTTTTTTATAATATATCAAGCTTTTTACGTCTTTATGATGGCATGAAAGAAAGTATGAAGCTCAAGAAAATTTTTATTTATTTATTTTATTTTTAGATTCATCAGATTTGTCATAACTATGAAAGGTAACCCTTTATGCCAAAAAAAGTATGTAATCAACACTTGGTATTTTGATCAGAAGGTCTTGCATAAGCAAATTTGTTGTCTTGATGTTGATTCATCAAATCTTTGTGTTTTCTACAAGTAATATTATAAGCACTGTTAACTTGTCCGATATGAACTTAAAACTAAGATCTTTGCATTGTATTCCTATTATTTGAATGATAACTTAAGCAGACTTCCTATCTTAATGGACCTGAAATAAAATTCGTTGGAGCTACGCAATAATTGTCATTAATTCACATGCATAATTATCTAAGGGAATGAATCTTAAGGGAAGAAAAGAAAATTTTAGGAAGAAAACAATTTAAAGCTTGAGAAACATGAAAAACGTGCAAATAAAAAATATAATTATTTTTATTCCTTTAATATTAAATCGTTAGTTTTCATATTTCATAAAAATATTTTAAATTTTTTTTATATTTATCCTTAAAATTATTGTTGATTACTTTTTTAGTTGAATATTTTATATCAAAATTAGAAATCTATGTCTACAATCCTCTTTAAAATTTGATATAAATACTTTCAATCATTATTTTTTTTCTTCAAATAATTATAGATATTTTTTTTCTTTTTTTAAATTTTAAACTAAAGTTGAATTAAACAAATATGTGACTTGAACTTAAATGCCAGTATTTTTAAGTGTCATCATTTTGAAAATATCTTGGTAAAAATATATTAGGACATCGTCACATAATTTTTATTGGATAAAAATTATGTGATTACCTTTCAACATTTTCCTCCACTAGAAAAAAATATTTGACATTTGGGGCCTCTTTGGAACGACTTTCTCGTTGCTTTGCTTTCAAGATAATAAGTATAAATTCGTTTAATTTGGTTATTATTTTTTTGTTACTTTTCCATTGTTTTTAAAAATTTTTATGGAGTAAAGTTACGTTTGTAACCAAAGTAGTTAAGTTATTTTCCCCACAGTAATTTCATAATACCGGAGTATTTTTCGACGTAAAGTTCTGCCATAATTTCCAGCGGAGATTTTCGTCGGAAAATTAAGCGGTGATAAAGTTTTTGCTGGAAATTGTTACTTAAAACCGACAGATATTTTCACCAGAAAATCCACCAATGAGGCTCTACGTCCTAACCGATGACCCTCTTCTTCATTTCACCTGAACATCCAATCTTCGACCATTTTCGCCTTCTCCGATCAAGTAACTCATTATTGCTGATTTCTTCACCGATTTTGTTCATTTTCTCAAGAATTTAAAGATAAATCTCCATATCTTTGAAGATTTCCATAAATTTGATATTTCATTTGTTAGATTCTTTTTAAAAATGGTTTGAAGTTTCTTTTTTCTTGAAAATTTGTTTAAATCTGTGAGATATGTTTACAAATATTTGGAAATTAATTGACCGACCTCCATGACTTGGTGAGAGTGTTTGCTCTAATCTGAGCCAAGCTTGGGGCATCTCAGATAATGCTAGTAGCAGGGAATAGAACAAATAAAATCGGGCTTCAGACTGTGGGGCATGCATAGCGGGTAGATTAGAGATCCAGGTAATTCTACATAAGTATTATAATTTTAATTGAAATTATGTCTAAGTTATTCTAAAGATTCACATATTACTACCATATGCTATGTACTTGTATCTACTTAATGACTAGCCTTAATCAAAAGTTCTCTCTTGTCATCGAAAGGGGCAATGAACCATAGGTGCTTATGCCTATGAGAAACTTAGAACAAGATTATAAAGTCTTCATCAAATGCAGACAAAATCTCTAGGTAGTGCTTTATCTCAAATTCAATTTGCCATCTAAAAGTTTAGCCCAAAACACCGTTAAAATTCTCCTGAAAGAGAGGAGGCTGGTGCATGAATTTTTAGAGCCCACAAATGTCACCATCAACATTGATGCCTTATGGCATCATCAATGCTAATGTTGACACCAAGGCTACACTCTCCTTATTAGTTATTGGTTTGCCCTATTATAAGCATAACAACCAAGTACATCACAAAAAATTAGTTGAAGATAACTCTAATATATCTAAGCTACTCCTACTTCTATCTTAGAAGCCATCTTGTATTAGTTATGTCTAATACATTATATTAATATCTTTTTAAATTATGAGGAAGGTCATCATTTATAATTTATGACATTCATACTAGCTAGTCTAATTATTTCTTTAAATAATGAATGTGATGCCCTAAGATCTAAATTAAAAAGAACTATATCTTTTTATCTTCTGAATCATCAGCCAATCCCAAATAATATAACTAGCGAAAAACTTAAATATGTAGATATTCATTCAATATTAACACATTGATATATAACCAAAAAATAACTCATATAATAGTTATGATATTCAACCAAGCAACTCTTTACTAAAAATATATCATGACCACAAAATAAAGAGCTAATAGAAGTAGAAAGAAAACCTAAACTTGCCTTCCAGATCAACCTCACTCCACTATTTCCTTACCCTTATCCAAAAACATGTAAAAACTATATAATGAGTACAAAAACCTAGCAAATTGTCAAAATCTACAATGAACGCAATGTAGAAAATAGAAATATAAGCATGCAAGAAATCATATTTTAATGAACAGTGATCTATCATATAACTCCTTGTCATTTTCTTGATTAGATGTGTCATACATCATGTGTTCTCAGCCACACATTATGTACCCATATCATCATAATATCAATCTTGATGCAAATCAGTCATGTTTCTTGTATCAATTAATCATATCAATTTTATTATATATCACATATCATATGTCTTATATCATGTTTCTTGCATATCTTATATCTGATATATATCAGGTATCTTATATCTCATGACATATCTCTTATATCATGTATCCATCTATCCTAGGGCCAACCTAAAGGTTATCAATCTCATTAGTGTTGTGGTCAACCCACCATGAATCAATCTCATCAATCATCAATCATCAATCTTATCTATCATCGATCTCATCAATCATCAATTTTCACTCATTAGTCATCAGTCTCATTTATCACCAGTCTTATTAGTTTTATATGTCATCAATCACTTATCAGCTATATATCAGTCATTAGTCTTCTCAATAATATCAGTATCGACCCCATATATCTCATATAGCATATCAATGCATTTATTTTACTTATTCTTACACGTATTTAATACCATATATATCATAATAATAAACATCTTATACACATCATATATAATTATCATAACATGGAGATTTATCGAGTGTGCTCATCAATATACATGTATTATACCAAATTGCTTATTGGGCCAAATGATTAGTAACCAAAGCATGTCATGTATCTCATATCCACATTTAGTATAATAGCTCCTAATTATTTTGCACCTAGTCTTTCTCTATCCATTTCAAATAAAAAAGTCATTTATACAAAACTAGTCATTAAAATTTCAATATAAATCAATCCAAAAATATTCATAATAATGATATACATAAACTAAAAATTACACGATGGAATTTTTTTAAAATGGGAGATATTTCATTTTTATCAATTTTAAGGGAGAGAAAATAGACTAAACTCAAAATTATAAAAAATAGAGATACAGTAGAGATCACTTACAATGATCAGAATAATTTTTATAATAGAAGAAATTGATAAAAAGCCCTAGAAGACCTTCTCTCTCCTTCCTCTCTCCTCCTATCTCTCCCTTCTCTCCTCTCCCCCTCTTCCTTTCTTCCCCAACAAGGAAAGCAAAATGGGGAGGAGATGGCATGGTTGAAGAATATTTATACTAAATAAATATTAAAATATTATTAGTGTCTAGGCTATATTCACTTCTTCAGTTCAATTCTTAGCTTACCTAAGGATTCATTGGATATGTTGGGAATCATAATTATCAATCAAATTAAAATTAAACAAGCATTAATCAAAATCACATTAATTATCTGGATTTCCAAACAACAGATATTACATTACATTTATAATATTTTGATCTTTTCTTTATAATATATAAGATATAACTCATTTGTGACCCCCAATATAACCTTCATTATATGAAAACTAAAACTAAATTCGAAGTATCAAACAGACATCATCAAGTAAAGTGCATGCTTCTTTTTTTTTTTTTTTTTTGCTCACTGTTTAATCTATCTTGTATTATTATATAAAAAATCTTAATAATATATTAAAAAAATAAAATTAAATTGATAAGAAAACCATAATGTGAATCTAAAGTGTATCTCTAGCCCATTGAAGAGATATTTCTTTATTCAAATCCTTACCTCTTAAAACTTCACCACTTTGTAGTTGTTATACAATTTTTCTATATTATTTCTCTTGTAGTATATTTCTTCTTTGATATAAAATCCCAAGAATATTTATTAAATTAGAAACTATATTAAAAAGTGAAGCAACTTAGATATGATTTTTAGTCACAGTGACAAGTGCAAATTGAAGTTATGCGTAACATAATATATGTAATAAGCTGAACTTTTATTTGCCATAATCAAAGTTTTAAGCTTATTAAACTCACCATGCATGTTAGTAGCTCCATCATTGTTATGTAACTGTCGCATCGAAGAAAATTCACGATGATAAAGAGATATGAAGTTTAGCGTCCTAGCTTTGTACGAAGATCCAACACACAAATAGATAAAAGATAGGAGTATAGCATCCATATAAGACACCAGAGTTTTTATGTGAAAACTCCTAAATATGGGGAAAAACTACGAGGCATGGCTTACTTTAAATGAATCTACTAGTATTGATGGTTGATTATAAATAATATCCCTCCTCAGAAGAGGGTGTTGACTTAATGTAGCAAATACACATTATATATAGCTCGTTAAATGGTAGTTGTTCTTAAAAGTGTGTTGACATGTTGGTTTGGTTAGTAGGACTGTAGTCTTGTGATGGTGGTTGGAGGGACCGTAGTTGGCATGCGAAGGGAGATCAGAGGGACAGTAGTCGGTGGTTGAAGGGACCGTAGTTGGCAGATGATATTAATCAAAGGGATCATAGTCGGGGGGCGACGGTGGTCAGACAGACCGTAGTCGATGGGCGATGGTGGTCAGAAGGATCGTAGTTGGCGGGCGACGGTGGTCCGAGGGATCTTAGTCGGCATGTGGTGGAGGTCATAGGGTCGGGGGGCAACGACAGTCAGAAGGATTATAGTCAACGAGCGACGGAGGTCGAAGGGATCGTGGTCGGAGGGACCTTAGTAGACGGGCGACAAGAAGTCAGAGGGACCATAGTTGATGAGTGAAGGTGGGCGAAGGGATCATAGTTGATGAGCGATATTGGTTGGAGGGATCGTAGTCAGTGGGCAATGGTGGTCGGATAGGCCGTAGTCGACAGGCGACGGTGGTTAGAATGACCATTATCGATGGACGTTGCTGGTCGGAAGGATCGTAATCAACGGGTGATGGTGATCTGAAGGATCGTAGTCGGCTGGCGATGGTGGTCATAGGGACCAGAGTTGGCAGGCGACGGTGGTCTAACAGACCAAAGTCGGTGGGCGATGGTGAACATACAGATCGAAGTAAACGGCCAACGATGATCAGAAGGATAGTAGTTGACGGGAGACAGTGGTCCGAGGGATCGTAGTTGGAAGATGGTGAAGGTAGACAATCGGTGATGCAAGCAATATGTGTAATCTCTTTTTGAATTTTTGGTGTAATGAGTTTATTATTTCTAGGAAAATTATCTAAAATAGCTTTATTGCATCCTGGAATATTCACGGCAATAGAGAAGTATAAATTTTAACATCTTAGCTTTGTACGAAGATCCAGCATACAATCAAATAAAAGATATAGTGTAGTGTTCATAAGAGACACCAGAATTTTTACGTGAAAACCTCTAAAAAGGGGGAAAATCATAGGACCTGGCTCAGTTTGAATGAATCCATTAATGTTTGTTGTCGAGTATAAATGAGGCCCTTCCTTGGTGGTAAGGCGTTGGCTTAATTTAGAAAATATACATCATATAGAACACATTACATGGTGGGAATTAGAAGAATAAATATTGACATATTCGTTTGGTCAGCAGGACCATAGTCGAAGGGCGATGGAGGTCAGAAAGCCCATTGTCTGGCGACGAAGGCCGAAAGGATAGTAGTCGGCGGGCGATGGAACTCGAAAAGACCATTATTAGGCGATAAAGGTTGAAGGATCGTTGTTGACAGACAATAGAGGTCCAAAAGATCGTTGTTTAGCTATAGTGGTCGAAAGGATAGCAGTTTTAAAATGGAGGTCGGAAGGACCGTAGTCGGCGAGCGATAGTGGTCAGAAAGACTATTATCTAGTGACGGAGGTCGGAAGGACAATAGTCTGCAGGCGACGGAGGTCAGAAAGACTGTTGTCTCGCAACGGAGGTCGGAAGGATCGTAGTCGGTGGGCGACAAAGGTTGGAAAGACTGTAGTCTAGAGACGAAGGTTGCAAGGATCGTAGTCGGTGAGTGATAGTGATTAGAAAGACTATTTTCTGGTGATAGAGTTTGGAAGGATTGTAGTCTGGAAATGGATGTCGGAAAAAATATAGTAGGTGATTGATAGTGGTCAAAAAGATTATTGTCTGGCGACAGAGGTTGGAAGGATCATACTCGGTGAGTGACAGTAGTCAGAAATACTATTGTCTGCGATGGAGGTCATAAGGATCATAGTCGAAGGTGACAGTGGTCGGAAAGATCATAATATGGTGATATGGGTCGGAAGAACTGTAATCAGCAAGTGATAGTGACTAGAAAAATTGTTGTCTGGTGATGGGGATCGGAAGGACCGTAGTCGGCGAGTGACAGTTGTTAGAAAGACTGTTGTCAAGGAGGAGGCTAGTGTTCAACGTCAGTCAATGGTTGGGAAGAAGTGCAGTGTTAGTTGGTGGCCGGGTGAAAGTTCGGCATCAGTCGGTGACCGGGCGGAAGTCCGACGTCAGTCCATAATAATGGTGGTCTAGCGTTGGTCGAGGAGGAGGCTGGTGGCAAGAGAACTCCAATTTCTCTCTCTTCCTTCTCTTCCTTACTTGGGTCCCCATTCAATAAGGAATGAGAGGTTTATTTACAATTTTCTAAGAGTGGCAAGACCAGTAAATAGGGAGGAGATCAAGGGCAAGTTGGGAGTGGTTTGAATAGACAACCGATGTTGACCCCCTTAATCGTGGACAGTTTACTGAACATTTGAATGTCTTAGTGATATCAAAATTTAGCAAACTTGGGCTCATTGGAATCGTCTTGTTGAGCTGCTCGATTCGCCTATAAGCGTGTCATGTTTGAAAACCGTTTAGTCATCCAATTTATGATTTAAATCTTCCAAATGTGCTTCGAGTCATTGATTTGGACCCATTTGGGCTCAGATTGGGTTGAATTTTGTGTTGTTGGGTTCGCCTTTTGGAGATGTTCAGTTCGACTAGTAGTTTGCTGAAATCAGAGTTCATATGATTCCGAATTTAATTTCGGAGGTTTCCAACTCAATTTTGCCTCGAGATTCATGCCCGATCAAGATAAATTTTTTATGATATATCAAGCTTTTATGTCTTTATGATGGCATGCAAGAAAGTATGAAGTTCAAAATATTTTTTTTTTATTTTTTATTTTTAGATCATCAGATTTGTCATAACTATGAAGGTAACCCTTTATGCCGAACAAAGCGTATGTAATCAACACTAGCTATTAATTGAGCATGAAATCCCTTCGATTTTGATCAGAAGGTCTTGCATAAGCAAATATGTTGTCTTGATGTTGATTCATCAAATCTTTGTATTTTCTATAAGTAATATTATAAGCAATGTTAACTTGTCCAATATGAACTTGAAACTAAGATCTTTGCATTGCATTCCTATCATTTGAATGTTAATTTTTTTTCTTAATCCATGATCTACAGGAATATCACCTAATTTAGTGTATACACAAATTTCTTTAGATTGTAACATGCTCATCTTCTTCAGCAATTCTTTCATAGTACCTCTTCATATATGATTTAAATAAAAATATAGTTGAAAATTATTCTAAGATGAGAAATAAATAAACTAGCTGCATTTTATTATTATAAAAATATATTAAAAAAAATATGTCAGTTAAGATAAGAATATTTTACTCTTATTATTAGTACAAAAATTAAAATTTTTACATTAAAAAATTATTTTAAGAAATAATTAAAAAAACTGTCGAAAACAAAATCTTAAGGAGACTTCCTACCTTAAATCAATCAAGTCAATGAACCTGAAATAAAATTCGGTAGTTGATGTGTTATACTACTGACCTTTTGGAGCTACGCAATCATTGCCATTAATTCACATGCCTAATTATCTAAGGGAATGAATCTGATTGGAATTAAAGAAATTTTTAGAAAGAAAACAATTTAAAGCATGAGAAACATGGAAAATGTTATTTTCCCTACAGCAATTTCATAGTATCGGAAAGTTCTGCCATAAGTTTCAGCGGAGATTTTCATCGGAAAATTAAACAGTGATGAAGTTTTCGTTGAAAATTTTTACTTAAAACCGACATATATTTTCACCAAAAAATTCACCGATGAGGCTCTACGTCCTAACCGATGACCCTCTCTTCTTCATTTCACCTGAGCATCCAACCTTTGGCCATTTTCGCCTTCTCCAATCGAGTAACTCATTATAGCTGATTTCTTCACCGATTTTGTTCATTTTCTCAAGAATTTAAAGATAAATCTCCATATCTTTGAAGATTTCCATAAATTTGATATTTCATTTGTTAGATTCTTTTTAAAAATGGTTTTAAGTTTTTTTTTTTCTTGAAAATTTGTTTAAATCTGTGAGATATGTTTACAAATATTTGGAAATTAATTGAGCGACCTCCATGACTTGGTGAGAGTGTTTGCGCTAATCTGAGCCAAGCTTGGGGCATCTCAGATAATGCTAGTAGCAGGGAATAGAACAAATAAAATCGGGCTTCAGACTGTGGGGCATGCATAGTGCTAATAGTAAAAAGTTCCAGCAAAATTTACATTGAAAAATCCCTTGATTGCTTTTTTACTTGGTACAATTTCTTGTGAAAATTTCCTGCACATATCTTAAAATTGATTGCTTCTGATAAATAAATTAAAGAAGCCTCTTAAAAGAAAAATCAACCTAGTTAATATTTCATTTGTTTACAACGTTACTAATGCCAGATTTTGCACAAAACAAATTGAATCTTGAGGAACTGAAATATTTCACGACGGGCCAAAGGAATTTCCTCTATTGGGAGGTGGTGATATTGCTCTGTTTATTCTGTACACTAGCAACCAAGATGGTAAAACATATTGATCTGTAAGGTTGAGCTGAGTACAAAATGTCACTGCACATGTGACTGACTATAACTGCACATAAATCTTCCTTTTTTTTTATTAAACACGCTAAGCTACCTACATTACACGAAGAAAAACTCATCAAAAATATTGGCCTCAGTTACTGTGCTGACGTTGGTCTGACAATTCCTTCAAGCTTCCATCCTCCGAGACCAGCAGAGGCAAAGGCCTTAAGATGAAAATTAAACAGGCCTTAATTATAGAGTTCGTATACTGAAGCTTAATTTCCAGAACAGTAGAACAATAAATGAACAAAATGCGGTTCTTCAAAGAATAGGGTTTAAATAGTCGCTTAATTAAAATTACTTTGTACTTTATCTTAAGATTAAAAAGTGTGACCAATTGTCGCTACACAGTATACTAATAAGAAACCAACTCAGTAAAGTACTAAGTACAGTTGATAAATAGACTTCTCAGTGCAAAACAAGGCAGAAGAAATGTCGCAGAAAGTGACAGATCAAATCTAACTCAAAAGGACTGATTTATGCAGAGTCTAGAGCATCTTTAATTACATCAAGAAAAGACAGTAAAATAAACTAAATCGAGTTTCTAACTATAGGAGCCTAGGCAGCTCCCTCCATACAGGTGACACAATTTCTTATATTGAGAATAAACAAAAATTAGTAAAGTTCATTTTCTTTATGTCATATGTTCAATTTTTTTTACTAACATTATAGTTGCATTTGCAAAAGGAAGTACTAGAAAGAGAACATATTGTACTAGAGCTTCATTCACATACATATCAGTGATAAAGAGGATCGACAATGAGTTGACCTCAAATCTCAAAAAGTTTACGTAAGTATAAATGTTCTAAAAAGTAGTATATAATAACTATTAACTCTACTTTATATGTTACAGAAAGATTACATGTGGCTTCGAGATACACATTGTCAGACTTCTGTAGGAAAGGGGTCCTTTGTTGGATCAACTTAGCAATCATATTTCTATTTATGAACCCAAGCAGTAGGAGAAATGCAAAAGAGGATAGTTTATGGCTTAGGCTCACAAACCTTTACATATGAAACCAAATCCTCCAACACATCTAGCTCTATAGAGAACATCATCAAGGAGTTGGTAACTAGAAAGATGGTTGCATGGACTAAAGAAATGATGCTCGCATTCTTGCAATACAACCTGAGATGCAAGCCCCAATCCAAGCTGAACGACAGAGTTTCCGGCAATAACAAGAAGGTCATCAACAAGCAGAAGCGATTGATGAAAATGAAGATTAGTTTAACTTTTTGAATTTATTTATGAATGCATAAGACTATGATAACATTCATACTATAAACGTTGTAACTGTTGGATTGTTTAACTGCATTCCAAATGTAAGTTATTTGGATTTAACTTTTTCATGTTTAACATTATTGGTTATCAATATTATGTTGTAATGCATTGGATGATCCATATATAAGCATAAGAAATTGCATTATTATTTTTAAACGAGAAATTGCATTGTTTTATGAATGTATTATTGCATTTTTTGGATGAATGATTGCATGGGAATGGTGTTGTTTTTCTTATTTATCTATAGGTTTCTGGCGGGTTTTTGCAAAGTTTCGGTTGGATATTCTAACAAACTAGCAAAAACGAATCGCCGGAATTTACCCATGGAAAAAAATCAATGGAATATTAGGCAATTACTAGTGAAAGTTGTTGCCGAAATTTCTAACAGCTTGCTGGAGGTCCTGGCTGGCTGAATTTCCAGTGACTTGTCACGCCAGTAATTTCCAGCGGTTCCAGTTACAGGTAGGGCACCAAAAATTATATTTATGACAAATCTTGTTATGCTGGTATTTCCATCAGAAAATCATGTTAACCAAAATACTACCCTTAATACTTTAGGCGCTAAAGATGACTCCATCAATAGCGATTGGTCAAACGCCCTTTGCACTTTAACATAAAGCTGAAGCAATGTTGCCTCCTGAATAAAACTTGCATAGCTAGAGTGTAGTCACCGCTTCAAATTTCAAAGAAGGAGAATTAGATGGATGGATTAAGTGTCAATAAAGAAGAGATGAATACGATACTCGATCTTCTTGAAGAAGTTCGAATTCAATCCGCATTCAAAAAAGAAGTCAAGAAGAAAGTCGTTAAATACTATAACTCACATATTCATGAAAAAATCTTTCATGCAGGGAGCGATGTTCTCACAAAAGTAGATGTTGTCGCTTGATAATCGATACTTAACAAATTAGGGTCTAGTTGGGAAGGATCATACATTATAAAATAAGTAATCGATCCTAGAGCATAACAACTTCAAACATACACAAGCAAACAAGTTCCAAGGACTTGGAAAGATGACAACTTGAAAATCTTTTAAACAAAAAGATAAACTTCTTTGTTCTTTTATTTCTGTACAATTTTTACAAAATAATGAATGAATCTTTACAAATTTCATTAATTGTTATTGCTATAAAGAACATGGGGAACTTGTCAGATCATCAAGACTCTCGCAGAGAAAAGTTGCTGCTTGATTTGAGTTAATTTGAAGTTGGACCACTTTAAAAAAAATGACTTAGATCAACATTAAAAAAATCCAAAAATGTATTCAAAAAAATCACTAATTTTATCCTTCGGGAATTCTATTCTTAATAAGGAATGGAAGGAGAAGCGAAGAGAGAAAACAAAGATAAGCATTTGGATGAGAAACCTCAAAATCATATTTAAAAGCTAGGTATCCGCTGACATGCACAAAAAAAATAATATTAAAAGTCAAAATCAGATTGATTAAAAAATATCTAATATTAAATAAGCATTTATGAAGGATTTATGAATAATTAATAAAGAATATTTTTATATTCTCTTATTCTTTTTCAATAAACCTGCTAAGATATAAGAGACTTGAAAAACTAAATATAAAACAAATATCCAAAAAACTATGTTCAATCCAAGTTGACTCGGTTCAAGTTACGTCAAATCAATCTACTTAGTATCAACTCAAAAGAGACTCGTCGGGACAACAAAATGAACTCTCCATAGGCGGGCAACTAAAACCAATGAACTCATCTCGGCAGGCGAGCACAACCTATCAAGTTGACCTAAGCAATTCTTTACCCGGACAAATTCATTCATATGAAAAAATATTAATTGGTTGTTCTGTTATTCATCTACTTATGCATATCAAGCTAGCGACTTAGTAGCTTGGAAGACAACCTTTTCAAGTCAGACATTCTAATTGAGCTACATGACTCTTTGTTTCTTTTCAGATTTTTCTATATAGCCAAATATGTAGCCTATTCCATAATGCTCAAACACCAACCCAAGTTTATAAATAGGGGGTGAAGGAAAGAACTCACTTTACACAATTTTCTATGCTCAAGCTTATTTTACAAAAATCCCAATGCTTCTCACTCTAGATCTCTTGCTTTCTCTCTATTTCTCTCACTTTCATTCAATTACAATTAATATAATTTGGCGTGATTTATGAACAAATTTATATTCAGCAGGAATTGTTCCAAAATTCACGACCAAAATGATAGAAATTTTAAGACACACATGTTAGAAGCTCACCTCATTCCATGATTCCCCAGTAGTTTCAAGCAGGGCAGCATTGCATGTTTTTAATTCAATAGAAGAGCCAGAAAACATGGAGGCAGCTTCCTCCCAGCCCCTATTATGCCCCATGCACCTGCACAGTCAACCAAGCTTCTATAAGGCTTCGTTTGGGACGACTTTCTTATTGCTTCTTAAAATAGCTTTTTAATATAAAAATTTTAACTTATGTACTTGAAAGCTGCTTTAAGAAGCATTAGGAATGCCGTCCCAAACGAAGTCTAAGTCATCAATGAGCGGATAATGTTAATAAGCTTTTAATCTAGCCTAAATCTAAAAATAAATAACACGTAAGAAAGAATTAAAAAATGAAAATTCAATACACCCATGTACTAAGCACTGCATTCAGAGATGTGACTCACATTATTGTAAGGATCTCATCCCTTGAGTATTGACATACAACCTTTTGGAGATGTTCAGCCGTCTGACCATCCATTGCTGCAATGGAATAGAAACTCGGCATAAAATGAACCTCAGCTCGTGAGAACTCCTTTGAGTACTCTTGCATAATTTTGAGTGTTTCCTTTGTCCGAGTAGCATCACTGTTATGTGAAAAGCAGTTTAATATCAAAGGCCGCCCCTACAATGAAATCTAGCTGTCACTTCTTCAATGGAATATAATAACCATTTGTCCATTAAAGCCATAGTTTTAAGAAGCTTGACAAAGCACAAAAATTAATTTTGTTGCGGGTATTATACAAAAAATATTTTTGAATACAATAAAGTAAGAAATTGTCCTATGATTAGATGGATGAATGAATTTAAAAAATACTTGAAAAAATATTTTTGATAATAAGATTTAAGATGTCAAGGTTTTGATTGTGTATGATGAAGCTAATTTTATGTGGGAAAAAAATAGTCAATGATATTAAGAATGTTGTAACGTATGCGCTTGAAATATCGAAAGAAAAAACTCCTAATAGTAAAAAAATGGTTAGTAGTGGAATCAAAATGCGCAAGAAAAGATAAAAAATAAAAAATTTTGTTATAAAATTTGTTTAGATATGAAAGCTAAAAAAATTGGGCCCCGAAGGGGTCTAAGAAAGTAATATGCGATACAAAGAATTTAGTTTTTAATGATTCATATAACAAATTAGGTACTAAGGAGGGCAATAGATGTATGTATAAGCTAGCCAAGCAAAGAGACAGAAGAAGTAAGGATCTAGTTCAAGTAGAGTGCATTAAGGATGAAGATCAAAATGTTTTTTTTTCTTATAAGAGGATGTTCAACATATGTGGAGGAGATGTTTCAATAAGATTTTTAAGGAAGATTGTGAGAATATGATTGACTTTAGTAACTTTAGCACCCTAAATGAAATATAGAGATGTTTATTTTTTATCGACATATTAGTAAAACTAAAGTTAGAGGGGCTTTAAAGAAAATGAAGTGTGGAAAAGCAATTAGACCTTATGATATTATAATAGAGGTGTGAAAATGCTTAGGAGATTTAAGGAATTTCTTGGCTTGCTAAACATTTTAATATTATTTTGAAAACTAAAAAGATGTTGGATGAGTGGAGAACGAGTATGTTGGTTTCTATTTTTAAGATAAAGGTGATGCATAAGAGTGTGCAAATTATAGAGGAATTAAGTTAATGTATCATATATTAAAGCTATGGGTGAGAAAAATTAAGCTTAGGTTATGATGTGGCACTAATATTTCTCAAAATCAATTTGGATTCATGTCGGTTAGGTCTGCTATGGAAGGTATACATTATTAAGAGGTTTGATGGAGAAGTATAACAAGAAAAAGAAGGATCTACAAATGATATTTATTGATTTAGAGAAAACATATGATAAAGTTTCAAGAGAAGTGCTATAGAGAGTTCTAGAAAGGAAAGGAGTTAATAAATGCTTATATTCAAGTCATTAAGAATATGTACGTGGGAGTTGTTACTTGTGTTCAAACACAAGGTGGTTTGACCAAGTATTTCCCTATTTCAGTTGGATTACATCTAGGATCAACTCTAAGCCCGTATCTTTTTGCTTTAGTCATAGATGTTCTTACTAGACATTTACAAGAGGATGTACCCTGATGTATGATTTTTGCTGATAATATTCATCTTGTTGATAAAACTAGAGGGGAGTTGAAGGAAAACTTGAATTATGAAGGTCAACCTTAGAGTCTAATATTTTCGTTTAAAAAGATATAAAACCGAATACATGGAGTGTAGTTTTAGCAGTAATAGATCTTGTGGAGGGATTGCGACTACGGGCGTTCAAGTCATTCAAAAAGAGTACACATTTAGATGATCTATTGTTCAAAGTGATGGTGAAATAGATGGGGATATTATTAGTAGAATTCAAGTTGGTTGGTTGAAGTGGAGGAATGCATCGGGCCAATTGTGTAATAGAAAAATACCCCTCAAACTTAAAGAAAGATTCTATAGGACGGTGGTGAGACCTACAATGCTTTATAGTACCAAATGTCGGCCATTAAAAGAGAAGTATCAAATTAAGTTAAGTGTTGCAAAGATGAGGATGCTCAGGTGGATGAGTGGCTTTACTCTTAGAGACAGGATTTGAAACAAGTATATACGTGAAAAAGTTGGAGTAGCTCTGGTGGCAGGCTCTGATGCACCGACACTTCGTTTTAAGAGAGAATGCAGTGTCGGACATGGACACGCGTCCGACACGATGGGAACACGTGTCGGACACGTTATTAGTGTGTCCCGTTTAAAAAAAAAATTAAACCGGACACACATGTCCGGCTATTTGATAATTAAATATAAAAAAAAAAAATTGCTAATAAACACCGGTTCACGCCCCCACCCTAATCCCGCTATTTGTATTCGTTCG
Organism: Dendrobium chrysotoxum; assembly: GCA_019925795.1. NCBI lineage: Eukaryota > Viridiplantae > Streptophyta > Magnoliopsida > Asparagales > Orchidaceae > Dendrobium > Dendrobium chrysotoxum. The sequence goes on from CM034315.1 coordinate 72,785,437, forward strand.
AACGATTGAAGCGAGCAGCGAAGGTCTTCACCGCAAGCAGTTCCAAGGTCTTCTTCAAGCCGCACACCCATCGTCTTCCCCTTCCGGCCGTCCCGAGCACTCCTTCCCGTTCTTCCTCCTTAGTTTCTGCATGCAGCCGAGGGAAGCCGTCACCAAACCGCAGAAAAGTTTTCAAACTTGTAAGTTGATTTCGCCATTTTTTCTCTATTCGCCATTTTTCTGCATTTCTCAATGATTCCGTGGATTTGTGATCAGAAGAGCATGCTTTTTTTTCTGAAAGTATTTTGATTATTTTGGGTTTTGGAAAAAACTACCTAAATCAAACCCTAGTTTGTAGGTTGTGCAGTTGTTCTTTTTTTTTACCTAAATCAAACCCTAGGTTGTAGATTGTAAGTTGTTCTTGCTTTGGGTTTTGGAAAAAAATCTAGGCTCATGAGTTTTACCTTTGAGGCTTTTTGAAAATTAGACAAAATGCATTATGCTTCTTTTTGTGGGTATGATGGACATTAGGGATGCTCGCAGATCAGACTTGAAGTTGAAGCAAGTTGTGTAAATCATTATGGCAAGTTAATAGATATCCTTGGATTGGACTATTTTGATAAGATTAATATGATATTATTTAAGTGTGATTGGGTTCATGTTGACAGGACAGTAGGAATTAAGCAAGTTAAATTTGGGTTTACATTTCTAAACTTTTTGAGATTTAATGCACACTAGTGACAGAATCAAAGATGACCTATCTTTTCACTAATAGGACATATTTTCTACATTTTGGACCCAATTAATGAAGATTGGTTTGTGGTTTTATAGATATCCTCTTCGTTTTACAAGCATTCAGGCAATGTGTTTACATAATGTAAGAATAAATATAAAGTTTTGTAGATATCATCTTAGTTTTTTCCAAGTAATTGCCTAAAGTTTTGTTTGGCAAATTTATTAAGCCTTTATTTCTTCCATTTAACCAGTGCATTTAAAAGAAAAATGGCTCTAGTGCTGGTGGGAGTGGATTAGGCCAAGGTTCAAAAGAGCCATATGTAGAAACTGATAAGCCATTATGGATTCATATTATCAAATTAGGAAAAACTTTTGAAGGAGGAGGGAGTATGTCATTCAAATGCAATTATTGTGGTGGCACCTACAAAGGATCATATTCTAGGGTGAAAGCACATCTACTTAAGATTGTTGGCCATGAAATTAAAATATGTCCTAAGATTATTATGTCGCAATTGATTGAAATGAACAGACAAGTTGAAGCTGAATCTAGGATCAAAAGGGCACTTCCTAAGGAGATACCTTTGTCATCTACCCATAATTCATCCCACACTTCTTCCTCATCAGTTAGAGCTGATCATTCGTTATCATTTAGAAGTGAAGGATATGATTCAAAGAAAAGAAAAGGAGATGCCAGTAGTTATTTAGAAAAGGCTTTTAACATGCAGCAACAAAAGGAATTAGATGGTGAAATTGCATGGATGTTTTTTTCAACGAGACTTCCTTTCAACCTTGCAAAAAATCCTTATTATAAAAATGCATTCACTTTTGCATGTAATAACAACCTTGCAGGTTATGTTCCACCTAGCTACAATGCAATAAGATCAAAATTATTGGAAAGAGAAAGAGCACATATTGAGACATTGCTTGAACCAACGAAAGGAGTGTGGAAAGAAAAAAGTGTCAGTTTGATGTGTGATGGTTGAATTGATCCTAAAAGAAGACCACTCATTAATTTCATGGTCGTTACAAAGAATTACTCAATATTCATTAAAGTTGTGAATTGTGAAGGAGAATACAAGTATAAATATTTCATTGCCAATTTAATTAAAGAGGTGATAGTCATGATTTGGCCTTCAAATGTTGTGCAAGTTATTACAGATAATGCACCAGTGTGTAGAGCTATAGAATTGTTGGTGGAGCAAACTTATACTCATATATTTTGGACTCTATGTGTTGTGCACACTATAAATCTTGCTCTAAAAAATATTTGTGCAGCAAAGAATACAGAGGCTAATGAAATCATCTATGATGAATGTCATTAGATAACAGTGGTTGCAGATGATGTTCTGATCAAAAATTTTCATTATGAACCACTCAATGAGAATTTCAATGTTTAATTTCTCATATTTGAGAATGTTAGTTGTTGCTGAAACTCGTTTTGCCTCTGTAATAATCATGTTGAGAAGATTCAAATAAATAAAAAATGCTCTTCAATCTATGGTGATTAGTGAGACGTGGTCTTGCTATCGAGAAGATGACGTTGCGAAGGCAAGGTATGTGAAAGAAAAGGCCTTAGATAATTTGTGGTGGGATGATGTGGATTACATTTTAGCTTTCACTGATCGAATTTATGATATGTTGAGAGAGGCTGACACAGATAAATCATGCCTACATTTGATTTATGAGATGTAGGACTCTATGTTAGCAAAAGTGAAAGAAATTATATACAGACATGAAAGAAAGTCACATGATGAAGACTTAAATTTTTTGAGCGTTGTCTATACCATTCTTGAGGATAAGTGGAGCAAAAGCAATATACATCTATATTATTTGGCTCATTCATTAAATCCAAGATACATTTGTATTCATCTTTTAAACTAATTTTAAATCTCTTGGTAAATGAATGAATAATTTTATATGCTTTGTATTAATTGAAGGTATTCAAGTAAAGAATGGCTTCAAGAAGACCCTCAACGTGTCTCACCACAAAAAGATTTAGAAGTTTCAAATATGAAAAAGATATGCTTGAAATGATATTTCCCAAATAAGGAGAGAAGAAAGATTAATATAAAACTTGCAAAGTTCTTTGGATATTTAGAAAATTTTGGTGATCAAGAATCTTTGATTGATAGATAGAGGATGGATTCAAAAATATGGTGGTTGATTCATAGAGCTTCAGCACCGCTTCTTCAAACAATAGCAATAAAACTTATTGGTCAAATATCATCCTCTTCTTGTTGTGAGAGAAATTAGAGCACATACTCATTTATTCAATCGTTAAAGATGAATAAAATAACTCCACAACGAGCTGAAGATTTAGTTTATGTGCATACAAATATTCGTCTTCTATCAAGGAAGACCCCACTTTATCTGACAGGTGATAACAAGATGTGGGATGTTGTTGGAGATGGGTTTGAGTGCCTTAATGATATGCGATTATTGGAGGTTGCAAATCTTTCTCTAGATGAACCAGAGTTGGAAGCAATGATATTCAATGATGATGATATTGAAAGCCAAAGACCAACATTTGAATCTAATTTTATCATTCTCTATTGAGTAGTTGAACCTTCATGTTATACTAAATGATTTTTTGCTTATATTTTTGTTGTTGTACTAGACATTTTCTACTAAATATTTTTATGTTATAAGCTAAACAAGTTATCATAACATTGATTTATTATCGCTTGCCATTTCTAATATGATGTCACCTTAATTTTATATATTATATTAAAAAACTATTATGCCGTGTCCACGCCGCACCCGTGTCTTGTATTTTTAAAAAATGTTGTGTCCGTGTCGTCGTGTCTGTGTCGGTGCATCATAGGTGGCAAGTAAGATTAGAGAGAGTCATCTTAGATAATTTCATCACATAAAACATTAGCCTTCTAATGACCCGATTATAAGAGTAAATGTATTAAATCTAGCCATATTAAGAGGGGTAGAGGTAGACTAAAAAAGGCTAGGTTAAGAAGTATTAGAAATGACCTTTCTTTATTATATTTAAATGAGAATTTGACTCTTAATAGGACAAAATAGAGAAAAATGATTCATATAGTTGACCCCACATAGTGGGACAAAGGCTTAATGTTGTTGTTGTTGTTGTTGTAGTACTATACAATAGGCTTAGTAAGCTTACTTTATAGGTTGAACAAGAAAAATTAGGGCCTAAAAACTACATTGTAGGCCTTACAAGAGAGCAAATTTCTGATCAGTCAAAATTCACAAACAGGGATTTCGTGGAAGTTTGTAAAATTGCAGCAATCTTTGATTACAAAAACCTCCATGATAATAATAGATATGCAGTTTTGTATTTATTATTATTAATTACAATAATACTTAAAGATCCTATTGTACGACAGATGGCACATCATGATATATTTTCCAGTGAAAGAAAAAAATATGCGAGGCTCCTGAGCTAGCCTTGCCAAATTTGCAGTCATTGTTCGAACTAGATGCCTCACAAGTTGAAGGATCTGCTATACATGTTTTCCCTTGAGCCCACATTACACAATGCATGATGGCTCTAACAACCGCTGTATACTATAAATGCAAACGTATTTATGTTTCTATCATGTATATGATGCTTTTAGTTATTCTTTCATATATTTTCCATTGAAATTAACTCAGTTGCTATCTTCATAGGTTACAAGTCAGCATAAGGTGGGGCAGGTGGCAAGTAAATTGAGATCCTGGCCGGGAGAAGTGATTAGCCTTGAGCTCCAGACATAGCAAAGGAATCTTTTAATTTAAGTTGAATTTCCAACCCTATAGTAGGCCTTAGTCCGACCTACCAAAACATCCATTTCCTTCTAAATGCCTTATTAAGAACTAACTTTAGGGGACTTGAGGCTAAGCATCAACTCTAAGGTACCAAATCGAGACCATGAGCCTCTGATGATACCTATTAACACCAAGTTTCTTGCAAGTTGATGGGCATGCCGTCAACTCACTACTACCCTTTCGTAGGCAGGCTCAATTTGACCAAATTCCTTAAACTAGCAAAGTTCAAGCAAGCTGAGCCTTCAGGAGCGTGACATCAGCAACATCAATTTTGGTTTGGAATATACGCAGAATCAGAGATGCCAGCGCACAATAGATAAGTTGATGTCAACAAGCTTGACTCCTTGATCACGCATTTGAAGCCGTACTTTTTTATCAGCAAATACGCAAATGCGTGAAAAAATCATTTTTTGTCTGATTAAAGTGCACTGGCCAATCACAATGATCAGGTTAACTTGGCACCGATTCAAATGGTTATTGAGGACCCAATTATATCCCATTAACCACCAATGACAAAAGTGGATTCAATGGCAGTGATTGCTTCAAAGCTTAAAACAATCAATGCATAATCATATAGACTTTGGGAAACTAGCAGTTTCCCGAGATGCCGTGACAAATGATAACTACAACTCTAAGAAGTACATTGTAGGGTTGCATGAGACTATTTGAGAAAAGTCGAGGCTTTTCCCAATAAATACCACCATGAAAATTGATGTAAGCAAAAAAATTAGGAGGCCCCTAATTTTTTTGCTAGAAAAAATATTAGCTCACTAGGAAAGAAAAATACTCAAAAGAGACAAGATAAATCTAAACAAAATATAACTTTTATAAAGATGACTCTTACAAACTTTGACACTTATAAACTTATGAAATAAAATCCTAAACTTGCATTCCTTGGATCGAGAAGAAGGATACAATGAGGTGGTCACTTGCGGATTAGAAGAAATAGGTTAGAAGTCGAGAAGAAAGAGGAGAAGCTCGCAAGCTTTCCTAGAAGGGAAGGAGAAGAAGTGGACAAAGCTCGCAAGCTTTTCCAAACAAAACCCTCAGGTTTTACCTTTCCAAAAATAACATTTTTCACACTCTCTAAACACACAAAATAACTTATATTTATAGGAAGAAAGAGGGCAGCCAAACAGCCACCAAAAACTCTTCAAATGCTTAATTAAATGTCACTAAACAGCAACTTCCAATTCCCCAAACAGCAGCCCAAAAGTTCCAAACAGCAGCCCCAAAAATTCTGCACAGGAAACAGGACAGAAACAGCCACGGAACAGCCCAGAAATCCACGGAACCAGCCAGGTGGGAAGGAGCCGAAGGGGCAAACCAGCAACCAAAGCAGCAGGCACAAGAAGCCCAACAAATCACATGGGAGACAGCAAAAAACCACCAAAACTGAAGGGTTAAGAGGGGAAACCGAGAAGGCAGCAAGGGGAAAACAGCAAGGCAATCATGGGAACCCAGCCAGCAGCCATGGGAAGCCCATCCAGGAGAGGAACCGAGGAGGCAAACACAGGAAACAAGAGCAGGAAATCATGGGAAACCAGCCAGCATAGGAACCCGAAAAGCCCACACAGGAAAAGCAGCCACATTAACTCTCCAAGAAGAAACCAATGAGGCACACAAGTTCCACTCCCCCAAAACCTTTTGGAAATAAATACACACCTTTATGCATTAATGAGCATCCAACAATAATGAGCTACAACCCCAAATAGGACAACTAAAGCAAGCTCCAACCCAAACAGCCCAAGCCAAACCGAAAACAGCAGCAGCCCAAAGGAAGAATTTTTTTATGTTGTAGAGACCCCCCCTTTGCCTACATCAAAAATACCTATAAAATTCATTTTAATGGAGAAACATATTAAAATTCCCAAACATGTAAGAAAGTAATGTGGGAAATAAAAAGGTAACCCATAAGGCGGGGAAACAAGAAGGTGAAATCGGCATAACAAAAAGGAAATAGAACAACATTTTTTCTCGTATATAGAGTTGCATGAGACGATTCGAGAGGAGTTGAGACTTTCTCCAATTAATACCACCATGAAAATAACTGTAAAAGTCATTGCCATGGAGAAGCAAATTAAAAATCCCAAACAAGAAAGCTAATGAGGGAAATAAAAAGGAAACCAATAAGGCGGAGAAACAAGATGGTGAAATGATCAAAACAAAAAAAAATAGAACAACATTTTTTTCTTGCATTGCAAGGTAGGTGGCGATAGCAATACAATTGTTGGAAATTGCATCGAAAACTAAGGGCTAAAGCCAAAAAAGGTGATGAAGATGGGCAAGTGCAATAGGAAACTCCTTGATCATGTTGATGGCCAATAAGAAGCCCGCAAGGCCCCACTAGCAACAATATTAACCAATGGGTGTTTTGTCTGGCCTATTAGAGAGCTATGTGGACAAGTTTTGACATGCCCAGAAGCTACTCAACAATCATAATGGCTAACCTTACACACTCTAAGATGTTCACAGCACTTGCATCATTCCCAGCAGTCAAACTTGCTGGAACAACAAGATTCAAGGTGATTCTATATACAAAGCTTCAAACAAAAATAGTAGCAGTCCCATTCACCTTAATTACGGCCCTACAATAATAATTGCGAAATAAAAAGGTAAAGGAAGAGATTTTTTGGTTCAATTCCCAAATCAAGCAAATCGTCATCTCTACAATCATAAATCCAGCCAAAAGAATTTGATCTCAGACGAGTATGTGAATCAATTACAACTGAGTGAAATTAGATGCAAATATCATTATCATCAGAGAGGATCAAGGAGGAGGTTAAAATACAACATAACTTACAGCTCACCTTTGATTTTTCCATCACAGAAAACTTTGTCAATTAAGTTACATGTGAGGTAAGTTACACGTGAGGTGGTTTCTCAAGACATTTGCAATGTGATTTTTGGCAACCCATACCTGTGGGAGCAAGATGCTACTTTCTACCATCGACAACAGAAATACAACTTAGTAAATGATAGTAAATCTTTTATACTCTCAAAATCTTCAATAATTTATTCTTCACTTGGTATTATTTTATTAATTCAAACAAAAAACAGATTATTGGTGCAATGTATTGTTTCTCATGCATTAAATGATAGAAGGATAAAAAAAAAATAACATATGTTTCATCTTTGCTTAACTAATCTCAAGGCAAGCAACTTAACTAAATTTTGCATGAATTTCAACATTTTTTTCAAGAGCAGAAAAGATTGCCAGCAAAGGCAATCAAGCATGAACTACCGATGATTAAAAGAGCGTATCTTTGAATTCTAATGATGTACAAATATTCCATGTTGGAATTAGACAGATCCAATGTAACACTTAATGTTGGAATCACACAATATCTTATGATAGGTAGCCAAATTGATAAAGCAACAGGCAATTCAAACGCCAGCTGTCACACCCCATTTTTATTCCCCTATCAGTCAACTTGGAGCGTAACAGAGAAGGAGAATCTGGAGAGATATATTTCTTACTAACACTCATCCTGAAATACTTCTATCATAATCAAATAAATAGGAAATAACCTATATATACTATCTCATCGCAAGGTACTTTTTCAGTTTTAACAATTTATCTATCAATTTCCTATTTGAAAGCATATATACAATACATTAAAGAAATATAGAACTTTACTAAACTCTCAAATAACATTTACATACCCAAAAGTTTATCTGTACAACTTCCTAGACTAGCTTATATGCACACCCAAAACATATGTACACAAAAGTGTAGTCAACCTCCTGACTAGAGCCCCATGGGCTCCTTCCATTTTCCTGCAATACAACCACTGCTAATGAGCATAGCTCAATAAAATACACAAGCATAGCATAATAAATAAGAAATATAACATTTACAGTCAATTGTAAAAATCTTGGAATTTCTATAAGAATCATGAGTTGTAAGAAAGAAAAGAATAACAATACTAATTATTCTATGTGTTCGCTACTTTCCATATTTCTTGTTATGTTTACTTCTCAATACTTTAGGCAAGTCATATAATGACTATAGACTTTTGTACACTTACAACTCTCTAATTCAAGGTTGAGTTCATATTCCAACTTTTAGAATTGAGGGCAGCTCTCTCGTTCAATGTTGGTCCAAATTCAATTTTTAAAAGTGAGAAAGACTAAGACTTATTAATACGCCTTGGAAACAAAAATAGCACACAACTAGTAGAAAACTACAGAAAAGAAAAAATAATAGATGATTTTTGTATTTTCTCTCAGTAAACAAAATAAGATACAAATGCTCTATTATTCAAGAGATAAATCAACACTCCCATAAATCCTAAACGCCGCCAGGGAGCTCTCCAAATTAAATTACAGCAAACACCAATTATCTCATTCCCTAACCCTAGACACATTCTCTCTTAAATAGCCCTATTACATAATAAACATAATTAAAACATTCCAAAACAGCATAAACATAATTTAGGAAACCTTCCTAAACAATTAAACATAATTTAGGAAACCTTCCTAAATAATTAAACATGATTTAAGAAACCTTCCTAAATAATTAAACATGATTTAAGAAACTTTCTTAAACAATTAAACAAAATTTAGGAACACTAAGAACAATATTTAAAGCATGCAATGTTAATAACCAAAATCCTTAAAATAGCCCCTTGCTTTTCCCTCCTAGCCGCCCCCTCCTCATTCAAATTCGTCCTTGGGCCCACCTGAAAGGGGGCGGGATTCCAGCTTGTTCGTCTGGCGTGGAACCTGGTTGATCCAGGGTGAACCGGCACTTCTATGGCTGGTCCAGGAGGGACCGGTCTATCAATACCCCCTCCTAAAAACCACCTTGTCCTCAAGGTAGAAAGATGGAAACTGCTGTATCTACATCCTATTTGTTGTACTTCAGCAAAGCCATTAAAAATTTGATCACAAATTTTTTCTTCCTGCAGCAAATAGGAGTCTCATAGCAATCCTCATATAGTGAATCCAGTTCCCAATTTTGGGCTCTAAAACCTCCCATGGCATCTTCTGTACCTCCTCATTACTAAGCTTTACCATTCCTTCACCCTTAATTGCCCTCACCATGGTTTTAGGCGAAACCACAGTTTTGGACAGGCTAGGATCCCCTCTAATAACCACTTTTCTCCCCTCAACCTTGAACTCCATCGTTAGCACCTTCCAATCAATCTTAGTCTTTCCCAACTTTTGCAGTCATTTCATACCTAATATCTCATCAGTGCTTCCTAACTCAAACCAAAAAGAAAATCTTCCCTTACCTGTACCTCCTGTAGTGTTAGGAGTGGCCCCCACAGATGCCCTTACTCCTTTCCATCTTCCCTATCCTCATCATCACCCCATAACATCCCGTGTTTACTAGTTTTAGGCCCAATTCATCCACCACTTGCAATGAAATTGTGGGTTCCCCCACTATCTATCAGCGCTACCACAGTCATTCCCTATTTATACCCCCTACCTTCATGGTGTGGTTTGGAGTTAACCCCACCACTGAGTTCAAGGATACCTATGCCACATTTAAATGTAAATGGGTTATTTCCTCTATGACCCATCCACCTAATCGCCGCTCTCCTCTTCCCCTTCCTAGACCAACAAAACTTGAAGGGTTCGATCCTTGCACTTATGTCCAGGTGCAAATCTCTCATCACACCTGAAGCATAACCTTTTTGCCCGCTTATCCCATACCTCCGCTTCTGTGAGGTGCATGAAATTGCCTCCAGGATGAACTCCAGTACTCTTCTCCCTCGGTGCTTATCTTTGAAATGATACCGTCTGGGTCCTTAGTGACAAGGTCGTGGAGGTATTCCTATAAGTGTCTCCCATGGTATTGCTTCTATTGGTCTTTTCCCTCTGATATTTCTCTTACACCCATTGTGCTAGTTCCATCATCTCCCTCAACCACATTACCCTCAACACCCTGAGTTCTGCACGTATGTTTTACTTTAGGCCCTTCATGAAATTCCCCTCCAATCCTTCCTCAGAAATTCCCCTCAACCTACCCGATAGCAACCCAAATTTCTCACGGTACTCCATGATTGTTCCCTCTAGGGTCAAGGCATAAAATTGCTCTTGAGGGTCTCCTTCCCGAATGGCTCGAAAACGTTCCAACAATCCCTCTTTAAGTTCTCCCCATCAATGGAGCGGGTACCTCACCTCTCTCCACCGATAACAAGCTAAGGCTTTGCCCTCCAAACATAGCCCCGCTGCAATGAGCTTTTCCCCTTTTGTAAGTCCATTGATAGCAAAGTAACGCTCCACCTAATACACCCATCTTTAAACATCTTTCCCTTCAAAAATATCTTCACCCTAACATTACCACCCCAATTTCCTCTCCCACTATTGCAACCCCCCCCCCCCCCCCCCCGGTGTATCGTGGGTTGGAATCCCATCTATCTTTCGTCTGTCCCCCATAGTGGTCGGTCACCCCACCACCTCCGCCACGAAACTCCCTTCCTATTGTCGCCCATTTGAAAATCCTATTCCACCCCTTATCGGAGCCCTAGGAGGTAGTTCTTGCTGAGAAAAAAACTCCTCATCGAACGAAATCCCAATCGATTTTGGATTGGGGTTAGCAATTGGAATCACAGGTGGAGTTTTTGTTTGCAACTCCAAGATCCTTCTTAACATCTCCTCCACCCTCCAAATCGGTTTTCCATACAGTTTTCTATAGATGAAAGCCTTTCTTCCATGGTAGCAAGCTTCTCCTTTACTCCGATTTTGAATTGCTCCATCTCATTTTCCAATGCCTCCACCTTCTTTGCTGCCATTAACGGATCTAAGTTTCAAACCGCAAAAAAATCAACAAAAAACATCAACTAAAGTCTTCAAACCACAAAAATCAGCTTACTGGAGGAGATATGCAGCAAAAATCTACGAGGAGAACGAAGATTTTGGTCTAGGACAACACTCTAATACCAATTTGATACGCCTTGAAAACAAAAACAACAAACAACAAGTAGAAAATTGCATGAAAGTAAAAACAATGGCTGATTTTTGTATTTTCTCTCAATAAACAAAATAAGATACAAGTGATCTACTATTCGAGAGGTAGATCGGCTGTCCTACAAACCCAAGATGCCGCTAGGGAGCTCTCTAAATTAAACTATAGCAAACACCAATAACCTCATCCCATAACCCTAGACACACTCTCTCTTAAATAGCCCTATTACATAATAAAATTAATTAAAAAATTCCAAAACAGAATAAACATAATTTAGGAAACCTTCCTAAATAATTAAGGGGCTGTTTGGTTGCCTGAAAAAAAAATGCAGTGTAAAGTAAATGCAATGTAAAGTAAATGTAGTGCATTCCGAATACTTTCAGACTGTTTGGTTGTCTGCAAAATAAATGCAGGAGAATTGTTTCCCTTGTTTGGTTAGGTATATCCAGAGTAAAATAAAATCGGTGTATTTGTAAAAAATTAGGATTAATACAATAGAAAATATTTAGCCTCCAACCCAGAACTTTATAACACATAATAGCATCCTCCACAAAGAATAGAACAAGCACCATCCAACTATCGGTTAAGCAGCTATGAAACTCAACAACAATCCCATAGTCCATGATGACATAGACATAGGAATCCAAGATAAACAGAATATATAAAAGGTAATATCCAAATTAGAATAGATAGCCATAGCTCCAGGAAGAGAGCAGCAGAACAAAATCCCCACCTGATCCTCTTAAATAATATTTAAAGGTTACGAAGGATTATGTATGCATTGAATCTTAAAGTTTAGCTAAAAAATCAAATCATATTTATTCCAAATCTTATCAAAGATTTTTCTGGATTTAAAATGAATTTGAAATTAAACTTGCATATGAGAATCATGATAAATTAAGTTCCACACATCTTGATAAAAACATCCCCAATAAAATGGAAATCTGTAACAGAAGGTGCCAAAATAAGAAGCAAAGTTAATGCACCAAACTAGAAGAGGAAATAGCTTTGTCCAACGCCGAAGAAATTTATATTTCTAACATAGCTCCAGCACTGTCTTTTTGTGGAATCCTAAAAGATGCATGGGACATCAACATATAGCTATGGTTCCAAGCAATTCAATGAACAAGCATTTTCTTGAGTTGTCATTTATTCGGCTTCAGTCAAGTATCCTATCCGTCATATGGTGGGATCCTCTACGTTTTAACCTATTATGCATTATAAGTAATAATGGCAATGGATTTATGTACTTAGAGTTAAGTGTATTACCCCTGTCGCACATTATAACACATATTAGTCACCACTGACTTCCAGATTACCAAGTGCAATGCTATATAAAACATTATGAAATGAACTTTCTATCTTGTTCTTCAAGCCAACTGGCAAAAGAAAAAATTTTCTTAAGAACAACTAAAAGTTAAGCAAGTAGCATCAGGAAAATGCAAGTGTAGAAATAATCAAGTCATTATGGATTAACCCGATGTACAGTTGGTGCTACATAATTCAATAACTATTATACCATAGAAAAAGTATCTGTTTTTAGGATGGACTTGGTTCAATAACTATTATACCATAGAAAAATTTAAGAACGAATAGCAACAATGTAGCTGAGCCACCAAGGTAGCTCTAGCAAAATGCAATTCCATTACAATGTGATTTGAATGGCTATTGGTTGAACATAGAGAAGATCTTAGAGAAATCAATTTTACATTTGCTTCAGCAGCAGGATTAACATTGTCGGCAGCTAAAAAAGCCCCTCCAAGTACACCCTGTTTGTCAATTTCCCGTGAGTTTAAGGGACATCCGTACTATAAGATACATCTTCTTGAGAAAAAGTTATTAACTAATACTGTATTACAGGTAGCTGATCCAAACGCTGATCACCGGTGCTGGGGGAGACCTGAGGACATGGACACCCCTCGCAACATCTACAAGGTGACGAATCAGAACCCAGGCTCAGATGTTGCGGCTGAAACAGCAGCGGCGTTGGCCGCGGCATCCATCGCTTTTCAGCACTCGGATCCTTCGTACTCGTCCAGACTTCTGCAAACTGCCAAAAAAGTAACATACTTGGTCTCAACTAATTAGCACTTGGACTTGTCATTTGTGATCCAGTTTCTTAAAAACCTTCGTTTGCTTTGCTTCAGGTGTTTGATTTTGCGGACAGATTCAGAGGATCTTACAGTGATTCTCTTAGCTCGGTGGTGTGCCCCTTCTACTGCTCATACTTTGGATACCAAGTAAGCGGCCAACCAATATAAAGAGTCTTTCGTAAATCTTAGGCTTTTCTTCATGTTTGAACAATGTTCAAGAGTGGATCGATGGATATCTACCAAATCAAAAATCATAAACTTGAATAAAACCGTAAATAAGAATCGTCAGATGCTATTTCTGATATAAGATTTTAGGTGAGGTTGCCATGAGTTTCCTAGGGTATTTCCTTTCGATGTCCTGGCACCGATGGCTCCTTCAGTTCACTATGCTCGAGAGTTGAGATTTCTTAGGTGAAATCACAGTCCACAATGATGGTTCCAAACAGACAAAAATGCAAAACCAAATCTCACGGTAAATCATAGCTGCGGTTGACGGAAAATTCCCTCTTTTCGTGGTAAATCCCGGATTTACGAAATCCTTTGGTTCGGCGGATTTACGGGAATTAGCCGAAGAAGCTTGCGAAAGGGAGAAAGTTACCTTCACAGCAAGCGAGCTCCCGTTGTTGCTTCCGATCAAAAAATGTCGTAACTTCCGCTCAAACAGGAAGGGAACGTTGTCGAAGGACCGAAGCCGAACAGCCACGAAGCAGAGCGCGTGGGAAGAAGGGAGAAGAAGTTTATAAGCTTCGAAACATCGCGCAAGCCTCGTTCACCATTTTTCGCACGAGAGGATTTCTAACCCGCTCAATTTGAGCGGGTTTCGAAGTCGCAGGAAAGGCGGCCTGTAATACTCCGCGGATGCTTCGGAGGACTCCCGTTCGTTCCGCTCAAATTCAACCAAACGACTTAATTTATCAAATACACGTATTTATATTATTTTACACTCCTAATTCTGCATACCAAACAGCCCCTAAATATGATTTAGGAAACCTTCCTAAACAATTAAACATAATTTATGAAACATTCCTAAATAATTAAATATGATTTAAGAAACCTTCCTAAATAATTAAACATAATTTAAGAAACATTCCTAAACAACTAAACATAATTTAAGAAACCTTCCTAAACAATTAAACATAATTTAGAAACCCTATGAACAATATTTAAAGCGTGCAATATTCATAACAATTAAACAAACCCTTACTTTTACCTCCTAGCCACCCCCTCCTCATTCAAATTCGGCCTTGGACCCACCTGAAAGGGGGCAGGATTCCCCCTTGTTCGCCTAGCTTCCGTGCCTGGCGTGGACCCTGGCTGGTCCAGGGTGGACCGGCACTTCTATGACCGATCCAGGAAGGACCGGTCTATCACTTACCTTGTCAGGCCTTTCGCTTTTACTTGTGTGAGACTATATAACTTATCTCAATTACTTTTATAAACATTCTAATATTCATCACCTACATCTGTAGTATCATTCTGTAACATCACATTTCAGCAAGTACTGTTTATCAAATAATTCAAATAACAATTATCTCAATTATACCAATAATAAATTACAATAATTGTTATCACAATTACATTAAATATTATAAAAATGCTCCCATTACCTACACTACATGTTGAGTATCTGACCTCGTCCTTTAGGGTAGTCGGGTGAATTTATTCTCCTACCGTGCCCCAGCTTTCTTTCCTCTTATTTGAATGCATGTTTGAAAAATAAATAATGATGCTTTAGGTAGTTTATAAGAGGAAAGAAAATTGGGGTACGGTAGGAGAATGAATTCACCCGACTACCCTAAAAGATGAGGTGAGATACTCAACCTATAGTATAGGTAATTGAAGCATTTTGATAATACTTAATGTAACTGTGGTAACAATTATTTAATATTAAGCATGTAATTTATTACTAGTGTAATTGAGATAATTGTTATTTGAATTATTTGATAAACACTACTTGTTAAAATGTGATGTTACAGAATGATACTATAGATGTATGTGATAAATATCAAAATGTTTATAAAAAGTCATTGAGATAAGTCATATATGGGGGATAGACCCGTACAAGTCAAGACCAAAAGCTTGACAAGGTAAGCCTTAGTCTCTCTCATATCTAAAAGTTGAAAATTCGAACCTAACCTTAAATGAGATAGCTATCCTCAATTCTAAAAGTTGGGAATGCGGACCCAACCTTGAATTAGAGAGCTGTAAATATGCAAAAGCATATAGTCATCATATAACTTGCCTAAAATATTGGGAAGTAAACAGAACATGAAATATGAAGAGTAGCAAACACATAAAATAACTAGTATTGTTATGCATTTCTTTCTTACAGGTCATGATCTTATAGAAATTCCAAGATTTTTATAATTGACTGTAAATATTATATTTCTTATTTCTTATAATATGCTTATGTATTTCATTGAACTATGCTCATTACCAGTGATTGTACTACAGGAAAGTGGAAGGAGCCCATGAGGCTCTAGTTAGGAGGTTGACTGCACTTTTGTATATATAAGTTTTTGATGTGCATAAAAGCCAGTGTAGGAAACTATACAGACAAATTTTTGGGTATGTAATTGTTATTTAAAAGTTTAAAAAAACTCTATATTTCCTTGATGTATTATGTATATGCTTCCAAATAAAAAATTGGTAGATAAATTGTTAAAATTGAACATTGCCTTATGACAGGATAGTCTGGATAGGCTACTTCCTACTCAATTGATTTTGATAGAAGTATTTCAGTATGAGTGTTAGTAAGAAATATATCTCCCCAAATTCTCCTCTGTTACACTCCAAGTTGACTGATAGGGGAATAAAAATGAGATGTGACACCAGCTCACCTTACAATTCACTTGTAGTGCAGATGCCAAAGAAAGACAAAGTATAGCTAATGCTCAGTAACTATCGTGCACTAAACAAGATCACAATCAATATTCATTATCTCCTACTAAGGATTGAAGAATTGATTGATAACCTAAAGAAAGCTAGTCATATGCCTCGCCAAAATGGATATGAAGTGTAGCTACCATCAGACTCCTGTTTGGAAGGAAACTTCGAAGATAGCTTTTAAGACCAAACATGGCATGTTCAAATGGTGAGTGATATCATTCAGGACTAAATGCACTAATAATATTCCTGTGATTAATTGACGAAGTTTTGTAGGCCTACTTAGATTAGTTGTCATCATTCACCTCAACGATATTCTAGTCAATATAGCAACAGGTAAGAAGACCATATGCAAAAACGGGTGAAGATCCTGAGATTTTTGCAAAAGGCTCAACTAATGCTAAATATCAACAAATTCATATTCGGTTTCCATAATTGGGTCTATTTAGGCTTTGTTGTGAGCAATAGTACGTTTCAAATTGACTATGAGAAGGTCGTACACATCGAAAATTGGTCTAGGTTACACATAGTTTCAGAAGTATTAAGTTTTATAGGAGTCTTACAATTTGTGTAAAAGCTTATTTACCACGTCTTAATGTTCGAAGCTTCTCTACATGTTCTTAGATGTGTTGGCGGCCCATTCCAATGGAGTGAAGGGGATAAAATACACCTAATTGCAAAACATGAAAATCACCAAAATGTCGATGCTTTCACTTTCTAACCAGCAACGTTCATTTGAAATGTAAACAGATGCTTCTACACATGTTATTGGTGTGGTCCACAATTAAAATGACTGACTAGTGGCTTAACATTTAAAGATGCTACATCGAGCACTATAACTATAGCACTTATAACAAGGAACTTTGTCTTGCTACATGAAGTACTAGAGACATTATCTATTAAGAGAGGACAGTATTTTGTACATAGACTATCAATCATTGTAGTACCTTCAAATGTAATCCAAGTTGCAACAAATTCAACATATGAAGTTAATGAAAATTTACAACAATTGAACTTGGTGATTAAGTACAAGAAACGTGGGCAGAATACGATAGCTAAGATGTTGTGTCAATGTAGGTCCTACCAATACACCATGAGGAGTACAGTGCATTATATGTAGCAGATCCAAACTTCTAGCAAGCTTGAATGGTTTGCAGAAAGGCTGGATGGTTTGCAGAAAGTCTAAATAGTTGTAAGAAGGCCACACCCAACCTCTTATATGCTCCAACAATCTCCATAAGCTCTTGGTCAGGTTAGACAGTCACTTGGGACCCATGGCCAACCTTCATTTGGGCATGCAAAACAAACTACAAGCCACAATCAAACCTAACAGCGATCATATAGCAGCTGGGAAGAACTTTTATATCACAGGGAATAGCCGTGCATGCCCCCGAAACAGTAATCGACTAAGCTAAAGATAAGATGCATATACATCCAGTACGTAAAGTGACGCTTACTTCGTTGCACATTGAAGCTTTCTGATGAAAAGGTGAGGCTCGTGCATGCCCTTACCCCATACCTTGACGAACATGGGAGTCCATCTATATGGATTTCTTCATTTGATACTGTGCCAGAAAGCTATCACGTATGAGGAGGCACCGAAGTTGTTATTTCCACATGTTCAAAGGTATTATGTGTTGCCTCCCTCAATTATTGTAAATTGGGACAGGCAATTCATTAGCAACTTTTAAAAATCCTTACAGGGCTTGATAGACACCAAGCTGCAGCAAAGCACCATCTTCATCCACAAAGTAATGGACAAATGGAGGTGGTGAATCAAACGATAGTATGAATGTTGAGGATATATAATTCATGGCATCAAAAGACTTGGTATGAACAAATTTCTTAAAAGTAGTTTGACTTCAACCACGCTATGCATTGATTGATAGCAAAATCCCCATTTTTGGTGTGTTCAGAATATCTGCTACAAGGCCCTCTTGGCCTATAGTTTTTCATTAGTACAAAAGAGGATGGCGGCAGTAAAGAGTAGGGATTATGTCGAGCATAGCAATTCATAGAAAGTATCAAGAAGATTCACCAAGTTATGGAGAATCTAAAGACATCACAAGAAATATATAAAATGTGGCATAACAACATAGGACGTTAGGACTGACAGCACATTCCAAGAAGAAGATTTAGTTTGGTTGCCCTTAGGGAAGGACAAATTGATACAAATAGCTCTAGATATTCAGAAGATTGATCATAATACTATTTTATTAGATTTGCCTTCTGATATGAGTTATTCCCTCACATATTATGAGGGCATGAATTTGTTGCGCTTTGAATATTAGACGACATTAGCATAGTAGATTGATTCCTACAATTAAAGATCTTAATATCAACCTTGAAGGTCCAATGCACAAAGGTTGCATTGAGGACATGAAGAGCACTTCGGTTGATGGAGGGTCAAATGAGATCTACAAGATTGCAAAGAAAGAGCACATCTCCAAAACACAACATTTCTAGCATTTTCTTTCCAAATTCCTCTATCAAACTCTGCCATATCCTGATTAACAAGCATTAGGTTATAAAAACTGCATTGCTTGGATGTAAACTACCCATTGCATCATTAAATGAAATTTTGGGCATTTTATTTTTTATTCTAGAGTCTTTGGGCACATATCTAAACTCAAACAGCATTCATGTCCACTAAAGTGTTAAAAAAATTGTGATTATTTGTTAAATCCCAACCTTCCCTTGGCCATTGATCCCACGACAAGCATGGGACTTCGTGGGAGGCTCACCTGGATCACGCCAATCTCCTTCCCTATTTGGGTGGCTGATTTAGGAAGGATTATGTTGGAGCAATTATGCATAATTTTGTAGTTATTTATTTTTTTATTAAGATATCTTGTATAGATCTATAAAAAGAAATAATTTTGTTTAATAAAATTAAATCTTTTCCCACACTAGTTCTCTGAATTTAACATGGTATCAGAGTCTTCATTGTCGCTATCAGAATTCTAATTTTTTTTGCAGCTATGCCTTCATTGCCTTCATTGTCGGCCTTCCCTTGAGAAACAAGAGAAAGAGAGAGAAACCAAGAGGGCAACGGGGGAGAGACCGAGGGGGCGAAGGGGGAGAAACCGAGCATCCAGATCCCTGCATGCGTCAGGCCGAATGAGGGAGCAAGAAGGATAGAAGCGGCTCCCTCTGTACGTAAAGCCGAGCGAACCTGCGTCTGTCCAGACCGAGCAAGAGAGCAGAGAGCAAAAGGAGCTGAGAAGACTTTCGTTCGTGCTTCCATACTCCCTATGTAATCGAGAAAGGAGCGGCGTTCCTCTTGGTCACCTACTTCATGCGTCTCTTCCAGGAAGAAAAGCGGAGAGGTACGAGCAGGAACCCTTGTGCGTGCAAAGGAGGCCCAGCCTCTGTGCATGCATTCTTGCCTACGCGGAAGAGGAACCGAGCATCGGGAGGAGTCATACAGGAGTTTTTCTGCGTGCGTGCCTGGGAAGAGCTGAACGCTTGGATCAATGATCTTGTGTGCGCCTGCAAGGGACCGAGAGCTTGGAGCCTTTATTGGCGTACTTGCGGCCTCCCTTGTGCACATCTGTGTAAATGTCACATGATGATTTAGTGCTGCAAGATGGGGTCAAAGACATAGGGAATAAGCTAGCGTCTCCTCCATCCGATTACAACAACTTCTGCTACTTCTTGATAAAGCTAAAAATTTATTGTAAGGAATGGAGCAATCTCCATGGTGTTCAGCCTGCTATGAATGCATTGATTGTCAAGGATCTTGTGGGCACTCAGACATAGATGTGAAAGTTTTCATTGCATCTTGTCTTAGTGAAATAATAAGAATAACAGCACCAGATGCTCCATATGATGATGATACAATGAAGGAGATATTTGGGCTGATTATTTGAGCTTTCAAAATTTTGGATGAGATGTCAAACCTATCATTTCTGAAGAGAGCTTCAATACTTGAAACTATTGCAAAAGTCCGATCCTGTGTTTTGATTTTAAATCTTAATTGTGATGATTTGATATTGAAAATATTCCACCATTTCCTAAAGACAATAAGGTCAAAGCATTCTGATACTATCTTCTCCTCAATGGAGACTGTCATGACACTTATTTTGAAGGAGACTAAAAGTATTTCTGCATAGATTGTTTCATTTCTATTGAATTATGTGAAAGTTGTTGAAAAGAATATTCTGCACACAGTCAAGAAGCTAGCTGAGAAAGTGTTTGTTAACTGTTTATTGAAGCTAAAGCCTTATTTGGTCAAATTATTGAATGGCAATGGTGCTCTGTTAAGTGATTACAACAAAATTATTGCTATTATATTTTAGGGGAAACCTGACACTTCGATACAGAATGAAATGAATGCTTTTGGTGAAAATCAACAAGCTGACCATAAATTATCTAAGTGATTCTTTCTGACGACTCGCCTCACGGTTCTGTACAACAAGAAGGTGAAATTTTCATCCTGAAAAATATGTTGGTGCTGTAGACAGATCTTCCAAACTGGTGATGAGTAATGATCTTTTTAGAATACGAATGGTGATTCCATGGCTGCAAAGCAAAAGGCTGAATTTTGCCATCATAGGGGTAAATCTAGAGTTAACACTAAACATAGCTTGGATTCAGGTATAGCAAAGCCTGATAGAAGGTCAAATTTAAGTTCTCGCAGAGGAAGAAATGCTTCATTGCAATTGTCAATTAGCAATGATCATTATAGAGTTGGTGATAAGAAAAAAGCTCGGATAATTCTGGCAGAAGAAAGGGCAACAATAAAGAAATTGAGATCTCTCAGGCCGATGGCCTCTCTAAGGAAGTGGGATCAGCAATGTGCTCAAAAATTGAAAATAAGAATGGGCTTGAACCTGCTTTAGACTCACCTAATGTGGCTGCAACTTCTGTTTGTTTGCATAGCCCAAATGATCACGATGGAAATTGATCAAGAAGGTATCGGCCCTCTCAATCATCTGACAAAAGAAATGTTGTTGGCAAAGCTGCCTTAGGTGGCTTATGTAGTGTTGGGCATAATGAATTTTTGTTTAGCAAACAGGTGACAAGTCTTGAATTACCCATAAGAGAATTGATTTCAAACAAGTCAGAGACCCTTGGTAAATTGGAAAGAAAGCAGATAATAGGCTCTACCAAATAATCAAGTTCAGGTAGTGCTAAACGTAATGCTAAGGATAGCAAATCTACACCAACTGCAACAAGTGATTCTGACAAAAAGATTCCAAGTAATAGAGGTAGAAATGGATCTCAAAGAAAAGTTAGAGTGAGATTCTTAGAAAACAAGTAAACTTTTGGCACTAAGAAGCAAAAAGGAGTTAAGCATGCAGAGGTTGAAGACAAACAATTGAAATTATAGGAATTTCTCTCCTCTCAAAAGTCTACAGTTAAAGATTTGGTTAAAGATCATAACCATGTTAAAGATATCAGTAAAACAAAATCAAGATGGAAGGGTGCTCAAGGCGTACAAGAGACTTCTGTACCACGGAAGCATAGGAAAAGCTTGGATGACATAACTGTTGGTTCAAATATATAAATTTGGTGGGCAAATGATCAAAGGTTTTATAATGGCATTATTAATTTTGATCAAAGTACAAGAATGCATAAAATTCTATATGATGATGGCGATGTAGAGGTGATGCTCCTAAAGAAAGAGCCATGGAAGTTTATTGAAGGTGAAACCAAGATGCATGGGGTGCAGGAAAAGGATGAAACCAATGTTGTAGAAATTCTTACTAGGGACTTGATAACTCTTTGATAACTCTACCTTTCAGAGATTAATTATCAAGCTAGGAATGATAGATCTGTATACCCCAGCTTGAGGGAGAGTGTTAAATCCCAACCTTCCCTTGGTTCTAAATCCAACGGCCAACATGGGGATCCATGGGAGGCTCACCTGGATCACACCGATGTCCTCCCTATTTTGGTGGCTGATTTAGGAAGGATTATATTAAGGCAATTATGCATAATTTTGTAGTTATTTATTTCTTTATTAAGATATCTTATATATATCTATAAATTGGGATAGTTTTGTGTAATAAAATTAAAATTTTTCCCTCACCAATTCTCTGAATTTAACATTATTCAATCTTTCTATCATTTTCTTAATGTAGGTCTTTTGAGATTGTGATAACAATCTCTTGAACTTATACATATTTACTTTTACACCAAGGATGTGGTTGGCTTCAGCCTTATCATTCATCCTAAATTTTAGGAACAACCACCTCTTAGTTAATTTAATTAGCATCTTAGTGATTAAATTATAAGCATTGTTCTATACCATTAGTAGCATGCATTGAGGTCGTTATTTAAAATTGCAAATATGACCTACGATAGCTCATTGAAATTTGATGTCTAACTTCCTTGAAATATGTTTTAGGTTATATATGTGTTGACCTCAACCTATGCTCCGAAAAGTAATGCAAGCAAAAGCGACAGCTACTGACGACCATTGGCAAAAAGCACACCGCTCGGAATAAAAATTGGAGTCTCAACCATGCATAATTTTGCTTAAATGTAGTTCAAGTGCAAACATGGATTATACCAATTGACTCGAAATGTCCAATTTATCAAAGAACAATCGCTCATGTGCGACTTGATCGAAAGTGACAATAAAGACGATGGTTAGTAGGCGTTGCGCTGCACAGAACTTCCCGAATGACTTCTGATAGTTAAACAAACGACATCAATGTGTTCAGGATAGAATTTACCTAAGGGAGGCCTCTCATAGTCAAGCAAAGCCGGTCGAAATCAGCGGACTATGGACAATACGTTGCACGATGTCGCTCAAACGTTGCTCGTTCACGAAACAGACTTCGCATTTGCATCCAAAATATTGAAATTAACCGAAAATGACTATAATATTGCATGGCATTTCTGCAAATTGCAAGGGGTGAAATTCGTTGTGACTTGTGCGCTAGTTGACAGCATGCAAATCAAGACACAAAAGAGGAGAAAATTGCACAAGAGGTGATGAAAAGCTCTTTTGTTTATTTCAAATATTATTTTAATTATATTTTATAATATATATATATATATATATATATATATATATATATATATATATATATATATATATATATTCATTCATTTATTTATTTATTTATTTAATATATTTAAATAAATTAAAAGAAAACCTAATATATTACTCCGATAAAATACCTCTGTTGAACTCGCCTTACCCGCTTGCGACTTCCTCATCTAGCCGCCCAAATACCTACCTGTTATCCTGCATTAGCTTCCTGACTCAGACAAAAAATATATCCTACACTATCTACTATACACACAAGACAAGCTCTCCCTCATACATCTTATCCTCATATGAGCAAAACCAACCCCATCTCTCCCTATGGTAGTTTCTCCTCTTCTACTCGAGCAATACAGTGGTCCTAACTGCTCTTCCAACCAACACAAGCATTAGCATCCCCTTGCACCTGAAACTCCTCCCTTTATTACACACCCCAACTGCTAGCTCCCCCTCCGTCCCTCCCTATTTGAATAGCTATGGCGCCACAAACACTCAACCGAGCCCCTCCTGTCTTTAGCACAAAAACACCTGCTCTAGCTCCCTCACTCCTCAAACATACATACTCAACCGTATTACCTATTCAAACTCCCCTTCATGCAATACTTCCTCTGCCTTTTCTCAACACACACTCGTTCTCTCACGTTCGTCTCACACAATTGAACTCACATCTTTGCCCAACTAACCTATGCCTCCCTCCACTTCCTCTAATCATTCAACTCCCTACCTAACTCCTCTTTCAAGCCAAAGAAAGTACTTCCTACCTCCAATCAAAACCCCTAGCCCTCTTCCCCTCCTATATCAGAATCCCAACAACCCTTCCTCTCCTGCAACAGTCACGCTAATCTCAACCATGACACTAGGCCGTAGCTCAACACAAACAGCACCATCGTTCCTCTCATGTGAACATGTTCGTGTCATCCCCTCACATGAATCCCCCTCCCAGCAACAACTCTCCAATCCAACCCACCTACAACTAGGCCAACCGCATTCGTTTTCTCCTCTAGTAGCTGAATCAAAGACCCACAACTTCTGATTCCCTTTACTCTCTACACACATCCAAACCGAGCATAGTCAAGCCATGGACCTGCATTCACTTAAGCTAGCTCCACTAAGCCCCTTTAGCCCATACCTACACCTCTCCCTACACAAACCTACATCTATCTCTCTCTAAAAAAAAAGAGTTTCTTTCTCATCCTCTCCACTCTCTATTATTATTATTATTATTATTATTATTATTAGTAAAAAAAGAAAATAGCAACATCAAAAAGCAAAAAAAAAGTGAGAGAAATTGGGTGCTCGATTCTTTGTCAAAAAACTCGTCATCATTACTCGCGCAGATATAATTTTAAAAATCTCCAAATAAGTAATTATCCGCTTCTCAAAAAGCGTGGCGCAAAAACTTGTGAAATTAAGTACTTGTATGCTTCTGATAAGCGTGATAGAAAAAAACTGCAAATCTAAGTACATGTCTGTTTCTGATAAGCATTATAGGGAAGTTCGTTTTGGCTTGTGCAGGTGACAAGACCACATATGTTTCTGATAAGTGTGTTGGAGAAAAAGACCTCTAGCCACGGTGTCACCCAACACCGACTGTCCCACTTCTCATAAGAGTGGCAGGAGAGTCTTAGATCTCCCAAAATTTATCCTACACGAGAGAGAGACTGAAAGGCTGCTGAATTTCAGACAAAGTGTATTTAAAGGGAACAAAACTTAATAATATATCTAAAATACAAATCCCAGAGAACTTGCTCAGCGAACAAAAATGTAATGAAAGAATAAATCAAAACCTTGTTATTTATAAAAGAAAATAATAATTCGTGAGCCCTGCCTACATTTATAAAACTTATGTATAGACAAAATTTTCAATTATCAAAAGATAGAGATAGAAACAGTGGATCTTACTTGTGCATATAACATCTATGTACTGACGAAATCCATAGTTATCAGAAAATGATGATAGATCTCGTGGGCTCAATCTATTTTAAAATAACTCATATAAAGATAAATTCTATTTTATTTAAAAATTAAAAGAATCTAAAAACATAATCTACTTTGTATTTTACGTTACCGGATTCGCAACACTTGTGCAAGCGAACATAAGGCATACTCTAAGTATCAATAAAAATTTGCGCTTACTACAACGATTATCACACGCGCAAAAAAATTAATTTAAATATTTTAATATCCCCCATGCATTAAAATATATATTTTAAAAACTTAAGCGTATTGCCTCGACAAGCATGCCACTACATCGAGAAGTATGCAGCAGCCTCAAGGAGCATGCAAAAGCCATGAAAAGTGTGCTACCACCTCAAGAAGCCACAAGCCAGCAAGGCACATTGTCTCAAGAAGTGTATACGGCATGCAAATAATTTAAAAGCGAACAAACATATTATGCAAATGCACCAAAATATGTGCAAGTTCATTATGTAAACACGCTGATATATGTGCCATTACATCGAGAGCATGCATATGCATTATATAAATCTAGTGAAAAGCGTACAAATGCATAAAACAAATGCACCAAAAATTATATACATTAATTTAAAAATGAAAACTAACCACCCGCATGTGTTCCAACCGTCGTATATAACTCCTAATCTTAAGGTCCGAGAATATTATGCGGGTTAAATTTTAGTATGGTACTTCTCCTTGAAAGGACTAGAGTTGACACGACTTAGATTAACAAACGAACACCTGACCATGAATCTACCGTGATATTTAATTTTAAAGTTCACATTAGGCCTTCAAAGGCTATTTAAATGAAAATCATCACAAAAATATAAACTCTCGATAATTAGCAATCATATCATGACTCACAATATTAGTCATCAAACTCGATCCTCTGTTGGCAGGTAAGTAGAGTCGGCAAGATTTAAATGACTTAAGATATTTCATACATCATCCCTGATGATGGCAATGTTAAAAGTTAATCTCAGCTGGAGGGGAATCTATTTTTCAAATGCCTCCTAATACTCCCGATAAATACATGATTTAAGTGTTCGCTTATTAATCCAAGTCATGTCAATACCAATACTTTCCAAAAAGAGAATCAGACTTGAAATTTAACCTGCACAACATTCTCAAATATTAAGATTAGAAGTTATATGCGACAATCAGAGCACACGCGGGTGATTAGTTTTTATTTTTAAATTAACGTGCATATTTTTTTAAACATTTGCACGCTTTTTCAATACATTTGCATGATGCATGCTCTCAACATATTGACATATATATCGATGTGTTTACACAATATACTTGCACACATTTTGATGCATTTGCATAATATATTCATACACTTTTAATTTATTTAAACACCCTTCAAATATTGACACACTTCTCGAGACAACATATTTTGCTGGCTTTATTGCATACTTCTCGAGGCAGAGACACACTTCTAAGGGCGATAGCACACTTCTCAAGGCTTTCGTATGCTCCATGATGCTACTACATGCTTCTCAAAGCAATGGCACGTTTCTCGAGATAATGTACTTAGGTTTAGAAAATTATATTTTAATGCATAAGGGAGGATATTAAAATATTTAAATTTAATTTTTTGTGCATGTGATCATTGTTGGAGTGCGTGCAAATTTTCATTGGGACTTAGAGTACGCCTCTGTTCATTTACACAAGTGTTACGGATCAAGTGGTATAAAATACAAATTAGATTCTATTTACATATTGTTTTAACTTTCAAATAAAATAAAATTTATCTCTATATGAATTATTTTAAAGATAAGCAGATCCTATAAGATTTATCATCATTTTCTAATAATTGTGAATTTCATCAATACATAGGTTTTATAAGCACAAATATGATCCATTATTTTTATCTCTTATCATCTAATAATTGAAATCTTTGTATATACATAGGTTTTATAAATATAGGTAAGACTAACGAGTTATTATTTTTCTTCTATAAATAGCAAGGGTTCGGTTCATTCTTTTCATTGCATTTTTGTTAGCTGAACAAATTCATTGACGTTTGCATTCATTTTAGTGTTGGCGGAAAAGTTATATGCTGCAAGCATACTCTTTCAAAGTTATCTCAAATCCCCAGTAAGTTTATTTGGCTTTTGCAAATTTTATTAAATTTTATTTTTATTTTAGATATATCATTAATTTTTTCCTATAAATACACTTAATTTGTATTTCCACAACCTCCTAGCATCTCTCCCATATAAGGAAAAATTTTACGAGAATTAAGGCCTTCTCTCCACGCTTACCAAAAGCAGGATGACACCGTAGTTAGGGGTCTTCCCAAACACACTTATCAGAAGCTAGTGGGGTCTAGTTACCTGAATAAGCCAAAAACGAGTTTCCCCGCCACGCTTATCAGAAGCAGACGAGTACTTAATTTCTCAGGTTTCCTCACCATATTTATCAGAAGTGGATGAGTAATTATTTGGAGATTTTTAAATTATACTTGTGAGAGCGACGGCGATGAATTTTTTGACAAGGGGTTGAGCATATAATTTCAATCACTTTTTTTATATTCACTTTTTTTCCTTTTTTGCTTTCTGATTTCACTTGTTTTTTAACTAATAATATAATAGAGGGAGAGGAGATGATGAAAAAGAACCTCAATGCTTTTAGAGAGAGATAAGTGCAAGTCTATGTAAAGAGAGGTGGGGGACCTAATTGTAAGTAGGCCGTATTGTAGAGCCATTGTGGAGAGCGGGATTCGTGTGAAAAGATGATGTGACGAGGTTCGCGTGAGAGGAACGATGGTGATATTTGTGCTAAGCTGCGGCCTAATGTCGTGGATGAGATTTGCATGACTGCTATAGGAGCAAAAGAGTTGTTGGGATTCTAATAAAGGAGGGGAAGTGGGCTAGGGGTATGATTGGAGGTAGGCAGCAGCTGCCGTTGTGTTGAAATAGGAGTTGGGTAGGGAGTTGAACGGCTCAAGAAAGTGGAGGGAGGCGCAAGTCAGCAAGGCAATCCCTCCCTCCCTCCCACCTGCCTTCGCTTGAATTGAACATGAGAGGCCTCCCATAGGTAAATTCTATGTCTGAAACACATCGGCACACTCCATTTGACGATCAAAAGTCATTCAGGCAATTTCGTGCAGCACGGTGCCCCGCCAACCATCGTCTTTATCATCAATTTCGATCAAGTCACACATGAGTGACTTTTCCTTGATAAATTGGACATCCTAAGTCCATCAATATAATTTGTTTTTGCACTTGGACAACATTTAAGCAGTATTGTACACGTTTGAGGCTCTCCAATTTTTACTCTAAGTAGCGTCTTGTCCGCCAATGGTCATCAGTCGTCGTCACTTTTGCTCGCATTAATTTTCAACGAATAGGTGGAGGTCAACAATATGAACATATGGAGATTAAATTTCTTTTTCTCATTCCCCTTGGCAATGAATTTGACAAGTTTTTCCATATAGATGCCTTTAGCATAATCATCATTTAGAAAAATAATATATCATTTTCATATTCATTTGATATAGTTGTAGAATGATCCCAAATAAAGGTACTCTGAGTAAAGGCGAAATTGTGGCATAATCTAATCCAAGTTATTATGTAAAGCCGTCAACTATCATACAAGCCTTTAAAAGACTTATCAATCCATAAAGCCTTTTCTTCAATTTGAGAACAAACATGCTCCCAACAATTTTCAAACTAGGCAACAAGTCAACCAAATCCCAAAATCATTTAACTCCCATAGACCTCCTTTTTCCTACTAGGCAGTAAGTCAACCAAATCCCCAAATCATTTAACTCTCATAGAACTCATTTATTCTACTACTATCACACCTTTTTTTTTAAATCTAACCCATATGAAATTGATAGGTAACACTTGAAGAATTCACATGAAACATATCAATATCGGAAGAAAGCAGCGAAAAGTCACCCAAAATATCCCTCCAAAACATGAAAAAGAGTAATTCTATTGTAGAAACGATGGAAACGGAAGGAAAATAACAAGAAACAAGTGATCCTCTATTCAAGAGGAGGATCTATCTCTCTAAAATCTCTAGATGCCGCCAGAGCCCAAGACGCCAAGCACCAAACAGAAAATTCAGCAATATTCAAAATGCCCTAACCCTAAACCAAAACTCTTATTTAAAGCAAAACATAAAAATAACCCAAAAGAACTAAACAGCCCCCCCTTCTCTCTTCCCTAGGCAGTGGACCCCAACCCCAAGGGGGCGGGATTTGAAGCCTGTGGCACTACAAGCTTCCGCCTATTGTATGTGATGCCCAAGGGCTGGGCCGGCTGGATCAGTCTAGGCGTATCAATACCTAGCTCCCAAAGAACCACCTTGTCCTCAAGGTGAAAAGAAGGAAATTGATGTTGCACCCTCTCGTAAGGCTCTCATGTGCATCATAATCTGGAAGATCCCCCCACTTGATCAACACCTCCTTTATCCCTCCTCCCTGGCGCACCCCTTCTAGCTCAAGGGGTTCCAATACCACTTCCAAATCTTTAGTCAATGTTGTTGGCAACTCTAAACTCGTTGTGTGATCCCCTACAGCTCTCCTCAACTACGATACATGAAACATTGGATGTATGGTGGCGGTAGGGGCAACCTCAAACAATACGCCACTGCTCCAATTTTCTCTAATATCTCATAAGGGCCAAAATATCTTGGAGCCAGCTTCTCGTTCCTCTTGTTAGCAACCATCCTCTGTCTATAAGGTCGAAGCTTCAGGAACACCATATCCCCTGCTTGAAACTGAATGTCCTTCCTGTGCTCATCCGCCTGTTTCTTCATAATCTATTGAGCCCTCAACAGATGCCTCTTCAATTCTTCCAACACCCTATCCCTCTTCTCCAAATACTCCTCTACTGAAGAAACCAGAGTACTACTATGCCCAAAATGCACCATGTGAGGTGGATTGCGTCCATACAACACTTTGAATGGGGTCATCTGAGAGGCCGAATGATATGAAGTGTTGTACCAGTACTCTGCATTGCTAACCACTTGGCCCACAGCTGAGGTGTCTCCGACACGAAGCATCGTAGGTATGTCTCCAAGCTCCTATTGACCACCTCTGTCTGCCCATCTGTCTGCAGGTGGTAGGCAATGCTCCTTTTCAGTACTGTCCCCTGTAGCCAGAAAAACTCCCTTCAAAAGTGATTGAGAAACACATTATCTCTGTCGGATACTATAGACTTTGATATCCCATGCAGCCTGACCACCTCCCTAATGAAAGTTGATGCTACTGTCACTGCCATATAGGGGTGTCGTAGGTGAATGAAATGAAATGAGCATATTTGCTCAATCTGTCTACTACAACTAAAATCACTATGAACCCTTCTAATTGGGGTAATCCATCGATGAAATCCATGGATACCTCCTCCCACACCCGATCTAATAGAGCTAAGGGCTGCAGTAATCCTCCTGGAGCCATGGCTATGTACTTATTCCTCTGAGAGACCTCATATCTGGCTACCAACTCCTCCATATCCTTGTGCATCCCCTTCCAGTACAATTCTGAGGCTAGTCTCCTGTATGTCTTCCGCACCCCTGAATGACCCCCAACAGCACTTCAATGGAACTCCTGGAACATGTGTGGAATATGGACTAATGTCCTAGGCATCACAAATCTCCCCTGGTGCAGAAGCCTTTCCCTTTCTAAAGAATAGCCCGGGTGGCTACTCCCATCCTTCAATAAATCTGTCATAATTCTCCCCAACTCCTCATCCCGTGCACTCTCCTCCTATGGCCTCTCAATCCAGCATCAATGGTATCGACATTGTTATTGTCTGTAACTCTGCCATACATCTGGACAAGGCATCCGCTGCCTTGTTCTCTATCCCCGGTCTATACTGGATTTCAAAGTCATATCCCAATAACTTTGGCAGCCGTCTCTGATGCTCCTCGGTCACAATCCTATGCTCCAACAAATACTTCAAGCTCCACTGGTCCGTCATGACAATGAAATGCAGACCTAACAAGTAGGGTCGCCACTTCTTGATAGCTAACACAATGGCCATCAGCTCCCTCTCATAAACTGACTTCAACCTGGCTCTAGCTGTCAACACCTGGCTAAAGTAGGCGATGAGTCGATGGCTCTGCATGAGTACTACTCCCAATCCATACCCTAAGGCATCTATCTCCACTATAAAAACCTGAGTGAAATCTGGTAGGGTCAAGACCGGCACGGTGGTCATGGCCTTCTTCAATCTCTCGAAAGTTGTTGTGGCCGCCTCCCCCCACAAGAAACCATCCTTCTTCAACTGTTTTATCGGTGGCCATGCAATTGTGCTATAGCCCTTGACAAACCTCCTATAGTAACCAATCAGCCCTAGAAATTCCCTCAACTCCCTGAGATTCTTAGGCAGTGATCATCCCAACATAGCCTCAATTTTGGCCTCATCCGCAGCTACACCCTCCTGAGAGACTACATGTCCCAAATACTCCACACTAGCCTGGGCAAGAATATCCCTGAGATTCTTATGCAGTGATCATCCCAACATAGCCTCAATTTTGTCCTGATCCGCAACTACACCCTCCTGAGATACTACATGTCCCAAATACTCCACATTGGCCTGGGCAAAGTAATATTTCTTCATATTGGCCCTCTACTGATGCTCCTGTAACACCTCTAAAACATTCCTCAAGTGCTCCCACTACTCTCCATCTATCCCCTGCTGTAAACTAGAATATCATCAAAATATACTAACACAAATTGCCAGAGATAAGGTCGAAAAACCTTGTTCATGAGGGACTAGAGAGTGGTTGGGGCATTAGTGAGGCCAAAAGGCATCACTAAGAATTCATAATGCCCATCATGAGTTCTGAAAGCAGTCTTCAGCACATCCTCCCTTTTCATCATAACTTCAGATCTATCTTGGTGAAAATAACTACCCCACTCAACTCACTGGGGTATAAAAATTACCTGGCATAGTTTCCTTATTCACCGCTCTGTAGTCCACACAAAATCTCCAACTCCCATCCTTTTTCTTAACCAATAGTACTAGGCTAAAAAAAGAACTCACACTAGGCCTGATAATCCTTGCTTCCAGCATCTCTCTATTAATTTCTCAATCTCATCCTTCTGAAATTGAGGATAGCAGTAGGGTCTGACACTGATAGGTGACACACCTTCCCTCAAGGTGATAGCGTGCTCCTGCACCCTTGGCGGTGGCAATCCCTGAGGTGGCTGAAAAATCTCACTAAACTGTTAAATCAATGGTTGTACTGAAAGAGGAATGTCCCCACCCTCCACCAATCTGATCCCCTCCAACCTATGTAGCTCCACCAGATAACCTTCCCCCACCTCCTATATACTCCTCGCCATGGTTTTAAGAGATACCATGGCTTTGGAAAGCCCTGCATCTCCCCTGATCACTACCCTTCTCCCTTCCACCATTAGCACCATCATCAATGCTCCCCAGTTAACCTTAGTGCCCCCTAAGGTCTGCAGCCACTTCATCCTCAGGATGACATCAATGCTCCCCAACTCTACAACAACAACAATAACAAGCCTTTGTCCCACTACGTGGGGTCGGCAACATGAATCCTTTTTCTCCATTGTGTCCGGTTCAAAGTCAAATTCTCGTTTAAATCTAATAGAGAAAGATCATTTCTAATATTTTCTAACCAAGTCTTTTTAGGTCTACCTCTACCTTTCTTAACATAAGTCAAATCTAATACCTCTACTTTCCTAACTGGGTCATCGGAAGGCCGCCGTTTTATGTGACCAAACCATCTAAGGCGACTCTCTCTAATCTTATCCTCCACTGGAGCTACTCCAACCTTTTCACGTATATGCTCATTTCGTATCCTGTCTCTAAGAGTAAATCCACTCATCCACCTAAGCATCCTCATCTCCGCAACACATAACTTAGTATTATGCTTCTCTTTTAATGGCCAACATTCTGCACCATAAAGCATTGCAGGTCTCACCACCATCTTATAGAATTTTCCCTTAAGTTTAAGGGGGACTTTTCTATCACACAACAAGCCCGATGCATTCCTCCACTTCAACCATCCAACTTGAATTCTACTGATAACATCCCCATCTATTTCACCATCACTCTGAACAATAGATCCAAGATATCTAAAACGTGTACTCTTATTAATGACTTGATCGCCCAAAGTCACAATCCCCTCAATGCTCTCCAACTCTAATGGGAGAAAATCCTCCCTCACCTAAACCCCTTATA
This sequence comes from Dendrobium chrysotoxum, assembly GCA_019925795.1. NCBI lineage: Eukaryota > Viridiplantae > Streptophyta > Magnoliopsida > Asparagales > Orchidaceae > Dendrobium > Dendrobium chrysotoxum. Next base: position 72,818,965 of record CM034315.1, read on the forward strand.
TAGTCAACACTACTCTCCGACAAATCCCCTAGCCTGTCTCCACCTTCCCTGTACCCATCATCAGTCCATAACACCCTGTATCCACCAATGTCACCCCCAACTGATCCACAATCTGGTTGGAGATGAAATTTTAGGTAGCACCACTATCAATCAACATCACAACCTCTATGTCTTCTATCTCCCCCTTCACCTTCATGATATGACTCGGAGTAAATCCTACCACTGAGTTCAGGGAGATATATGCCACGTCCAGATGCAGCTTGTCCTACTCTCTTCCTATCTCACTCTCACCTCCCTCCTCAGTTTTCTCGTCACCTCAGTTTTCTCGTCATCACAGACGGTGAGAACCTGAATAGTTCGTTCCCTGCACTTGTGCCCTGGAGTATATTTCTCATCACATCTGAAACATAGTCCCTTCGCTCTCTTCTCCTACATCTCCCTCTCTGTCAGTCTTTTAATGTTCCCCCCACTTCCTCCTCCTGGCTTCTCCCTTGGAGTCTCTTGAATGTTGCCCGATGCAGGCCCCTTGTGTGTTAATAAGAGAGTGGTAGTCATCCTGTAAGAGCCTCATGAACTATTGCCTCTGGCTCCCCTTTCCTAGTACTTCTGATCCTCCACCAATTGTGTCAGCTCCATAGCCTCTCCCAAGTCACGAGGCCTCATGACCCTTACTATTGCCCGGATCTCTGATTTGAGTCGCTTCATGAAATTTTCCTCAAGAATAGTCTCCAATAGTAGATCCAATCGACTCGCCATGTACTCAAATCTCTCACGATAATCTTCCACTAAGCCTTCCTGTACTAGTGCAAAGAACTGCTCATAGAAGTCTCCTCCCCTACCGATTCGAAAATGTTCCAACAAGCATTCCTTGAACTCCCTCCAACTCCGTGTAGGCCTCCTCATGTCTCCCCACTGGTACCAAGCCAACACCTTCCCTTCCAAACATAAGCCAGCTGCCATCAATTTCTCCTCCACCATCAACAAATTGATAATGAAATACCTCTCTACCTTGTAGATCCACCCATGTGCATCCTCCCCTCTAAAAATAGGCATCTTTAGCTTCCGAACCTTCGAATCTCCTCCATTTCCCCTGATTCCTCCATAATTTCCCCTTCCCCAAGTATTTGGTCCTCCTTAAGTGTCCTGATCCCCCCTTCTACGCTCATACCCATACCCATCTTCACTTTCTCCCCTTCCTTCCAAATTAGCACCCCTCCTACCATAATCCACCTCTTTTCTTTCCCAACAGCACCCCTTGGTTCATACCCCCCATAACCACGCTTCTCTTCATACCTTCCACCACTCCCCTATATGATCTCCACATCGTTTTCACTCCTAAAAATTTCATAATTCGTATTTCTCCCTACCGGACCTCTTGCCTCCGATGCCGCCGTTTGATTTTGAATGTCCAGCATCTTCTTCACCATCTCATGAAGATCTAAAACTTTGCCTTCCATGGAGGATATTCTATCCTCCATCGATACTTTCATTTGGCTCATCTCCCCCTCAAGGCGTTCTTCCAACACGTCCACTTTCTTGGCCTCCATCGATACCCGGATTTTTTGTTGGACTCAAAAATCTATATCTTGACTCCAAAAACAGCAAAACAGCCCCTCTTTGGACAAAAATCAGCCAACGGTTTTCACAAAAAACAGCCCAAAAACAATCTCAAAAACTGCTATGATACCAATTTGATAGATAACGCTTGAAGAATTCGCGTGAAACCTATCAATATCGAAAGAAAACTGCGAAAAGTCACCCAAAATCTCCCTCCAAACCAGGAAAAACAGTAATTCTCTTATAGAAACGATGGAAACGGAAGGAAAATAACAAGATACAAGTGATCCTCTATTCAATATAAGGATATCTCTCCAAAATCTCTAGACACCGCTAGAGCCCAAGACGCCAAGCATCAAACAGAAAATTCAGCAATATTCAAGATACCCTAACCCTAAACCAAAACTCCTATTTAAAGCAAAACATAAAAATAACCCAAAAGGACTAAACAGCCCCTCCTTTTCTCTTCCCTAGGCAGTGAACCCCACCCCCAAGGGGGCGAGATTTGGAGCCTACGACACTGCAGGCTTCCACCTGCTATATGTGGTGAGCCGGCCTAAGGGTTGGGCCGGCTGGACTGGTCTAGGCATATCAGAAATTTTCTAGCCTATCTTAGGATATTCATCATCAAGTGGCATCACCATGAATGCCTCCACTCTATTTCAAAGCATTTTTTGAAGGATTCAATCATGTGTACACTCAACATAGTTAATCCTCTAAATCAAGTTCCTTTTGATATAATCAAGTTCATTTTGAGTTGATTCTAATTAGGGATATAAGTGAACCAATGCACTTGATGAACGACTCGACCTCCACTCAATTAATACTTATTTAATTTTGTTCAAGTTAATGATTAAATAAGTTTGAATTTTTTTAAAAACTCAAAGATTAAATGAACCAAACATGAATATGGTCTAACTTGTTTATTTATGTTCACAAAAAATCGTTTGTTGTTCAATAAGTTACTAGATATTAAGCTCAATGATAGCTCATATATTATTTAAATAAAATTTGATTGATAGAATTTGTTTAATTATATATTTAACATCAATATCTTATACATAATATCAATAATATTTTAGGATTAATTATCAATTGCATATTTATTTTATTAATATATGTTTATTTATCATATTTTAGTTAATAAATATTTTAAGATTATTTATTAATTATAGATTAATCAATTCATATTTCTCATTTCCTATAAACACTTTCCCATTTATTAACTCATCTTATGCCCTTTCGCCTCACCTATCACCCCATCTTTTCTCCTTTCGCTCCTACCCAAAATTGCAAAACCATTCATCCCTACCCAAGCTATGACAAAATTTTATTAGAGCTTCATCGAGCATAACTAGGGGAAGAAATCAACATAAGCGTCTGAAGGGGAAGAAATAGATAGAAGTTTCATCTAATTGAAGCATCTAAGGAAATCACAAAACCTTTAAATTCTGTAAATCTAATAACTCTCTGGATTTCACTAAACCAATGTAAGATTTACCAAATACTTATACTTATTATCATTTTTTTTTTTTTGTTGATGGATGAAATTTGTATCAACTTTAGTATCTAATTTTCTCAATAAGTTGATTGACCATTTTAGGATTCGTTAAGACAACTTAAGGCATTATTTGGATGCTGGGAACTTTTAGTGAAAATAAAATGAATTTTCAACACGTCTGAAGCTAATAATAATTAGCATAAAGCTAATGATGATGGAAAAATTAATTAATCATTTTATTTTTAGTAATCATTTACTTTAATATCATTTAATTCCAAGAAAGCTTGCTTGCAACTTATATATTATCTCATTTAATTGGTGTACGTAGTTAGATACTAGTTTCAAATTTATTCAATTGCATGTTCATTTAGAATAAAATTATTTGCTAAAACTTAATATAAAAAGTCAAGTGCTCGTTCAAATTTTAGCTTAGTATGTTGAAATACCGCTTCAATTAATTCTGGCAAGCCAATTATTATTATTCAAAATTTTAAACAAACCCAATATGAACATACATGTGAAAGCTCAACTTGAACTCAAATCGAACATGATCAAGCATAATATTACCAAGCCAAGTCCAATCCATGATATACTCAGCTCAACTTGACTCAATTATAGCCATAATTTTATTCAAACTTTCCTCATATTATCCCCATTACATACAACACAATCATACTAGTTACATTATGATTGAATATATTTGGCCATCCAATTTAAAGAATTGGATGATTTTAGTTAGTTTGTAACACCTCTTTTCTTAAAAAATCTATCCTCTAGAAAGCCCACATCACAAAACTCTTAATTGGTGATGGTTTCATCTTCTTCTTCCCCAACGAAGACAAAACCTTCCAAGTGTCTGGAGTATCTAATAAACAAACACTTTTGCCTTTAAGATACAAGTTTTTAATATATGTGTCATTAAGCATGAAATTCAATTGCTAAATCCTTGGATCACAAACTACTTAGGTTTGACCTCCTTCTAATCTATTGTTCTTATGGCATTGTTTGGATGGACTTTGATGGCAGAAAAGTTAAACTGTAGATCACCGTTAACAAGGCATCCATCCAAAATGAGATTGGCAAGTTTCTTGAATCAAGATAGATCTAACCATGTTAAGCAACATTTTATTCGTTTTCTATGCAATGCCATCTTTTTTATGGAGTGTAAGCAATGGTTAATTGGCATGCAAAAACCTTCTCATAACATAAGCTTAAAAACATTTTTGAAATATACTCAAAGACTCAATCTGTTCTGAGAGCCTTAAGTTTCCTATTCAACTAGTTATCAAACAGAGGGGGATATTCTCTGAAGCATTCTAAAGTTTCGGATACAAGTTATTAAATAGACATGACCACCTCCGGAGTAATGTTTTATAATGAAACACAACATTAAATCCGTGAACTAATACACAGACAACCGCATAGGTTCCAAATTATTAATTGCACGGCTTCGGTGGCTCTCGCAACTTTTCCAAACAGTTTCCTAGTTCTATCAACAGCAAAACAATGATAACAACCCAGTAATAATAAAATTGTGTAATGCCTTATTAATGCTGAAACTTCACATCATCAAATTGGAATGCCGTGATACCATGATAGAAAAATTTAGACGAGCATCCATATATATCTTCTCGTATCAAATAAAATTATAGCGCAATCCTACTGCAATGTGAACGTTTATAGATGCTCGAGAACTTTACTAGATGCCTACCTGCAAAGGATGAGTTCCGGAATCCAACCCATCTGGTGGAGCTTGTGAGAAATGCTCATGGCATCCGCTCTGCCAGTCTTACTCAACGGGCGATCATGATCTATAACCAAAAAAAACATCATTGCCCAGCATGCGAAGGTCTACTTATTACATCGCCGACTGACAAACCCTAATCACAAAGGGATAGAAGAAGATTGTACAATATGGCCCGAAAAAAGAAGCATGCTCACCCCTGAGAAATCTATCAGGCACTGCACTTTCGGCATGGCGAAGGAGGATGAGGCGCCGACGGTTGAGCGGAACCACGGATGAGACCTCATCGTCGACCTCGGGTTTGGCGGTAGATACGGAGACGCAGCGAGTAGGACGAAGGTTAGGGTTCCGGTAAGCAATCGGAGAGCAAACGGCAGCGGCATGCCAAGAGCTGACTGCTCTCATTGTCTCTTTCAGCAGGCAGAGTAAGTGTAAATTCGACGGCGACGCTGCGCTTCTTTGCTCGCTTTACACCAGCCAGCTTGGTGCCAACCCGTGGATTTCCATTCCGTCCAGATAAAGAAATGTCCTGTAATGTGATGAGGTTTATGTAGGGCTGGTTTTATTACATAATTTTGATTTTATGTAATACATATTATTCTTTATCATAATTAAATTATTAAAGAATATAATTTATTTAAAATATAAATACAACACAGGCCAAGTGATATTTTTATTTGAATTGAATTTTTATTAAATAAGATTTTGAAGGCTCATTTCATATTATCTTTTATAAATTTTACAAACCTTAGGATGGTTATTTATAAATTTTAACATTATTTCTAATTAAATTGTCATTAAATAGTTTTTTATTTAGTTTTATAAATCTGCTTAATCATATAAGAGAAATTATTCTGTGCAGAGTCTAGACGGGAAGAACCGTCCAGACATGTGAGTGTACATACTATGTATAAATTTATACATATTGTGTATCAAATTTTTTTGTACACAGTATATGCACTTACAGTCTGAACGGTTCTTCCCGTCCATACTACGCACAGAATAATTTCTCATCATAGAAACCCTACAACTTTTTTTATTATTGTTGACTTGAAATTGGGGCTGGAGGCAATGCTAACTAGTGTGCAATAAAATAAAAAACATAGGATTCACATGGGTGATCTTAGTGAATTCTTTCATGAAGATTCACCCTCACTCTGGTTAGAAATATTATACTTCTCAATAGTTTTAAAATAATGACAGATTTTATCAAGAGTATCTATAATTCAATTAAAAAAAATTGCAAAAGCCTTCATTTTCTAATGTTCTATGCCAACATCAAAATCTTATGATATAAAAAATGAAATTGCAATTTAATTATATTTTTGCATATATATATCCTATTTTTGCATATATATCCTATCATGCAAGATGGTGATAGTATTGTTTACATAAATAGGTTTATTCCTTCTTTTTTCCACACTTATTTTTCAATAAAAAAAGGCTAATAGTATGATAATGAGCTTATATCATGAAAACTATTTCCTGCATAATGTTTTTCCAAAAGTAAGAAATAAAATGAGCATTTCTATCAAAGATAGTTATGGATGGTAAATCATAAAGCCTTAGCAATTTTCTTAAAAAAATATAACGACATGTGAAGCATCATTAGCTTTGTGGCAGAACAAAAATTATGTCATATTTTAGAACTCGTAAAACAGCACAAAGCAAAGAGGAGGAGGAAGTTGAACAAAGAGATCCGAAGGATCAAGATTCTTATGTTAAATCCAAATTTGTCGGAGGATGGCACCCGATCTTATTAGCAGGCAAATTTTATGGGGTGTGACCTAGAACGTGTGAGAGAATGGAGAGAAAGCAATATACTAAAGAAAATTTATAAGAAAATGATCAAGGGGCTCCAGATCTTATTCAGGGGTTGTTTGGTTGGAAGTAAAGTGGGTATAAAGTATTCTAATCGCAGGGGTTTTGAAAATATTTGTGTTTGGTTGGATGACAAATGAATGCAAAGAAAAGTAAATGTAGTGTAAACTATTTTAATTTATTTTTACGGTAAACTAAACTCCATCAGTTTTGAGCGAGAACCGTTTATAACACAAGCAAGCTGCTCGCTTGACCCTCGCCATCACCCGCCGGCAACCATCGTCGCCCAACACCACCCGTCACTAGTAGCCTCCACCGGCCGTCGGCCACCGCCACCCACCTTGTGTTTTCCAACATGAGGTTTGATGGAGAAGCATAGAGAGAATAAGGAGGGTCTACATATAATATTTATTGATTTAGAGAAAACATATGATAAAATTTCAAAAGAAGTGCTATATAGAGTTCTAGAAAAGAAAGTGATTAATAATGCTTATTGATATATCATCAATGAATTATCTTGATCAAGCACGAATCTCAAGGCAAAAACTAAGTTGGAAACTTTAAAAATTAATTCGGAGACCATATGTACTCCGATTTCAGCAAACTTATAGTCAAACTGAATGTCTCGGAAATACAAACCTAACACCAAATTCAACTCAATCTGAGCCCAAATGAGTCCAAATCAAGGACCCGAAGCGATGTTGGGAAGTTCAAACCACAATCTGCATTACCAAACGGTCTCCAAATGTGACATGCTTATAATCAAATCGAGCGTCTCGACGAGACGAATCCAACGAGCCCAAAATCCCAAACATCCGACATCATTAAGACCTTCAAATGTCCAGCAAACGATTCATGATCAAGGGATTCAACATCGACCGTCCATTCCAACCACTCCTCATTTGCCCTTGATCTTCATCCTATTTACGGGTTATGTCATCCTCAAAAAACTATAAATAGACCCCTCATTTCTCTTGAAAGGGGACCTAAGCCAAGAAGAGAAGAAGAGAAGGGTAGGAGGGAATAACTCCTCCTCGACCACCGCCGGAACACCGCCGGAACTCCACCGGAACATCGTCGAAACACCGCTGGGCGCCTGAAGGACGCCGGAGCTCTGCCCGACGCCCGAGTAACATAGTAATTCTACCCTACTTCCAAGTGACGCCGGAATTCTGCCAGCACCCGAGTGACATCGAAACTCTGTTTGGCCTTGTTATCGACTTTCAATACTCGTTGTAATCTTATCGTCCCAAATTTGAAGGATGAATCAGCCTCTTGTATTTCAAACAACACTAGTGGAACTCTTTCAACTGGGCGTGGCCCCGTGATTTTTTCCCTTTCTAGGGTTTTCCACGTACAAATACTGATGTTCTTTTATTTTCTGTTTATGTGCCGAATATCCGTGCAACGATAAGACGGAAGTTTTCTAAATTCTATCGTCGTGTATATTCAAGTCCGCAACAGTTTGGCGCCGTCTGTGGGAACTCTATCCCACAACTTCACGTATTGCTACAATGGTCAACAGGCGTAGCAGTCGCATCATTGGAGTTTCTCGCTCCAACTCCCACCAGTCCAGAAATCAGTTTATGAATCATAGACGCCCGATATCTGCCTCTTTCTACCCCGGGGGGCAAAACGCACCTGGAAAAGGGACCTCGGGACCCTCCCTAGAAGAGAGAATTCGAAAGATGGAAGAATCTCAAAACGAGATCTTACAACTCCTGCGAGAGACTCGACAACCGACTCTAGCACCTCAGAAGGAGGTTATTCTCCCTCAAGATCCACCATGTGTTGAATCTGTTCAAATCGAACATCTTCAAGCCGATATTCCTCTTCCTCCACCCAAGAGGCGTTCGCAGTCACATCAGGATAACGAACTGGCTGATACAGCAAGTTCTACCCATCCTTCGCACACAGGTCGGCAGTCTCGCCTTCCTCAAGACCTCTTTGAGGAGTTAGCCAAACCTCACATTACTGAGCTCCCTCGCAATGCCCTACGCCACGAACTGCGACGATTGGTCCGAGAGGAGTTCCCTACAGGAGGCGTAAGGCAACCTCTTCGTCAGTGGGACTTTCAAGAGTCGTCACCCTTGACGGAAGCCATTCTTCAACACCCTATTCTGGCTGGCTTTAAGCTACCAAGCATCAAGTCCTACGATGGGACATCCGACCCGTACAAGCACATCGACCATTACAGGACCATCATGCATATTCAACGAGCCTCGGACGCACTCCTTTGCCAGGTTTTCCCTGTCACTCTTAAAGGACAAGCTCGAACATGGTTCTATTCACTTCAAGCCGGAACGATCCCCACATTCGTCAAATTGGCCAAAGTATTTGTCGACAGTTCATAGCCAACCGAAGAGTTGCTAAGGATTCTTCTCACCTTTCCGGGATCCGTCAAAACGAGGGGGAATCATTGAAAGAGTACTTTCAACGGTTTTCTATCGAGGCTCGACAGATTCCAGGAGTAGACCCAGAATTGCTCAGATGGGTCTTTCTTGGAGGCCTTCGTCCTGGCCCCTTCTATTCGGCACTCGTGCACGATACTGTTCATTCATATGCCGATTTGATCCATCGTGTGGAGGCACAAATATCTGCGGATGAAGCTATAAACGCTCATAGAAAATAGTTTGAGCGAATCAACGGGAAGCGCAAGGGAGCACCTGGGATGGATATTTCATCCTCACAACAGAAAAAGCAAGGGAAGAATAATCCATCTCCTAGACCTCCATTGCCACGACGAGAACCTCGATAGGAGAAGGAGTACATGCCGCTCAATACATCCCGAACAAATGTATTAATGGCAGTTCAAGATCAAGATAAGGTAAAATGGCCGCATCCTTTGAAGCTGAATACAGGAAACCAAGATCAGTATTGCCACTTTCATCGTAGTCGTGGCCACACTACTGAAGCCTGTAGGCAACTTAAGGATGAGATTGAAAGACTCATCCGTCAGGGCTATCTTCGGCAGTTTATTGGGAATCCACCTACCCGAGAAGAAGCTCGTCCCACTGGGGGGAAAAATCAACTACAAAGAAAACCAGTGAATAACCGGATAACGGTTGGCGAAATTGAAACAATCGTTAGAGGCCCCTTACTATCCGACCAAGTCTTTTTGGCTGTGGAAGAAAACCCAACTCCAAAAAAGGCTCGTATCGATCATTCCATCACATTTGATGATTCCGACCTGGAAGGAGTAAAAACCCCCCATCAAGATCCGCTTCTGAAATCGCAGGCATAGGTGACCCGTGTTATAATGTCAAAAGAATTCTTGTGGACAACGGAAGCTCCGTAGATGTCCTGTTCTACTCTACTTTTCTCAACATGGGTCTCTCAAGAGAAAAACTTCAACCTGCTGCAGGTCCTTTATATGGATTTGATAATCGACCTATACGAGCGGAAGGTATAATCAATCTCCTAGTAGTACTTGGAGAATTTTCTCGACAGACTACACACTCCATTCAATTTATTGTGGTGAAGTCAGAATCGGCTTATAACGCTATCTTCGGGAGGCCGCTCCAGTCAATTTTTGGGATCATCTCCTTCATGCCTCACCTCAAGCTGAAGTTTCATACCCCATCAGGAGTCGGTGTAGTATGCGGAGATCAGCAAATAGCACAAACCTGCTATTTTAGGCATGTCAAGCCTCGTCCAACAGTTACCCTGAGTATCGAGGACTTTGATCTACGTAGCGAAGATGTCCCTTAGAGAGCTTCCCCTGTAGAAGACCTTACTATTGTATCTATATCTGAAGAGCATCCTTCAAAGACAGTGCGAATTGGATCATTTCTCTCAGATGACGAAAAAAAAACTTTACAGATTTTCTACGAGAAAATCAGGATATTTTTGCATGGAGTCCAGCAGATATGCCCGAAATTGACCCTGAAGTGATCGTTCACTCCCTCAAAGTCAATCCAACGTGTAAACTGATTATCCAGAAGAAACGAAACTTTACACCAGATCGCCAGCAAGCGATTGAACAAGAAGTGGATAAATTTTTGGAAGCCGGATTTATACGAGAGGTGCACTATCCTACTTGATTAGCAAATATTGTTATGGTTCGGAAGGGGAGTAGAGCTTGGAGAATGTGCATTGATTATACTGATCTCAACAAAGCTTGCCCAAAAGATAATTTTTTGCTCCCTCGCATCGACTAGTTAGTTGATACCACTTCTGGTCATCAGATGTTGAGCTTTATGGATGCATACTTCGACTATAATCAAATAAAAATGAATCCTACTGATGAAGATGTAACAGTTTTTCAAATAGACAAAGGATTGTACTGCTACCGGGTGATGCCCTTCGGGCTCAAAAATGCTGGAGCAACTTATCAGCGCCTCATGAATAAGATTTTTAAAAGCCTTATTGGGCGTACTATGGAGGTGTACGTGAACGATATATTGATAAAAAGTCTTGAGAAATCTCAACATATCTCTGACCTGAAACAATATTTTCACTTATTGAAACATTACAATATACGACTCAACCCTGTTAAATGTGCTTTTGGAGTCACTTCTGGAAAGTTTTTGGGGTTTATGGTAACCCATAGAGGAATCGAAGCTAATCCAAAGAAGATCAAGGCACTAAGAGACATGGTTCCGCCAAAGAACATCAAGGAGGTCCAAAGGTTGAATGGGAGAATTACGGCACTATCTCGTTTCCTGGCACGTTCAGGAGACAAATATCTGCCCTTCTTCAAGATACTTAGAGGCGCTCGTAGCTCTGGGTTCCAATGGACAAATGAATGTCAAGAAGCCTTCAAATAATTGCGAAAGTATTTGGCATCCCCGCCACTACTTTCTAAACCAATATCATGAGAGAGATTGTATTTGTATATAACTGTATTTGTCCAAGCCATTAGTTCGGTCCTGGTCCAAGAAGAAAATATTGTATAACGTCCTATCTACTATGTCAGCAAGATTTTATCTGAAATAGAGGGACGATATCCTTTAGCAGATAAGATAGCATTGGCGTTAGTTTATTCTGCCAGAAAATTACACCCTTACTTTCAAGCCCATTCAATTGGGGTTTACACAAATCTGCCACTAAAAAGCATTCTGTAGAAGCCAGAAGCATCGGGTAGGCTCGTTAAGTGGTCTGTAGAACTGGGAGAATTTGATATCCACTACTTGCCTAGGCCCAAAATTAAATCTCAAGCACTAGCAGATTTCGTAGTTGAATGCATTATCCCGGTATCTGATGTACAACTGAGAGCTTCACCTTCCTCTCCATGCTGGACGTTGTATGTCGATGGAGCTTCAGGAAGTTTCGGGGCTAGGGCTAGAATTTTATTAATCTCTCCACATAAAGTTACCCTTGAGTACAGGCTCCGACTCAAGTTCCCGGCAACCAACAACATAGCAGAATATGAGGCCCTTATTGTCGTATTAAGACTAGCAATTGACTGTGAGGTTCAGAGCTTAATAATCCACACTAATTCCCAACTAGTCGCCTCTCAAGTGGAGGGGGAGTTTGATATCCACAAGCCATAACTGGCCCAATATTGTAGCATTGTGAAGCTACTCTTGGCCCGTATAGGAGATCATCAAATCATACATATCCTCCGAGAATAAAATACGAGAGCAAACACTCTTTCAAAACTTGCTACATCAACAACAGGAGACATCTATAAGAGAAGGTGTATCGAGGAGATCCACTTCAAAGCGTTCAGGGTCCGTGGGTCATACAATCAATTGACGAGCCAAGAGAGATGTCTTGGATCGAACCCATCTTGTCTTTTCTGAAAGATGGAGTGCTACCTGAAGAACCCATGGCTGCAATGCGACTTTGGAGACAAGCCGCAAATTTCACCATTATTGGCAATTGCTTCACTGGACCGTACCTCAAGTGTCTCCCACCATTAGAAGCTAATTACGTACTTCGAGAAGTTCATTCAGGAGTATGTGGAGAATATTTGGGAGGAAGAGCGTTGGCTTACAAGATTATGAGACAGGGATTCTATTGGCCTATAATGAAATAGGACGCACTTGAGTTTACACAAAAGTGCGAAAACTGTCAATTGCATTCCAACCTCACCCATACACCCGCTCTGGAGCTTGCATCACTTCAAAGCCTCTGACCTTTTGCCCAATGGGGAATTAATATAATGGGACCTTTTCCTATAGCTATTGGACAACAAAAATTTATTATTCTGACTGTAGATTACTTCACCAAATGGGTGGAGGTAGAACCTTTGGCAAAGATTACTGAAGCAAATGCCAAGTAATTCCTATGGAAGAACATAATATGTCGCTTTGGCATTCCTGCGAGAGTCGTCACTGATAACGGGACACAGTTCACCGGGAAGATCTTTACATCTTTTTGTAAGAATTTTCATATTCAGCTCGTTCACACAGCTCTTGCCCATCCTCAAGCCAATGGGCAAACAGAGGTTATAAATCGAACAATTTTGAAAGGGCTGAAGACACGCATGGGGAAGGCTGGGGGGCAATGGGCTGAAGAACTCCCCAATGTCCTCTGGGCTTATCGGACCACCGCTAGAACTCCTACAGGGGAAGCCCCATATAACCTTTGCTTTGGTACAGAAGCAGTCATACCGATTGATATCGGAGTTCCTAGTCAAAGAGTTCAGACTTTTGACTTCAATAACAACGAGAAGAGGCTCAGAGCAAATTTGGATCTCCTCCCGGAAGTAAGAGATGAAGTCTCACTCAGAACCGCTACATACCACCAAAAGATCGCCCGACACTACAATCGAAGAGTGAAACCTCGCCCTATCTCCATTGGAGACTTAGTTCTACGAAGCATCGAAGCCGCTGGAAAAGGCCCTCAGCATAATAAGCTCTCCCCCCTCTGGGAGGGTCCTTATTTGGTAGTGGCTATGATCAAGCCTGGAACCTTCAAACTGAAGGATGATGGTGGAAAAATGCTTCCCCGAACTTGGAACGTGGGTAACCTTCGCAAGTACTATCAGTAGGAGTTGGTACTACTATCTGTCTATGTGTTATATTATTAGTAATGTTTGTCTTGCATTTTATCTTCTCCAGTAGTCATGCTATGTATCTTTAAAATTTTTCGTACATCCCTTGTGTGTTGATTATAGAAGAACTTTTTCCTTGTATCCCTAAGTTATTCTAGGGAACTACTATCTTATATTATGCAGTAATGTAATACTCACTTTATCGTGATATTGTCTCTTCTCCCCAAACTCTTTTTTCGTGATTCGAGAAATACACAATCTATATTGTATCTCAATCACTGAATGATCAATCCCAGGGGGATTTGATCCGACCTCTTCCACACAGGTTAATGTCACCAAGCAAAGGCTTTGACTAATAACCTCGGATAGGTCGAATATCCTAGGGGGATGTCTTGGATATCAAAATCATTTGATGATCAATCCCAAGGGGACTTGATCTGACCTTTTCCATACATGTTAATGTCACCAAGCAAATGCTTTCACTAATAACCCCGGATATGTCAAAACCTTTAAAAAAAAAGATATATCACATTTGCACAAGTCAAAAAGAGCTCACTAAAATATTCTCATCCAAATTGAAATAAAACTAAGTAAATTTCATTTGCATGTGAGAAAAAAATATAAATGACCTTCTTTATATATCACCGAACATTGAGTACATCAAATGGAAATATCAACATCTAGCACACATACAATCCCTAGAAAGAAAGCAAAGTGATAGAAAACAACATCAAAGTCATCCTACAGAATCTCAATATCATTCTCGTCCTCCTCCAAGGCAAAAGCCTGCTGTAACTCACTCTCCAGCTCTTCACCACCAAAGTCTGAAGAAGCATCATTAGAAGCCTGGCTAGGAGTCAACCCCTCGACCTCCGCTCTAGTCTTGCGATGTACTGCACGTACACCCTTCATAAAACCCCTGATGAAGCCATCCTCTATACACTCTACCTACAAGGCCTTCACCTCCACATCATAAATATAATTGCGAGCTTCCTGAATGTGGTCCTCAATGATTATCTTGAAGGCATAAGACATCTTGAACTCTTCAATGACTGTAGACGGCAACTGCTGGGCCTCCTTCTCAGACAGCACACTCTGGAGCCTCTTATTCTCAGCCTCAAAGATTTGTTGATTCTTTTCCTGCTGATTGATCATCGCCTGTGCCTCCACTAACTTTATATGTAAACGATCCATCCGTTCATTTTAAGAAGAGGCTGAAGTGATCTTATTGGCCAACTCTGCTCTATACCCCGCAAGCTGAGCCTCCACCACCTTCATCTCCTTCACTTTGCTGTCATATTTTCTCTTGTACTCTCCTTGAAGGTATTTAACCTTCACAAACTCGTTGTTCCAATCATTCAAAGTTTTGGTAATCTCGAGCTTGAAATCAGAATGCTGCTTTAACTGAAGCTTTTAAAATAAGAGTATATCAGAAATATATTCCTTAAAAAATATAAAAAGAGGAAGAAGTAAATGAGAACTCACTAACTCCTCAGCCCACCGACGGCCAATGCACTAATGGTTCAACACATCTTCTGGAATGTATGACTTGGATGGAGAAACTTGAGGACCTTTGCTAACAACTGTCAAAACCTCACCTGCCTTCTTCTTCCTCGGTGCCTGCAAACCTTCCTCACTCCCTGGTCGCTTGGAGTGGCTCTTTTGGGGAACCAATTCTGAAACTCTAACAGACTTCTTCAACATTTGTGCATGTGACCTCCCTGCTTGAGTAGATAATCCAACCTTGAACAAATACTCTTCATCTATGTATCTACTCAAGTAACGCACCTCATAGTGAGTATCCTCAACAAATCTTCTGCTCCAATGTGAAGGGGGACTGGTAACTCTTTCAACTTCCCCCATTTCTCCTGAAGATTTCAATCATTCTGTACATAAAAAAAATTACTTATCCAACCTTTCGATAGGTCTCGAGTGCGGATATCCAACCACTTGAACCTAAAAGAAATGCTTCCCTGCGCGTCGCTAAAGAGACGCCCCATCCGAGAAAGGCACTCTAAGGAAAGTACCACTCTGCGGCCTTTAAAAAGCACGATCAGGCCCATCACGATCGACATGACTCTGTAGGAAAATTGAGATAAGCACACCCTACAAATCGTCAGAATATCGATCAGTTTAGAAGCAGGAGGAAACCGCAGCCCCGCTCGCAAACTAAATTCATACACCGTCACATATCCCGGGGGAGGGAAGCAGGCACGATCAGATCTAGCCGGCACCTTCATCACCAAATCATTAGAAAAATGAAACTTTTTCCTAAACGAGATGAAAGAGTCCTCAGTGATGGTGGAAATCACATCGTCAGCCTCCGGTGCCTTTTGAATCATCTTTGAAACTTCAGATCGTTGTGCAGTACGATCTTCCAAAAGATTTTTAGAGGATGCAGGATCACCCATTTCGCTTCCCTTACTAAAGAGGGGCATAAATCTAAGTAGGAAAAATCACCTACGAAAGACTGCAGAAAGCCTCTAGAGCAGGAAGAAAAAAAGGGGAGAAACAGAGGGAGGTAGAGGGGAAGCCTCTAACTTCTGCGCAAAGGAAGGGGCGCCGAGTCAAGAAGGAAAAGTCACCTACTCAAAAACGGCGGAAGGCCTCAAAATGCCAAAAGCTAGAAGGAGAAGAGAAGAGGAAGAAAGGGGCATTTTATCTCCTACCCCAAGGGGGGTATTTATAGGATGAAAAGAGAGGGAATTAATGAAAAAAGGGGGGGGGGGAGGTTTGAAATTTGGAGGGATAGAGCTTCTAGAAGGTTTTTGAAATTTTTCTGAACTTTTCAGAAATTTTTCGGATTTTTTGGGCCAAAAAACAGTCATTTTTGGATTTAAAAAAAATATCGTGGGCCCCACAAAAAAATATTAAAAAAAATCCGCCTAAGGCGGTACCGCATGCCCCAGGGGGCGCACCCCGTCGCCCGCGCGCACGCGTTCCCGGGCTCCGATTTCGAGCCCAGACAGTCCAAATCGGACGTTTTTGGGGTCCCCGAACACGTTTTTCGATGTTCCAGACTCAATTTTGACACTTTCGGAGCTCAACGGGGCCTCTATGATCAAGTTTGAGCAAGCATTTAATTTTGAGAACACAATTTTTTGCGATTTAGCCAAAGTGAAAAGCCGACACATATATTTTCGAACTACTGGAGCTTCAACGTCCGAAAATAGGGGGGTAACTGATATATCATCAATGAATTATCTTGATGAAGCACGAATCTCGAGGCAAAAACCAAGTTGGAAACTTCAAAAATTAATTCGGAGACCATCTGTACTCCGATTTCAACAAACTTATAGTCAAACTGAATGTCTCGGAAATACAAACCTAACAACACCAAATTTGACTCAATCTGAGCCCAAATCAGTCCAAATCAAGGACCTGAAGCGTTGTTGGAAAGTTCAAATCACAATCTAAGTTACCAAACGGTCTCCAAATGTGACATGCTTATAGTCAAATCGAGTGTCTCGACGAGGTGAATCCAACGAGCCCAAGATCGCAAACATCCGACATCATTAAGACCTTCTAATGTCCAGCAAACGGTTCATAATCAAGGGATTCAACATCGACCGTCCATTCCAACCACTCCTCATTTGCCCTTGATCTTCCTCTTATTTACGGGTTATGCCATCCTCAAAAAAATTATAAATAGACCCCTCATTTCTCTTGAAAGGGGACCTAAGCCAAGAAGAGAAGAAGAGAAGGGTATGAGGGAATAACTCCTCCTCGACCACCGCCGGAACTCCACCGGAACACCACCGAAACTCCACTGAAACATCGCCGGAACACCGATGGGCGCTTGAAGGACGCCGGAGCTCTGCCCGGCGCCTAAGTAACGTCGTAATTCTGCCCTACTTCCAAGTGACGCCGGAATTCTGCCAGACACCCGAGTGACGTTGAAACTCTGCTTGGCCTTATTATCGACTTTCAATACTCGTTGTAATCTGATCGTCCCGAATTTGAAGGACGAATCAGCCTCTTGTATTTCAAACAACACTAGTGGAACTCTTTCAACTGGGCGTAGCCCCGTGGTTTTTTCCCTTTCCAGGGTTTTCCACGTATAAATACTGGTGTTCTTTTATTTTCTGTTTGTGTGCCGAATATCCGTGCAACGCTAAGACGGAAGTTTTCTAAATTCTATCGCAGCGTATATTCGAGTCCGCAACACTTATATCAAAGTCATTAAGGATATATTTGCAGGAGCTGTTACGTGTGTTCAAACACAAGGTGGTTTGACCAAGTACTTTCCTATTTAAGTTGGATTACATCAAAGATCAGCCTCTAGCCCATATTTTCATTCTTTAATCATGGATGTTCTCACTAGACATTTGCAAGAGGTTGTACCCTGGTGTATGCTTTTTGCTGATGATATTCTTCTTTTTAATAAGACTAGAGAGGGGGTTGAAGGTAAACTTGAATTATGGAGGTCAACCTTAGAGTCTAAAGGTTTTCATTTGAGTAAATCTAAAATCGACTATATGGATTGTAATTTTAATAGTAATATATCTAATTGGGGGATTGTGACTTTGGGCTATCAAATCATTAATAAGAGTACATATTTTAAATATTTTGAGTCTACTGTTCAAAGTGATGGTGAAATAGATGAGGATATTGTTAGTAGAATTCAAGTTAGATGATTGAAGTGGAGGAATGCATTGGGCTTTTTGTGTGATAGAACGGTGGCCTTTCGATGACCTACTTAGGAGAATAGATGTATTAGATTTGGCTTATGTTAAGAAAGGTAGAGGCAGACCTAAAAAGACTTGGCTAGAAAATATTAGAAATGATCTTTCTTTATTAGATTTAAATGAGAATTTGACTCTTAAAAAGACACAATGGAGAAAAAGAT
This sequence comes from Dendrobium chrysotoxum, assembly GCA_019925795.1. NCBI lineage: Eukaryota > Viridiplantae > Streptophyta > Magnoliopsida > Asparagales > Orchidaceae > Dendrobium > Dendrobium chrysotoxum. The sequence continues at coordinate 72,837,380 of CM034315.1, forward strand.
TCATGCAGCCAACCCCACGTAGTGGAAAAAAGGCTTGATGTTATTGTTGTTGTATATTTTCCAACATGCAAATTTAATGTGCATAAGAAATATATCATGAAGGCTGGTGAGCTCATGCAAGTTTTCTAAAAATAGTAACTAAATTGAAGTATGACAGCCAAAGAAAATATCTTTAACGGGTTCTAAAATTGTAAAAAAATTATTTAATAAAATTTTGAGATCGAACATGAAGAAAAAATATGAAAAAAATTCATACCACTTATTATCAACATCCAAGAAAGGAATGTCTTCTCACAAAAAACTGTGAGCTCGCTTATGTGTTCTTATAAGGATAAAAATTACACTTGCTATCATGCAGTTGCTAACTAAAGTATGGAAAAAAATGTGGAAATAGCAACCAAATGACACCCATGCACATTCAACTTTTTTCCATCAAATTTGATGAAAAAATCATACATGTGAAAAATATATATGAAGAAATATTTTTTAATCAAGTGGGTGATTCATTTAGGAAAGTATCAACTAAACAAAGACAACTATGCATTCGTTTCTCCTACCATACAGCCCAACATAAGCTAAAGAATAAGACTAAGGCCTCGTTTGGGATGGCTTTTTTATTGCTTCTTAAAATAATTTTTCAGTACAAAAATTAAAATTTTTGTACTGGAAAGCTGTTTTAAGAAGCAGCAAGAAAGCCGCCCCAAACGAAGGCTAAGTATTGTTGCTTCGTATCATAAAACTACAGCAACACCCAAAAAAATGAAAAATCAAAGAATACGAAAAATGAATAACTACAAAACCAAATTCCGCCTACATTTTCAAAACTAATTTCTTCATATCTATAAACATGTACAAATGTGCATGAACTCCATAAATTGGAGCATAATATTGCTTGTCAATCTTCTTCACGAACAACCTGAATCATTTTAACAACAACAAATTAAGTAATTTGATAATTAAAAAAAAATTAACCAATATGCAATGATATTTAAAATTTTAAAAAAAACTGACTAAACCACAAGCCATGCAACATAAGTTCTATAAATCCTTCCATTGTCTTCCAATAACTTTTGTGAATATATCATCTCTTCTAATATCTTCTGATTGAGATGTTTGACTATTTATTTTCTTAATTTTAGACTATATATAATGAATATGGTATATGGATTACTATATATATATATATATATATATATATATATATATATATATATATATATATATATATATATATATATTTGTATATTCTATAGTTAATACATTAACTGCTTAGTTTTAGTACTTACCAAAGACCACCTCAATGCTATTTGGAGTCCTTAACAACAACAATTTAATAGTTTGATTCTAAATGATTAATATTGATGTATAACTAATGCTAAATTAGCAGTTAATTGCAGTACTTAATTGAATTTCATTGTGCTTCAGTTTTTCATTCAGTTTGCCTTTTACAACTCCTGATTCTTGAATGGTTATCCACCCACTTAGGTTTACAAAATTGTAGAAAGACTAAACATTAAAGCCGTATATTAAATCTCAATTTGCATTTCCAGAATGTGTTAGCTGCCTTACCCTCAAGCTTGCAAAGCCACCTATAGGTTGAGAAGTTGGTTGGGGAGGATGAAGAATGAAGGAAGCAGCCAGCCATAACTGTGATTTGTAAACATAACTTGAAAATAAACAATGAATTCAGTGTTGGGTTCTTGTAGTTCTTCTGGGTTATATCCATTGGCATAGATTTGTTATCTTTCTATAGTTTTGTAATAATACTAACTGTGATTATTGTTTCAGTTCTTTACCTTCCGGTGTCTTTTAATGGTGTCAGAAGAACTACAATAATAACGAAACAATAAATGTTGCATAAGCATAACAGAGGGCAACAATACATGTTAAATAAACAATAGGCAAACAAATAAAAAATCATAGAAGGAGAGGCCACTGATAATTAATAAACTCGGCAACAAGGTTTGAGATCTTATTCTTTTGTCAACCTTCACTCTCCAATGGAAACTCCTGGAATTCATTATCTATAACTTAGGCTTCGTTTGGGACAGCTTCTTTGCTATTTTATAAAACTATTTTTTAGTGCAAAAATTTCTAATTCAAGGAATTTTTTAACTAGAAAGTCGTTTTAGAAAGCAGCAAAGAAGTTGTCCTAAACGAAGCCTTAATGTTGTGTTATTTCTATGATGTTTAGTATTGAATACAGGCACAACTAGTTGTTTCTATGCTGCTTATAGTTGACAGTCCATGCTTCGTTTGGCAAAAAAAAGAATTAGCATATATTAAATTTCTATGTGGAAGTAGGCGAAATATGAGAAAGTTATATAGCATATCTGTGCTTCATAAAAATGGATTAAATGATTGCAAGAAGTTGGGTTAATGTAGACCAAAACAGATCAAGTTATAATGTATATTCGAAAAATTCACTACATCTTCGAAATAAGCATTAAACAAAATATTGACAAAACTATTCAATTATCTGAGTGTATGTATTTTCCATTCCACCTCTTCTTTTTGGTAATTTATCACTAGATATAAGTTCAACACTCATAGCAATTGGAACTCTGTTCTACAGCGAAGATTGCTGTACATGATCGATTGAGAGGAAACATAATGAAAACAAACTAACTGGAACCATTTTTGCATATTGTCTTTTGCCTAGGAAAAAAAATGAATGAGAATCATATGGCTTCCTCAATCCACAACATATTCGTATGGCATTCCGAAACCCTAGCTCTAAAATTTGTATTAAATTAAATTGGACAGATGGAGATGGTGAGAAATCTACAGGAAACTAAATATAAATGGATTTTGTGACCAAGAGAAATCGAATCTACACATGCAAGAGGAGTAGCGACAGAACGAACCTCTTTGCTAGCGTTAGTCGGCTGGATGAAAATTGAGAAGAAAATAAGTATTGCACCGGCGATGGACCAAGGAGCTAGCGCTCACTAGCGGCAAAGTTCAAGAAGAATAAAAACGAACGTGAGGGAAAGGGAAGCTCGAGCTATCGTGTGAGAGGAAAAGAAGTTATATGCAGGTCACATACGATGTATTTTAGCGCCAAATTAATTTATCTGAGTTCTATTTTTGTTTTGTGACCTAATATAAGTTTTTTGAGGCACTTAATTATTGTCCTAAAACTAACATAGTAAAAAAAATATTTTATCTATAGTGGAACAGTGTCTTAGCTCAGTACTCTTTTGAGATTCATTTTTACCTTCAAATTATCTCTTTATTTTGACTTTTACATCCATCATCATATTAAAATTGTTATCAAATGCATTCTTCTCAATATGCATAATATTCAAATTATGTCTTATTAAATTACTACTCAGTAGGGTAATATCTAGAAAATATTTTTTTGTCCAATTAATCTGAACTTTAAATCTGAGGACTCCATACTTTGCTAATACAGGAGATTGGATAATAATTGGTATATCAGTCGCTCTTTCAAGTATCTAAATACCACTTAATTTGAGTGGAGAATTGATCCCTCAACTCTATTTCTCATGAACGCATCCTTATTTATCTTGAATGGATGATTGGTAGGTATGAACATACGATAACATTTAAACTATGAGTTTTTATCTCCATATTTTAATGTGAATGATTTAGTGAGCACTATGCAGCATGAGCTAGCTAACTTTCTCACTGTGCTCCAATCATATACCATACCACATGCAGGAAAGCCATCGATGGTCCATAATAAGGCAGTTTTAAATCGGAAGTATTTTTTAGTTGAGATACTGTATGTTAGTACACCTTCCTACAATAACTTGAGGTCATCAATCAAAGGTTGTAATAAAACATCTAATTCTGCTTTTAAATTATGTGGCACATGTATAATAAGTGTCAAAAATATGTAAAACATAGTCATGCAATATAAGGTGGAAGGTTATAGGGTGTTACTATAATAGGTCAACAAGAATATGATGATGCTGTCTGACTATAAGGAGTGAAGCCATCCCCACATTAAATTGCATGCCACATGAAATGCACATAATAGGCGGTACGCACATAATGAGCTTGTAATTTTTTTCCTTATTCAATCAAAGTAATAGTTGCTTAGCTTTTATAGTTTTTTAGGTAGATTTTGTTGAATGCATGTGGCATTAGGGGTGTAAGTGAGCCGAGCCGGCTCGAGCTCGACTCGTTTATGAGCTCACGAGCCGAGCTTATTGAGCATCGAGCTCGAATTCGAGCTTGACAAGGCTCGGCTCACGAGCCGGCTCGAAATTATTAAATTTAAATATTAAAAAAAAAACTAATAATAAGCCCATACATATAGCTTAAATTTTCGCCGGTTGAAATTTCAAAACCCCGCCAGAAATCTATTTTTTTGGGAAAATTGTCTGAAATCTCACATGCCTCTCTCTCTCTCTCTCTCTCTCTCTCTCTCTCTCTCTCTCTCTGCAGTTTTAAGGCAAATTAAAACCACAAATTATTTTTTTTTTTTTAGGATCGCACCACGCGTGTTGGAAGGCGAACCGGACCGTGTTTGGGGCTTGACGAGCGGCTCGAGCTCGGTTACTGTGGAACGAGTCAAGCTCGAGCTCGATTTTTTGAGCTTAACTCGAGTTTGAGCTCGAGCTCGGTATTTGACAGTTGAGCTTGACTCGAACACCTCCTAATTCGAGCTCGACTAGACTCGTTTGCACCCCTATGTGGCATTAATCTATTTATCTTCCAGACCACAAGAAGGCCTTCAACACTTGATTTGATTTAAGCTTCAATTCATTATTCTCAGTAGCTCAAACACACCCTACCTTGAATTTTATAAAGAAAGTATGATCATCATGAAAAAACATGTTACAAGATAATTTAGTCTTCATTTGAGAATTGTTTCAAAAGAAGAATATTTTTAGTCAAGAAGAATTGTTTCGAAGAAGAATATTTTTAATCAAGGTTATGTATCAAAGTCTTACTAAGGCCATAAAGTGGAGATTCACACTGATTATGGGAAACCAAGGAAATCAAAGCATTAGCTTAGAACAACATGTTTGAATAACATAAAACATACACTAGAATCAACAATTTGCATAGTCACCACAAACAGATGTTCGCCAAGTGCGTATGATACCTTCAAAAAAGAATTTTTTTATGAGTTTCAAACAATCATTCATCCTGATAATGCCTTAAAGAGTCAATCTATATAAATCATTCTTTATATCATCATTTATGTTAACTCAAATTCGCCTAAATATTTTTGAGAAACGTATAAGCATGTTCGGTTTTTTTTACCACTTTACTCCACAACCCTTCTTTTTTTCTCATATTTATTACCTCATTGTACACTTTGACAATTCAATTACATGTTCCCTCTCCAGAAAAATGGTGGTTAGCGTGTTAACAAAAATCCTTAGAGAAGTCGAGCGAGTGACTGTGGACTAGAGGAGAATTAAGTTGATATAGATTGATCATAATTAACTAATCCTCAAAAATTTTCTTCTTCTTTAAATTAATACGAAAGATATGTCTATTAATTGTGCCTCAATGTATTGTTGTTTATACAATAATGATCATTTATCAGATGATGATTTTGTTAGTGGTGCAGAGACATTTATCAATTATTCATTCCCATAGACTTAAAATGTATCAATGAATAAGATCAATTGTACATGTCTTTGATGTGACAACAAATATTTTCATAAATATGATGATGCCAAAGTTCATCTCTACATGAACCATAGGATTTATGAAAATTATTCAATCTAGTAAACATAAGGTGAATCTTTACAAGGAAGTCTTTCTTAGTTACAGACAACATCATGAGATGTATTTAACTCAAATTCATATATTAATATGATGAGTGATGCATGTGAAACAGAAATTTTGAAGAAGATATGATTGTAGAAATATGGAGTTCTCAAATTGAAAAACACCAAATGAAGAAAGTGCAAAAAAATTATGCTCTGATTGTAGATGGTGATGAGCCTTTATGGGATGGTTGTCAGAGATATTAATAATTATTAGCAGCTGTACATTTAGACTTCGTTTGGAACGATTTTTTTACTGCTTCAAGAAGCGCTAAAAAAGTCGTCACAAACGAAGCCTTAATGCTTGCTATGATTGTTATTTCGCTTTTTAAGTCCATGATTTGCTTTGGAAGTGTATATTACTTGACTAAGTATATGTATATATGGATTCAATTATTTTGACCAGTCCAATGTTGACTAATTATATTCAATAATGATAAAGACTCACAAACCCTAATTAAATAATAATAAAGACTTATTAGTCCAAATTTAATATTAATAAAAACTTTCCAGCCAAAATAAAAAAAAAATACAATAAACTTTGAAAGGATCTTAGATTTATAATTTAATCTTCATCATTCAAAAAAAGAAAAAAAAAACAAACCTTTATAAAATATAGAACTCATTCGAACTTATTGTAGGAAAATCTAAATGATTTCTCTCTTTCATATCAATCATCGCTCAATCTTCTCGGGGATAGCTCATCAACCAATTTGGAGTAACGTGGAGTTCACCACCGTCGTTCCGCCGTCGATAACGAAGTTATGCCCGCTTACAAAACCTGACTCGTCGGAGGCTAAGAACAGCACAGCCGCCGCCACGTCAGCCGGCTTCAGCACCGCCCCTTTGAGGTTCGCCCCAGCGCACGATATCTCCTCCAGCTTCGCCGCATCCACCCCATAACCCCCGCATGTCAGCGGTGTTGCCAGCAAATACGGGGACACGCAATTCACCCTCACCCCTTTCCCACCAAGCTCCGCCGCCGCCGCCTTCGTAAGCCCCAAAACCGCGTGCTTTGCGGTCGTGTACGCCACCGGCGCGAGCCCGCCGTGTATTGACGCGACGCTTGCCGTGCAGATGATAGAACCCCGCGTCCCTGCCGCCACCATCGCCCTCCCGGCGTGCTTGATGGCCAACGCGGTGCCGCGGACGTGGACGGCGAGGGTGTCGTCCAGGCCGGCGGGGTCGAGGTCGAGGACGCCGGTTAAGGCGCCGGCCACGCCGGCGTTGCTGAACATGATGTCGAGGCGGCCGTAGGTGGTGATGGCATGGTCAACAGCTGCGGCGAGGTGCTGTTCGTTGCGGACGTCGCAGTGGATGAAGGTGCAGCGGCCCGGAGGTGAGATGGAGGCGGCGACCAGGTGGCCAAGTGAATCGTTTAGGTCGGCGATGACGACGGCTGCGCCATGGGCTACGAAGAGACGGGTTGTGGTCTCACCTATTCCGCTGGCTCCGCCGGTGATGATGGCTACTTTCCCCTCCAGCCTCAGTTTGTTTAAAGCCATGTGTGAGATCTCTCTCTCGCTCTCGCTCTCTATTACCAAATTGAACTCATCAATGGGTAGAACTCGTTTGGTATATATGCAGTTGGGATCAGTATGTGCTATACGATAAATTTTTTCTTTATTTTAGCCAACGGAAAGGCCAGAAAAAATTAGCCAGTTGCTTGTCAATAAGAACAACTCGTCAAATACTTGGTCACAAATAATTTACTAAGGGAACTCACCTTTAATATAAAACTCAATAAATGCCACCAAACTTTGACCAAGCGTTAGGCAGCCAATTTTGCCCATTTCATAGTATGGTTCATTAAACTTTAGTATGCGAAGTTTATTATATTTCTTAGTTGTAGTCATCCACGTAATAGTTAACTTTGACCTAAACATATAAATAAGGGTAAATTATTCTGTGCGGACACCGAATGTATCTGGAGATCAATAAAAATGTGCCACATCACCCCAAAAATTTATCGCACTCAGTACCGCACTTGGTACCGCTCGGTACACAACTTGGTACCGCTCTGTAGATTTAAACTTCGTTTGGGGGCGGCTTTCTTAATGTTTTCTAAATCAGCTTTCTAGTACAAAAGTTTCTAGTTCAAGAAATTTCTAGAAAGTAGTGAAAAAGCCATCCCAAACAAAGTCTTAGTCTATGTTAAGAAAGATAGAGATAGACCTAAAAAGACTTGATTAGAAAGTATTATAAATAACATTTTCTTATTAGATTTAAATTTGACTCTTAATAAGAGAAAATGGAGAAAAAGGACTTGTGTAGTCAACCTCATATAGTGAGATAAAGACTTAATGGTGTTGTTATCATGGTCTTCAATCAAGAGTACAAGAACAAATATGGCAATACTCTTAGATCAAACACGGAAGATTTTTACTTATTTGGTTTCAGAAGTGTTTGGAGTTAGCATAAAAGGCACATGCCATTATCTTAATATCAACAACTTAGTCAGGTCAACATAGAAAATTTTGCTAAGTCACTGAAACTTTGGCATAACCTATTCGCTGTGAAGTCCATATATTATTGCTAAAGTTAAGCTTTACCCGAGAAGTATGAAACTAGAATTGAATTTTCTACCAACATAAGGGTGCAAAAGTCTTGCTACAAGAGGAGAATGAATACGTGTGGCTTTAAGAAAATTGAAGTACTCCATCCATGCAAATGATTGTTATCCTATCCCGCAAATAGATGCACTGGTTGTCTTGATAGTTGGCTATCCAGTAATGAATCTCTTTGATCTCTTCTTAGGTTACCAAATAAATATGCAATATCCGAGTTTTGATTCGATGTTATTCATCATAAGTGTTGGATATCATTCATTATCAAGATATGATGGGTTGCATTTTTAAAGCTCAATAAGGCCAAAAAATTAAAATTTATGTTGACGTACTAGCAAGCTGTCTTAAAAAATAATAAAAAAATTATCTCAAATGAAGTCTTAAGCTTCATTTAGGATATTTCTTTACTGCTTTCTAAAATAGTTTTTTAATACACAAATTTCTTGAACTAAAAATTTTTGTACTAAAAAACTGCTTTAGAAAGCAGTAAGAAAGCAGGTTTCATTTGGGACGGCTTTCTTACTGTTTCTTAAAACAGTTTTCTATTACAAAAATTTTATTTTTTATACTATAAAGCTGTTTTAAGAAGTAGTAAGAAAACTGTCTCAAACGAAGCCTTAGCCTCTAAGAGATGTTTGCGACTTTGAAGAATATAATACGTGCCTCAATTCCTTTAATTAAGTGTATATTTGGAGCTTTCTACATTAACATCAAGCCTTTATCTCACTACGTGGGGTCGGCTACATGAATACGTTTTCTCCATTGTGTCATGGTTAAGAGTCAAATTCTCATTTAAATCTAAAAAAGAGATATCATTTTTAATATTTTCTAACCAAGTATTTTCAGATCTACCTTTACCTTCACTACAGGAAAATTGTTCATTACTGGTGACTATTTACGGTAGTTTAGCTCATTTTTCCGGCGGTTTTGTACTTTTCCGGTGGAAAAGGTAAAACCCGCTTAGGAAAAATATTTCCGGCGGTATTTTCCGGGGACAAATATTTATGGCGGTTTTTCGGTGGAAAAAAGCCGCCGGAAAAAAAATTAATTAAAAAATGAAGCTGCCCAGCCACCTGCCCGCACTGCCTGGTTGCCTGACTGCGCTGCCTGCCGGAGCTCCTGACTGCCCGCTACCCGCTACCCGCCGCACTGCCTGCCCGGCTGCCCACTGGAGCTCCCACGCTTCTTGTCCCGCTGCCCGCCCGAGCTCCCGCGCTGCCTGCTGCTCGCTGCCCGCCTACTGCCCGGCTGCGCGGCTTGCCCGGGATTCGAACTGTGTCCAAAATTTTTTCTAAGTTCCAAACATTTTGCTGGAAGGACAAATGTGTTAAAATGCTTATTATTTATTATTTAAATTATAACTATACAAAAAGCCAAAAAGCCGCCGGAAACTCCGCCAGAAACAAAACCGTCGGAACGCCGTCGGAAAACGGCCAGAAAACCATCGGAATTTTTTCTGAAAAATAAGGCCGCCGGAAAGCCGACGGAAAAATTTGCCAGTAATGGACGATTTTCCTGTAGTGCTTTCTTAACATAAGCCAAATCTAATACATCTATTTTTTTAATCGGGTCATCAGAAGGCCGCCGTTTTCTGTGACCAAATCATCTAAGGTCACTCTCTGTATATTTGGAGCTAGTGCTAAAAAAATTCTAATATATCATTATTGTATGTACCATGGGGTAGGCGACGTAGGCGCATGGTCGTGTGTGTCGTTACCCTTTATGAGCCATTTTAATTGATTTTGTGGCTTTGCCATTGTTCTTGAAGAAGATTAACTAATCAGTTGAAGAGCGTTTCTGAAAACTTTTAGCACCAATTGTTTAATCTTATCATTTTTTCTCGCAGTTGTGTCAGCTAGAGATGGCATCTGTTTAAGTTTTATATGATGATCATCAACATGAATATGCATTTTCAAATGTAAGAGAACGGATTTTTAGTTGTTAGATTTATGTAAATATGTGTTGGAATCGATGCATGATCGTTGTAATATATATTAATATGCTATTTAATAAATTTTTTGTTATTGTTGAATGACGTTAAACACTTTATGATACTTCATAAATAATTCTCGAATGAAACATTTTCATTAGATGTTCTGGTAATGACTGAAGGCTCAATTTTGAACTGCAGCGAATGTAGAAAGGATATAGCTGGAGCTTACAAAAATCTGCAACTATTGGTTTCGGACTTTAGGAGATAGGAAGAGAGAGAGAGAGAGAGAGGAATTAAAAGAAATACTGGAAATGGCTTAAAGCAATGCCTACGAGCTTAGCTTGGCTTGGGATCACTTCCTCTTTTTTCTTTTTTTCTTTTATGTTTTATTTTGTTTTAAGTTTTGAATATTCACTGTGATAGTGAGATTGTATAATATCTCAGCTTTATACAACCTGCATATACAGGTAGAAGTTCTAAGAGTGAAGATCATGTCTATCATTTTCTTAATAGGTTCTTTTTAGCAAGGATCATGTCCAATACTAGTTTCCTATTTTTTCAAGGACCCAACTTCGAAGATTTTTATTAGATGTAATATTATTTTTAAAAATAATATTTTATGATTTAAAGAGATACTCATTTTAAAGATGTTCTTAATGTTCAATAGAAGCCGAGATACAAATTCTAGTAAGATGAGGAGCTCAACTTCTTCAAGTTGCTTCAACGATGAAATCTTCCAGTATATAAGGGCAAATAGGTTGTGATGTCAATAACTTTGATAAATTTCTTGTTGTGATTTTGATATTCTCCTCTATTTTGAGTTTAACGATTTACATGCTTTTCTTATGAATAATAACTTAGATGTCATTGGCAAATTAGACGTTCATCTCTTCCTTCAATTGCCTTTTTTTTTGGTTAAATACATTATTATTGAATGGTGGAAGTGATAATATTAAAACTAGTGTCAAACATTGGATTTTTTTAATGGTTTTGGTCATTTTATGTGTTTAAAATTTTAGATCTCCATCAGAATATTAGATTTGGATGTGTTTAAAGGGGCGAATCACTCGAGCTTAAATTGATGAGAAAGGCACAATTGACCCTTTTACTGTTCATACTTATTTATTTGGGGAAAAGGCTAATTTTTTTAAGGGTGAATTCTTACATTTATTAGAGGATTGTTCAATGTGCTTTCCATGAGTATTGATTACCTAATCAACAATTAGTTGAGTTTGAGGGTCTCTCGCATCAATGAGTAGAAAGTTATAGGTAGAGACCTTCATGAAAAAATGGTATAGTAACTCCGTATCTACACTCGAGATTTGACATGCTTTAAAATGGAATCTTTAAAAGTATTCTTTAAAATTATCTTCCCCATTTCGACTACTCTTAGAGATGGAGAAGTCCTAGATATTTCATTATTTGGCCATAAATTATTTGAAATAAAATATGATTAAGCCATTAAAAGTCTTACTAGTGCTACAAAAAAAAAGAGTAGAATTATATGTGAGTTTGTCCCTTAGGAGCTAAAAGGAAGACCTTATAGTGGATTACATCAGAAGCATGCTGAATGTGCATGATTGCCTTGTAGTATTTAATGTGCTCATGGGGGTTAAAAGTCCTATAATATGAATCAATTGTAGGCAACTTAAATCTTACTAGAACAGGCTGGCAAATAATTACATTACTTAGAGGAGAAGACACTTGAAAGTTATGATAAGGGAGTTGGGTCCTTTCCCCTAAAGGGAATACCTCTTGAATAAGACATTATAAGTTATCTTTTATAATATCATGAGGGGCGTCCAAAAAGTGACGTTGATTTAAATCATCCATGATTGATGGAGGATTAAAGATTGGCCAAGCACTACATAAAGGATAGATTGTATTGACAATGTATGAGAGAATTTAATAAGGTTGTGATAGAGAGGGGGCTACATCATGATGAGGTGTTGTCTGAGTGGCATTATCAATGAACTATTATTATTTTTATAGTGGGAGAACTCCATCATATTGTGATTATGCACTTTATTGTCCATACTTCTCTAAGAGTTATAAGATTTGTCCATTCTATGTAAGGCATGGGTGACCTTCATCTTCTGTATTGTATATTGTCCTTGATTGAGAGGTTTATTTTTAGCTATTGAAACAAATATTTATGTTATATTTGAAATGATTTCTCACATATGACGCTAAATTGTTACATGCCAGAAAATTTACTGTAATAGAGAGATTGCATAAAGTATTAACTTTGTAAAATACTCCAACATGCACAAATAAAAGTTATAAGATATCACAAAATTTTATGTGAAAAACCCAACTAGGAGAAAAATCACTAGGCTTGGACAAGTTGTAACGATCCATTATAAAATTATAGATAAAAAAATTTGCAGTTCTTTATAATAGAAGAAGACAATACCATATAATTGAAAATATTTATTTATTTTATGTTGTTGGAATTATAGAAGTTAGGTGTCCACGGGCATACAGTTAAAATCAAATAATGATGTTGGATGTAATAGTCAGGAGACAATAGTTAAATGATGGAGGCTAGCAAATGGTAGCCTTGATTGTTGAAAAATATAATAGAGTTCTTTAGCTCTCTTAGGCCTCAAATGAAAATGGGGTCTATTTCATAATCTTTTGAGAGGGAGAACTGATAAATTTGGCAAAAATTCAATACACTCCATCAAACAGTCAATATTGATCCCCTTGATCATAGTTCATTTATCCATTGTTTAAGTGCCTTAATAATGTCACAATTGAATAATCTCAAGCTTATTTGATTTTTATCGTCGAGCCACTAGATTGGACCATATGTACACATGATTTGGAGACCATTTGGTCATTAAATTAATTTCTTGAGTTTTCAATTATTTTTTAAGTGCTTGATTTAAGGTCATTAGAATAAAATCAGATCAATTATGGTATCGATGAGTTCATCTCATCGAGCTGTTCATTTATTATAAGTTCATTGGAACTATTGCAAATGATCTTTAATTTAATTCCAATTCAATTATTACCTTAAGATTCATATTCATTAAGTGAATTTTCAGAAACACATCAATGCACACACATATTAATATTAAAGGGCACATCTAACATAGAAGCCAGGTAGTGATGGTATTTACTTTAAGAAGAAGAAGAAGAATAAGCCTTTATACCACTATGTGGAGTAAGCTACATGAATTCTTTTTCTCTATTGTGTTATGTTAAGAGTCAAATTCTCATCTAAATCTAATAAAGAAAGGTCATTTCTAATATTTTCTAACCAAGTCTTTTTAGGTCTACCTCTTCCTTTCTTAACATAAGTCAAATCTAATACATCTACTTTCCTAACTGGGTCATCGGAAGGCCATCGTTTTATATGACCAAACCATCTAAGGAGACTCTCTCTAATCTTATCTTCTACTGGAGCTACTCCAACCTTCTCACGTATATTCTCATTTCGTATCTTGTTTCTAAGAGTAAAGCCACTCATCCACCTGAGCATCCTCATCTCTGCAACACTTAACTTTATATTATGCTTCTCTTTTAATGACTAACACTCTACACCATAAAGCATTGTAGGTCTCACTACCATCTTATAGATTTTCCCTTAAGTTTGAGAGGGACTTTTCTATCACACAACAAGCCCACTATATTCCTCCATTTCAACCATCCAACTTAAATTATACTAATAATATCTCCATCTATTTCATCATTACTCTGAATAATAGACCCAAGATATCTAAAATATATGAAAGTTCGATAGGGATGTTAAGCCCTTATGAACTAGTCCCGAGGCAGACCAAGAGGGGGGGGGTGAATTGGTAGTTTTAAAAATTCTTTAGCAACAGGAAAGATCTTTTGATAATTTACAGCAGAAATGAGTAAACACAGTAATGAAAAGATCAGTCATAGATTTCACCCAATTAGATAATAATAGAAAAATAAAGTACAGAAAATAATCAGAAAGAACACACCAGATTTTATAGTGGTTTGGTCAACTTGACCTATGTCCACTCCCCGGAGCCTCCCCTCAGGGTATTGCACTAAACTAAGTGACTCTCCTTCTGCTCTCACAGTAAGGCGGAGAAGCCTGTACAAAAACTCCTTTCCACCAATCCGGTGAGGCAGAGAACCTGAACTCCTTTCGCTTTCTCCTAAAGCTGGTAGAGAACCTGGACTCCTTTTGCTTCCTCCTGAAGCAGACAGAGAATCCGGATCTTCTTGCGAACGATCCTCCCACAGAGATACTGACAAGATAAGAGACGATGAACGGAGAAGACGACTCCGATCCTTGCTTGATTGGATTCTTATGTCAATGTGTTTGATTCTAAAATATTGGATTGGATTCTTAGAAATGCAGATGACACTGGTGTTATCACATAGAATTAAAATTATGCCAACATGTAATCCTAAATCCAAAACTTGTTGTTTCAACTAAAGGACTTGGGTCACACAACTTCCTAAGGCAATGTACTCAGCTTCAGTAGTGGAAAGTGTAACTGAGTTCTATTTTCTACTGGACCAGGAGACTAAAGACTGTCCTATGAACTGGCAAGTTCTAAAGGTGCTCTTTCTATCCACCTTACATCCTGCAAAATCAGAATCAGAATATCCAATGATCTCAAAAGAAGAGCTGTGCCTAGGATACCAGATCCCTAAGTTTGGGATTCCTAAGAGATATCTAAGGATTCTCTTAACTGCAGTCATGTGGGATTCCTTAGGATCAACTTGAAATCTAGCACAAAGACAAACATTAAAAATAATATCAGGTTGGCTAGCAGTCAGGTAAAGAAGTGATCCTATAATTCCTCTAAACTTCTTTTGATCAACAAATTTTTCATTTGAATCCTTTTCTAACTGAACAGATGAACTCATGGGTCTCCTAAGATCAGTTCTTTAGGATGACTCGAAGAATATCTCCAATCTCTAGGTAATGAAATATCAGCTTCTATCCTTTCCTCTAGATTTGCAGATTCTACTCCTTGGGTGACTTCTACAATCTATTCATCTTCTACTTCATATCTAGATACTTTAGGATCAGATTCATCAAATACTACATGAGTTATCTCCTCCACCACCAAAGTCCTCTTATTAAACACCCTAAAAGATTTTTCCATACTTGAATATCAGATTTAGGGTTAAATTTCCCTAAGGATGATTTCTCATTATTATGAATGAAAACCTTACAGCCAAAGACATATATGTGGGAAAGGTTTGGAGTTCTATCCTTAATGATTTCATAAGATGTCTTATTCAAATTGGATCTAACATTCACCCTATTCAGCACATAACAGGCAGTGTTCACCGCTTTAGCCCAAAAGTATTTAGGAAATGAATACTCAGGAAGCATGACTCTAGCGGCTTCCACTAAGGTCATGTTCTTCCTTTTAACTACCTTGTTTTGCTGAGGGGTCCTAGGAGCTGAAAAGTTATGGCTAATCCCTTGCTCGTCACAGAAAATCTCAAATCTTACATTTTTAAACTCCCCACTATGATCACTATGGATGGTCAAGATCTCACAACCTAACTTCTTCTGAATCCAAGTGGAGAAAGACTTAAATTCATCAAATGACTCAGACTTATATGATAGAAATCTAATCCAGGTGAACCTCGAGTAGTCATCGATAATCACAAATCCATAGACTTTTCCCCTAAGCTGGCAATGTTAATGGGTCCAAATAAATCCATGTGAAGGACTTCTAAAGGTCTAGAGGTGGTGATATCCTTAATGGAGTGGAAAGAGGATTGGATTTGCTTCCCTAGTTGACAGACATTATACAGGTGGTCCTTAGTGAACTTAAGCTTGAGGACACCTTTAAATAAGTCTTTTTGGGTGACTCTTCTAAGGGTTTTCATACTTGCATGACTTAACCTCCTATGCCACAGCCGAGACTCATCAACAACAGTTTTTAAGCAAATAGCAACATCAGCTTTAAAGCAGTTTAAATCCAGCATGTAAATATTGTTGACCCTTTTTCCTTGCAAAATAATTTTGTCATTTAAGCTTATAATGCAGCAAGTAGGCATAAACTTTATGCTAAAGCCTTTATCACAAAGCTGGCTGATGCTGAGCAAGTTGTGTTTCAGTCTATCTATAAGTAACACATTATTAATAATGAAATTTTATGAATAACTAATTATACCTGCTCCTACCACCCTTCTGGTGGTATTGTCTCCAAGTGTAACCTTCCCTCCAGCTCTGGTCTTCAGTGAAATGAACTGATTTGGATCTCCCATCATATGTCTTGAACATTCGCTGTCCAGGTACCACATGCTCTCACGAGGCCTTCTGTGAGAGCACACTTATAAAATCATCAAACATCAAATTTAGGAACCCAAACAAGTTTGGGTTCCTTCTTATGAAAAGAAGAATGCAATGCATGTATGCTATGTTGTGAAACATGTAATTTTGGTCTCCACACCTAATGTGTACCACGGTGAACACTACAGGTGTGAGAGATGTGTCTTAACATGCCACAAGAAAAATATCTAACACCAGGAAAAGAGTTAACTAATCTACGTGGGTAATAGTGCCTCTTCCTAGGTTTGAATGAAACATGTTTTGATGATTTTGAAATAGATTTTTCAAAAGGTGGAGGTGCATAAAATTGTGCAAAAGTATGAGGTATTTCATTTTTCTCAAAAGCACATATTTTTATATTTAAAAATTCATTTTCTTTCTTTAGACTTGTAATTTCAAATTTCAAATGAGGCTCACTACTATCTAAATTAGATGCATGAGTTTCTAATTCCCTAAATGCAGTTTCTAATTCAACATGTGATGCTTTTAATGAATCATGCCCAGTAATCAAATCAGAATGATTTTTATTCAACTCATCAATTTCATCAAGTAATGCCATATGATTGTTATCCAATGTGGAATGATCTTTAATCAAAAATTCATGCTCTTTTCATAAATTCAGAAATTTCAGTTTCAGGCTAGCATGAGTTTTTTTAAGCTTCCTACATGATGAGTGAATTTTCTCAAAAACATCAAACAACTGATCATAAGTAAGTTCACATACCTTTTCTTGGTCAGACTGACCAAGCTGATCATTCGCCATCAAACACAAGTTGGTTACCTCATCTTCAGCTTCAGTTTCAGAGGAGTCGGATGTAAAATCTGCCCAGAATGCCTTTTGAATCTGCTTCTTGTCCTTCCTGAACTTGGATTTCTCCTCACCCTGCTCTTTGCTTGGGTGAGCCTTAAGTGTAGGACAATCAACCTTTATGTATCCAGGCTTCCTGCATTCAAAATAAATAATATCAGATGAGTTTTTATAATTTCTACTACTCTTACCTTTGTTCCACTTTTAAAAGTTTTTGTATTTCTTCCTTAAAAAACTTTTGAATTGCCTAGTATTAAGGCAACATCATCGATATCAGACCCAAAAGTACCAGTATCAGTATCGTTGGCCTTCAGCGCCACATTTTTTTCTTTTCTTTTCTCACTTTCATCAAGCTGTCTTTGGTTCACTCCTTGCTCGTAAGCAATGAGTGATCCAAGTAAGTTGTCAATGGAATAAGCATTCAAATCTTTAGATTCAGTGATCACAGTTATCTTGGCATCATATGAAGAAGGAAAACATCTTAGAATATTGTTCACTTTTTTAGAGTTTGTAAGTTCTCTTCTAAAGCATGTAAAGAAGTTACTATTTGAGTAAATCTAGTATACATTTTAGAAATTGATTCACTAGGTTTCATGTGAAAAAGTTTGTAGTCGTGAAGTAGGATGTTCAATCTAAATTGCTTAACCTCAGATATACCTTCATAAGTGATGCATAATTTATCCTAAATTTCTTTACCAGTTGTACAAGTAGAGACACACATGTAATCCTCAGATTTTAAGGCACAGAAAAAATAGTTCAAACATTTGGCATTCAGTTGGGTTAAGTCCCGATCATCAAAAGTCCATTCAGTGAAAGGTAGTTCAGTTTTAATATTATTAACCATTCTAAAAGGTGCTTCATGACCATCCTTAACGAGCATCCACATGTGATAATCTATAGATTGAAGAAAAGTGGACATGCGAGTTTTTCAAAAATTAAAAGGTATGTTATCAAATAATGGTGGACGTATAATTGAATAACCTTCAGCAGTATTTCTATTACTAAAGTTAGCCATAGATCAAATTTAAAAGTTTTTAAACTTTATTTTTGAATCCTGCTCTGATACCACTTGAAAGTTCGATAAGGATGTTAAGCCCTTATGAATTAGTCCCGAGGCTGACCAAGAGGGGGGGTGAATTGGTAGTTTTAAAAATTCTTTAGCAACAAGAAAGATCTTTTGATAATTTGCAGAAAAAATTAGTAAACACAGTAATAAAAAGATCAGTCACAGATTTCATCCAAGTAGATAATAATAGAAAAATAAAGTGCAAAAAAATAATCAGAAAGAATACACCAGATTTTATAGTGGTTCGGTCAACTTGACCTATGTCCACTCCCCGGAGCCTCCCCTATGGGTATTGCACTAACACTAAGTGACTCTCCTTATGCTCTCACAGCAAGGCGGAGAAGCCTGTACAAAAACTCCTTTCCCCCAACCCGGTGAGGCAGAGAACCTGAAATCCTTTCGCTTCCTCCTGAAGTAGGCAGAGAACCTGGACTCCTTTTGCTTCCTTCTGAAGTAGGCAGAGAACCCAGATCTTCTTGCAAATGATCCTCCCACAAAGACACCGACAAGCTAGTAAATAAACATTAATATTTTAAAAATTATCTAAATATTAATAAGCCAAGGAATTATAACAATCCAGAAATACAACAACTAGAACATAATAACAACAAGACACAACAATAATAACTACTCACCCTTTTGACATCTCAAAAAGGGAAAAATAACAAAAAATAACAAAAAATAATAATGCAAAAAAAAACACAAGGAAAATAACATAAGCAAAGTAGACTAATACGATGGTGGGTCCTGATCAGATGGAGGAGGTGGTGGTGGCTGAAAGTAGCCATGGATGGCTGCAAACTGTGCTCCAAAAAGATGAAGGATGGAGAGGAAAGATCAGGGATCCCAAAAACACAAAAAAAATCAAAATCAAATCAAGAAAAGAAAAAAAATAGAAACGATAATAATAACAGTAAAAATAATAGAAATCAGAATTTTTTTTTAATAAATCGGCTCCAGTAAATCAGAATTTGTCCTTGATTTTTAATTCAAAGGCCAATAAGAAAAAAATTGACGACGCTGAAATCTAGAGAAGTTGAAAAATTGACTTTCGTAACTCCTACCTCGTACACTTTACAGGTTCAAATTCCTTTCAAACAAGAGTCTAATTCAGAAGAGAAGAAATTAGATTTGAAAAGAGATCCTTTCAAATCTCATTCCAAAAAAATATCTGATAAAATAGTATTGTAAAGGAAGGAATCAGAAATCATGAGTTTCAATCTCTAGCACTTAAAAATATTAAGTACAGTACAGATTTTTCTAAAATGTTTAAAGATCTGAAAGAGAAAAAGTTTATTTTCTTGTGGGCTCATTTTGTGCCTCTTTTATTTTTCACTTTGGTTGGCGCACTTTGCACATCTTTTAATTTTTTGATACACTTTGCGTACCCTTTTAGTTTTGGCGACTTTGCCCATATTTTCAGTTTTAGGCTAATTTTGTGCCTCTTTTCATTTCTTTTGCAAGCTTGCTTCCTTTTATAATCTCTAAAATATCTCAGTTGTGTGATTACCTTCTAGATATAAGAGAAGAAGAGCTCACTCTCTATAATCAGGAATAATACAACATAAAATAAAATCATTCTCATATGATAGATACAATCACTTGATCAGTAAGAACATAACGATGATTCAATGCTTTGAACACACAATTCATATGAGATATATTATTGTAGGAAGATAAAATAGATCACCATTTCAAAAACAAAGATTTTAATTTTGAAAGAAGATCTCTATTCAAAAGGAAAAGTACACCATTAAAGGAGTTAGAGGAAGAGAAAACAATCATCAATGTTTCTTCCATTTAACTAGTTTAGAGAAGTCAATCACCGCTTACAAGCTTTCAAACGAAAATAAGGAAAAACTCTCAGTCAGAAAATCAGTTTATCAGCAGTAGTGAGTAGTGATTTGATTCTTAATTGAGTAAA
Source organism: Dendrobium chrysotoxum (assembly GCA_019925795.1). Taxonomy (NCBI): domain Eukaryota; kingdom Viridiplantae; phylum Streptophyta; class Magnoliopsida; order Asparagales; family Orchidaceae; genus Dendrobium; species Dendrobium chrysotoxum. Next base: position 72,857,726 of record CM034315.1, read on the forward strand.
TAGTAAATCTAAAATCAAATGAAAGACTCAAAAGAGAAGATAATCAAATTCAATAAGCAAATCAAAGAAACTAAAAACAGCAAAAGTACAAACCAACAGGAAATATATAATCAACTCAAACAACTAAATAATAGAAATAAAATAAAAAAATAGAAAATTCAGAAATTACCAGTCATCAAATTCATGCATTTAAGTCATTCACACCCAATCTGGTTCTCAAAATATTGAATAAGTCAAAGGCTAATGGTTTAGTAAAGATGTCAGCCAGTTAATTTTTAGTTGCTACATGATGTAACTCAATGTCCCCTTTTGTAATATGGTCCATAATGAAGTGATGCCTTATGTCAATGTATTTGGTTCTAGAATATTGGATTGGATTCTTAGAAATGCAGATGACATTGGTGTTATCACATAGAACTGAAATTATGCCAACATGTAATCCTAAATCTAAAACTTGTTGCTTCAATCAAAAGACTTGGGCCACATAACTTTCTAGATTTAGCAGTGAAAAGTGCAACTGAGTTCTATTTTCTACTAGACCAGGAGACTAAAGATTGTCCTATAAACTGACAAGTTTTAGATGTGCTCTTTCTATCCACCCTACATCCTGTAAAATCAAAATTAGAATATCTAATGATCTCAAAAGAAGTGTTGTGCCTAGTATACCAGATCCCTAGGTTTGTGGTTCCTAAGAGATATCTAAGGATTCTCTTAACTGCAGTCAGGTGGGATTCTTTAGGATCAGCTTAAAATCTAGCACAAAGATAAACACTAAATATAATATTAAGTCGGCTAGTAGTCAGGTAAAAATGTGATCCTATAATCCCTCTATACTTCTTTTGATCAACAGATTTTTTATTTGAATCCTTTTCTAACTGAATAGATGAACTCATGAGAGTGTTGATTGGCTTGACTTTGTCTATTTCATATTTCTTCAAAATGTCCTTAGTGTATTTTGATTGATTAAGAAATGTTCCATCATCCATTTATCTTATGCTAAATCCCAAAAAATAGGACAATTCTCCCATCATACTCATCTTAAACTCTTTACTCATTATTTTAAAAAAATCATCACATAAATTTTTATTAGAAGATCCAAAAAGTATATCATTAACATAGATCTGGACAATGAGTAAATCATCTCCTATTTTATTCAGAAAAAGGGTGGTGTCTACACTTCCCTTAACAAACTCTCTTTCTAATAGGAATGTGCTAAGCCTCTCATACCAAGCTCTAGGTGCCTATTTTAATCCATATAGGGTCTTTTTTAATTTATAAATATGATTTGAAAATTGAGAACTCTCAAAACCTGGTGGTTGCTCTATAAAGATATCCTCTTTTATTACCTCATTTAGAAAGACACTCTTGACATCCATTTGGAATAACATGAATCTCTTATAACAGGCAAAGGCTAATAGCACCCTAATGGCTTCCAATCTAACTACAGGGGCAAAGGTCTCCTCAAAATCAATCCCTTCAATTTGATTATATCCCTTAGCTACCAATCTTGCCTTATTCCTAACCACAACACCATAATAATTCATCTTATTCTTAAAGACCCACTTAGTTCATACTACACTTTGATTCCTAGGTATTTCTACTAACTCCCAAACATCGTCCCTTACAAATTGATTCAATTCATTTTGCATAGCTAAGATCCAAAATTCATCAGAAAGGGCTTGATTGATGTTAGTGGGTTCAGTCATTAAGATAAAAGCATAATTGTTACTTCCTTCCTAAGTCCATGCCTAATTCTAACACCTTCAGAAGGGTCTCCTAAGATCAATTCTTTAGGATGATTCGAAGAATATCTCCAATCTCTAGGCAATGAAACATCAGCTTCTATCCTTTCCTCGAGATTTGCAGATTCTACTCCTTGGGTGACTTCTACAATCTCTTCATCTTCTACTTCAGATCTAGACACTTTAGGATCAGATTCATCAAACACTACATGAGTTATCTTCTTCACCACCAAAGTCCTCTTACTAAACACCCTAAAGGATTGCCCTACACTTGAATATCCTAAGAACACTCCTTCATCAGATTTGAGGTCAAATTTTTCTAAGGATGATTTTCCATTATTATGAATGAAAACCTTACAGCCAAAGACATGGATGTGGGAAAGGTTTGGATTTCTACCCTTAATGATTTCATAAGGTGTCTTATTTAAATTGGATCTAACATTCACCCTATTCAGTACATAATAGGCAATGTTCACCATTTCAGCCCAAAAGTATTTAGGAAGTGAATACTCAGCAAGCATGGCTCTAGCGGCTTCCACTAAGGTCCTGTTCTTCCTTTCAGCTACCCCATTTTGTTGAGGGATCCTAGGGGCTGAAAAGTTATGGCTAATCCCTTGCTCCTCACAAAAAGTCTCAAATCTCACATTTTCAAACTCCCAACTATGATCACTATGGATGATCAAGATCTCATAACCTAACTTCTTCTGAATTCAAGTGGAGAAAGATTTAAATTTATCAAATGACTCAGACTTATGTGATAAAAATCTAATCCAGGTGAACCTCGAGTAGTCATCAACAATTACAAGTCTATAGACTTTTCTCTCTAAGCTGGCAGTGCTAATGGGTCCAAATAAATTCATGTGAAGGACTTCTAAAGGTCTAGAGGTGGTGATGTCCTTAATGGAGTGGAAAGAGGATTGGACTTGCTTCCCTAGTTGACAGGCATCACATAGGTGGTCCCTAGTGAACTTAAGCTTGGGGACACCTCTAACTATGTCTTTTTGGGTGACTCTTCTAAGGGTTTTCATACTGGCATGACTTAACCTCCTATGCCATAGTCAAGACTCATCAGCAACAGTTTTTAAGCAAATAGCAACATCAGCTTTAAAGTAGTTTAATTCTAGCATGTAAACATTACTGACCCTTTTTCCTTGCAAAATAATTTTATCATTTAAGCTTATAATGCAGCAAGTAGGCAGGAACTTTATGCTGAAAGTTTTTGTATTTATTTCTTAGAAAGCTTTTGAATTACCTAGTGATTAAGACAACAGTATCGCTATCAGACCCGGAAGTACCAGTATCAGTATCGTTGGCCTTCAACGCCACATTTTTCTCTTTTCTTTTCTCATCTGCATCAAGCTGTCTTTAGTTCACTCCTTGCTCATAAGCAATGAGTGATCCAAGTAAATTGTCAATGGAATAAGCATTCAAATCTTTAGATTCAGTGATCGTAGTTATCTTAGCATCATAGGAAGAAGGCAAACATCTCAGAATTTTATTCACTTTTTTATAGTTTGTAAGTTCTCTTCCCAAAGCATATAAAGAAGTGACAATTTGAGTAAACCTAGTATACATTTATGAAATCGATTCACTAAGTTTCATGCAAAAGAGTTCGTAGTGGTGAAGTAGGATGTTCAATCTAGATTGCTTAACGTCAGATGTACCTTCATAAGTGATGCACAATCTATCCCAAATTTCTTTACCAGTTGTACAAGTAGAGACACACATGTAATCATCAGATTTTAAGATACAGAAAAATAGTTCAAATATTTGTCATTCAGTTGAGCTAAGTCCCAATCATCAAAAGTCCATTCAGTGAAGGCAGTTCAATTTTATTATTATTAACTATTCTAAAGGTGTTTCATAGTCATCCTTAACAAGCATCCACATGCGATAATTTATAGATTAAAGAAAAGTGGACATGCGAGTTTTTCAAAAATCAAAAGGTATGTTATCAAACAATGGTGGACGTGTAATTGAATAATCTTCAGTAGTATTTTCATTACCAAAGTTAGCCATGGATCAAATTCAAAAGTTTTCAAACTATATTTTTGAATCTCGCTCTGATACCACTTGAAAGTTCGATAGGGATGAGCTAGTCCCGAGGCTGACCAAGAGGGGGGTGAATTGGTAGTTTTAAAAATTCTTTAGCAACATGAAAGATCTTTTGATAATTTGCAGCAGAAACGAGTAAATACAGTAATGAAAAGATCAGTCATGAATTTCACCCAAGCAGATAATAACAAAAAAATAAAGTGCAGAAAATAATTAAAAAAGAACACACCAGATTTTATAATGGTTCGGTCAACTTGACCTACGTCCACTCCCCGGGGCCTCCCCACCGGGTATTGCACTAACAGTAAGTGATTCTCCTTCTGCTCCCACAACAAGGCGGAGAAGCCTATACAAAATCTTTTTTTTACCAACCCGATGAGACAGAGAACCTGAACTCCTTTCGCTTCCTCCTGAAGCATGCAGAGAACCTAGACTCCTTTTGCTTCCTCCTGAAGCAGGCATAAAACCCAAATCTTCTTGCGAATGATCCTCCCATAGAGACATCGAGAAGATAGGAGATAATGAATGAAGAAGACGACTCAGATCCTTGCTTGGAGCAACCTTTGTGAATCCCTCACAAACTCCCCCTCACAAGATCCTCTCTCTCTCTCTCAAGATTTTCTTTGGTAAGGAAAGTAGCAAAAGATCTTTCTTATTGAAAGAGAAATATCTTAAATAGGAGGGCTCAAAAATTATCCTAAATCTCAGCTGGTCATCAAATATCGTCCAGAACGATCGAATGATCGTCTTGTACGATTAATGTAAAATCTCATATATCAGCCTGGACGATCTGGTTTCTCTAGATGATTAGAAGACAAAGTTTATTCAGATTATCCCGTACGATACTGCGATCATCCGAGATGATTAGTATAAATCAGAAATTTCGTCCAGAGGATAGTTCGGTTCGTCCAAGGCAATTGGTGCTAGACGATCTCAAAATGACTTGATCGTCCAGGACGATATCTCTATCGTCCAGTACGATTAGTTCAAAACACCCAAAATCATCCTGAACATTGTTCTGTTCGGCCTGCACAAAACGTGCTGTACGATTTAAAATGACTTGATCATTCGGGACAATATTCCGATTGTCCCGTACGATATTGCGATCATCCAGGACGATATGATCATATCAATTAAATATTAATTGCTTACCTTAATCACCAGACTAATTTAGGCATGATTGTAAATAATCGTCCAGGACGATACAGGTATTGTCCAGGACGATCAGACCAAATCTCTAAAAATAAAACTTGCATATCTCAGTCTGACGGCTGGAATTTTCCAATCTAAGCATATCATCATGTATGATGGGTATATCATCCAAGACGATCTGTTTAATCAAACCGATTTAACTTGGTCACCCTAATTTGGGTTTTTGTTTTCATTGGATCATACAGGACGATAGGAATATCGTCTAGGATGATATAAACAAAATTTGAAATAGAAACTCTAACTCACTAAAACTCTCCAATTGAGTGTGTGTGTGGAAGGTTACTTAGCTAGGGGATTAATTACATTATATTTGACTCAAGAAAGGAAAAAATTACATTTAAACACACTTGGATCCGATCTTAAGTTAACTTGAATTGCATTTGATCTTTTGTACCTGAAATGGTTAGCCAAGCAAAACAGAACAGAGACATATTTGTTTTCATCAAAATTATATTCCTTGAATTCAGATTTGCAACAATATGGACTCTTATGAAATGATAAATTTCTTGTAACAATCTTACTTCATAGTAAGAGCTTTAGATAGAATACCAAAATCCTTTTAAAAAGAAAAAAAAAGTAGAAGCATTACCAAAACAAATCATGCTCATTTATATTGAGATGGTGAACACCATAGATTATGTTCATAAGTATTAATCCTATGTGATAATATTGATATGATAACATAATAATTCTAATAACTCTATTAATAACAAATATTGTACATCCCTTATTGCCTATGACAAGTTAGATTAGTCTTATGAATTATAATGAATTAGGCATATAAATAGTTGACAAGTATAAAGATAAAATTAACAACCAAATAGAAGTTGTCAAACTTACTGTCTAGTTCAAGTCATCAAAAGCTATTCAATTTGTATATATTTGATCTCTACTTGTTAAAGTCACAAGGCTACTTGCCCAACTTACCAATAAATTCGCCTATGACTCTTCCCAGTTCTAAATGAAGCCGATAGAGGCTTCATTTAACTCATCCTATACTTAGAACTTTCCATGAGCTTACTATGCATTTTTGATAAAACAAGTTAATTAGCTAGGCTTGCTCAATTTATGATAAACACCTGTAAGTCTTATTATGTAATTTTACTTGTATGTAGCTACTCTTGTAGCAATGTACCTCGACCAAGTCTATAAATAAGAAATTAGAGTGTACGTCTTCACCTTCGAATCAGTTAACACTGCATTGTACTTTTTGACGATCTAGTGAAATGCCTAATTTTCTCACTCTAATTTCTCATTATCTCTCATCTTTTCTATTATTTTGTATACATTCTAGTAATAATAAATGTTAGGAAAGAAAGAGTCCCAACCAAGGATCAACTATGATGAACAACAAAGTAACCACAAAAAAGATCAAATATCACAAAAGAGAACACTGAAATCTATATGACATAGCTTAAGTAGGCCTATGTTCGCACAGAGATTAAATAATTCATTAAACTTCAAAATAGTTACATAAAGTATTACACTTCATACAAAATCAAAGATATAGACAAACATGCCACTTTATTTGGTTGAAAGAAAATACAAGCACTTGCTGTGAAGATGATGGCTAGATGTGGAGAATGAATATTGTTGTTGCTTCGATTACTCTCTTCTCCCTCTATTATTCGGGTCCAAATGAGAATTATTCTCTGCTATGACTAAGAGCTTCTTCTTTCATTAGAAATGAACATAAAGACACTTGTTTCTTTTTTGAAGAAGTTAAAGGACTGCTTTGCAAGCACCCTCTCATTTCTCTTCCTTGTTCTCTCCTATCTAATATTGCTTCTTATTATGGGATGAATGAATCCTTTTTATAGTTGCACCATGAAGTGTAAATATAGCTTAAATTAGGTAGCTACCATCTTAAAAAAATTCAGTATGAAAGAATCTTAACTTGGTAGTCACCAATTTTAAAAATCAAATATCTATCAATCTTGAAAATCAAAATCAAATCTTAACTAACATGACGTCATTCACGAACAAATTTGAATTTATCAGATACGAAAGACCATCTAGCATCAGGGACCACATTCACCTTTACATTTCAATGATCTTGGATTTGTTTATATGACATGGCGAAAGATGTTGCCTTAGCTTGAAGCATCATCAAGATAATGCCTATTTCCTCCTAAACCAATTATTGAAATCAATGGCCAGGTGGGTGCAATTATGAACATTCAGGATAGATGGAGAAGCATTATTATAGTATATATGATTAAATTAATTTGCCTGATCACGCATAAGAGAACTCCTAGCATTTAAAAACAAGCTTATTTTTACCTCATAACATGAATAAATACTAAGTTACAACTATGAATATTCTAATTGCCAACTGCTATCAGTAATGAGAAGCTGAAGTAGAAGATGAACTAAAACTTTACTAAAAGCAAGCTTATTAAAGAACAAACGCCTGTAAATAAAAGCAAACACTTTTTTTTTTTTTGTGACAGTTAGGGGATTCGAGCCCGAATGAGATGGGAGGAACACGTTCCGTCGACCACTCGGCCGCAGACCTGATCTCAAAAAAAAAAAGCAAATACTAACTGCCATAGCCAGGAAAAAAGTGCAAAACCTAGCACAAAAACTAGCATGGCAACTGAGCCAACGTACAGAAGAAAAGCTGTAAAATAACGAAGCCATACAATCTATGAAACCTATCATGCATTCTAAAATAAGGTTTCGTTTGAGACGGATTTATTACTGTTTCTTAAAGTAGCTTTTTAGTAAAAAAATTATTTTAAGAAACAGTTAGAAAGCCGTCCCAAACGAAGCCTAAAATGAGCCATGATGACATAGAATTGTAAAAGATGCAGGGGGGTCGATGGTGCATGAAGGTTCACCTCAAGAATGTGATGAAGACGTGGTGGGATCTTGCTGTGAGCACTGGGATCTTATTAGTAACGGCATAGATGCGACCAATGGCATGCGAAGGTAGCGATGAGATTGATGGCATGTGAATGCCGAAGATGAATAAATAGTGATGAGATCTTGCGAGAGCACTTAAAACTCGTTGTTAAGTGCATCAATGGGACCAATAACATGAATGATTTTGCAGGAAGTTAATAGTGAATGATATTTTAAAAGTTATTTAATAAAATTTTGATGTTAAACTTAAATATATATAAAAAAACCCTTATATTTTTTTGATTAAAAATTTATCAGTAAAAGAAAAGGCGGAAAGAGCGGCGAAGTCCACATGGCAATGCCGGTCCACTCCACCACCAAGCTTTAACATATTCCTTCGCCGAAAGTAAAAATTTCTTCGATTTAAATCAAAAGTGAAGCGCGAAACGAATTTGATACGTTAACGGCGAATAGCGTCTTCGTCTGCTCCGAGGAAAGGGAAAGCAATTGCCACTCCCAAGCTGGAAAGTAAAAACAGTGCACGCGTACTCCACTATTTGAAAATTCTCGGCGATTATTTCACTTTGGATCCATCAGAAGAATAATCTCCTCTCTCTCTCTTGTGTGGTGGTGGATTGCCGGAGGCTTGGTTATCTTATACGGAAGATGGAGATTGCGTCTGGAGAGATGAGAGAGTTGAAGTAGTGAGGTCTTTTCCCCTTTGAATCTGCAAGATAGGCTTTGCGTGTTTCTCTTCCTTCCTTGCTTTTATTTTGCTTCTTCGGTTTCATCGGATTCGATTAATTAGAAAAGGGAGTTTTATTTGGGTGATTTCTCTGTTTCTTTACGATTTCAGAAACGGGTATGGCTGATGCAGGGGTTTGATGGATTTGTTGAGGCTTGTTCCTAGTCGAGTTTGGAGCTTCTGTAAAAGAGTAATCTCTGGCGTGTTTGGTTTTCTGATTTTTATTTTTCGGTATTTGAATTGGATTTCTGGAAGGAAATCAATCGGCAATGGCGAAGAAATGGATTTAGCTTCTGTTAAACATGTAATTTTACTTTGTCTCAGGCTTTCACGAGCGCGGAAGTTGTGATTTCGATGGATTGTGTCTGAAATTGCATAGCCTTCCATCTGGTAAATCGATACTTGGTCAGCTAGCGAAGCCAAACCTAGTTAATCCTTATTTTTTCACTAGTGATATTTTGGCAGCGACAGATGCTAAGTTAACGAAGGATTTCTACCTTGCCAAGGAAAAAAATGGCAGGTATGGTAATTTCTTTTCCGTATTCTGGTTTCGTGGAGTGATCATGTGAAAGCTTGCTGTGCTGGGTTTCACACACAATTTCATCTCCAGTGTTTGTTGTGGTGTAGGTAATGAGGTAATGGCTGATTTTGATGAAAGAAGGGATAGGATATTGGATGCCGAGGTTTTGGAAGACGAAAGGAGGAGAACACGAATGGGTTCTCTCAAGAAGAAGGCACTGAGCGCATCCAACAAATTTACGCACTCTCTTAAAAAGAAAGGGAAGAAAGCTAATTACAGGACTTCTTCTGTTTCGATTGAGGATATAAGAGATGCACAAGAGGAGAGCACAGTACATGCTTTTCGGCTTGAGCTTATTGCTAGGGGTTTGCTGCCTGATAGACATGATGATTATCATACAATGCTCAGGTTATTTTCCTCTACCAATCAATACTTCTGATCCATATTCATCTATATTTCACAATTCAAATTACTAATTTCCTTCTAACCAGTGAGATCTATCAATAAAAGACATCTAGTCACTTACACCAACTAGGATAGTAGGATGCAAGGGATTGTTATATGTTTTAAATTGACGCGAGGAATGAAAATAGATAAGTATGGAGCAGATTGTGGGAAAGTTCACTATGGAAATCAAGTTGGATTGCCTTATACCTCCTAATAGAATCATTCTAATGATGGAAGGCAACCGAGATGGTAACTTACTATATTGCATAAATTGGTAAATGTAAAGAAGTCATATATGCTTCATATGGTCTTAAACATCTTTCTATGATTTTTTTTTCTTATTATTTAATCGTATAACTTTCAATTGGCCAATCAACGTTCATCTTATTCACAAGGAAAGCAGTAGCATTTCACATTTCAAAAATTTCTAGATGGTTTTATCATTCTTCAAGAAAGAATTTGATTCTTAACTAATAAATTAGATGGTAAGATAAGATGATTTATTAATTTCAACTAGTCAAGTCAAATGGAATTTTAAACATGCATACTATGACTTCTTGAATTTTTTCATTGAATTTGGCTTAAAAAAATATATCTATTAGTTTTTTTTTTTAATTAAAGGGCATTACAAGCAATTCATTTTCATCATATTTAATAACTATCAAACATTCATAAAAATTGATTAAATAAAATCATCAAATTGTTCTTAGAGTGGTAGATCAACATCATTAATATTGATCATAGATTTGATGTTAATATTGCCAAAAAGTAAATTTTGTTGTTAAAAAGTAAATTTTGTGGAGAATGCACCTTTATATATATAATAGATAATATATATATATATATAGACTTTAATGTGCTCTATAATTTTATCATATGTGTAAAATTCTTCGTTAATTGAATAAATACAACAACATCAAGCCTTCGTCTCACTACTTGGGGCAGCTACATGAATCTTTTTTCTCCATTGTGTCTTGTTAAAAGTCAAATTCTCGTTTAAATCTAATAAAGAAAGATCATTTTTAATATTTTTCAACCAAGTCTTTTTAGGTCTACCTCTACCTTTTTTAATATAAGTCAAATCTAATACCTCTACTTTCCTAATCGGGTCATCAGTTAATTGAACGAATAAGGTCAAATTCTCGTTAATTGAAAGAATAATTTGTGAAAATTAAAAATTTCTCTTAATGTGATCTAAATCATCTATTAGAGAAGTTAAAAGATGGATGACATAATAATCTTATAAATGCATCAAACTGTAAGTATTACTTGATTAAATGATGTTGCAAAAGAGGAACAACCTTGATTGCTTGTTTGAAGGCTATAATATATTCGTTTAGCTAGGAAGTGAAAAGCCTTATCCTAGGCGAATAAATTTTCATATCATCACCATCATCATGAGCCTTATCTCAATAATTCGGAATCGGCTTTTATAATTATCCTTTATTCATGTTGAGCACCACGTGAATAATTAATAATGCATTGCTTCTTGTCATAATACTTGTAGCACTTTATTTTCCTTCCTCATTCATGCACATCAATGAGATCATTGTATTTTAGTAGTGCATCTTTCATCCTTTGTTATATAAGTCCAGCTAACTTTTTTTTTTAGCGAAGTATTTTATCTTCTATAGATGGAAGGCCGCTGTTTCTCTGATATTATCAATTCTATTAAAGAAAAGTCCATCCTATTTACATTTTATATTACATTGATAAATATGTTTGAATAAATTTATATGCTTATGGCATATCGTATACAGTATTTGGCTCATAAACTTATACTTGGAAAGGAAAGCATAACATTCTAAAGTTTCTTACTATCAAAGAATCCTATAGAAATATTTTGTCTTTGTAGTTTGTAAAATTGTAATGCATGCTTTGATCCAGTGTCAAAAGCAGGCAATATCTTTTGTCTTCTTTCAAACTCTTATAAATCCCAACACCCTTGTCTATCTTACACTTCAGATTTTTGAAAGCTAAGAAGTTTGATATTGGGAAAACAATTCAAATGTGGGAAGAGATGCTTCGATGGAGGAAAGAGTTTGGAGCAGACACCATAATGGAGGCAACGCTTTATTTCCACTCTTATATTTCATTTGGCGTCACTTATTTCCTGTTTAATTTTCAAAGAATAATTTTGGTTTATTTGAGAAATATGCTCTAAAAGTTGGATTTTGCATGTGCACTTTTTTTTTTTTACTTCGTGAGATGCAGTCTTGTTTGCCTCTGTTCGTTGAATACATCAACATGGATGAGCTCAAGTTCATTAACTAGTTAAAACTTTTGTACGTCACAACCCATCTAGCTGGCATGGAAGAATATCATAGTTGATATATCTGCACAACATCGATATGATCAACACGAATCTTCAAGCATAAATTTGAATTGGAAATTACTGGAATTAAATTCAAGGCTCTATGAACTCCCTTTTCAGAAAACTTATAGTTGATCTAAATGACTTAATGAGACGAATCCAACGATACCAAAAGTGGTCCAATTCGAGCCTAAAGGAGCCCAAATAAAGCACTTGAAGCATAATAAAAAACTTCAAACATTAATGGGATGATCAAATGATTTTTAAATTAGGCATGCTGATAATTGAATCTAGCGGCTCGACGAGACGAATCCAACGAGCCCAAGATCACTCAATTCTGATATCATTAAAGCACTTAAATGAGGAATAAACGCTTCATGATCAAGGGAATCAATATGGGCTCTACAATGAAACGTTTTGGATTCTTGTTCAAATTATCAAAATGGACAACTTAAAAAACCTATAAATAGAGTCCCATTCTTCATATTAGGGGAGGAAGAAATGAGAGGACTAGAGAGCTCTCTTATATTTTTCAGCAGAAGGTCAAATCCTCAGAAGGTTTAGGATTATCCAAAAATTTTTTAAGGCAGATGGCGTTGAAGGAACACATGTATGTAAACCCTCAGAAGGCAAGAACTTTAGAAGGCATATATATATATATATATATCTCTAAAATCTTAGAAGACATAAGCCCCAAAAGGTATAAGATTATTTAACAATCTTAGATGACATAAAACTCTGAAGGTACAGATACATTAAAAACCTCAAAAGGCTAAAAGCCTTATAAGGTACATATTTCTTTTATTATTAAAAAATCTCAAAAGGTGAAAGCTTTAAAAGGTTCAAGATTATTCAAAAATCTTTAAAGAAAAAGATCTAAGAAGGAATAAGTGTACACAACCTCAGAAGACAAAAGTCTCAGAATGAATATGTACACCTAAACCCTCAGAAGACATAAGTTTCATAAGACATGAGAATATCTAAAAAATAAACCTTAGAAGGTACATGTACATCAAAAATCTCAACAAGCTGAAAGCTATAGAAAGAACAAATTTCTCTGATCACAATGTTCTAACTGGGGAGCAATATATCAAAGAAAATCTTATAGATGTATAAATGACTTGATTTTTTCTTGGGGGTAAGTTAATAAAATAGAATTATTCTTATATAAAGATGGAGTGTTTATTATTTCAAATAAATTAAATACAAACATCAATTAGGCTCATATAAATATCTCATAACTAGATATAAGATTAATATAAGGAGGTGAAGATAAATTTCATGAATTGAAGTACTTTTATTAACATTATTTTTATATTCAGTGATGTAACAATTTTTTGCAATCATTACCTCTCAATTGGAAGAACATTTAGAGCTTCAAAATTTGATGAAAAGTTTATCAAAATGGAGTCAGTCAACCTTCTTTTAAAATAAAGATCAAAGCCCCGCCTTCAAGATAAAAATCCTGAGTATTAGTGCAACTTCACATGAAGATCAACTCGTTCTCTACAGAGAGGGACACTAGAGTTTAAAAGGGGATATTGCTTATTTAAGACATTGGAATGCCTCCCTTGTAAGAAGAAATGGAGCAAAAACAACTCGTTCCCTATAGAAAGTGACCATGCAGCTTGAAAGAGGATACTGACTATTCAAGACAGTATAATGCCTCTCTTTTGAGAAAATAAATAGAGAAGAAACGGGGCAAGAGTAACTCGTTCTCTATAGAGAGGGGCATTGGAGTTTGAAAAGGATTATCACCTATTCAAGATAGTGGAATGTCTCTCTTGTGAGAAGAAATGGAGAAGAAAGGCGTAAAAAATAATTTGTTTGCTATAGAGAGGGACACTGGAGCTTGAAAGAGGATACCAACTATTCAAGAAAGGAGATATTGCCTATTCAAGATAGTGAAATACCTCTCTTATGAGAAGAAATGAAGAAGAAAAGAGGGCAAAATTTGATAGAAGATTGGAGATGAGAAGTGGTGCAAATTTCTTATCCCATGAAGAGATATTTATGCTTGAAAAGAAGGGATGAAAGTTACATAACTTTAAATGAAAGAATTATGTTGCTTGAATGATGAGAGTTACAAGAATTAAAGAGAAATAGTTACAAATATTAAAATAAGAGAGTTATAAAAATTAAAGGAGTTATAGAAGTTAAAGAGGTGGAAGTAAAATGATTAGATATTAAAGAAGTGGAAGTTAAAGAAATGGAAATAATGGATGTAATAAATAAATAAATATCTTAAAAAATACATATAAAATTTTTTTTCCTCTAAAAAAACTTATGTTTAAAAATATCTCCAAAAAAATTTCTTTAAAAAAATCTAAAAATAATTAAAGAAAAGTTTTCTAAAAAAATTTGCTTAAAAATGAGAAATTTAAAATAAATGATAAAAAAGTAATAATAATGTGAAAACAAAGATTAAAAAAATCTTTAGAAAAAGTAAATAAAAAAATTAGGATTTTTATAAAATTTTAAATATATTTTAAAATGTAATAAACTTCAATGTCCAAAAATAAGGAGGGAGGAATGATATATCTACAAAAATCGACATGATCAAAACAAATCTCTAGGTAGAAATTTGAATTGGAAACTACTAGAATTAAATTCAAGATCATATAAACTCCAATTACAGCAAACTTATAGTTGATATGAACGACTCAATGAGACGAACCTAACGATAACAAAACTAGTTCATTCCGAGCGTAATAGCTCAAATCAAGCATAATTGAAAACTTCAAACATTAATTGGATGATCAAATGATCTCTAAATTAGACATGCTTATAGTAGAATCGAGCGGCTTGAGGAGACAAATTCAACGAGCTCAAGATCACGCAATTATGACTTCATTAAGACACTTAAATGCTGATAAATGCTTTATGATAAATATAATTAATATGGGTCGTATAATGAAGCGTATTGTATTATGGTTCAAATTACCAAAATGTCAATATAAAAAAACCTATAAGTAGAGCTCCATGTTCACACGTGGGGAGGAAGAGAGAAGAGAACTAAAGAGCTCTCTTATATTTTCTAGCTATCACCGCTTGCGACCACTAACAGCTATTGCCACCGACAATTATCATTGCCATTGAGGATCACCGTTAGTAATCGCCATCATCTCTGGAATTCTGACATAATATAACCCTATAGTTGGGTATAACTGTCCACTTATGGGCCCTGTTTTCTATAATCCTTATTGGTTAGGCCCTGCTGTTGCGTGTTATCTATCTGCGGACACTTGATTTATGACTTTATGTTAACACTTATAAGAGAAATAAGACATCTTATTATCAAAAAGTTCTTGTCTTCTTCAACTGTAAGGAAGGAAGAGTTCTTATATCTTTTGATATATAGTGAATTTTTAATTTGGATTGGGCCATGTGGTTTTTCCTCTTTTTGAATTTTCCATATAAATTTTTTTTTATCTTTCTATTTTTATCTATGCATGTTGAATTTTTGTACAATGTTGAGACGTAAAATATACATTTTACAGACTGAAATTTTCTAGCAAGTAATAATAATAACCCAATAGAATTGTATGAATTGATAAATTTAGAATTAATTTCAATAAGTATGAACTTGATTATTCAAATATTTGTCAACCTATAATATCATTAGACTATTTAAATCCAATAAAGCCAACTAATTTATCCATCAATCTGTAAACAAAATTTAACTACTATAATAATTTATCCGAGTAAATAACTATTGAATCAACCAACTACTTTATAATTTTCATCACCTTCCAGTAGTAAATCTCTACTAAATAACTCATCCAAGGATTAAATAACCCAACACAACAAGCCTATTTGTGAGGGTTAATCATTTTATATTTTTAAATCCAAAATATTTTTTCAATCATTGGACATGAGACTAAATTGAAGTCTCACGCACTTTAATAGTGTCTATTTCTTTATCAGCTTCTTCCTCCTTTGTCCCGTCACATTTAAGGAATTTGACATTCTGGCTATAAAGACTGCTTCTCAAATGCTTATGTTTTCAACCAAATTGGGATGGAGACATTTTCTTCTTATTAGGGATCTTCTGAAGGAATGACGCCTGTGGAATGTATCTTACTTCTGTGCTCATCTTTCAAAATCAGGCTTTTTATTGGCATGCATATAAAAGAAAAAATAAATAAAACTTCAAAAAATTAATTTTTTAAACTGCATGAAAATCAGGAATGTAGTTGTTTAAGGATAGAAGCCATGAGTTATTTTTTAATATGTATTGCCGTTCATACATATCTTCCTTAAATTCCCTTGGTTTCTGAAGGTTATTTTGTTTTGTAGTACCCTATGTTTGTGTTGGTCCTTTTTTAATATTTTCCTGATCAGATCCCATCCTGTTATACAGGTTTGCACCATCGAGAATTCAGTTGTAAATAGAATTTTCATGAGTGCAAATTGTCAAATTCTAGCTTTTTGGTTTTTATTAAAACATTCCTAGCAATGTACAGCATTCAATTTTTCAATGGCAGGATTTTCAATATGGAGAATTCAAGGAAGTCCTGCACTTTTATCCTCGTGGCTACCATGGAGTTGACAAAGAGGGAAGGCCTGTATATATTGAAATGCTCGGGAAAGTTGATCCCAGTAAACTTCTGAATATAACTACGTTAGAGCGCTATATAAAGTATCACGTGCAGGAGTTTGAGAAAATCCTTCATGAGAAGTTTCCTGCCTGTTCAATTGCAGCCAAAAAGCATATTGATTCAACAACCACCATATTAGATGTGCAAGGTGTGGTAAGTTTTACATTCATTGAGTAGCAAAATGAGGTGTACAATGCAGTTGTAAACTTTTTGCACCAGGTGTTTTACCATTGTGATACGGATTGATGGAAAGGTGCATTGGGCTTAATAATTTTATTCAGGGTTTAAAGAATCTTAGCAAGGATGCAAGAGATCTATTGCAAAATATGCAGAAAATTGGCTGTGATTACTATCCTGAGGTACTTTCTGTTCTAGGTAAAATGCATTTCGTTATGTTTATGAAACTGAGCTAATATGTTCACCATATGTTACACAGATATTACATCAATTGTTCATTATAAACGCTGGTCATGGTTTTAAGCTTGTCTGGAATTCTGTTAAGGGTTTTCTTGACCCTAATACCACGGCAAAGATACGGGTATGGAGCTTCTGTTATTTGTAGATTATTCTACTCTTTCTAGAAGCATTATGCAATCATCACATTTTGGTTTCTACATTTAGGTGCTGGGAACCAAATATCAGCAGGCACTACTTGAAGCAATTGATGCAAGGTTGTTCTGCTTGTCTACTGCTTTGAAAATTTTATTTATTCTACTTCTTTTATTAGATTTAAATGAGAACTTGACTCTTAATAGAATATAATGGAGAAAAAAGAATCATGTTATGTTGTTGTCACTTTTTCTGCTTCTTGTGGATAACATTGTTATCGGATTTTGTTTCAGCCAATTGCCAGATTTTTTGGGTGGCTCGTGTGTATGTCTTGATGAGGGTGGGTGTCTCATGTCCGATAAAGGACCATGGAATGATCCTGAAATTATTAAGGTGAACCAATAATTGTTAAAGTGGTTTGCAACTTTGTATATTCCCACTAATAACATGTTGCCAAGGAGCTTGTAGCTCTTTCAAACCTAAGATATTGACAGCTTATCTTCATCACTTTGCTGTAGAATGTGCGAAATGCTCAACCAAGAATTTTAAAGCAGCTCAAACAAGCACAAGATAAAGAACAAAGACGTGGACTCGGTTCATGGCTGCGGAGTCCCAAGGTAAAATTCTATAACTGTCATCCTTTATTTTGTGTTCTGAGTTGATTGATCTCTATCGGTCTTTCTTCTTTTTTTTGGCATGTACCATGAATTTACACTTCCATTTCTGAATGAAAATATTTGGTTTCCTATCAAAGGGAAGATGCAGTGATACTTCTACTGCTGAATCTGGATCAGATATTGATGATTTTTGCTCTCCTCGTATTTCTAGAATGCCTGAACACCATCATTTGGCCACTGTTCCTGAGGAAGTAAGTTCTGCTGCAATTTAAGTAATGGATAAATTTTCTTTGTAAGGCTTTTTTCTTACCAATAAACTGTACAGACGGAGTGCCTGTTCATAAGATCTGATGCATGGTATCTGTATTCCTCTTATACGCCCAAAATCTTGTGAATTCTATATTCCAATTGCAACTGCACCATCAGACGAACGCAGGATAGCTGAACTAAGCGATAGGTGGACGGCACTAGAACTAAGTAAAAATATGGAAGATATCAGAATGTTTTTAGGTCTACCCAACGGTAACGTTTCTAAAAGCCCACACAACAAGCTCTTGCCTCTCTTCTACAAGCGCCTTCTTCCTATATACAGGAGTGATCTTAGTTTGATTCCTGATTTAAGCATAATATCTGTGTTTACTTCTGATGCTGAAAGAAGATTTGATCAGTGTTGGTGGCCCTCAAACCAGCTGTCTTGTTTCCGAAACATGAATAATTCAAACACAAATTAATGTATCTAACTACTAGATATTGGTGAGCTAAACGTGTAATATAGAAAGAAAGGCCTACCCCAAATCAATTGGCTTAACCCCATAACATGCATATGGACATCCCTTTACCATTTTCTGTTACTACTTTGATGATGCTTAATTTGCTACACGCTTGTGTAAAAAGTGGATCTTCTTGCTATTTTCTACTGGATAATATTAATATATATGGGATCTTCTTGAGAGAAAGAAGCACTTCCTCTTCTTGATCTTGAGAGAGGAGGAGGGAGAGAGGGAAGAGAGAGAGAGAGAGAGCAGAAAAATGGAATTTTCTATTGCTTAATCATCACCTAATACAACCTAAAGCTCTTATTTATAAGCACAAATGCAAAATAGAAAGCTACACTAATGACTATACAAGCCATACAAGAAACAACTTAAATCTAGGACCAATATCTAACAATCTCCACCTTGGTCCTAGATTTACACAACAAAGATAATTGCTGTCCATAAAGAACAGACCCGCCGGTCTTCTCCACCAACTGCATCCACCCGACGGTTTATAACACCTCAAGAACTGCTCCACCATCTTCTTGAGTTTCCTGTGTGCCTTGCTCTAGCTCCACCTCCCGACAGATCTTCTCCTGTCGCACTGCGTCCCACGCTGTCAATTCCTGAGCACCTCGTGGGTCTCGCTTCCGCGCCCTGTGCATCCACCAGCACCCTGCCCCTCGTGCCTGCGCCTTGAGTCTCCAGCTCCACTCCTGCGCCTTGCACTTCATGTGGTACAACTCCGACCACATCCGTGTATCCACCTATGCACCGAGCCTTGCGCCTTCACCTACGCCCTGCTTGTCTCAATCCCATGCCCTGCACTGCCACATTCGGCCAGCGCCCTGTGTGTCCTCCACCGGTGCCCTGCGCTCCTGTGCGACCTCCTCGTGCACCGCATGACCTCGCACCTCCAAGCGCCCCGCACTCCCGGCACTGCTCCTCAAGAACAGGCCGACTCTACTTCTGTCTCTCGGACTCCACCTCAAATCTTGACCGATCTTTAATCAAGAAATAAAAGATCATGCTTCCAACCGGTTCCGACAACCACCACTCGTGAGCCCGTTCAACTGCTCGCAATCTCCGGTCATCTTTCCTTCAATTCTTTGTCTCCAAACAATAAGCAAATTCCTCCAAAACAGCAATATGTCCCTTCCCGTCAAAGCCCAATGCCAACCTACTCAACGTGCTCGATGGTTTGAATCCCTCAAACTTTCAGATCCACTTGAATCCATATTCAACCCGTTATCTTCCTCCAGCTGGATCGACCTGTTCAGTCAACTGCCGATCCAATTCCCACACGAGGGTCTCTCGCACCTGGATTCTTCACACAAACAGCAAGGGGCCGTTCGGCCATGTTCGCTTGTCCAGGTCTTCAAACCCGAAGACGCTCAGCACCACCTCCCTTTGATCCGATCAAAGCTTTGCACTTGCTGAGCCGCCTCTTCCACCCCTTCATACACGCCCGAGCTTGGCCGCCGACCGCACCTCCATATTTCTCACATCCGCCAGGCGCTTATCTCCCACGCGAATAGACCTTCCGTCTTGAGGCCCAAAGTAGCCCAGCTGGCTCCGCTTCCCCTTTCCTTAGAGCGAAAGAACCACCTTCTTGCTTGAATACCTGCACCAGGTTGCGATCAACGCGCTTCGCTCTGCCTTTGCCCTTGTTCTGTCCCGAACAAATCTCGCAAAGCCTCCCTCTTCCGCTTGCTAGCTTGGTTTCATCCACTAGGCTCTGATACCATATGTGAGATCTTCTTGAGAGAAAGAAGCACTTCCTCTTCTTGATCTTGAGAGAGGAGGAGGGAGAGAGGAAAGGGAGAGGGAGAGAGCAGGAAAACGGAATTTTCTATTGCTTAATCATCACGTAATACAACCTAAAGCTCTTATTTATAAGCACAAATGTAACATAGAAAGCTACACTAATGGCTATACAAGTCATACAAGAAATAACTTAAATCTAGGACCAATATCTAATAATATAGGAATGCATCTGTTAGGTTGCGACGCCAAATTTCTTTCATGCTTGAAATTTTTCTGGCAAGTTAATATGTTTGCAATTGACTTTTGCACATTGCATCATGCGCACTTATCTCTACCTTAGGATATTCAAACACACTAGCCGAATCTACATGAATCAAGAATGCCGCTCTAAAGTGTTATTCATTTGGGGTTTAGCCACTTCCTATTTCTTCTTCCATATCTGATTTTTAGCAATTCGTTTGGATTTAGAGATAGAAAGATTGAGTGGTATTAGGTTTGCTATTTGGATGTAAGTGGAGAAAGGAAATGTGAGGTGGAGGCTCACGTGAAAGGTAAGTGGGCTCTTTGTTGGAAAAGTTTTGGTTGAATGTTGTTTTGGTGGGTTGATTTGAGCTGAAGGGGGAATTGGGTTCTTTTCTTTGTTGTATGCAATTGAGGGAAGGGTGATATGGTATTTGATGAAACCTTCAAATAGAAAGCAACGAGAGGTTGAATAAGGGAATCAGGAAAGGGTCGGCTGATTGATCGGAGTTCTATAGTTGCTGTGGAAGGATCCGCTCGGGTAGAGATGAGATCGGGCAAAGATCGGACACTTGGCTGTGTGCGGCTTGAGGAAGATCGGGCAAGGGTGAAGGGATCATGCCTGAGGGTCCAGATCGGAGGGCTTGCGGAAGCTGGAGAGTTCGACTGTGAAGGGATCAATTGATTGGAGGTAGATCTGGCGTGGGTTTGAGGTCGTGGGTTGGTTGGAGTCGAGCAGATCGTGTAGCAGTGGTCTTCAGAGGCGGCAATTTATGATTGGGCTGGAGGTGTCGGTTGAGAAGGATACGGGGTCGACTGAAGTGCAGGATCTGGATGTGGTAGGCGTGCGACACAATGACGCAAAGGGGCCAATCGGCAGTAAAGGCAGGATGCAGGCGGGGTCTTTAAACGTGATCAGGAGGTAGGGTGTGAGGTTAGCTATGGACCTCGGTTGCCTGGAGGTCGTGGTCGGCGGGTTGTGAAGAGATTGTGGGATCCTGAGCCAGAGGCTTTGCTTCGTTCGCATTTTAACGACGAGCAGGATGTTTGCTCGAGGGCAGATCACGTCGCAAGATTTACGGGAGGAGACGCGCAGCCATCGGCAACAGGATTACGGGGATTCTTTGACGGCGTCGAGGCAGAAGATACGAGATAAATTAATTTTGATTTAACATTTTTTTAAAATAATAATTATAAAAATAATTAAATTATTATTATGAAAACTCGCGCATTTCAAAACTCACGGGTCCGTCTCTTGATTGGTGCGCGTTTATAGAAATTCACGTGTGCTGCCTTGGAACTCGTGTCATTTTACAACAAACAACAACAACAACATCAAGCCTTTATCCCACTATGTGGGGTCGGCTACATGAATCCTTTTTCTCCATTGTGTCCTGTTAAAAGTCAAATTCTCGTTTAAATCTAATAAAGAAAGATCATTTCTAATATTTTCTGACCAAGTCTTTTTAGGTCTACCTCTACCTTTCTTAACATAAGTCAAATCTAAGACCTCTACTTTCCTAACCGGGTCATCGGGAGGCCGCCGTTTTACATGACCAAACCATCTAAGGCGACTCTCTCTAATCTTATCTTCCACTGGAGCTACTCCAACCTTTTCACGAATATGCTCATTTCGTATCCTATCTCTAAGGGTAAAGCCACTCATCCACCTGAGCATCCTCATCTCTGCAACACTTAACTTAGAATTATGCTTCTCTTTTAATGGCCAACATTCGGCACCATAAAGCATTGCAGGTCTCACCACCATCTTATAGAATTTTCCCTTAAGTTTGAGGGGTACTTTTCTATCACACAATAAGCCTGATGCATTCCTCCACTTCAACCATCCAACTTGGATTCTGCTGATAATATCCCCATCTATATCACCATCACTCTGAACAATAGATCCAAGATATCTAAAACGTGTACTCTTATTAATGACTTGATTGGCCAAAGTCACAATGCCCTCACTAGGTCTATTATTACTAAAATTACACTCCATATATTCCGTTTTAGATCTACTCAAGCGAAAACCTTTAGACTCTAAGGTTGACCTCCACAATTCTAGTTTACCTTCAACTCCCTCTCTAGTCTTATCAACAAGAAGAATATCATCAGCAAAAAGCATACACCAAGGTACATCCTCTTGCAAATGTCTAGTGAGAACATCCATGACTAAAGCAAAAAGATATGGGCTTAAGGCTGATCCTTGATGTAATCCAACCGAAATAGGGAAATACTTGGTCAAACCACCTTGTGTTTGACACAAGTAATAGCTCCTGCATACATATCTTTAATGATTTGAATATAAGCGTTATTAACTCTTTTCTTTTCAAGAACTCTCCATAGCACTTCTCTTGGAACTTTATCATATGCTTTTTCTAAATCAATAAATATCATATGTAAATCTTCCTTATTCTCTCTATATTTCTCCATCAAACCTCTTAATAAATGTATGGCTTCCATAGTAGACTTACCCGGCATGAATCCAAATTGATTTTGAGAAACATTAGTATCACGCCGCAACCATGCTCCATAACTCGTTCCCATAGTTTTAAAGTATGACACATTAACTTAATTCCTCTATAATTAGCACAATCTTGTGCATCACCTTTATTCTTAAAAATAGGGATTAACACACTCATTCTCCACTCATCTGGCATCTTTTTAGTCTTCAAAACAGTATTAAAAAGTTTAGTAAGCAAAATTATAATTGATTTTGGGTATTGACGGCGTTCCGAACGTAAGGACAAAGTTCGTTTTGCGATCGGAGGTCTTTTGGGTGACTTCGCGCGTTAGTGTCAGGTGTCGGCCTCTCGCTTTGACCGATCTCGTCCGATTTTGAACACGAGGAGTTTGTCACTTAGGCGAGTTTGACGTCCTGATTGCAACGACGTAGCTCGTTTGGCAATTAGAGGTCGTTTGGCCCTTCAAGTATAGCATTGCGCTGACGCGCTAGTTACTTAATTCGCCAATTTTGCCCCTATTTACGCGTATTTGGATGTAAGGGTCAACAGTCAATCCAACCTCCTTGCCTAGTTAACAACTCCCTAGCTGATTCCACTAGGGGCGATAGAGGGGCATCTCTTTATTTTTTCCTCCCATTGTATTTTTTATCAATAATCTGATAGGAAATACTTGAGTTAGCAAGTAATCCTATCGGAAAGACTTGAGTTCACAAGCAACCATAGCAATGAATAGGTAAAGCAGCGAGAAAGAACAAAAAGACCAATAGAATTAACTCAAAACAGTAGATTTTATTAGATAATTCAAAGCAAAGCCAACATAAAGCAAAGATACAATTGATCCTCAATTCGAGAGGAGGATCGTTCTCTCCCAATCTCTAAATAATAAGTCTAGAGCCCAAGACACCCAAGAGACTCCAAGAGAACAATAATCAAGCATGCCTAACCCTTACATCTGATCCCTATTTATAATATAACCTACTTACCGAAAATAGATTAATTCAAATAGGGGACTTGCACATAACCTGCTTACCGAAAATAGATTAATTCAAATAGGGGACCCACCCAACCTCCTTGCCAAAATTACAATCCTTCCTAATAAAAAGCTTCCTAATATAAATTCATTTCAAATTACTTAAACCGCCCTCTCTCTCTCTCTCTCTCTCTCTCTCTCCCCTATTGACGCCCAAGGAGATGGGACCCACATGCTTAGGCGGTGGGGTTTAGAGGAGGCGGCTTAGTCCGCCTCCTGTATGTCTTAACCGTAACAATACCCCTTTCCAAAGAATCACCTTGTTCTCAAGGTGGAAATTGGGAAACTGATGTTTCATCCTGTCATAGGGTTCCCACGTGGCATCGTAGTCCGGAAGATCTTTCCACTTGATTAGCACTTCTTTAGCTCCATCTCTTGTCTGACGAACCCCCATCAATTCTAAGGGTTCCAGAATCACCTCTAAATCCTTAGTGAGTGTCACAGGTAACTCTGGGCTGACTGTATAATCTCCAATGGCCCTTCTCAGCTGGGATACATGAAAAACCGGGTGTATAGTCGCCGTTGGTGGTAATTTCAATCGGTATGCTACCGCTCCTATTTTCTCCAATACCTTGTAAGGTCCAAAGTACCTTGGGGCCAGTTTCTCATTCCTCCTATTTGTGACTGTCTTCTGCTTGTATGGTCGGAGCTTCAAGAACACTTTCTTCCTTATGTCAAATTGGACATCCTTCCTATAGCTATTCGCTTGCTTCTTCATAATCTGTTGGGTTCTCAGCAGATTCCTCTTTAACCCTTCTAACACCATGTCCCTCTCCTCCAGTTATTTCTCTATTGAAGAAACTGGAGTACTACTGCTCCCGAAGTGCACCAAGTGAGGTCGATCTCTTCCATACAACACCTTAAATGAGATCATATGGGAAGCAGAATGATAAGAGGTGTTGTACCAGTACTCAGCCCATGATAGCCACTTGACCCAAAACCTGGGTGTCTCTGACACAAAGCACCTAAGGTAGGTCTCTAAGCTCCGGTTGACCACTTCGGTTTGGCCATTTGTCTATGGGTGGTAGGATGTGCTCCTCTTCAGAACTATCCCCTGCGATCTGAATAACTCCCTCCAAAAATGGCTGAGGAACACTTTATCTCTATTTGATACTATCGCTTCTTGCATTCCATGCAATCTAATCACCTCTCGGATGAAAGCTGAAGCTACTGTCACCGCTGTGTATGGGTGTCGAAGGGGGATGAAGTGGGCGTACTTACTCAATTGGTCAACCACCACCATAATCACCGTGAACCCTTCTGAACAAGGCAGCCCATCTATGAAGTCCATATATATCTCCTCCCATACTCTGCCTGATAGCGCCAAAGGTTGTAGTAGACCTCCTGGTGACATGGCCAGGTACTTGTTCATCTGACAGACTTCACACCTGGCCACCATATCCTTCACATCTTTATGCATCCCTATCCAATACAGCTCCGAAGCTAGCCTCTTGTAAGTCTTCTGCACCCCTGAGTGACCCCCAACTGCACTCCCGTGAAACTCCTGCAATAAATGTGGAATGTGGACTGCTGTCCTCGGCATCACAAATCTTCCCTGATATAGAAGTCTCTCCCCGTCCAGTGAGTACCCTGGATGGCTACCCCCTTCACTCAATACATCTGCTCTGATTTTTTCCAACTCCTCATCCCTAATAATTTCCTCCCTGATGGCCTCCCAAGCTAGCATCAAAGGAACCGATACCGCCACCGCCTGCAGCTCCCCCACACATCTAGACAAAGCATCTGCTGCCTTGTTCTCCACTCCTGGCATGTACTGGATCTCGAAATCATATCCCAACAATTTGGACAGCCACCTCTGATGCTCCTCAGTCACCATTCGCTGCTCCAATAAGTATTTCAGGCTCCTCTGATCGGTTCTTACGATAAAGTGCCTACCTTACAGGTAGGGTCGCCACTTCTGGATAGATAAGACTATGGCCATCAACTCCCTCTCATAAGCTGATTTCAGCCTGGCTCTGGATGTTAACACTTGGCTGAAGTAGGCAATGGGTCGGCGATTCTATATGAGTACTGCCCCCAGTCCGTACCCTGAAGCATCTGTCTCCAGTATGAAGGCCTGAGTGAAGTCTGGTAGAGCTAAGTCTGGTACAGTAGTCATAGCCTTCTTTAGTCTCTCAAATGCTGTTGTGGCTGCCTCTCCCCATAAAAACCCATCTTTATTCAGCTGCTCTGTCAGTGAGCAGGCTATAGTGTTGTACCCTTTTAGAAATCTCCTGTAGTATCCTGTTAGTCCCATAGATGTAAAAGGCGCAAAATAGCGCGCGCCATGGCGCACGGCGCACCTACTGCGCCATGTGTATGACGAGGCGCAGACGTTTAAAATGACGTGCTATTTGCGCCACATGCGCGCCGTGGGCCATAATGCACGGTGCACGGCGTAAAATAGCGCATGCCGTTGTTTTAAATTTTTTTTAATGTAACTATAAATATTTTGTATATTTATCTTTTTTTATTTTTAAGATAATATATTTTCTAATTCTTAAATATATTAAAAGTGTTAAGATAAATGTTAGATTGATTATTTTTATCTTCTTAATGCTATTTGCTTTCATTTAAATATATTTGAGTTGTATAAAGATTGACTACCTATTGGACTTGAAATTGTTAGAGACAGGTTGAAGGATAATCTCATTGGAATTTACTGTATGAAGGAATATATTTGATGGAGAACATGAAAGTTGAAGTGACCTTTTTTAGTAATAGACTTGATATGATTGTGACTGAAGTGATATCTTGATTGGACGTGAAAATTTTCTTAGCATGTTAGTTGACTAATAGATATTTTCTAAAATATAGAAGGATATGTTAGGATAGATAAACATTCCTCAAGTATAACAAAGTTGTTATGATAGCTTGTCTTTTAGTTTAATGATATTTCATATTCATGCTTCTTATTTTATAATTCTTGTATAGTTTGCGCCATGTTCAAAATGACGCGCGCCGTGCCGTGTGCTATGCGTCATGGCTCCAAAGGGACCTTTGCGTCGTGGTGCGCTATTCGCCGTTAACAAGTATGGTCAGTCCTAAGAATCCTCTCAACTTCTTCAGATTCTTAGGTAAGGGCCACCTCAACATGGCCTCAATCTTTGACTGATCAGCTGCCACCCCTTCTTTAGAAACAATGTGACCCAAATACTCCACACTCATCTGGGCAAAGCAGCACTTCTTTAGGTTGGCCTTTAGCTGATGCTCCTGTAATAGCTCTAACACCCTTCTTAAATGCTCCCAGTGCTCCTCCTCTGTCCGGCTGTAAACTAAGATATCGTCAAAAAATACCAAAATAAATCGCCGAAGATAAGGTTTGAAGACCTTATTCATAAGTGACTGGAATGTGGCTAGAGCGTTAGTGAGGCCAAAAGGCATCACTAGGAATTCATAATGGCCCTTGTGAGTTCTGAAGGCTATTTTTGGCACATCTTCCTTTTTCATTCTGATCTGATGATATCCTGATTTCAGATCTATCTTGGTGAACATCACCGCCCCACTCAATTCATCCAACAGTTCATCAATCACTGGTATAGAAAACTTGTCTGGCACAGTTTCCTTGTTGATTGCCCTGTAATCCACACAAAACCTCCAACTGCCATCTTTTTTCTTTACTAGCAACACAGGACTGGAAAAAAGGACTGATACTGGGTCTAATAATACCTGCCTCTAGCATTTCTCTGATCAACTTCTCAATTTCTTCCTTTTGAAATTGAGGATATTGGTAGGGCCTAACGCTGATGGGTGACACACCCTCCTTCAGAGTAGCATGCTCATGCTCCCTGAGTGGTGGTAATCCCTGAGGTGGCTGAAACACCTCCTGAAATTGCTGTATCAGCGGCTGTATGAAGAGGGGTATCTCCCCTTCCTCCTCAAATCTTACTCCCTCCAACTTGTGCAGCTCCACCAAATAGCCTTCTCCTACCTCTTTGATATTCCACACCATGGTTTTGAGAGACATCATGGATTTGGACAACCCTGCATCTCCCCTGATCATTACCTTCCTTCCATCCACCATCAGCTCCATCGTGAGGGCTCCCCAATTGATCTTGGTGTCCCCCAAGGTCTGCAGCCATTTCATCCTCAGGATGACATATGTACTCCCTAGCTCCAGTGGGAGAAAGTCTTTCCTCACCTGAATGCCCTGGATGGTCAACATCACTCCTCTACAGATCCCCTGGCCTTTTTCCACCTTCCCAGTGCCCATCATCACCCCATAACAACTAGTGTCCACCAATTTCAATCCCAGTTGATCGACGACCTGAGTGGAAAGGAAATTGTGGGTAGCCCCACTATCGATCATAACCACCACCTCCGTGCCCTCTATCTCCCCCTTCACTTTCATGGCATGATTCATAGTGACTCCTACCACAGAATTCAGGGAAACCTCTGCCAACTCTAGGTGCATCTTCTCCTCCTCTTCCTCCTCTAACCTTCCTTCGCCTCCCTCCTCAGTTTCCTCGTAATCACAGACTGTGAGAACCTGAAGAGTTCGGTCCTTACACATATGCCCTAGAGTGTACCTCTCATCACACCTGAAACACAACCCCTTAGCCCTCTTCTCCGTCATCTCCTTGTCCGTCAGCCTCTTGAAATTGCCCCCATTTCCTCCTCCAACTGTCTTCTCCCGGGGGGTTTCGTGAACCCCTCCTGCTGTAAGACCACCCTTGGGTGCTAAGTGAGTAGTTGTCATTCGATACGTGCCTCCTGAACTGCTGGTCCTGGCTCCCCTTTTTAGATTCTTCTGATTCTCTACCAGTTGAGCTAACTTCATGGCTTCTCCCAAGTCATGAGGCATCATGACTTTCACCGCTGCTCTGATATCTTCCTTGAGTCCTTTCATGAAATTTTCCTCCAAAGCAGATTCTGATAATTACTCTACTCGACTGGCTAAGTGCTTGAATTGCTCCCGGTAGTCTGCCACGGATCCGTTCTGCACTAGTGCGAAAAACTGCTCATAGAAGTCCCCTACCCCGTCGGTTTGGAAACGTTCCAATAAGCAGTTTTTGAATGCCTTCCAGCTTTGTATAAGCCTCCTTTGGTCCCTCCACTGGAACCATGACAGTGCCTTCCCTTCCAAACATAAGCCTGCTGTTGTACGTTTTTCCCCATCTGTCAATCTATTGACGGCGAAATATCTCTCCATCTTGTAGATTCACCCATAGGCATCGTCCCCTTCAAATATTGGCATCTTCAACTTTCTCACCTTCGGATCTCCCCTGTTTCCCCTTATCCCACCATAGTTTCCCTTCTCTCAAGTGTTTTGCTCCCCCCATGTCTCTCGGCTTTCCTTTGCATATTCATCTTCAAGCCCTTCTTCACTTTCTTCCCTCTTCTCTCCAAAATTAGCACCCCTCCTTCCATAATTTCCTTCTTTTCCCTCCCAACCAGCCCCTTTTTCTCCAAATTCTTTATTCCCACGCCTCTCTCCACACTTTCCCCTTTTTTCCTCCCTGATTTCTCCATCGCTTTCCCTCCTACGAATATCAGAATTCGTAGTTCTCCCCACTGATCCCTTTGCCTCCGATGCCTCCATCTGAATTTGATTCTCAAAGATCTTCTTCATCATCAGATGAAGATCGAAAACTTTGTCTTCCATTTACGAAACCTTGCCTTCCACGGATGAGAGTCGATCTTCCATCGTGGCTTTGATTTGGCTCAT
This sequence comes from Dendrobium chrysotoxum, assembly GCA_019925795.1. Taxonomy (NCBI): domain Eukaryota; kingdom Viridiplantae; phylum Streptophyta; class Magnoliopsida; order Asparagales; family Orchidaceae; genus Dendrobium; species Dendrobium chrysotoxum. The sequence continues at coordinate 72,887,303 of CM034315.1, forward strand.
TTCTCCTTCGAATCTTTCTTCCAATGCGTCAACTTTCTTGGCAGCCATAGAGAATTCTGGATTTTAGATCCAAAATTCAGCAAAATCGCTGCTGAATTTCTATAAAATTTAGCCCACAAGGGTCCTGGAGCAATGCTCTGATACCAATTTGATAGGAAATACTTGAATTCGCAAGTAATCCTATCGGAAATACTTGAGTTCGCAAGCAACCCTAGCAATGAATTGGTAAAACAGCGAGAAAGAACAAAAAAATCAATAGAATTAACTCAAAACAGTAGATTTTATTAAATAATTCAAAGCAAAGCCAACATAAAGCAAAGATACAATTGATCCTCAATTCGAGAGGAGGATCGTTCTCTCCCAATCTCTAGACAATAAGTCTAGAGCCCAAGACACCCAAGAGACTCCAAGAGAACAATAATCAAGCATGCCTAACCCTTACATCTGATCCCTATTTATAATATAACCTGCTTACCGAAAATAGATTAATTCAAATAGGGGACCCGCACATAACCTCCTTACCGAAAATAGATTAATTCAAATAGGGGACCCACCCAACCTCCTTGCCAAAATTACAATCCTTCCTAATAAAAAGCTTCCTAATATAAATTAATTTCAAATTGCTTAAACCATCCTCTCTCTCTCTCTCCTATTGACGCCCAAGGAGATGGGGCCCACATGCTTAGGCGGTGGGGTTTAGAGGAGGCGGCTTAGTCCGCCTCCTGTATGTCTGAACCGTAACATGATCCTTTTCTCTTAGTTCAATAATCTATAAGAAAAATTATCCAACTTATGTATGTTAAGACTCTCTCCTTCTAAGAATAAAAATAAGTAAATAATATGAAATTTTCCTATGTATAGTCCATAACAAGTTTTGGCAATGATAAGAAAAACAACTAACAATATATGTGAAATAGGTTGTAGTTGAATGAATCCAACCTTGACTTGGTTTCTATTTAACACTCTAGCTTTAGCTTCTTACATTATTACAATCTCCATATATGTATCTTCTAAATAGGTCAGGTAGCCCTGGGGCCATAAGCGATCATTCTATTTATAGATTTAGTCTAATTCAAATGATTAAGATATAATATTATGCTAATTTAAATCTCAAAAATGTATTTATGTTTAGATTAGGATGTAGCATTTCTCATTTCTTATGAAAATCTTGTTCCCAATTTTGTTATCCTCCCACAAATATAGAAAAGCTTAAACTTGAATGATGTTATATGGTCAAATATTGCTGATTTGTCCCTTCTCGTCATGCGACCCTATTGAATCTCAAATGTATTGGATTCTTGATCATTTTTTTTTTGCCCTGCAAAAAGCATTTGTAGCAATTTTACTAGAACTTAATTTATGGGTTACTTTGTGACAAAGTTATTTTTTTGGCGATTACAAGATTAAATTTAGGGTGAGTTTGTTATTCTGATTCTGCGGGGGTTAGAATAATTAGGAAATACTCTTGCATTAGAGTTTTTTACGGGAGATTTCGCTCAGCTGTTTAAGGTGATGATTTCTTAAAGGCTCTTATGCATATTCAACTAAGTTATCTTTAGTACTTCATTTTACTAATAAAATGTTTGTGATACAACTTTAAAATCGTGAAGATGAAGTTAATTGGCTAAGCATTGATATCTTGGTATTGTATGCATGCAGGGCTTAACTTCATCTTCACGGTGATTTTCCATGTTATAATCAGTTAATGTAAAACCCGTGAATGGAAGTGATCACATATATGACCATTTTGATGATTTATATTGGTTATCAATGGTAGAAATGAGCTTGTGCTTGTGTCATTCCTTGTTTCTCTTATAAAGCGTTCTGAATATTGCCTTCTACAGGTGAGAGCTCGAAACTCAACAGCTTACTACAGTTGTGATGACCACTTCGTTATTGTTGATAAAGCTGTAGACTGTGGCAATAGAGAAGCATCATTGATTCTTAGTCAGGCATCCTCTGGCCTCAAGTCTAAGAAACAATTAAGAATAAATTCATCTTCCTGCTTGCAAGGTACTGATCTCAAAATCAAGATGTTATTATAACCCTGAATACTCCTGCCCTAAGTACTTATTTAACATCAATCAGAGAATCCATTTTACCGGTGATCCAAGCACCCAAATTCCGTCAGACAAAAACATCAAACCAAATGGTCCATTTCATTCTAAAGTTATAACGGCATTTTCACGACTTGTTATAAAGAGTATTAATTTAGTATTTGGTAGCTGTTTAAAAAACGGCATCTTCTCTCAACACAAGGAATATTGTTACAGTTTGAGAATGGAGATATGGCTTACTAATTGAGGAATTGAGAAGATTTTATTATGCAGGCCTAAGAAACCAACCTGCAAATAAAGAGTATTCAGTTGACTATCACATATTGGCAACGTGGAATATGATGGACCAATCTTAACAGCAAATATCAAAAGTCAAGATCGATAAAATCTGATTTGTATTCAAGAGGGAAGGATTCAATTATAAATAAATGTAAGTAGAGCACATAAGCATTAATAAAAGGAAAAAAAAGTTTATTGCCACTACAGAGTCCTTGATCATAATTCAATAATGAAATAAAAACAACTACTAATAAAAATGGGGGAAACAACTACATAAACAACAGCTACCAAATACTCGATATTAAAGTTTGAATGAAAAGCTACAACTTAAACTTAAATATTAAATTTATGAAATAATTATTACTTGAAGATCCGTTTCTACAGTGACGATTTACCATATTACCTGGTAGAATTTATTAAAAAAAAGTTTTAGCACGAATAAGTTTGTCATTCAAATTTAACAACTTATTTTTTTTGAAGTATAACGACATGACATAGGGCATACAATATGAATAATAAAAGAGACATGATTTTTATAATATAATATTAGTATAATGAATGCCACTTTTCATGCATATATCATATAATATTATTCTAACTTGATGATATAATGGTATTTATCATATTGCTATAACATTATAAATTATCTTTGCATGCCCCATGCCTTAGCCCTTACACTTTAATAAATAGGAGTTAGATGATGAGTTTGAATGTCAAGCTCCTTCGCGATAAACATTTCTTTTAATATATTCTATTAGATTGTTTGGTGGACCATCATTAAAGAACCAGATTTTCAGCAGCAATTGTTTCATAAATTTGGTATTTGCGTCTAAGTTGTAGCAATTTATGTTAGGCTTCTATTGAGTTTTAGATTTTTGTTGCTTATTTAGTTCTTTTTATTTTTTTTAGACTTTCATTGAGTTTCTTTATATTAGCTGTTGTTTTTGCTTTCTTACTGAATTATCGTTAAAAGACTATTTTCTCATGTTTATACTTATATGTCTTGCTTACTAGTATTTATTCATGAATCATTCTCTTGAATAGAAAACAACTTTTATTGATCTTGCTTTCAAGATTTACTCGGTGAAGATTGACCTATTCATCTTGTCCCATGTATAGCTGGGCTATGCTGCCTTTCAGACCCAAGATGTGGCATTAGATGTTTCACCTAAAGATCTTTCTAATCCAATCCAAAAATTTCAAGTACAAGCTTTTGCAGATAAACATCAGACGATCAAGTTGCTGGTTTAATAAAGAGCTCAAAAGAAAGTGTACACGAAGCCACTAGAAATAAAAATCGTGCACGAGCACGAGAAACACAACAAAGTCCAAGACTTAAAACGAAGCCATATAAGATTGATCGCGTGTTTCTTGTATTGTTGATCCACACACTCGAAACATGCCAAAAGAGGAAAATTGGACGACTCAAATGATGGTCGACGGGCGCGATGCATCATTTGAAGGATTAAACGGCCTCCGATCTCCGAACGGACTGCACCGTTACGATTGGAACGTCGAATTTACCCAAGAGGGACCACCTCGCAGTCGAATTAGGCGAAAAGCTCAAAGTTGACTACTAATATCCGAAATTGACTCGCGACACTACCCAAATGATGTTCAATTGCTAAACGGACTTCGCCGTTGCGTTTGAAACATTAACAATACTAAAAAAATAATTATAATTTTGCTTGAGAAAATTCACCCGGAGAAATTGGCATGGATCCCGAGGCAGACGGATGCACGAATTTTGAGAAAATTACCCAAGGCATGCGGAATTTTGTCCCATTTTTACCACTCGTTTATAATAATAATAATATATTAATAATAATAATAATATTATTATTATTATTATTATTGCCAAATAGAATAAAAAAAAGGTCAAAATCTGAAATATCTCGTAGAAGTCCAAACGCTGCTCAAATCTCCAAAAATTTAGCAGAAATCCCGGTGAAATCCTTCGACAATGGCGACACCGTCGCTTCTCGCAAAACCTGCGTCTCGATCGTAGCTTGATTCGATGTAAAAATGAAGCCAGACGAACACTTCGCTCGTTTTTTGTTTCGTCCACTCACAAACAAATCCACTCCCGTACCTTCTTCTTCTCTCTTGCACTGAAATCCCGATTCCCTCGCAGCCAAAATGACCTCAAGCCGCGACCTGTGTCCATCTCTGATCCCCTGTTCGTTTTTCGCCTCCGACTACTGTCCCGAACACCACCAACCAACTGAACCCTTCCTAGTCTCCGATTCTTCCACACTCCCATTCAATAGCTCGACTTCACGATCCCCGCACCTTCTCCTCCGACCTAGTTACAGCTGTCGCCAACACTTCCTGTCTGAATCACATGCAGCCAGCAAGAACCCCTCACCCGAGCTGCCTCTCATTTATGATCCTCCCTCAACAGAATCAACCCCTTTCTTGCCCGATCTCCCACTGCATTCGACCCTACCACAGCAGCTGCAGCTCCCTCCTTCGGCCTCAGAGGACTGAACTCCGTACCTCACATGCGACCTCCAATCCAGTGCCCATAGCCACTTCCGATCTCCACTCCCGGTTCGAAACCGAACTCGCCTCCCTGCCGCACTCAAGCTGCCCGACTCCTTATGCAAGCTGTAAATCTCGATTTCCAACACCCAAACACCTCCTGCTCCCGTCTTTACCGTAGGATCCACTGTGCTGCACCCTAGCCTTCCTCTACCTCACAGCCAAGCCCCTTACCCGCTTCCTTATACGACCACAAGCCAACAACACACCTACCTGCTTTTACACTCCAAGGTAAAAACCAGCAAAAAAAAAAAAGAACACTCAACCCAAGCCCAAGCCCAACACTTCCCCAAATTTCATCCCACCAAATAGCCCATTGATATCACTTAACCCCCTCCAATAGATCAGCTTTCCATTCCCTCTCCACCTCAAACTTCAAACCACCTATGCAACAACCTTTTTCATTTTATATATTATTATTGCTAATTATTATTACTAGTTAATATTAGTAGTTATTAATATTATTATTATTATTATCAAGTAAAAAAAAGAAGAAAAGGAGAAGTTTAAAAAAGAAGAAGAAGAAGAAAAGGAGAAGAAGTCAAAGAAAAAAAAAGAGAAAAGGAAAAAAAAAAAGAGAAAGGAGTTTTTTGTGTGTTTTTTCCCTCGACCATCGTGCATATTTTCGTTGACATCGTCGCATCGATCATCTCGTTCGTAAGATATAAATGTTTTAAAAAACACAACCTCAAAATCCTGTTTTCAGCGCTCGCGGAGTGTCGGAGGACCACCTATACATGCTCTCACAGTGTGATGGGTGGGAACCCGATGAGGCTCTTGTGGCCATAGTTTAAAATTGAGCAATAAAAGGCGCGCCTCTGCGCAATTTGCTCCAAAACAGCCTCAAAGCCTAAGCAATTTTCAGGCTTCATGAGGCGTACGCCTCAGGTAGATTGAGGCGCGCCTCAATAGTGCTGTTGCGCAATTCCATATGAGGCATACACCTCTAATTTGGGGGCCCACTCACTTAAAAAAACCCTCTTCTCTTCTTCCTTATACCCGCTTACCTGAAGTCCTGAACTGAAATCACGCAGGAAGCACGTAGACGACGCACGATCTGGATCTCCTGCACGATTTCGCCGCCTCTCCCGCCGGCGCAGCCTCTCGCCGGTGAGGCTCTTGTTTCTGGCTGCCCCTCTACATCACTTCTTCAATCGTTCTTAGTATTTTTTTTAAGTTTAAGGTATGATGTTTCAACTTATTGGAAAGCTAGGGTTTTAATTTTTTTGAGATTTTTTGTTTTATTTTGCATTTGTGCTTTAGGAAATATGGTTAAGGGCAAGGAAAAGTCTAATACGTCATTGCGGAGGGACCCTTCTTGGAAGTACAGTGTACAGGTTGACGTAGGCGGCGGTGAGAAGACTTATGTGTATTTGAAATACAATTTTTGTGATAAAGTGGTGAAGGGCGGAGTTACCCGCATGAAGGAACACTTATCCGGCTCTCATAAAAATGTAGCATCGTGTGCAATGTGCCGGACAAGGTGAATGATGAAATTATTGCTTACATGAAGAAGAGTACCACGGCAAAACATTTACAACATGAGCAATTTAATGAAAGGGTCGAACAAGGTGCTTACTACGGGAACGAGAGTGGAAAGGGCTCTTCCTCCACTATACATAATAGAGGTGCGCGGGGTCCTATGGACCAGTATATGATTAATCCAGGAGAGGATAGAGGACAAGCACAGATGATGCCTGCGGCTGGTACCAGAGAGGGTCGACGTCAGGTTTGCATAGATATTGGTAGATTTTTTTATGAGAATGCCATTCCATTTAATGTTGCGACATCGCCGACCTACTTCAATATGTTGCGATCTGTAGGGTTGTATGAGAGAGGGTTGAAGGCACCTTCCATGTATGAGTTGCGAACATGGATTTTGAAGGAGGAGCTGCAGAACACAAAGCAGAGTATTGATGAGATTAAACGGACATGGAGTGAGACTGGTGTTACTATTATATCAGATGGATGGTCTGACATAAAGAGCAGGAGCTTGATTAATATCCTTGTAAACAATCCCTATGGAACGGTATTTTTACTATCAGTTGAAGCTTCAGATGAGGTTAAAAATGCTGAATTCATTTTCATTTTACTAGATGGGGTTGTTGAGGAGATTGGGGAGCAATTGGTTGTTCAGGTAGTGACTGACAATGCCAGTGCATACAAAGCAGCTGGTCAGATGTTGATGGAGAAGAGGAAACACCATCAGGGAGCTTGCAGATTTAGAGCTTGTTCTATTTTGGAATATGGAGGGATTTTTTGGTCTGCAAGCAGCGAAATCTACTATTGCCAAACGCTCTCCAGGTATACTTATTTTTGTAAAGTATCTGTACATGCATAACACTTTAATATGTCTGATTATCATTTTTCTTGAAAATAGTTGAATGATGGATCCAATTTGGTGATTCCACCCCTGAGTTATAGAATTTTGCAGTTAGAGTTTTGGGCCTCACTTATTCTTCCTCTGGGTGTGAGCGAAACTGGAGCATGTATAGTCAAGTGCAAACGAAGAGAAGAAATCGACTTTCAATACTCAGAATGAACTCCCTTGTGTATATTATGCACAATAAGATGTTGAGAGATAGGAGGTTGAGGAACAAGGGGTTGAAGGATGATGAGGACCCTTTGGTGTGTGATGATATGGCGTCTGATAATGAGTGATTCATAGATGATGAGACAGATTTGTCATTATCAGACCTGCAGCTAGAGGATCTAAGTGTGGATGTCTTAAGGGGCGAAGCAGATCAAGTGGGCACATCCACTAATACCACACCACACAGATCTATTAGTTCTGCAGCACAACAAGCAAATAAAGGTATCTCACAATTTCTTTTGTGCTATTACATTATATATATATATATATATATATATATATATATATATATATATATATATATGTAATTAACATGACACTAATCATTCTTATTGAACAGGAAAGAGAAAAGTGGGTAACATTGAAGATGATGAAGATTTGACATTCATAGATACAATTGGAGAAGAATATTCCCTTGAAGACCCATTTAGTGATGGGACATGATTTGATTTTATATATTCTTTCTTATTTGTACTTTGGGAGTTTTGATAGACTTATATTTGTGATTTTGTACTTTGAATTATGCTATGAGATGCATGTATTCCATCTATTTTATTGTTTTCCACTAATTTCACTTCTCATTTAGATGTTTTTATTGTATGATAGACTCTTATTGTTATTTACCTGTTAGAATACGTTAATTCTCATTTACACAATTCTTCGTCCATAAGGCTTACGCCTAGCCTCACGGACGAAAAATGCCCCGAGACTTATTTACGCAATTTTAAACCTTGCTTGTGGCGAGTCGGGTTGGCCCTATACACGCTCTTGTAGCATAACGAGGATAACTCTAAGTACCTGTGTACGTGCTTTAGTGCCTGTGGGGAAAAATTATGTTTTCTTTCAAACAGGTACCTCAAGACACATACACGCTCTCGTAGCGTGGTGGGATTGAAGACTAAGACCATCCGAACACCTACCATACATGCTCTCGTAGGGTGGTGGGAAGGCCAAGCTCTCCGAAATTCCTTTAAACTAGGGAGACGTCATGAGGCTGCTAGAATTTGAATTGAATAGAGGACCTGGACTTACATCAAATGACATGGGACTTAAACTTAAATGAACAGTAGGGAACCAAACTTAAGCCAAATGGCAGGGAACAAAACCAAAAATGATGAACAGGGAATTGAACTTTAAATTGATAAACAACATGATCAAGAAGAAAATACAAATGATGAATGATAATTTTAGTCATCTAATTGAATATCAACGAATAAACAAGGGGTAAATGACTAGCAAAATGCTCAATGCACAATTTGCCCATAAATGATGAAATTAAAGTGACCTGTCATATTCAATTAACCAATCTACAAGCAAGGGCCAAGAACATGCAGCAAACATCAACCCTTATGAGTGTATGCAAGGGACATGTAGTGAACAAGATAATTGGCTTGCTAGCATGAGTGTAAGCTTATGACACATAACAATCCATTTACAAGCCATCACAAGGAAGTTATGAGTGTTCATAGGTGATAGCACAAGATGTGCAAGTGAATAGAGTAACTTGCCAACCAACAAATGAAGGGAGATCGACGGTGAATGCAGCTCATTGGTGATCAACAATAACATGCAAATGAACACACTAGCTTATCTGTACATGATAATGCTAGATATGTTGTGGGAATGATAGTTATCTTATGAGCGTATCAAAGGAAACTGCTACGAATGCAAGCACATTCACTAGCAAAGCATGAGAGTTGTGCACCAGATAAGACGCCTTCACAGTCAACATCAATCAAGCATATAGCAAATGCATGAGTACCTATGAGCATATAAGTTTGATTTGCAATGTACGAAGAATGCAAACATACGTAGCGTAGCGTACAATGAATGCGAATATCCATTAACAATAATGAAAGATTTACCGTATGCATAATAGTACGTCTACGAATGATAATTAACAATAGGGAGTGGATGCTATGACACCTTTGCAGCCAACATCCTCTTACAATGAGTACACTGACTTACCTACAAGCAACAATGGAGAATATGCTACAAGCATGATGAATTCCTTATGAATATAAGAAGGTATACAATATGCTACAAGCAAGGTTAGGAAACTTGTGATGAGTGTGAGTACTTACAAGCAATGAAGGAGGATGTCGCATTGAATACAATTCACCATTATACGACCGTGGCTGACTTCTGGATATCTAACAAAACTCATAATGTGTAATAGCTCGCTCATAAGAGGCAACGAGCTACCCGTAACCCAATGCTACAATTCACCTATAAGCAAAAGCAGGGAATTCGTAGTAAAAACTATGGACCACTAGTAAATTGAGACAGGAAATTTGCAATGCTAGGCTGTAATACCGGATAAATCAGCTCGCTTGCAAGCAATAGGTGGAAGACTTCCGATGCGTCGTACATCGTATTTGCCTGCAGAAATATATTCCTGTAGGCTGAACACTGAAGAAAATGAAAATATATAGAGATGAAATGAGCCGAACTGCATTGTCGATGCATGACAAATGAAATTAAATGCACTGCTAAATATGCCACTGGATCCACAACACTCGTACAAGCTGACAGAGGGTGTTTACAGGCTTCCAAATTAAACCCAACGCATCTTTCAATGATATTCATTTTCACAAGTTGATTATTGCAAAAATATCCCTCATGTATTAAAATATGACTACCTGCACGAGCCCCGGCGAGGGTGTAGTACACACATACGTGACGTCTTAGGATGTTGCACAGGTCAAATAATAAACTTAAGTTCAAGCCCGATCCTCCTATGCAAGTAGATAGGAGTCGACACTGCTCGAACCATCAAACAAATGTACGGTCGCGATGTTGACCGGGACATTTGCATATTAGGCCTTCAAGGTTTATAACAAAGAAAATTTATTAATAAATGCATAAATCCAATAACAAATCCGATCCTCTATCGATAAGTTGACAGAGTCAACAAGGTTCAACCAACAAAATAAAATTACCCATATTATCACCGATGATGGCCGTGTTGACAGAAAATTTCAATCGGAGGGAACTCCAAACATTCAAAATGCCTCCCAAATTATCTTTAAAATTCAAAACTCAAAAATCACCAAAATCTAAAATATTTAAAATTGAAATAAAAACATCAAAACACTTAAAATAAAATCCATCCACCCTCTAGAACAGTTTGTCGAGGTGGACAAATTAAAAATCACTTCAGCTCACAAAGAGCAAATGTCTGATCAAGAATATCACTAGGATTTATTCTCAATTTGTCTCTTGCCAATAAGGATGTAACATGTATCCTCAAATCATTGATTTTGCCGCCAAATGACACCTCAGATAAATGATTATGACCGGGACTCTTTGACCTAGTGGTTTTGTCGCCAAATGACACCATTATATTATGGTCATGATTAGAGCCCGTATACTCCCCATTGATATTAATTCATTGAGTAATGAATCAATAGGATATGATCGATAGGGCATAAAGTCCTCTGTTAGCTAAGGTGGATTCAAATTTGTCCCCTTAGACAAATATTCGTCCCATATCTACAAGATAACATTGGACAAAGCAACCCATGACTGCCAACCATTATTCTTCTATCAAGTTGGGTTGACTACCTCCTCTGACTAAGTGGACTAGGGACCATGATGACCCGAGACGACGAAACTATTGGATCTTGATCGGGTCTATCATCACTACCCCACCATCTGCTTTAAGTGCAAGGTGGTGAAGTTCCTAATTTTAAATATCAAAATTTTAAATTCTAAACCATGCTGCTACTATACTCCAGATACTATGTATCTGTTTGACGACTAGCCTTAATCGAAAGTTCTCTCTCGCTATCAGGAGGGTAATTAACTATAGGGGCTTGTGCCAATAGGAAACTTGAACTCAGATCATAAAGTCCTTGTACAATGAGGGTGAAATCTCTGGGTAGTGTTTTATTTAAAACCCAATTTGCCTTCTAAAAATTTGCCTCGGAACATACTCGTTAAAACTCTTCTCAACGGCCTGAAAACAAAAAAGAAAGAAAGGGGCCGTAGAGAGGCCGGGGCATGAATTTTTGGAGCCCACATGTATATATCATTTTTATATAATACATTTGTCATATGACCACTATGTAAATTGTACTATATAAGTTCTACTATATAAATTGTACCATTTAATATATTTCAATATCAATATCCTTTACCATTCTATGTGCTAATATCTTAGAATCCCCAGATAGTATCACAAAGTAGTGAACTCCATCTGAAGTTACAGGATTTACTAAATCCTAGTTGCAGCCAAACACCCCCCTAGTCAATTCAGTTGAACAGACTGTTGCCGGTTCCTATCACTTTTTATTTAATTTTTTTTTAATCAGGCCTTTGCAGGGACATTATAGAAGTAAGTACTTGCTATTCCCTGGATAGGTGTATGTAACCTTTAAGTGTTGTCTTAAACTGCCGGCAAACAACCCACAACCGAAGCCCCCACGATCTCCACGGTTGGCGCCCACGATCCCACATCTCACAACCGCTCCTCATGAGACAAAACTGACTGATACACACACAGAAAGGAAGAGGAAGGATTTTAGAAACTTATAGAGGCAAAACCAAGGCTCCTCCAATCTCCTGCTTGTGATCCTTTGCTCTGACCTCCGACCATCTGTTCCCGTCGAACTCAATCGAAGCCCCTTTAGCCTCCATCTGCCCTAGCCGGCCCTCGAGTAAGCCCATCCGAAGCCGAACTCGCCGACGGCGGCCATCTTCCTTCAAGCGACTCCAACCCAACCTCCAGCCGCGAACTCCGTCGGCTTGTCGCCTCCAGCCGACACTGAACCAACCACCTCTTCGTCGTCGATGCCCACGTTGTCGTGTCCTAGAGCTTCCGATCTCCTGCGCCGACGCCGACCTGACGCATGGTCTCTGCCTCTTCCCTGCTCTTATCCCTATCCTTCTTCCCTTCTTGTATAATAGATATATTATTATAATATATATTATGTTATAGTAGATATATTATATTGTAATATACATTTTATATTATAATATGTATTATTATTATTTCTATATAATAATAATATATATTATATCAAGTTATTCTATAATAAATATATTTTATTATAATATATTATTATTATTATTATTATATATAATAATATAATATTATATGTATAATAAAATAAAATTAAAAAAAAGAGAAAGTGAGATGAGAGATCTTCAAACAATCGTCGCAACCACTTGATCTACATCAAATTGTCGGCAACCACTCGATTTGCGTCCAATCTTCTTCAACCACTAGATATCTGCATCCAATCATCGACAATCTTCATCAATCAAGGCTTCCGAAGGCCAATTTAGTGACCCAACAACATCACGAAGCCTCTCGCCGTTGACTATCTTTTCGGCTGGGCGGATTAAAAGGGCAAGTGCCCTCCTTACCTCTCGGCCCCGGGGAGGGGATGCCGGGAGGATGTCAAAATTTTCTAAAAAATTCGGGACTTAGCCAAATTTTTGAGAAGATTGGAAGTGCTCAAATGACCATTTAATTTAAAAATAATTACAATATTAATTAATTGATAAATCAAATGACAAAAAGAAAAGGAATAGTCAAATCAGTACATCGCAATAGGCAACAAATCTCCGGCAACCAACAATCGTTATAAGGACCTTCCGAAGACTGATTCTAGGACCCGACAACATCCCGAAGCCCCTGGCCGTTAACTATCTTTCCGGCTGGGCGGATTTTAAAAGGCAAGTGCCCTCCTTACCTCCTGGCGCCGGGGAGGGGACGTCGGGAGGATGCCAAAATTTTCTCAAAAATTTTGGACTTAGTGAATTTTTGGAAAACATAATCTTTTAAATTAAAATTAATCTAAATCATTAATTAAAATTTCTCAATATAAATTAAAATCAATTAATCTAATTCAAAGCGTAATGAGATATTTTAACTTAAAACCTATTAATTCACCACAGGCAAACTTAATTAAACCAATTGATATTAAAAGATAACTCAAATTTTCTATTTCAGCTCAAGTAATTGAGTGCTCAATTTAAAAATCTTAAATACTACATTGAGTGAACTATTTAATAATAACATAATCAAACTTCAATCTAATTTAAATAACAGTTAATTAAAAATAAAATTGCCTCATCTAATTAATAAGCAAAATTGAACCTTTTAATAAATTTAAAATTCAAATCCAATTTAATTAATGATTAAAACTTAAATTTAATTAAGTTTAAACCTTTAACTTTAAATTGAATTAATTAAACAATCAACTCAATTAATAATTTAAACTCTGGAGCTTTAATTAAGCAAATCAAATTTAACATATATATAATTTTAAAATATAATTTAAACTTTAACTTAAATTTAAAATCAATCAAGCTTAAATAAACCAAAATATTGATTAAAATTAAAACTTGAATTTAAATAATCAGATAATTTTAAAATACATTTGAACATAAAATTAATTAATTGAACATTTAACTTTAATTAAATTTTAAAACATAATTAATTAATCTAATTAATGCATCAAACATAAAACACATAAATGAAATGTTTCCACTAGTCCAATTTATATACAAACTCTCAAACTGACAGCTCTCCAAATGGCTCTCAAGCTACAAAGCTCTCAAACACGAACTCTTCGAAATAGCTCTGTAACGGAGTAGCTTACCAAACTACTGAACAACTCATCTGCAAGAAGCATCAAACAACATGCTAATTGGCATCATTGTAACATAGAGCTTAATGTCAAAAACATACTTTGGTGCGCCAAAGCTCCTAAATGCCATATCTGAAAAAATGCCATCGGATCCGCAACTTGTGTACAAGCGGACAGAAGGCGTTCATAGGCCCTTAAATGATATCTCAGATATTTTTCTAAAATAAAATCACTTGCGTAAATGGATCATATTTAAATATTTTAAAATCCCTCCTATGTATTAAATATGACTCCTTAAACTAAAACACAAAATCTAACCCTGCATATGCTCCTACAAACATGTTAAAGTTATAAATACAAATGTTCGAAAATGCTGCGTAGGGTCAAATGCTACCCCTGCATGTGCTCTGACAAATGCAATAAATTTCTAAACGCTAATGTCCGAGAATGCTGCGCAGGGTCAAATGCTACAGCCTGCATGTGCTCCGATCGTTGTATATAATTCCTAAATCTAACGATTCGAGAATGTTGCGCGGGCCAAATACTCAAGTTTCATCCTCCTCAAAAGGACTGGAGTTGACATGACTTGAATTACAAAATGCCTCCCAAATTCCTACGAAAATACTAGTGACTTTAACGTCACCCCGATGATGGTCGTGTTGATAGAAAATCTCAACTGGAGGGGTCAAATTTCAAATCCAATAAAAATAAAAATCTCAAAAATGAAATCTATCAACAGAAAACTTAAAACTAAAACTCATCCACATTCTGCAACTGTTTGTTGGGGGTGATAAATTTAAAATTAACCTCAGCTCACAAAGAGCGAATGCATGTCAGGTGTGTCGCTACGATTCATCCTCAAATAGTCTCTTGCTAGCAGGGATGTGGCATGTGCCCTCTGATCAGGTGGTTTTGCAGCAAAATGACACCATTATATAACGATCACGGTCAAAGCCCGTATATTCCCTAAAGGCTTCAAACCCTTGAGTGATGAATCATAGGGTATATTCGATAGGCATAAAGCCCTCTATCAGCTAAGGTGAATTCAGATCTATCCCCTTAGACAAACACCAACCCAGGTCTACAAGGTATTCTTGGACGAAGTAACCCATAACTGTCGACAATGTGCATTCTGTCAAGTTGGGTCGACTACCTCCTCTGACTAAGTAGACCAGGAATCATGACAGCCAGGGATGATGGAACCATGGGATCTTGATCGGGCTCGTCTTCATTCCCCCCACCACCAGTTTTAAGTTCATGGTGATAAATTTTAAATCATAAAATCAAAATTCAAACCCTAAGATTGTTGCTATTATACGATAGGTTCATAACCTATGTAATCTCCTTAACGACTAGCCTTAATTGAAAGTTCTCTCCTGTTATCGGGAGGGGTGATTAACTATAGGGGCTTGAGCCTATAGAAAGCCAGAACTCAAATCAAAAAGTCCTCACAAAAGGAGGGCAAAATCTCTGGGTAGTATCTTATCTAAAACCTAATCTGCCTTCTTAAAATTCACCTGGAACCTAATCTCGTTAAAACTCTCCGCCGTCACATCACTCAAACAAATAAGAAAACAGACGATGACGCGGAGAGGCCGAGAGCGCATCAATGAAATTTTCGGAGGCCACATTAAGATGCTGCCTATGAGTTGAGCTAGTTGTGGTCAAATTAAAAAACCTGCAGATAGCATCAGTACATCAATTTAAATCCATTCCTATGGTAGTGCTTGTTGTTATAGCTATTTTAAATTTTGTCTATTCACATTAATATTTATCTTTTTTTCACGCAGCAACTGCCGATAAGGAGATGTACTATGCATTCCTGCTAAATTCCTATTAAAATGTTCCTTAAAAATTCAATATATGGGCGCCAGATGTGCTTGACTACTGTATTTAATTTCTATATTTTTCTCCCTAGCTTCCACATATTACTCGATGACTCGCTAGAGTTTGTTGGAAAAGTTGGTAGACCTAACTTTGAATCTAGAGGGCATAGTACTGTGTTTCATGCCCTAATAACAAGATTGGACCACCTCAGGCTTTCCTTTTTAAGTGATTGTATTGGTAGAGAATTGCATCCGCAATAGTATTTACGTTTGCTGATTTTAAATGGCATATATCTTCATTTTGACTGTCGGAGTTTTCATGTGCAGCAGGTAATTTGACTGATTGCACGAAGAATGTTTCAAAGGATAGTTTTGTAAGATTGTATTTGAGGTCTCTTTCAACAGTATTGTTGTCTATTTTCCTAAAAATATTATCCTTCTTTCCGATATTAAGTTTTACACACAAAAAAGAATCGGAAAGCATTCATCCTCCATGCATGTATAGTCCTGCTTCCAGTCCCCATCCATCAGTGGAAGTTATCAAGGAAGATACTACAAATCTGTGTCTAAAGCTTCAAAGACTTGAGATACTTTATAGTGAGATTAGCGGCAGACCAGCACAGATGCCTATGGAGAAAGAGCTAATTCTTCAGGAATCTTGGCAGAGAATAAAACTTATTGAACATGAACTTGAGAAGACCAAAAAAGTAAGTTTTCACTGTGTTACTCCGTACGTTGTACTTAATGATTTCTATACTCAATATAATCAAAATACTCAAATCATACTAGGTGTTCTCTGCTTTACGTCTGCAATCGAAATGGACTCGCACATTGGATTGAGCAAGAACTGTTTGCCTAATATAAGGAATGTTAAGAAAATAGTGTCTTACTTTACGCCATGAAAAAATCAACTTAGATTAAATATTATGTACCACCAAATAAATTTAAAGAAATCAAGCACTTTATAAAAAGTATTAAAATTTATTTGGTTTGATTTAAACAAGTCTATATCTGAAGAGGTTAGAAGATCTGATCCACTAACAATAAAGCCACAATCATGATACATAATAAAAGGGGACCTACCAGTCCTTTCCAAATCTTGAGTACACTAGCTCAATAAAGAAAAAGATAATCTTGGTGTAGATGTACCGCATAGTTCTTTGTGCATCTCGGTATCCTCTCATATCCAAATCACTATAGCTTTGTAATTTTATTTATGCTTTTCTAAATTTCAGTGAGTCATTTATTCTACATTTCACATGGCCTCCTAATATTCCTCTTTTGGATTTGGCATGTACTAGTTGACAACTTCCACTGCATAAGCAATGTTAAATATTATACAAACCATTGCATATATTACAGAACAAATCACTAAGGCAAAGAGGAATTCAAACATGTATTATCTCTTTATTTTTCCTGGTTGACTATTCTTTTGATACCATGAAGTGACGAGCCAAGGTCAAAGCATGCTCAACAGATTTCTTTTTCAGCATATTTAACCTATCCAAAATATTTTCATTGTATTAAGATTGAGATAGATAAAAAATATATATAACTCTTTCATAGTCAAATATCGTACCAAGTATTCTCTTTCCATGTCCCAAAATTTCCATGTCAATAGTTTCTTCAAGCCAATGATTTCCTTAATGATTTTGTATTTTTTTGGATCTTTCATATCAATTATCTCTTCCTGTCTGTTTAAGAAGCCCTCGACTCTCTCCCTCTATCCCTTTGTCCCTCATAAGTATCATCTGCTACCTAAGAAAGTTGCCCAACACCGTCCCTGTGTCCCTCCCTATCAATTTATGTGTAGCCATGGGATACCATGCCATAAGCGATTAAATTTGGAAACCCATAATTAATTTCTAGATCTTTCTCAATTATTACAAGATCTTCACAGTACCATATATATATATATATATATATATTATTGTGAAAATCTTTATCAATAAGGGTCCACATATTTAACATCTATGCAAGTAGATTTTTGGTGTTATGAGGTTATTTCGCTTGGCGATCTATTTATTCGTGCACCCAATTTTATTGTGGTGCAGTTTGTGCACAACTATTTAAATGATGAAATGAAACAGAATGGCAGATTTGCATATTTTTTCAATTTTAATGTAAAAAAGATGCCTTTTTCATCGAGCCTCTTTCTCTCTAGATTGCTTCTTGAGCCATGATTGTTCTTGTCAAGTATTTGCATTGCAGATTTAGTAAATGAATTACTGTAAAAAAAGTGAGCCAAGTAACTTATTCTCAATTAAAGGGTAAAAAAGATGCTATTCTTTGAAGAGTCCGTCTCTTTCTTGTTATTGCCCTCTTTCCCACGTTTGATTACTCCATCCCTATGTACATATATGCTCATCCCCACACATTTGTATTTCTGTATATGAGTTCTGAACTTGTAATTATTTTTTCAGGTACTACATGCTACAATTGCAAAGCAAATGCAGATTGCAGAACTATTGGAAGCTTTACAGAACAAGCAGTGGGTAAGTAGCACAGAAATAAAAGACTAATATTAAAAGTGTCATTTCTCTTGGGGAGTGTAGCATTTCTCAAAATAAAAGCTCGTTTAATCATCGCTGAAAACTAGCCATTTTCCCAATAAAAAAATGTTTCAACATCTATTTTTGACTCTTAAACTTCATGAGAGAAATTATCACACTTTCCAGATCGCTTGAATCTATGTTTTTCTATGTTTTTGCAGTTGAAAGTCAGTAGAAAATTCTTATAGAACTGAAAATAACATTTATTTCATCTTTATTCTCTAGTGAACCACGTTACCAGAGTTGCCAGCTAAATTATTTAAGTATCTATCCTTGGTAAAGTTCTTCATTGAAATACTTCTCGAAGTAGTAATGGTTGTAATCCTTGTCCGTTCAGCTTAGACCCTACTTTCGATAGATGATTGTGTTCACCCTTTTGAACCTCACCGAGTTCCATACTCACATAAAAGAAAAAGATTTCCTTAAAAACCAGTCTTATTATTCACAGGCTCAAGGCTACTGCCCTATCTTTCAGGGACTTACAATGTTATAGATATATTGAAGCTTATTAGGCGACCAAAAATTTTTCTACTGATTTGAAGTTTAATGGATTTCATTCAGAGAAGACGACTCTGTTAAAATGGAGATGAAGGAAACTTGATTGGAACTGTGCTTCTGCGGATGCTGGATGCTCAGTCTGGCACTCTATTCCAGAACTTTCTGTTTTAATTTTTCTTTGTTCTTTGGGATAGGATTTGTTTGAGAAAAAGTTCAAAACACACACACAGACAAGGAGAGGCTCTTCGTTACTTTTATGTCTTTTATGCTAATGAAATACTGCTTCTGATGAAACATTTAATGAGTGATTTGTAAATGACAGAAACGTAGGCCAGAAAGTTTTCACTTGAATTGATGCAAATTCAATCACACAAACATCCACTACTTTGTCGAAGTTGCAGCAATGCTGTATTTTTCTTATAAGAAGTCAGTTTGACTTGTACGCAACATGGCTGATGTTACATCTGGAAGCACATACTTCTTTGCTCAGGTATAAGTTTGGAATCTCGTATTACGTGCGGTCATCAGACGTCATTTGGAGGTCTATCAGGAAGCGTCATATCATCAAATTACTGGGTACCGCTGTGTATTCGGTGATGTGGCGTGTCCTGATTGACCTCTAGATAATCCGATGAGCGCATCCTGATTGACCTCCGTATAATCCGATGACCGCACGTAATAATTCCTCCTCGTATTCGGCCTGACCTAAAATTCAAATATTTCCATTTCTTAGGATAATCTTAGAAATTTTTTCTGTAGCGCAGCCACTGAGAGGTCAATCATAGCATCTGTAGGTCATCACTGGTTGCACATACAGGGATTTTTCAATGCATATTCTAACTGTTCAAAAATCCATGCAGTGCATGCATTAATCTAATAATTATAGGGAAATTATGGAATGTTTAGGATGTCTTTATACACCTAAAACTATTTTAGAATTTTTGAGGTTATTATGGTATAGTTAGAAATTGATTTTTTTTAAATATACTACCCCAATTAAATATGATAAAATTTGGGGTGTTAAATATATAAAATGCAATATTTCATAATTATTTGAATTTTTCATATGATTGTTTGCAATAATTTTATATTTTTAAAGCAAAAAAATCCCATTTTGCCAAATTATCAAATGGCCATCATGGTCAAATTCTATATTGAACATCACATGTTTAATAATCTCTTGAATAAGCTCTATTTGCTCAATTGGCTTAACAGCCTAATTCGAAAATAATGTGTTTAATTGCATATAATTTATATTTCATAATATATTTCTCTTAAACTACACATTACATTATTCTTATATTATTTAATAAGTTTAACAATTATTATATTATTAGGTTCAATCTTTGAATTTTGAATCTCTTCTTATTCAGGCTTAATGTTTGGCCCAATTTTTAAAATTTTGACTTTAAGCAGATCTAAATATTTTTGAAATTTTAGGGTTATTTTTTTTATAATTATATATATTATTTTAATTATTATTTTCATAAGAATATCCAAAATAGCCTTAGAAAATGTGGGGTTGATTGAATACCTTGAGACATTGAGTGTATTTGCATGATTTTATAATATCAAAATACACATTTTCCTAATTTTAAGTTGAAAACCTAATTTTTTATTTCAAAAAAATAGAAATAATGGGAAAAATCAAATTTTAAGCTTAAACTTATTGTTCATGCGTGGCTTTAGCTTTTGAAAATTATCTTAGATTAATTTGAATATTCTCCAATTTCTTTGGTATTTTGTATAATTAAAGTAATATTTGCATTAATTATAAAAATTGTCAAATATTTTTATTTTTATTTTTAAATTACTTGGGAGAGATCATTGTATGTGCTTGAGCTTATGTTTCAAATTTTATATGCTTAAGATGCATTTGCCTCAAGTTATGTATTTTTTATTATTAAAAATCCTTTTTTTTTGTAAAAATATAAAATTTTATTAATTTGATTAATTAAGGCTTACTTTAAGCTTAAATATTATACATCACCAAATATTTTAGGAGTTTACTAATTTATTTGATATTTTTCAAAATTTTCATCATTTAGATGATAATCATTAAAATATTAATAATTCTATAAAATAATCTTAACATTTGGGAATGCATTTTGACTTAGTTAAACACATTACTATGTTAACCAACGCAATTTTACATTGTATTGGTTAATTATCTATTTTTTTAAGCTAACCACTTAATTTTCTTAATTATCACTTAATTACAAAAAAATGGATTTGACTTTTGACTTTGACTTTAAAACTTCAATTTCAAAATATTAAATCTCAACTTTCAAATATCATTACTACATTTGAATAATTTGAATTTTAAATATTTGATTATTTTGAAAATTAATAATAAATCAAATATCCTTACTACATTTGAATACTCAAATTTCAATTAAAAATGGATTTGACTTTTGACTTTCTTTTGATATCTTAACTTAACTTGTTCTTTTAACTAGTCTCCCTCATGACTTAGCCACACCAGCATGGCTAAGTCTATTTCTAGTACAATCAATCTTTTTGATTGTATTATCTATCTTCTCCATCATACACTCTTCATTGACAATCATCTAAAGTTGGGCCATACTCTTTTAGCCAAACTCACTCGTATAATAGTTATATCCTCTTGGCTATACATATCACCCTCCTAGCCATATCTTTTGATTAAGAAATATCTTAGAATGGTCATGCTCTTTTCACCAAGTTTACTTTGAATGCATCCATGCCCTTTTGATTATACTACCCTGGCTTAGTCATACTCTTTTAACTGAGTTTAACCTCATTTAGTCATAATCTTTTAACCAAATCTACTCCTAGTTTAGTCATGCACTTTTAGTTAGGTTTACCCTTATCTTATGTAATACCATAGGATCTAAGATCTAATGGAAGGATTAGATTTACTTAAACCTATAATTAGTTACCTCATCTATAAATAATAATAACTAGATCTTCTAAATCTCCCAAAAATATAAAAGCAATAAAAATCAACTTTCATTTCATGAAAATATAATAATCCATATCATAGAAGTCTATACATCAAATAATTAAATGATAGATTACAAAATCATACCTTAGAATTTTTTATCTCAAAACTTTGCCTCGACACCTGATCTACTCGATAGGACCTTTACCTTTTCCTGAAATATTAAAAGAACAAAGTAAGCTCAACTAGCTCAATAGACTCCTCCTTCACCCCTCTTAGATAGCAAAACTCAATTTATATATGTTAAAAGCAATTAATTTAAAAGTAGTTATTCAAAGAAAAATATAAAGGCTATCAAAATACATAAAGCATAAGCAAAATAGGGATTTACCAGATTTTTACATGTATACCTTGTGACGTCTCAGAATCTAAATTGGAAAGAATTATCTCTTTTATCTTTTTATGATAATAGTCAGAGCTATTTAATTTCTCTCAATAATAAAATATCATCAAAAATAAATCTATTAATCAAAATATCAATATACATTTATATTTATTTTCCCAAAAATCATATATGATAGTTAGGTGTAGTACAATTATAACATACCATCACCCACTCTTGACTACAAAAGAATATCTAACAAAAAAATAATAGTAAAACCCGAGGAATCCTATATCTAATCAGTCTCACACTCCCAACCATCTTCTCTACCCTAAAGTCATTTAAATCATATATAATGAGCTAAAAAGCCATACAGGTCACTAAAATCCTACTATTGAACTCAAAGCATAGAAAAGAAGTAGCATGCTTGTATAGATTAGTCTATTCATAATAGTAGCACTCAATGTAATCATGAATCTTTATAAAAATAGTAAAACACTTATATTAACAATAAAGCCTGTAAACTTGTAAACCAGCACATCAAAAAGGGCTATAAAATCATGCAGTATGCATGTCGAATCAGTAGTAGTAAATAATCATTTTTTACTCATACATCGTAGCAGTATCATCCAAATATCAAATAAATCATATAAACCAGTAAAGCAAATTAAAGTACTCAGAAAAATAGATCCAGTAATCGTATGAGAGTGTATGCATGGTGTTCAATTATTTTGTATAAATGTCAATCCATAGCTTATATTACATGCTTAATTATAGTAAATCAACGGTAATAGTGAATAGACAGTAACAATATAATGGATCAGTAATAATATACCTGTAGCAGTGAATTAGTACGATAAATCATATTCAAGCAATTATACTAAACAAGTAAGGAGTTCTAGCTTGCATGATATTTTTCTAATAATTAGTAAATCAATAATCATTGGCTCACTAAATAAAATTGTCACTCTTGCCCATCGATAGAATAATTACTCCTTATAATTATTTATCAGCGAATCATGTGAATCAGTAGAGGATAATACCAAACCACAGTATTTAAAGAAAAGCCCGTCAGTCCACCATCCTATATAGGGATAAATCAATCTCTAGCTAATGTCAGTAAATTACTAACCTTTACTTATCTACACACATATATTGTTATTACTATAATATTATAAAAGTAATAGCAACTAACTATTACCCAATCAGATGCCCATATTCATTCATAATGCTTGCATTAATTAAAATGTCAAAATCACTATTCTGTGCAATTTATATAATGCAATGACTATAATTTAATTGGTGAAATTTTAAAACCAACCAGTCAAAATGTCTAAAATAATCAGTACTATAATATACAAAAAGTTAAGCGGTAGAATTTTACTAAATATGGAGAAAATACAATAAAATAAATTTGAGAAAAATACAATGGTCTAAAGGAAAATCTTTGAAAATAGAAATAAGATAAAAGCAACATATAATGATTTCAGCAATTTTCGTAGAAGTGATGAAATGAATCGATGGCTAGAATCTTGATTTCTCTCTCCTCTCTCTTCCCTTCCCCTATCCTTCTTCCCCTTACCTTCCATGGCAAGCCACTACTAAGTTAATGAGTGAGAGCTGAGTGCAGAGAAATATATATATATATATATATATATATATATATATATATATATATATATATATATATATATATATATATATATATATATATATATATATATATATATATATATATATAGTGTCTGGCACCACGGCGCTCGGACCCAGCACCGTTGCTCTAGGTCAATATTCTAAAATTCTAGAGACTCAACTTCGGGATGCCACTTTACCCAGTGTTGCAGCGCTCAAATAAGAAATTTCATATTATTTAAAACAGGGTTGTTACATACCTGATCTTGGGGCTAACACTTACTTTTATAACTACATAATCACTTTTATAGAAGTTTTTAGATGCCAAATAGAATACTCATTTTTAGAGATTCACTTGCATTTCTCTTTAGAATTCATATAGAAGTTCACTAAAATGTGACTCATAATATAAATTACCAGTAAAGTCCACTTTTCATTTATAATAGAATACTTAGACTTTTCCTTTTTTAATTTCTACTTTAAGAGAAACCTTCACATTAACTTTTTCAAAACTTTAATATAGCTATTACTATTGCCAGAAAAGCCTTAATTCAATAATATGCTCAAAAATTTATATGGAAAAAATCAACTATTAGTGAAAGCTTCATAAAACTTGAGAAAAATATATTTTTCTTCATAACTTTTAATAAATTTATGAGAATCAAAATCAAATATAGGGGTTTAGGAGTCTACCTGGAGCTGTACAATTTGCTAAACTGACTCGTCGGATAAATCTTGAACCTTGGCCTCCAAATTCCTTCCCTCTCTTTCTTTTTTTCCCTCCTCCTCCCTTCTCTAGTAAGCCCGAGGTGGTGGTGAAATGAGCAAGTGAGTTGAGGTATTTTAATATTAGATATTCCACTATTTTGAACTTGCACCTTGGTTCTCAACTATACCAGCTCCACAATGCTCTAAAAAATCTTCTAGATGCCCCTAGCATATGCTCACCTGAGACCCAGCACCACGGTGGAGCTTCCCGAAGCTACGGTGCTCGGCCAAAACTTATTTATTTGTCAATTTTTTTCTGAGAGCTCAGCACCGAGGCACATATCCCCTAGCTCTATGGTGCCTACAGAATAAAATCCAAACATGGATTTTTCACCTTCTTTAAATCCCAAACCTTGGTTACTCTCTACCCCTTTCAACATTTCAAGACTTATAATACTAATTAACTTTAAATTGAGTATTAGTTATAAAAAATTACATGAATCTAATGATGGATATTACATTCTCCCCTTCTTATAAAGTGTCATCCCCGATATTTCAAATCTAAAGCACAGACAATCAAAACTCAATCAGAACAAGTCAGGATACAATTTCCTTATCTCAAAATATTTCTTCAAGATTACTTCCTGCTCTGATCGATGCTTCCACTGAATCTTGACCATCACAATCTATTTGTTTATTAACTAGTTTACATCGAAATTCATAATACCTTCAGGTTCTTCCCTATAAGTTAAATTGGGTTGCACCTCTACTCCAACTTTTAGGACTCTTTGATTTATATATGACACCCATTTCCTTAATATCGACACGTAAAATACATTATGGATGTCAGACATATGGTCTGATAAAAATAATTTCTAAGTAGATTTTTCAATTTATTTAATCAGTTACTTCAAATGGTCCAACATATCGTGGACTTAATTTGCTATCTTTTTCAAATCTGTTGACACCCTTCATTGAGTTGACTTTTAGATATACAAATCACCCACTTGAAATTCTACAGACTTGTGCTTAGGGTTAAAATATTTATTGTGCATGTCTTCAGCTACTTCCAACATTTTCATAATCAATTTGATCTTCTTAGTAGCATTATCCACCATTTCAAGACTAATCGATCTTCTCTCTCCCACTTATACCTAAGATAAAGGCATCATGTACTATATTCCATATAGAGCTTCATAATGAGCCATACCAAGACTTGCCTAGAAGCTATTATTATAAGCAAACTCATTCAGAGGTATATGATCCTCTCAGCTTCCATCAAAATCCAGAATATAAAGCTGCAATATATCTTTCAGAACTTGAATGACTCTTTCAAACTATCCATCTGTCTGGAGGTGAAAAGCCATAAAAAAAATTCAACTTTATCCCTAGACCCTCCTAAACAGCTCTCCACAATTTTGAGGTGAATCTGCCATCCTGATTATAAATAATAACCTTAGGGATTCCATGTAGTCTAATAATCTCTTTCACATATAGTTGAACAAACTTGTTAACAGAATTAATCTGCCCTGTTGACAGAAAATGAGCAGACTTCGTCAATCAATCTACAATCAATCATACTACATCATGGCCTTTCCTAGGCTTGAGAAAGCCCATAACAAAATCTATAGTGATCTCTTTTCACTTCCACTTAGGAATGGACAATAACTACAATAGTCCACTGGGTCTCTAAAGCTCAGCTTTCACCACTTAGCATGCTTCACATTTAGAAACAAACTCTGATACATCGTACTTCAATTCAGGCCACCAAAACATGCGCTTCAGATCTCGATAGATCTTGTTATTATTGAGATGAATGGTATACCCAGAGTAGTGAGCTTCATGCAAAATTTATCTCCTTGGATCACCCCTACCTGGGACCCATAATTTGCTACCACAAAAAATCACATCTTGCTCATCTTCCTATAATTCAACTCTCTTCCCAGATTGATTTGATATATTAACCTTACATATTCTTCATCTACCTTCTGAACTTCTCTAATTCTATCTTATAATGAGATTTGAAGTATCATCTGAGACATAAATGTAACATGCACACATTAGAAGAACACACCATTTCTAATTCCAGCCTTTCCATCTCCCTAGTTAGCACCTACTCAAAAGTAAGCAGACTAGTTGCTACTCCAGCAAATTTCCTACTCAAAGCATCAGTAAACACATTTGCTCTACCTGGTTGATAAATGATATCCAAATCATAGTCTTTGATCAGCTTTAACCACATGCTCTGCCTCAAATTCAATTCTTTCTCGGTGAAAATATACTTCAAAGTCTGGTGGTAGGTATAAATCTTATATATGACATCATACTAGATAAGGCCATCAGATCTACAATGTAAAAATAGTCGTCGCTAACTCCAAATCATGAGTTAGATATTTCTTCTCATGTGGATTCAATTGCTTAGATACATATAGGGGTGTCAATTTAGGTCAACGGGTCGGGTTCGGGTCAGACTTGAGTTGACCTGGGCTTAAACTGGTTGACCCAAACTCGTCCGTTTAGCTAAATGGATTAGGATTTTCAACCTGGACCCGACCTATGCGGGTTACCGGGTTGAATCGACCCGACCCGCAAACCCGCGGGTGTAGTCGCTGAGTCATGACTCATGTAAGCATAGCAGTGTAGGGCAGGGCCGTTGGGCGAGGTTGACTGGTCGAGCCATCACTCATCATGCTTGGCAGTAGAGGCGGAGCGACCTACATCAGAACGGCCTACGTTGGGGCGAAACTTAGCCAAGAATCGGGTCTGCGGGCGACTATCGAGAATGCAAGAAGAGCGATCTGCAAGACTACGAGGTTGCGGCATGGTGAGGCGGAGTGGCTGAGCAATGGAGCGCCAAAGCGGCCTGCAAGGCGGCTTGACGCGATGCGATAGCAACTGTGTGACACGGCTCGATGCGACGGCCTGATGGATGTAATGGCCTAGCATAACGTGGCGGGTCAATTTTTTGGGTCAAAATGGGTCAACTTCGAGTTGTCGGGTCAACCTAAACCCGACCCAATTTTCAAACAAATCAGAAATCTTAACTTGGACCCGACCCGTTTCACAAATGGGTCGACCCGAACCCGAATTTTTTTGGGTTGGGTTTCAGGTCGTGTCAAAAATTGACACCCCTAGATGCATAAGCTACTACCTTTTCGCTCTACATTTGACACCATCTAACAGTTGGGCGCTGCGACGCTCACCCAAAACATATTTATTTATTAATTTTCTCGAGACCTCAGCTCTGAGGCGTTGTATCCCCCAACGTCGTGATGCCCATAGAACAAAATCTAAACTTAGATTTTCACCTTTTCTTTAATCCCAAACTTTGGTTACTCTCTACCCCATTCAACATTCCAAGACTTATATGTATCAAATTAACTTAAAATTAAAGATTAGCTACATAAAATTTCTTGGATCTGATGACGGATATTACATCTTAGCAATGCTTTTTTTTGCTTAGTCACTTCCCTATAGATTCACACCCTTTTGACTCAGCTATCTTTGACAGTGCCTTTCTTTTAGGACTCTCCTCCTTGGACTTAGCCATACCCCTCTTGGTTAAGTTTTGTCCTAACTTGGTGATACATTTTTGAAATGATCATTCCATTATTCATCCATACACTATTATCGAACACTTGTAGCTTTAAGTGTACATCTTTGCCCAAACCATTTTTTTTGGTTGACTATCTATACTCAAACTTACCCTACACTCTAAGTATTTGGAGCTCTTCTAGAATGCATAGAAATTTTCTATTTTTCAAGTATTTGTATCACATTCAAACAATTGAATCATAAGCCTAATTGTTGTTGGTCTTAACAATATCTGAAAGTTTGATTAGGTTGTTAGACCTAGTTCAATTATCCCAAGGCTAATCAAGAGGGGGTTGAATTGGTAATTTAAAATTTTTTTGTTTATTTAGAAAACCAATTAAATATTTTAAGCACAATAATTAATTTTTTTAAAGTAAAATTTCAACCACTAAAAGTAAATGTGCAGAATTTAAAAATGTAATAAAAAATAAAGACAGAAGAACACAAAATTTTATAATGGTTTAGTCCAATTAGACCTACATCCACTCCCTAAAGACTCCTTCTTCAGGTATTGCACTATACCAAAGTGACTCCTTTAGCCCCCACAACAAGACGGAGAAGCCCTTACAGAAACCTCTCTTTCACCAACCCGGTGCAGCAGAGTACCGATGTCCTTTCTCACCCTCCTAGTGATGGCAGAGTACCGTCCTTTCTCAACCTGCTGGTGATAACAGAGTACCAACATCATTTCTAACCCTCCTGGTGATGGTAGAGTACCAACATCTTTTTTCACCTTCCTCGTGATGGCAGAGTACCAACGTTCTTTCTCACCCTCCTGGTGATGGCAGAGTGCCAATGTCTTTTCTCACCCTCCTGGTGATGGCAGAGTGCCAACATCCTTTTTCACCCTCCTGGTGACGGCAGAGAACTTGATCTCCTTTCACAATCCTCTCTCAAAAGCCTTCAAGAAAGTAGGGAAGAACTATAAAGAATAAATAAGAGATCCTTACCTTTGGGCAACTTTATGAATCCCCTCACAAATTCCTCCCGTAAGATATCTCACTTTTTAATCTCAAGACACTCTCCTAAGGCACACTCAAGAGAAATTCGCAACAAGATCTATGGATAGTCAGTTTTTGGACACTTATATATAAAAGATAAGAAAAATCATCCCTGTAATTGAAAATTTTAAGTTGAACGTACTTTGATCGTACATACGAATAGTTCAAAAATTGGTGTATGTTGTTGTACGAACCTGATTTTGTACTCTGTGGATCGTCTGTACGAACCCACATCGTACTGTACAAATGGTTCAAAACTAAACTCATTCGTCTGGTATGATCGTGTATAAACCCCATTTCATACTCTGTCAATCATCTGTACGAACAAACATCATACAATATAAACAGTTAAAACAAATCATATTGTCCTTGATATGAAAGTGGATAACTTCATTTTGTACTATGTGAATCATCTGTACTATCATATATCTTACAGGACGAACATAAAATTGTACAGTATGAATAGATCAAAAAATCATAAGTTCATCTAGGATGATCTGGTATGCATCCATTTCGTACTCTATGAGTCATCTGTATGAACCAAGGATCATATAGTACGAACAATACTTAAAAATTTTTCTGGCATGATTTGATTAACTTCATTTTGGAAGGAACTACCATGAAAAACCATCCAGTACGATTTAAAAATCATACAATATGATTAGTTTTAAAATTTTAAGTTTTTTAATCACTTCTCAAATGTGTGTGTGCACGGTTACCCAATTACAATCACACTCTCTCAGACTCAAGAAAAATAGAAAAGTACATACTTCATAATATAAACTCCTATTCTAATCTGTCTTGGAATCTTTGGCAGTCTGGAGTATGATTTCTCTAAAATATTAGTACACACAAATAACACAAATAAAATATATCCAATATTTGTTAGGAGAAATAGTAATCAACACAATAATATTTTGGTATCATAAAAAATTCACATAATATAAAAACATAGTTTTGAAAACTACATTGTAATAATCTTTCCCTTTTTTATGATGGCAAAATAATTATTATTTGAGTTAACACTTAAGTAAAATTTTCTCTTAAGCTTCCCCTAAATGAATTACCAATTTAAAATAAGGGATTTCAATGAAGTTAAAAAAATATAACCCTAAAATTAACAAAAAATTCAACACATCACAAAAATCACACAATAAATAATCATACACATATATATCAAACAAATCAAATAACACACATTAAATAACATCAAACACATCAAACAACATCAAACAATATTTGACTCCCCCTTAGTACTCCTTGAAAAGATAAGTTTCTATGAAAAAATCAAACGAGTTGATGAAGAAGGATATTTTATAGTAATTGCAAATACCACATTAACTTCCTAATGCTAAAAAGAAATGGCTCAAATTTAAATGAAAGAACAAATAAGATAAGAAAAGATAACCAGGTTCACTGTTCGTTCTAGACATAGCAAATAAAAATAATTATTGCAGAAATGATGAAATAAAGATTAATTATTTTCTAATTCAATAGTAAAGATTATTGCCAATTATATGGATTTGTAGGAAAGATAGAATGATAAAGGAAAGAACAGTATCAATTGGCGATATTGCACATCATTTCAATTATTTGTGATGCATTTTGTGCATCTTTTCAGTTTGGGCTGATTTTGTGCCTCTTTTTAATTTGACAAACATTGTGCATCTTTTGAACCACGTAGCACATTTTGTACATCTTTTCAAGTTTGGGCTAAATTTTGTCCCTCTTTTTACATTTTTGGTCTTTCCAATACCAATAAATCTTAACACAAATTCTAATAATTAACAAAAATAAACACATTGAAAAAAAAATAAAAATAAGACATTTATTTTGTAACAATTATAGCTTAGTAATACTTGTCTATAAGAACATGAAGTTGATCTTCTAATCTATATCCAGTCATAATGTAATTTAAAATTTTGAGAGATTAAATTTTGCAAGGAAATTAATTTGTATATTAAAATAATTCAAAATTTTATTCTAGAGATCAACGACAAGTGATTTGTCTCTAAAAATATAAATATTTCAAGAAGAGAAAATACAATATACATCAAAATAATATTCCATCATTTCATTCATCATTTAAACACATATAAACACATCTTTTAAAAAAAAAATCATCCTAGAAATAAAAGAACAACAACATGAAGACACTAACACATGAAATCACAGGAAAATATCTCAACAACAAATACAAAAACTCATTAGCAACTGCAATACAGAAGTACAACAAATATCCTAAGGGACCTTGATCTGGAGGTGACTGAGGGTTGAACGCCGTAAAGTAACTATTGATCGTAGCTACATTAGTGTTGATAGAGTCGATTTGCCCTCGGATTCACCCCATGTCTTCATTATATCTCACATTTCTGCTGGTTCAGGTGATTCTCAATTTGATCAAAGCATTAATCAAAATGAGTTTCTAGTTTGTCGAAACGCTGGACCATTTCTTGGTAAAAATTCTGATCGGGTCCAGGTGCAGGTGCTCCTTCTTCTCCCTCTGAGTCTTCTCCCTCAGAACTTTGATCCCGACCAAAAAGTGCACGAAAAGAGGTATCGGTAAACTAAACGGGAAGTTCATTTGGAGGTTCAGGATGGACCAGATTGTATTTTTTTTTTCAAAATGTAGGTAACTAGATGTCTTAAGGTCACTTTTTTTTCTTCTATTGTGAGGAAGTCTAATATCAAAAAATTTGTAGATGTAGTCTATAATTAGTTGGGCTTCGTCAATAGGAGTTTCAGTCATGATCAAGTATGTGACGGTAGACAATAGAGGAGTATATTTATACAATCACCAGCTTTTGGAATTATAGAGGTTCTCAAAACATGTTGGATGATCCTAGCATTCTGGTTAAGGGAATAGACATGAGGAAGATGGCTTACTTGTGGAACACCTCTAAGAGTTTGATTTACATCTGTCCAATCATAATCTGCTCTAGAGGTCATGGTATGTGCTCTAACTCCTAAAGTCCTAAGGTGAAGAAAGTTGCCTAGATCTTCCTTTATTATTTCAACTCGTTGCTTAAACACATAAGAGGTCATCCTAGTCTTGTCTTGGTTCATTTTCTTGTTTGCAAGAAAAGTTTGAAAGGTTTCTCGATTATATGTATAGATCAAGGTTAGGATAAAAGAGAATTGAGTTGAGGAGAAAAGGGGCATAACTGAGAAGTTTATGTCACTTTGAATAAGGAGTCAAGAGGGGGTAATCTTGGCTCCAATATAACGAAAGAGACCTTCCTCATTTTCTTTAGAAAGAAAGTTGTCATCTACTTCTCTAGTGCGAGAGGAAGATCCTCTGGAAAGACATGCCCTCTTATATTGCTTACCATTTGGAAAGTTTTAGACACAAGAAAGATGGAGATTTTAAGAGATTGGTGAAGAAAACTCAACAAATGACCTCCAATTTAAAGAAAACAAACTAATCGTACAATACAAAAATTCAATCGTACGTACGATTTTAAAATCGTATAGGACAAAACTATTTTCATACATACGAATAAAAACGGACAAAAAAGAAATGACTTTTCGTAAACTATCACTCCCGAGGAGTCATTTTATACAAGTTTTTTGACCAGATGATCGTACAGACGAATAGATGTTCATCTAGGATGATCAGAATATTAAAGATTATTTTATGACGGTTAGGTTCGTCCACATGAGAAACTGGCAACAGGATCATACAGACAAAGTTAAATTTCGTACGTACGATCTGACATAAATAATATAATGTTTAGAGAACCGTCCCCAGTCGTACAGATGAGAAAAGCCATTTTGTACAGATGATGACAACATCGTTTAGTACGATATGTATAAAAAATCTCAATTTCGTGTGCTCAACTCAGAAAAATATCATGTACATGCTATATAATTTGTACAATACGAAATAGTTTTGTACAGTACGAAGAAAAATAATTAAAATAAGACATGATAAATAAAAAAATTTTCAAAAAACAATCACTCAAGATCCGATGACATGCAACAAAGAAAAATAAAACTAAAAACATAATCCTAACGATTAAAAAAAATAACGAAACATCAAAACACTACTAAACACACAAACAGTAACAAACAAACAAACACATCAATATATTACAAATTCAATATATAGAAATTCAATTTTAAGCATTAAAATCAATCACACCTAATTTGGTTCTTACGGTGCTAAACGTGTCAAAAGCTAATGGTTTTGTGAAAATGTCTACAAGTTGATTCTCAGTGGTAACATGATGTAATTCAATTTCTCCTTTATCCACATGATCTCTAATGAAGTGATGCCTTATATCAATATGCTTGATTCTAGAATGTTGAATATGATTCTTTGAAATGCATATGACACTTATATTATCACAGAAAATTAGAATAGTGCCAATTAAAAATCCTAAGTCAATTAGTTATTATTTTAACAAAAAAACATGTGCCACACAACTACCTAAGGCAATGTATTCTGCTTCAGTAGTAGTAAGGACTACTAAATTCTATTTTCTACTAGACCAAGAAACTAAAGAGTTTCCTATGAATTGATAAGTTCCAGAAGTACTTTTACAATCAACCCTACATCCTGCAAAATCTGAATCAGAATATCCAATAGTTTTAAAAGAAGAGCTATGCTTAGGATACCAAATCCCTAAGTTTTGAGTTCCCAAAAGATATCTTAGAATTCTCTTAATAATAGTTAGATGTGATTCTTTTGGATCATCTTAAAATCTAGCACACAAACAAACACTAAATATGATATATGGTGTACTAGCAGTCAAGTAAAGCAATGATCCAATTATTCCTCTAAATTTCTTTTGATCAACAGATTATTCCTTAGGGTCCTTATCTAACTGCACTGAGGAACTTATTGGTGTTACGCATTGGTTTTTATCCATTTCATATTTTTTGAGGATGTCTTTAATATACTTCAACTGACTAAAAAATATTTCTTCATCATTTTGCTTTATGCTAAAACTAAGAAATAACTCAAGTCTCCCATTAAACTCATTTCAAATTCACCACTCATTATCTTTGAAAAATCATCACAAAAATTTTTATTGGTAGGTCCAAAAAAGATATCATTAACATATATTTGAACAATAAGTATTTCTTCTCCTACCCTTTTTAAGAAAAGAGTGGTGTCCACACTTCCCTTAACAAATGATCTTTCTAATAGGAAAGTGCTTAACCTCTCATACCAAGCTCTAGGTGCCTGTTTTAATTCATATAATGCCTTTTTCAATTTAAACACATGATTAGGAAATTTTGAATTTTCAAAGCAAGGAGGTTACTCAACATAAATATTCTCTTGTATCACCCTATTAAGAAAGGCACTCTTAACATTCATTTGAAATAATTTAAAATCTTTAAAATAGGTAAATGCTAGTAATACCTTTATCTCTTCAAGTCTGGCTACAGGGGCAAAAGTTTCTTTAAAATCAATTTCTTCTATTTGATTATACCCTTGGCCATTAATCTTGCCTTATTTCTAATCACAACACCTGAATCATTCATTTTATTTTTGAACACCCACTTGGTTCCAACAATACTTTAATTATTAGGCCTTTCAATTAATTCACAAACATCATTTCTAACAAATTGATTCAATTCTTCTTGCATGGCTAAAATCCAAAATTCATCTGAAAGTGTTTGATTTATATTAGTGGGTTCAATCATTGATATAAAGGTAGAATGATTTACTTCTTTGCTAAGTCTATGCCTATTTCTAACACCCTCACTAGGTTCACCTAAAATCAATTATGTAGGGTGACTTTTAGAAAATTTCCATTCTCAAGGCAAAGGGTTTTCTATTCTAATATTCTCTTCCAAATTTGTCTTTTCAATTCCTTGGGAGATATCTTCAATATAATCTTCTTCCAACCTTGGCTCTTTCGAAATACCAGATTAATCAAGAACTACATGTGTGGTCTCCTCAAATACCAAAGTTCTCTTGTTAAAAATCCTATAGGATTTGCCAATACTAGAATATCCTAGAAAAATTTCTTCATCAGATTTATGATCAAAATTTTCTAATGAAGTTTTGCCATTATTATGAATGAACACCTTACATCGAAAAATATATAAATGTGAAAGATTAGGTGTTCTACCCTTAAGAATAGGGTATCTTGTTTAATTTGGATCTAATGTTCATCATATTCAAAACATAACATGCCGTACTAATCGCTTCAGGCCAAAAATATTTTGGAAGTGAATATTCTACCTATATGGCTCTAGCGACTTCTATCAAAGTTCTGTTCTTTCTTTCGATAACCCCATTCTACTGAGGGGTCCTATGTGCTAAAAAGTTATGATAAATTCCTTGTTCTTTATAAAAATCCTTAAATTTTTTATTTTCAAACTCTCCTCCATGATCACTTTGAATTGATAAAATTTCACACCCTAGCTTTATCTGAATCTAAGTATAAATACTTTTAAATTCATCAAATAATTCACTCTTATGAAATAAGAATTTGACCCAAGTGAATCTTAAAAATCATCAATAATTACAAACCCAAAAACTTTACCTCCTAGACTCATAGTGCTAACCGGTCCAAACAAATCCATATGTATGACTTCTAGTGGTTTGTACGTTCTAAGATCTTTAATTGAATGAAAGGAGGATTTCACTTGCTTTCTTAATTGATACGCATCATATAGATGATCCTTAGTGAAGTCTAGTTTGGGTTTTCCTCTAACTAATTCTTTCTGGATAATCTTTCTAAGATTTTTCATGCTTGCATGACAAAGTCTTTTATGCCATAACCATGATTCATCAGAAATTATTTTGAGACAAAAAGTATTAGAAGATTGAACAAAATTCAAATCAACCATGTATACATTATTTACCTATTATCATGCAACATAACAATTCCATTTTGGCTATAATACAGCTTGAAGGAAGAAATTTAACACTATAACCTTTATCACAAAGCTGACTAATGCTCAACAAGTTATATTTTAAGCCTTCAACAAATAATACTTTTTCAATGAAAAAATTATTCTTATTGATTTTTAAAAAACTCGCATGTCTACGTTTTTATAATCTATAGATTATCGCATATGGATGCTTGTTAAAGATGGATACTTTGCACCATTTAGATTAGTTGATGGCATTAAAACTGAACTTCCTTTTATTGAATGGACATTTGATGATCGTGACTTAGCATAACTGAATGCAAAATGCTTGAACTATTTTTTCTGTGCTTTAAAATCTGAGTATTACATGCGTGTCTCTACTTGCACAACTGGTAAAGAAAGCTGGGATAGATTATGTATCACTTATGAGGGCACAACTGAAGTCAAGCAGTCTAGGTTAAATATCTTACTTCACGACTATGAACTCTTTTGCATGAAACCTAGTGAGTCAATATCTAAAATATACACTAGGATCACACAAATTGTCACCTCCCTATATGCTTTAGGAAGAGAACTCACAAATTATGAAAAAGTTAACAAAATCTTTAGATGTTTTCCCTCTTCCTATAATGCCAAGATAACTGTTATCACTGAATCCAAGGATTTGAATAATTATTCTATTGATAACTTACTTGGATCATTAATTGCTTACGAGCAAGGAGTGAACCAAAGACAGCTTGATGTAGGTTAGAAGAAGAAAGAGAAAACTGTGGCGCTGAAGTCCAACGATACAAAGATTGATTCTTCCGGGTCTAAAAGTGATGATGTTGCCTTAATCACTAGGCAATTCAAAAGCTTTCTAAGGAAGAAATATAATAACTATTAGAAATAGAACAAAGGTAAGAATAACAAAAGTTCTAAAGTTTCTTCTGATACAGTTTATTTTGAATGTAGGAAGTGAGGACATATAAAAGCTGATTGTCTTACACTTAAGGCTCACCCAAGCAAGGAGAAGGGTGAGGAGAAATCCAAGTTCATGAAGGACAAGAAACAAATTTAAAAGGCTTTCTAGGTGGATTCTGTATCTAACTCCTTTGAGACTGAAGCTAAAGAGGAGACTACAAACTTGTGTTTGATGGCGGATGAACATCGTGGTCAGTGTCACCAAGAAGAGGTATGTAAACTGACCTACGATCAATTACTTGATATTTCTGAAAAAAATCTGTTCATCATATAGGAAACTTAAGAAAATGCATACTTGTCTGAAATTGAAATTCTTAAACTTATAAAAAGAGCATGAAGTTTTACTTAAGGATCATTCTACACTTGATAGCAATCACAAGTCATTACTTGATGAATTTGATGAGTTAAATAAAAAGTATTCTGAATTGGTTGTTGAGCATGATTCATTGAAAGCAGCGCATGTTGATTTAGAAAGAGCTTTTAAAGAACTAGACACCATGGCATGTGATTTAGATAGTAGTGAGCATGCATTGAAATTTGAAATTACAAGTCTTAAAAAAAATTTCTAAGTGTAAAAATTAGTGCATTTGAGAATAATGAAACACCTCATATATTTGCATAATTTTATAAACCTCTATCACTTGAAGAATCTCATTCAAAATCATCAAAATGTGCATCATTCAAACCTAGGAAGAGGCACTATCACCCCCGTAGATTAGGTAACCCTTTTCCTGACATTAGATATTTCTCATATGGCATGTTAGGACATATCTTCCACACCTGCACTGTTCACTGTAGTACACATTGGGTGTGGAGGCCCAAATTACATGATTTACAGCATGACACACATGTATTATATTCTTCTTTTCATAAGAAAGAACCCAAATTTATTTGAGTTCCTAAATCTGACATTTGATAATTTTGTAGGGGTGCTCTTACACAAGACCTCGTGAGAGCATGTGGTACCTGGATAGTGGATGCTCAAGACATATGACTGGGGATACAAATCAATTCATTTTGCTGGAGGCCAGGGCTAGAGGCAATGTCACTCTTGGAGACAACACCACAAGGAAAGTGGTGGGCACAGGTATAATCGAAAACTCCAAGAACCTTTTGATTTAAAATATTTTTCTTGTAGATGGACTGAAACATAACTTGCTCAGCATCAGTCCTCTGTAACAAAGATTTCAGCATTAAGTTCCTGGCAAATACTTGCATTATCAGCTTAAATAATAAAACTATTTTATAGGACAAAAGGATCAATAATGTCTACATGCTTGATTTAAATAACATTGATTGTGTTGCTCATTTTGCTTAAAAATTGCTGCTGATGAGTCTTAACTATGGCATAGGAGGTTTTGTCAAGCCAGTATAAAAACTCTTAGAAGAGCAACCCAAAAGAACTTAGTTAGAGGTGTCCCCAAGCTTAAGTTCACTAAGGACCACCTGCATGATGCCTGTCAACTAGGGAAATAAGTCCATTCCTCTTTTTACTCAATTAAGGACATCAACACCTCTAGACCTTTAGAAGTCCTTCATATAGATTTATTTGGATCCATTAGCATTGTCAGCTTAGGGGGAAAAGTCTATAGATTTGTGATTATTGATGACAACTCGAGGTTCACTTGGATTAGATTTCTGTCACATAAAATTGAGTCATTTAATGAATTTAAAACCTTCTTTACTATGATTCAGAAGAAGTTAGGTCGTGAGATCTTGATCATCCATAGTGATCATGGTGGAGAATATGAAAATGTGAGATTTGGAACCTTCTGTGAGGAGCAAGGGCTTAGCCATAACTCTTCAGCTCCTAGAACCCCTCAGTAAAATGGGATAGCTGAAAGAAAGAATAGGACCTTAGTAGAAGTCACTAGAGCCATGCTTGTTGAGTATTCACTTCCAAAATATTTTTGGGTAGAAGCGGTGAACACAGCTTATTATATTTTGAATAAGGTGAATGTTAGATCCAATCTAAATAAGACACCCTATAAGCTCTAAACTCCAAACCTGTCCCACCTCCATATCTTTGGCTGTAAGGTCTTCATTCTTAACAATGGGAAATCATTTTTAGAAAAATTTGACCCCAAATCTGATGAAGGAGTGTTCTTAGGATATTCAAGTATGGGGAAATCTTTTAGGGTGTTTAATAAGAGGACATTGGTGGTGGAGGAGACTACTCATGTAATGTTTGATGAATATGATCCTAAGGAGTTTAGAGCTGAGGAAGAAGAGGAAGTAGGAGAGATTACCGAGGGAGTAGAAACTATAAATCTGGAGGAAATGATAGAACTTGAAAATACTTTGCCTCGGGATTGGAGATATTCTTTGAGTCATCCTAAAGAACTGATCTTAGGAGACCCTTCTGAAGGTATTAGAACTAGGCATGAACTTAGGAAGGAAGTAAACCATTCTACCTTTATCTTAATAACTGAACCCACCAATATCAATCAAGCCCTTTTTGATGAATTTTAGATCTTAGCTATGCAAGAAGAACTTAACCAATTTATGCGGAATGATATTTAGAGTTAGTAAAAAGACCTAAGAATCAAAGTGTAGTGGGAACCAAATGGGTCTTTAAGAATAAAATGAATGATTCTGGTATGATGGTTAGGAATAAGATAAGATTAGTAGCTAAGGGGTACAACCAAATAGAAGGGATTAATTTTGAGGAGACCTTTATCCCTGTAGCTAGTTGGAAGCTATTAGAGTGCTACTAACCTTTATTTATTATAAGGGATTTAAGCTTTTTCAAATGGATGTCAAGATTATTTTTTTAAATGGGGTAATAAAAGAAGATGCCTTTATAGAGCAACCCTAAGGTTTTGAAGAGTTTATAATATCCAAATCATATTTACAAATTAAAAAATGCCTTATATGGATTGAAGCAGGCACTTAAAGTTTAGTATGAGAGGATTAGCACATTCCTACTAGAAAGAGAGTTTGTTAAGGGGAGCATAAACACCACCCTTTTCTGAGAATAGTAGGAGATGATTTACTCATTGTACAGATCTATATTGATGATATACTGTTTGGATCTTCTGATCAAAAGCTATGTGATTATTTTTCTAAAATAATGAGTAAGGAGTTTGAGATGAGTATGATGGGAGAACTGTCCTACTTTTTGGGGTTTAGCATAAGGCAAATGGATGATGAATCTTTTATTAATCAATCAAAGTACATTAAGAACATTTTGAAGAAATATGAAATGGATAAAGCCAAGCCAATAAATACTCCCATGAGCTCCATTGTCCAGTTAGATAAGGATTCAAATGGAAAATCTATTGATCAAAAGAAGTACATAGGAATAATTGGTTCACTGCTTTATTTGACTGCTAGCTGATCTGATATAATGTTTAGTGTTTATCTCTGTTCTAGATTTCAAGCTGATCCTAAATAATTCCACCTGACTATTGTTAAGAGAATTCTTAGATATCTCTTAGAGACTCCAAACTTAGGAATCTGGTATCCTAGATATATCACTTCTTTTGAGATTATCGGATATTTTGATTATGATTTTGCAGGGTGTAGGGTGGCTAGAAAGAGCACTTCTGAAACTTACCAATTCATAGGATAATCTTTAGTCTCCTGGTCTAGTAGAAAATAAAACTCTGTTGAACTTTCCACTATTGAAGCTGAGTACATTGCCTTAGGAAGTTGTGTAGTCCAAGTCCTTTGGTTGTAACAATAAATTCTAGATTTAGGATTACCTGTTAGCACAATTTTAGTTCTATGTGATAACATCAATGCCATCTATATCTCTAAGAATCATATCCAATATTCAAGAACCAAACACATTGGCATAAGGCATCATTTCATTAGGGACCATGTTACAAAAGGGGACATTGAGCTACACCATGTAGCAACTGAAATCCAACTGACTGATATCTTTACTAAACTACCGACCTTTGACTCATTCAGCATTTTAAGGATTAGATTAGGCGTGATTGACATAAATGCATGAATCTGATGATTACTAAATTATGAAGTTTCTATTTTTTATTTTACTTTTGGCTTTTGTTTAATTTGATTGTCTGTTTCTTTTTAGATTTTTTATTTTCTTGCTGATTTTTGTTTGTTTGATTTGCTTATCAGATTTAGTTATTTCCTTTTATGGGCTTTCTTCTTTTTATTTATTTACTATTTATTTTTTTCAGAATTAGATCACTGCTCACTACTACTGATAAACTAGATTTCTGACTGAGAGTTTTGCCTTATTTTTGTTTGGAAGCTTGTAAGAAGTGATTGGCTTCTCTGAATCTATTAAAGGGAAGAAATATTGATGATTGTTTCTCTTCCTCTAACTCATTTAATTATGTATTATTTATTTTGGATAAAAATCTTCTTCAAAATTAAAAAGTTGAGTTTTGAAATAGAGAACTATTTTATCTTCATACAGTAATCTACCTCATATGAATAGTATTTTCAAAGCTTTGAATCATTGTTATATTTTTCTTAATCAAGTGAATGCACTTATCATTTGAAGTATGATTTTGTTCTGTGAATTACTCCTCCTTATTATAGAGAGTAAGTTTGTTTTCTCTTACGTCTGAAAGGTAATTTCACAACTGAGATTCTTTAAAGATTATGAAAGGAAGCAAGCTTACAAAAGAAATAAAAAAATGGCATAAAATGGGACAAAAATAAAAATATGCACAATGATGCAAAAAATTGGAAAGATACACAACGTGTATCAAAAACAGAAGATGCATAAAGTACTCCAAATAATTTGAAAAAGAGGCAAAAAATGAGCCCACAAAGAAATAAACTTTCTTCCCTTTCAAATCTTTAAATGTCTTAGAAAAATCCATGTGCAACTTAATATTTTCAAAAACTTGAGATTGAAAATCATGATTTCTGATTCCTTACTTTGTACTACTATTTTATTAGATATTTTTCTGTAACGAGGCTTGAAAGGATCTCTTTTTAAATCTAATTTCTTTTGTTATGAATTAGACTTTTGTTTGAAATGAATTTGAACCGATAAGGTGTCCGAGGTAGGAGTTACGAAAATTAATTTTTTAATTTTTCTGGATTTCAGCGTTGTCAATTTTCTTCTTATTGGCTTTTGAATTAAAAATTAAGAAAAAATTCTGATT
This sequence comes from Dendrobium chrysotoxum, assembly GCA_019925795.1. NCBI lineage: Eukaryota > Viridiplantae > Streptophyta > Magnoliopsida > Asparagales > Orchidaceae > Dendrobium > Dendrobium chrysotoxum. The sequence goes on from CM034315.1 coordinate 72,929,387, forward strand.
TATTGGAGATGATCGATTAAAAAAAAACTCCTTTTTCGTTTTTGTCGTTGTTACATTGTGTTCATTTTTGTTTTTCTTCCTTTGCTTTGATTTTTTTTATTTTTATTTTTAGGTCCCTTGATCATTCCTCTCCATCCTTCATTTTTACTTTTTTTGTTCACATCATCTTGGATGATCCTCATATCGTCTTAGATGATCTAATCAAATCATCCCCATCTTGATCCAACGGCTGATCTGAATTAATTATTGGTGATCATCTTGGATAATACACCTCATTGTCCTAGACGATCCACATGGTAGCAATTGGATGATTCAAATTTGGCCCATTTGATTCATTTATTGCATATCGTCTTGGACGATCTACCTAATCATCCTAGATGATACTTTTCATCAATAGTCGTCCAACTTGACTCCTCGGGACGATCGCTTGTCTAATCATCCTGGACGATATCTGATCGTCCTGAACGATCCGACCGCCTTTTTGACCAATCATTTTGGATGCCATTATTGCTACCTATCATCCTAGACGATCCTGCAATCGTCCTGGACGATATGGCTAATTTCTATTTAAACAGCTGATTTCCACCATTGTTTCACCACACCTTCTTTCTATCCTTACTCACTCCTCTTCTCATGGCTGGTGGCAAACGATCTAGGTAACAGGGTGCTAGTTCCTCCCGCAGGGGGGGGTGTCGATCCCCGCTTTCCTGATGCAGCCGAGCATGCTACCTTCCAGCGCTATCTCAATGTGGGGATTACTTAGTCAAAAATTATGAATCCACGCATTCTCACATATCCTGTACTGGACCTTTTCGCTCACACCTCCTTACTTTCATTCTAATACTGGCTTTTCCATTTTGCATTGAGCTTCTCCATATTTTCTTTGCAAATCTTCACATCGATTCTACTTACACCGTCCTCCACTCCTATGTTAATCGCCGCCCCATAGAATTAACCACCCAGGACTTTCATGATATTTTCCAACTATCCATTACTGGCGATAAGCTCCATATTTTATCCTCAGACCCTGAATTTAATTAGAGTATCGCCAATCACTTTCTTAGGAACACCAATGCCCCATATCATGACAATGCCTGCTCTTCCTCAGTCAAGGATGCTAGGACAATCCAGCATGTCATTTGCTCCTCTATCATTCTAAAGGCTGGGGACCGCATCCACATTACCCCCTTGCTCTCCATGACTACCTATTACATCATGGCCCATTGTGAATTCAATGCAACTGATCTCCTATTTCACTACATTGAAGGCCTCACTAGCATTAGGGATTCGAACCACAGGAGACGCCTCAACCTAGCGTTAGGACACTGGCCTATGCTCCTGAAATAAAATATAATTTTCAATATCCAGTTCCTGCAAAGGTCCAACCTTCCTTCTACTCCAATAATTCCTTCCATGTTCTTCATAGCACTCATCTTCATATGGAGCCCAACATGGATGTTGAGGGAGAAGAGGAAGAGGCGGCTCCTGAGCCTGCTGCACCTTCTCCTCTCCATATGGAATCACCATTAGATCACATGGTGCACAGTTTTGACCAATGGGAGGCCCTCTTTGACTCCTACGTGGTTACCTAAGAGTAGCAACACGCTGAGGATGTGACCCAATTCGATGCCTACGTAGCCCAGCAGCAGCAGCAGCACGACTAAGACATGGCCTGGTTTGGAGAATAATTTACCACCCTCCACAGCCTATTTCAGCCACCACCACCTCCTCCTCCATTTGATCAGGATCCCCCTTTTTACTAGTTTGATAGCTTTTCCTTTTTTGTGTTGATTGTGTACTATTTTTTATGTGTCTATGTGTTATTTTTTCCTTTCTGAGGTGTCAAAAGGGGGAGTAGTTTGTGTTCTGGATCATTATATTGTTTGAATTATCAATGTTCAGTGTTCTTGTACTGTTTGCCTGGCTAATAGAAATTGCATTCCTTAGTTTTCATAGCTCTATTTACTGAATTTGGAATTATCAAACAAATATTTGCCATCATAAAAAAGGGGGAGATTATTATAAATCTGAATTCAAGAAAAATGATTTTGATGATAGCAAATTTTTCTGTTTCTTTTCAGTGCCTAACCTTTCATGTTCACAAGATTAATTAAAATTCAAGCTAGTAAAAATCGAGTTAGTCTGTTTGTGTTTCAGGTTCAATGTAATTTTTAACCTTTCTTGAGTCAAGTGTAATATAATAGATCCCCAAGCTAAGTAACCTTGCACATACACACTCAGGGGGAGAGTTTTAGTGAGTTAGAATTTCTATTCTGATTTTATTCATATCATCCTGGACGATAGTCATATCGTTTTAGACGATCCATTAAAAATAGAAACTCTAATTAGGGTGACCATATTAAGTCGGTCTGATTAAGCAGATTATCCTGGATGATACACCCATCATACAGGATGATATGCTTAAATCAGAAATTCTCAACCGCCAGACTAAGTTAGGCAAATTTTTATTTTTAGATTTTTGGTCTAATCGTCCCGGATGATACATGTATCATCCTGGACGATCCATTACAATCATGCCTAAATTAGTCAGGTGATTAAGAAAAATAATTAAAGGCTGATGAATCTATCACATCATCCCGGATGATCGTAAGATCGTCCTGGATGATTAATTAAAAATCCTCGTCGTCCAGTGCATTCCGCCTAGACGACCTGAACTGTGTGCAGGATGATATTGACATTTTTGAACTAATCGTACAGGACAATAGCGATATCGTCTTGGACGATCAAGTCATTTTGAGACCGTCCAGCATAAGTTACCCTAGATGACCCAAACTGTGTGCCGGATAATATTGGTATTTTTGAACTAATCGTACATGATGATAGAGATATCATCCTGACGATCAAGTCATTTGGAGATCATCCAGCATAAGTTCTCCTGGACGTCTCTAGCTGTCTTATGGACGATATTTCTGATTTGAACTAATTGTCCAGGACTATCAGAGAATCGTCCCGGATGATCTAAACAAATTTTATCTTCTAATTATCCAGAGGAACCAGATCATCCAGGCCAAAAGAGACTAATTTACACTAATCGTATAGTACCATCGACAGATCGTCCTTAACGATCTTGGACGGCAAGTTAAAATTTAGTGTTATTTTTGAGCTCTTCTATTTAAGATTTTTTTCTTGCTACTATTGAAATCTTTTGCCGCTATCCTTTCCTGAGAGAGTCTTGAGAGAGAGAGAGGGAGAGCTTGGGAGAGAGAGAGAATCTTGTGAGGGGGAGTTTGTGAGGTGTTCACAAAGGTTACTCCAAGCAAGGATTCAAGTCGTCCCTTGTCCCTTGGTGCTCTGAAGGAGGGATTGTCTGCAAGAAGATCAAGGTTCTTTGCCTGTTTCAGGAGGAAGCGAAATGAGGTAAAGTTCTCTGCCTGCTCTAGGAGGAAGAAAAATGAGTCCGGGTTCTCTGCCTTACTGGGTTGGTGAAAAGGAGTTTTGTAAAGACTTCTCCGCCTTGCTGTGGGAGCAGAAGGAGATTCACTTTATTTTAGTGCACTACCTGGAAAGGAGGCTCCGAGGAGTGGACGTAGGTCAAGTTGACCGAACCACTATAAAATTTGGTGTGTTCTTTCTGATTATTTTTTACACTTTATTTTTCTATTGATGATTGTATAATATTAGTTATTATTTTATTTCGTTAAATATTTGCACATCATCGCTAAATTGTAATTATTTTAAAACAATTGAAAAGATTTTTAAAATTATTTTTACTCATGAATTTTTAAAACTACCAATTCACCCCCCTCTTCGTTAGCCTCGGGCTAGTTCATAAGGGCTTAACATTTCTAACGAACTTTCAGTACTAACATCCTTTTTCACCCTTCTAGTAATGACAGAGTACTAATGTACTTTCTTACCCTCCTAGAGATGGCAGAGTACCAACATCCTTTCTCAACCTCCTAGTGATAGCAGAGTACCAACATCCTTTTTTACCCTCCTGGGTGATGGCAGAGAACCCGATCTCCTTTGATAATCCTCTCTTAAGAGCCTTCAAGGAAGAAGGGAAGAATTATAAAGAACAAATAAGAGATCCTCACTATTGGGCAACATCGTGAATCACCTCACAATTCCCTCTCACAAGATCTCTCACTTTTCAATCTCAAGACACTCTCCCAAACACACTACTAAGGCACACTCAAGAGAAATTCGCAGCAAGATCTATAGATAGTCAGTTTTTGGACACTTATATATGAAAGACAATAAAAATCATCCAAAAAACTAAAAAATTTCAAGTTGAACGTACTTTGACCATACAATACTGTTGACCATGTTTTCCCCCAGACCTAGGTCAAAGAGTTGACCTAGTCAAATTTGATCAGGCTAGACCCCAAGACCCATCCCCATGGGTTCAGGGAGTCAAGCCAAGTCTGCTGAGCCCAAAACCAAATCCTAGGTCAACCTGGTCAACCCATTTAGCCCTTAATGGGTTTGATTTAAATTCAACTCAAACCAAACCCATCCAAGGCTCGACCTCTCACTTCTTTGACCCCAAATTGACTGGGTTGACCAAGTCAACCCTTGACTTGGTCAACCCAAGTCATTAATGGGTCCATTGGACCCATCAAGGCCACATTAAAGCTCTAAACTCATTCCTAATCAATCCCAGACCCAAACCACGGCCTAATCATCAATATTTCCCTCCTAAATAGCCCTAGGGTCGATCTAGACCGTCCAATATAGAGCCAAGACTATAAATAGGATGCATTAGGGTTTCAAGAGGATCTTTTGACTCTGGCCTTTGCTCTAAGACTCCCTAAACCGAGATTCTTGGTGTAAAGGCTCCTACCACCTCCCTCTACCTCTCCCCACTCAAACCCGACGGTCAAGACTCCCCGGCGGTGAGATTCCGGCGACCCGAGGCTTAGGACGCTTAGGGCTTTGATCCAGTCGATCCAAGGCTTATTCGACCACAATTCCTTCTACAACTAGGAGCGTGGACAATCCACAAGCTCAACCGAACCTAAATCCCGAAGATCCAACGGTAAAATCACTCGGAAACCCTTAACCTAGGTCAATACACTTAGGGTTAATTAGGTTTTTTGTTTAGCGCGTATTAAGCCAAACGAACGCTCCCACATGATTTCTGTACACACATAGATCATAAGTTTAAAATTTCATCATGTTTGGTGTACCCGATCGAGCGTATGAGACGAAAAACCCCTTTTAGGGCATTTTCGTAACGTACGCCTGGTGTACGACTTTCGGATCGTTGATCGCGCGATCAATGGTCCGGATGAATCCGTTCCGGAGTTCTGATTCGACCGCAGAGCTGATCCCGCGGTCACCGCGTCCGTATGGCGATATCTGGCCCGTTCATTTCAAACCACGGAGATCCAACGGCCGCCGTTTCTCGCAGACGTGTTTAAGTCGTCTAGCTTGGGATTCAGCGCCGCGGCAATCATTGCCAATGATTGCGCGGCGGCGCAATCATTGGCAATGATTGCCAAAACCGCGGCCGCGGTTTGCTCTGGCCACTCCGGCTCTGCCGCGTGTCCCACTGGCCGCCGCCGTGGCTCGCCTCTCCCCAATCATTGCCCGGGACCGCGAGAACAGTCCCGGGCCGCCACGTGGCTCACCGCCGCCGCCGCTGAAAATTTTTTTTTATTTTTTTTATTATTATTTTAAAATCTTTTTTTATTATTATTTAAATAATAAAAAAAATCAGAAATTTTTTTTATCATTTAAATAAAAATGTTATTATAATATGATTATTATTATTATTATTATTATTATTATTATTTTATTATTATTATTATTATTATTATTATTATTATTATTATTTTATTATTGTTATTATTATTATTATTATTATTATTATTATTATTTTAATTTATTATTACTATTATTATTATATTAATATTAATGTTATAATTGATAGTAATAATATTATTTTTAATATTATTACTATTATACTATTATAATATTAATTATTAATTATTATTATTATATTAATATTGTAATTAATGATAATATTATTGTTTTTTTAATAATAATATTATTATATTATTATATTATTAATTATTATTATTATTTGTATTATAATAATATTAATGCTATAATTAATATCATTATTTTAATGATATCATTATTATATTATTATAATATTGATTATTATTATTACTAGTATTATAATGGTATTAATATTACTATTAATAATATTATTATTTCCATAATGATATTATTATGTTAATATTTATATTATTATAATATTAATAACTATTATTAATATTATTATAATATTAATATTGTTAATTAATAATATTATTATTATCTTCAATAATAGTATTATTATGTTAATATTAATATCATTATAATATTAATATTTTATTATTTTATATTATTATAACATTTTGTTTATTATTTAAATTTATTTTAAAATCCAGATATTATTATATCTGATTTATTTTAAAATCATTAATTATTTTCAAATATTAATTATTTTAAAATATTTAAAAAAAATTTAAAAATTACTTTTAAACCTATTTAACTTCAGAAATTCATAACTTTCTCATTTTAAATCGGATTTTGACGCACAATACCTCGTTCTTTTCAGAAAAATGTGAATTTTAATTTAAAATTATTTCCCGTATTTGATTCTATCTTTTCTGGATATTTTCTGTATTACTGTGTTATTTACCTATTTAAATATTATTTAATTAATATAATTAATTATTTTAAAACCCCTTGGTGGCTGGTAGACCTCCTATGCTTATGAACTGAAGTATTTTCAATTATTTCATTTTAAAATTTATATTATTATTATTTATAATATTTATGTTTTTTAAAAATGATTTAAAAATTACATATTATTTAAATCCCCCAATTTCGGGAGGTCTACCCCTTGTGAAATTTTAAACCTATGACCTATATGTGAACAGCATTCATGTGGGAGAAGGATTAGTGAATGATTGTGTCCCAATCATTCACTAATCACTTCATTAGGCTTCTTTACTTAGTATTTTCGTAGTCCTTACATGTGTAGGTTGCACAAGCACATAGCCTAGGCTCTCCTAGATCTAAGGACTTGATTGGTGTGTTTATATTTGCTGCATTTACCCTTTATATTATGCCTAAGGGTTAGCTAACTCACTTTATTCCTGCTTAGTGTTGTGACACACTAAGGATAATAATTAGGGACTGTCTAGCGAACTTAGAATATTTCTAGGAGCTAGGATAGATCCCGGATTACTATGAAACTTTAAACACTAGTGCTTAGTGACATCTGGAACCCCCTAGAATTTTCTAGAAATTTTCTGGACTCTTTAAAACACTTAATTAGCAAACCCTAATTTACCCGTTAATTAAGCCTTAGAAACTTCAGAAAAATTTAGTAAATCCATTGTAAATCAAAAAAATACCCATAATACCTCAAACTCTCCAGAATTCAGTCCCCAACCTTAGATAATTAGAGCCCCTTTATTGGACCTTAATCTGGACTTTAATTAAACCTTAATAAAAAATCACCTTTTTGCCTTAATTAAATCATTAAAAATTATTAAAAATCCCAAATTTTCCCCAAACACTTGGGAACACCTTCTTAGGTCATTTCTGACCTTTGGGGGTGATTCCAATCAGTTTGGAGCTGATTTGGGCCAAAACCCCCAAAGTACCCCCCAATTAGGCAATTTCGATAATTCACTTAATTGCCACAACTTCTAAAAATCATAACTAATTACAGAAAAATCCAAAATGGGAAAACTAAAAGGCATTCAACTCACATTAAGGTTTAATATTTATTAAAAATATTAGGTGTCCAGAAATCAGCCTAAAATAAAAAGTCAACTTTCCGGTCAACTGCAACTTATAGTCCAGGGCCCGAAACTTCTAAAATTCATAACTTTGCGTAGGAAACTCCAAATCCAGCAAACTAACTGTCTAATTACTCATACTAAGGTCTAATATTTAACTAAAATGTTAGGAATTCCAAACCTAGCTTAATTCTCTTAGTGACCTTTTGGACCCCCCCTAGTTCAGTATGTAGGGACCCCGAACCTCCTGAAATTCACTAAGGCAATTTAGACTTCAAATATCATCACCCTAAGCGTTAAAATAGACCCACACATTAAATTACTTAAAATGGATCTTAATCCACCAATATTTGAACTTTAAACAAAAATTCCTTTTCAGACCTACAACAAACCTGGACGGTAGGCAATTGTAACTAACTACCCAGCTTAGGACCTACCTCAGCCACACAGGCTTCTACACACACTGTGGAATTGTTTGCTAGGGCACCACTTCTAGACTTAGGTTAGGCCGGCGTTTACTTTTCTGCTGTATGCCGAGCTTTTTCGGATTTCACTGCATGTCGTGATTGAACTATTAATGTGTTTGCTTACATTTACTGTACTCTGGGATTTGATGTGATTGCACGATAGACTACCCATATGTTATGATCAATTTTGATACTAATGATTTTTCTGTAGGTGGCCATGCTCATGCAGCGCTAAATATAAGGGGGGCAATAATCATGATTTAAAAATTAATGCTGTTTTATGCAGGTGCTTCAGAAATTGCCCAGCCCCCCTAAATAAATGAGGGCTAAAATAATAAATCATTATAAATTGCTACAGGTGCTCCAGAGCTTGCTTAGCCCTCAAAATAATTAAGAGCATGGTCAAGTGTGGCTGTGATGAGTACTTTTATTTCTATATAAATTGCTTGGGATAATATAAACTGCTTTGGATGATTTTCATTAGGATAACCTTGCAGGAGAGTCTAGATTTACTGCTTTCATTTAATGTAATTATTTGTAATCTGGCATAGAGTTGTGAAAGTTCATTTTGAGTGGGGATACTAGGATCCAAAGGTTGGATTCCGAAGAGGAAAGGACACCCAATATGAGGATGGTCCTTTTCTATTTGGAAATCCAAATTTGGATCATTCTACTACTTGAAGAATCGAAGGAAGCTGAGATCCAAGGAGTCTAATGGAGCTGGGACCCGAGGAGTCCAAGGAAGAAAAGATCAAGAAGATGAATATCTGCAGTATCCCACTCAAAATAACTTGCGTCAGTCTTAGGATTAGAAATCTGGGTTGTTGGCAGTGGTGCCCGGCCACTTTAATTTTCTGCAGACCCTGGGTTGTAATTAAGGGCAGTTGGCCTATGGACATTTAATTGATTTGTTTAATTATGTATTATGTTTGATTTAATGACGATTGCGTATAGGTTGTATACTTTTCATAGTTTATTGGCGATCTGTATGCCGCTTTTGTTTTAGCCTGGATTTCGTTAGGCTCTCTAAGGACCAAAACTTTTTCTACTCGCAACTAATATTTAAAATTTTAAGGTTTAAGCAATTTAGAAACTTAACGACCTAGGGAATTGCCGGAATCGTCCGGGGTCGCATGCATATCAATGCATTTCTTCTCTCCTTCTATAAGACACTTCCCCGCCTGCGGGTAGAGTCCGGATAATCTGACCTATGAGGATGAGGTGCCGGACCTGGGAAAGCCCAGTCTAATTCTAAAAAATTATTTTATAAGCCTTTTTAAAGTTCTATGCATACCTGATTTGGAAGCTTTAACCAGCATGCATTGTATTAGAAATCAATTAAATCAAAATTTTAATTGCATTAGCTCTAGGAGCATTCACCCAACATCAGTCTGGGGCCAATTAGGAAATCCTCTAGACGTCGGCCCTACCTCCAAGAACTATAACCTACCTACCCATCTTTCATAAATGACTGGACAACATGATTTTGAAGCGACTAGGTGGTTAGCTGGCTCCCCCTTCCAGGCCGGGGTAAGTCCAGATTTTGCATTGCATTAGCTAGGACACGGGTGTTAGTGTTACGTAGAACACTAAACCCATTAGATTTAGGATTCAAGGCTACTATTGCTTCGTAGTACGCCTCATCAGTAGGTAAGTCTTCTTTCCTTCAAAGACTATAAACCCTACTTATCTGCGTCACACGGATGACGCCACCTCCATCCTTCTCTCCTGTATGCTTCGAGTGCACGATTTATTTATTTTCTCTAGTTTCTTCTCATTACCTTAATCCCTCCGGATGCTGATCTGAGCCGTGTATGTTGACTAAGCCTAGTTGAACCTTTCTTTCCCTGCGAGTAGGATTTCCTAGTCTTCGCCCTATGTACCAATCCCAATTTAGAAAGAATAATATAGAATCCTTAATCGAGAGTATTCTCAAGCCCCGGCTTGAGATGTAATTAACCACGGGGGCTTGCGCCCGTGGGAAACCGCATCCCACTCTCAAATAAACCCCATTCGAGCTAATGTATCGGGTGGGAGAAACCCGTTGTGACGATCAGATCATATATATTATTACCCATCGGGGTGTGCTGGTGAGAGCCACTATCCTCAATGGTTAATCATATGTGTGATCAAATCTGCCCTCTCATTGGCCAGATATTGTCTCCCCTCGCAGGGCGACGGTGTTTGTTGTGTCCTCTCGGAGGTCCACAAATACGATTAATGATCATACGTACGAACAGTTCAAAAATTCGTGTATAATGCTGTATGAACTTGATTTTGTACTCTGTGGATCATTTGTACAAACCCATATCATGCTGTACAAATAGTTCAAAACTAAACTCATTCGCCTGGTACGATCGTGTACAAACCCCATTTCATACTCTGTCAATCGTCTGTATAAATAGACATTATACAGTACAAACAGTTAAAGAAAATCATGTTTTCCTTAGTATGAAAGTGGACAATACCATTTCGTACTCTATGAATCGTCTGTATGATCATATATTATACTGGACGAACATAAAATCATGCAGTACGAATATATAAAAAAAATTACAAGTTCGTCTGGGACGATCTAGTACGCATCCATTTTGTACTCTATGAGTTGTCTGTATGAACCAAGAATTGTATAATATGAATAATACTTAAAAAATTTCCTGGCAAGATTTGATTAACTTCATTTTGGGAGGAACTACAATGACAAACCGTCCAATACGATTTAAAAATCGTACAATACGATTAGTTGTAAAAATTTAAGTTTTTTAATCACTCCCCCCAGTGTGTGTGTGCACGGTTACCTAATTACAATCACACTCTCAGACTTAAGAAAATATATAGACTTCATAACATAAACTCCTAGTCTAATCTGTCTTCCAGTCTTTGGAGGTCTAGAGTATGATTTCTCTAAAATGTTAGTATACACAAACAACACAAATAAAATATATCTAATATATGTTAGGAGAAATAGTAATCAATATAATAATATCTTGGTATCATAAAAAACTCACATAATATAAAAATATAGTTTTGAAAACTAAGTTACAATAATCTCACCCGATATTGATTGCATTTGCATATTTATGATGTCAGTTACTATAAATTAGCTAAATAGGTTGACTGAAATTGAATTAATATTTTCTAACATAATATTATAATTAATATTTCTAACATTATTAATGAAGTGTTAAGCCAAATATTTTAAACTCATATATATATATATATATATCACTTGTATTAACACATATAATAGTTATCTTCATTAAAATTTCAAATTAGTTGTTACTTGAGTCATTAGAGTTGAGCGACGTTGCTACCTATTGTTATGTATTTTACATCAATAGTGGGGAGACCAGCCGTGTTTTTTTTTCCAACTCGACCAGGAGACTAGGGAATGTCTTATGAACTAACATATTTCAAATGCAACTTTTTAATCAACCTTACATGCTATTATATTATAATAAGATTTTTCAATAAGGTTAAATTATGGTACTTATCAAAATTTTGAAGATGAAATTTACTGTAGTCAAATACGATTCTTTTCAATCTACTCTAAATCATGCACATAAGCTTACTTGAATATAATGTTAGGTCAACTCATAATAAGATATATAAGCAATCCAATCATGCCTTGTTATAATTTTATATTTGTAGACTTTGCACCGGGATCTCTATCTAGTTGTGTATATTGGCTCATGGAGGTGTTAGTGTTGTTGCATCCTTCCATGTTAAATGTCTTAAAGAGTTCATTTATATATTTAGTTTGGCACATAAATCCTCCTATTTTCTCTGGCTTTACTTGAAAACTAAGAATGTATGATAGTTCTCCCATCATTTTTATCTTAGATTCATGACTCATCATTTAAGATGTTTATTGATACTTTAAATTATTTATAACTCCAAATAGTATATCAATGACATATAAATGATAAGAATAGTCTGAAAATAGAGCCAAACTTTCTAATGAATAATGTGATCTCAATCATCCCCTTAGTGAATCTTTTTTTCAATAGATATATGTTAAGTCTATCATACCAAGTTATGAGCCTTGCTTCATATTTTATAGTGCTTTTTCTAATTTATACACATGATCATAAACATTGAACTTTCAAGACTGGGTAGTTGCACATCATATACATCTTTTTCTATCACTCTATTTAAGAAAGCACTCTTTATATTTATTTGGTTCAAATTAAATCCTTTGAAAGCTATTAGTAATCTAATGGCTATATGATGGGATATTAGTGTAAAAGTTATCTCAAAATCAATTTATTTTATATGGTTGAATTCCTTAGCCACTAGTCATGCTTTATTTCGAACTATTAATATAGAACCATTTAATTTGTTTTTAAATAGTCATTTTATTTCAACTAATATAGGAACTAACTCTCATACATTATTTTTTACAAATTAATTATAATACCTATAGTTCTAAAACTTGGTTAATTAAGGTTTAATTTAGTACAACTCTCAATCCATTCTAATTTCATTTTGGAATTTAAGTTTTTAAGAGTCAAATTTAAATCCAAATGAATATAGAAATGAAATAGAGGAGAAGAATAAAATGGGAGGTCATGTGCTCTAAGGGGCACTGTGGCGCTAGTAGTGGTGGCACTATGGCACTGTCCTCTCTGTATTGTGGTAAGAATGGAGGGAGCGCTGTTGTAATAGCCCAAACTCTTAACTATCGAGATATTGTCCGCTTTGGCCTAAGGGCCTCACAATTTTGTCCTATTGGTGTAACTTCTCAGGTGGTCACCATCGTAGCATTTCTCTAGGATGAGCACATATAACTGCGAAGTTTCTTAAATGAAATTCTGACCATTACACCAAAAGGCAACTCGATGTTTAAGAGTTTAGCTTCTTTTATTTAAGGGGTTTCACAATCTTCCCAACTTAAGTAACTGATATCCTCATCAGTATCTTTATTCCAAAATCATCCACAAGATAAATATGATTCTAAAGGTGGCCCCTATAAGTTCAAGTGTTCACTCCCTCCACTTACCACTTTATCCCATATAGGATTTATGAGGCGACTCCCATGGCGTAGCACTTTGCTTGTATGACACTTAATTCTCATCTTCCGACTGGTGTATTGTTCTGATACCATTTGTAACAATCTAAACTCTTAACTATCGACGCAGTGTCCTTTTTGGCCTAAGGGCCTCACAATTTTGTCCTATTGGTGTAACTTCCCAGTGGTCACCCATCGTAAGATTTCTTTGAGATGAGCATGCTTAATTATAGAGTTTCTTAAATGAAATTCCAACCATTATATCAAAAGGCACATTGATGTTTAAGAGTTTAGATTCTTTTACTTAAGGGGTTCACAGCTACAGCATTGGGTGTCACCGCTGAGACACTGAGCTCTCAGTATAGAGGAGTATGGAGGAATCTAGACTATTCCAGTCGAGCATCGCGACAGTGAACACTAAAACATGTGTGTGTGCGTGCGCGCGTGCGTGTGATATATATGTATATATATATGAGATTCTTCTATCAGACCAGTTAAGAGAATCGTCATTCTCGAGGTAGGCTTCCAATACCCTGTATCTGATTACAATTCTAGTATTTTTGAGAGAAGATAAAGAGTAAAAATACATTTTAATTAGTATACTTAATATTCTACCTTGTAACTTTTTGGTATTTTGTAGAATGCTCTATTTTGAATATTTTAGCTATAAGAAATAAAGTTTTCGCATGTTGGTTTACCTATATTAATTTTTGAGTATTTTTTATTAAAACTAGCAAATCTGGTATCAAATATAATTTCCTTATATTTTTTAAATGAAAATTTAAAGTTTATTTACAATTGATTTTCTATGGTGGAAATTGGAAAAAGGTGAATAAGACACACATGCACCGTTCTCTGTACTGTGATATACTTATGTTCATGATCATGCTCAAAATATTATATGCATGTTAATTCTGTAAAGTTTTGCATGTGCATTTATGATCATATGGAGGATGTGTTAATGTGTGAGACTAATAAAGAGCACTACAAATTTTGTTTTATGAACCCTACTTTTTATTCTTTTCCACTTTTGATTTTAGGCCTATCTATCCTTAACGGATGCAAGAGGTCATTTTTGACCCCATCTACTTTAAGCAGGTGTGGAAGGTTCAAGAGAGATAAAAGTGAAAGTGAAGTTATAAAGGGATTCAGGAGGGTCTCCTTCACCTAACTTGTGAATGTAGATTGGGGGAGGCATAAGTCGAAATAGAGTTACAAGCAGGCATTGAGACATGCATATAATCATTCTACATATCACACATTCTATTGATAAAATAAATATTTTGATAAATAGAATGAACTTAATTATAAAAGATGGTTCTGGAAGAAAGTATATATATTATTTTCTTTTCATACAAGTGAACTTTGGAGTCTGTTATATTTTATATTCTGGAAACCAGTGTACTCTGATAATTATAAGAAAGTGGTGGGGGTAAGGCATGTTCATAAAAAGTAAGTTTTGGTATATTTATGAAAAATAGATAATTATTTATAATTATTTGAATTTATTATTTAAACCTTTAATTTATGAGATGTAAATATAGGTTTTGAATTCTATGATAGGATTTGGGTATGCCTTCTAAGTTAGAGTACTCATCATGCTGATATTTAATATTTCAAGAAAAGGAAAGGGCCTAGCAAAGTGAGATCATATAAAGCAAACCAATAAGAGTTTTTTTTGTTAAGGTATTCTTTTAGTAATCTAGTTTTTTTATGTTTTGATGCGTAGAATGCAAAAGTACTGGATTATGTTAAATTATTCATTTTTTAAATAAAGATTTGAAATGTTTCCTAGTCATTTAAAGTATTTTGGATAATTAGATAGCTCTGGCACACTATATTAGGGTTAAGAAATCTAGATTTAGGAAATTGAATTCTTCCATTAGATCTCAAGGCGTCATATTAATTCAATTATTCGCTTATGGCTATGAACTAAATTCATCAAATAATATCTCCTTAATTTTAATTGTTTAGTCAATGATATGAATTTTGCTTGATTTACTTAATATATAAGCATACTTCTTATCGTAATTTAATTGACGAAAATTTTATTTGCTTTTTGGCGTGACTTGATGCATATCTTTATTTCTTAGGAAGTCATTCTTTTTATGTATCTTTAACTTAAGATTTTCCATGTTTGCTGCCTTGATCCGATTTTAGTTATGCGACTCATTAAATTTTACATTTGTTGATTCCTTTATAGCAGTTATTCCCTTATTGAAGGTCCTATTAGATTTTCTTATAAAAAGATATTCCAAAAGTATATCTTCATTGAATTTTGTATTAAACTTTTGGATTTTCCATTATTAAGTTCAAAGCACTTGCACTCGAATACAAGTAAGGCTTTGTTTGGGACAACTTTCTTACTACTTTGTTTTTTAGATCTCAACCAAAAATTTCTATTTAGCCATAGCTTTTTTGTTGATTTCAAAAAGTTTCTACATTAGTTTTAAAAGGTACTTTCTCCACATTAGCTTTACAAAGTAGTAAGAAATCCATCCCAAACGAAGCCTAAGTGATCTAAGTTTGGTGTTTTGCTCTTGAGTAATGCATAAAGTGCTTTATTCAGCTTTGGGTAGATGTTTACTAAATTCAAGAAATGATAGGTAGTTTTTATAATTTTTTCCAAAATATACTTAGGAAGCTTGTACTCATTTATAGTAGATTAGATAGCCTCAACTATGGTTCTATTCTTCTCTTAGCTTTTCTATTATACTAGGATGTGTTAGGTGTAGAGAAATTATGCTCAATTCCCAATTCTCTATAAAAAGTCTCAAACCTCTCATTTTCTAGTTTTTCTCCATGGTCAAATCATATAGCCTACTTTCCTTTGAATCCTATTTACAAATGCCTTAAACTAGTAAAATGAGTCATTCTTTTATGCCAGAAATTTAACCCAATTAAATATAGTGTAATTACCTACTATGAAAAATTCATATGGCTTCCCTCTTAGACTTATGATGCTAATCAACAACAACAACAACTACTACTACTACATCAAGCCTTTATCCCACTGTGTGGGGTCGGCTACATGAATCCTTTTTTTTTCCATTGTGTCTTGTTAAGAGTCAAATTTGCATTTAAATCTAAAAAAGAAAGATCATTTCTAATATTTTCTAACCAAGACTTTTAGGTCTGCCTCTACCTTTCTTAACGTAAGCCAAATCTAATACATCTACTCTCCTAAGCAGGTCATCAGAAGGCCGTTGTTTTATGTGACTATATCATCTAAGGCGACTACTGTCAGAAATCTTATCTTCCGTTGGAGCTAATCCAACCTTTTCACATATATGCTTATTTCATATCCTGTCTCTAAGAGTAAAGCCACTCATCCACTTGAGCATCCTCATCTTTGCAACACTTAACTTAATATTATGCTTTTTTTAATGGCCAACATTCTGCACCATAAAGCATTGTAAGTCTCACCACCTTCTTAAAGAATTTTCCCCAAAGTTTAAGGGGGACTTTTCTATCACACAACAAGCCTGATGCATTTCTCCACTTCAATCATCCAACTTGAATTTTGTTAATAATATCCCCATCTATTTCACCATCACTTTGAATAATAGATCCAAGATATCTAAAATGTGTACTCTTCTTAATTACTTGATCGCACAAAGTCACAACCCCTCCATTAAATTTATTACTACTAAAATTACACTCTATATATTCAATTTTAGATCTACTCAAACAAAAATATTTAGACTCTAAGGTTGATCTCCATAATTCAAGTTTACCTTCAACCCCCTCTCTAGTATTATCAACAAGAAGAATATCAGTAAAAAGGATACACCAAGGTACAACCTCTTGTAAATGTCTAGTGAGAACATCCATGACTAAAGCAAAAAAGATATGGGCTTAAGGCTGATCCTTGATGTAATCAAATAGAAATAGGAAAATACTTAGTAAAACTACCTTGTGTTTGAACACAAATAACAACACCTGCATACATATCCCTAATGACTTGAATATAAGTATTATTAACTCTTTCTTTTCTAGAACTTTCCATAGCACTTCTCTTGAAACTTTATCATATGCTCTCTCTAAATCAATAAATATCATATGAAGATCCTCCTTTTTTTTCTCTATGCTTCTCCATGGAAACCTCTCAATAAATGTATAGCTTCCATAATAGACATACCCGGCATGAATCCAAATTGATTTTGAGAAACATTAGTATTACGTCATAATCTATGCTCCACAACTCTCTCCCAAAGTTTTAAAGTATGACACATTAACTTAATTTCTCTATAATTCACACAATCTTGTGCATCACCTTTACTCTTAAAAATAGGAATTAACACACTCATTATCCACTCATCTAGCATCTTTTTAGCCTTAAAAATAATATTAAAAAGTTTAGTAAGCCAATAAATTCCTTTATTTCTTAAGCATTTCAACACCTCTATTGGAATATTATCAGGTTCAATAGATTTTCCACACTTCATTTTCTTTAAAGTCTCTTTAACTTCTGCTTTACTAAAACACTAATAAAAAACTATGATGGTAATCAGTTCAAACAAATTCATATGCAATATTTTATGTTTTGGACCTATGTGATGCAGGTTAGATTGAAGATTCTTATATGAAAAAAGTATTAACTTTTTTTTCCAAACTAACATGCACCAAATCAATGATCATTGGTGTTATCCAATTTTGGAAATCCTCTAACAAAATCTTGATGACCAATTTTTCTAAAGGTGTGTATGTTGGCATGACATAATTTCCTATGCAATAACTATTTGTTATATCCAATTTTATTTTTAAGCAAAAAACTTGATGACATTTATTAATGCTATCAGTATTAAGCATATATACATTATTTGTGGTATGTCATTCTATAATAAGTTTGTCTATTTATTTTAACATACTAGTGATAGAGATAGATATTCAATATCAACATATTTATAACTGGTTTGACTAATGCTTAGCAAGCTATGCTTCTAACCATATACTAATAGCAACTTTTTAATCCTAAAGTAATTTCTCTTACTGATATTGCCGATACCTATAACATTCCATGCTATATTATCACTAAGAGTTACCTTTTCGCCTTCGTTGGATTCTAGTGCTACGAATTTTAATATGTCGCCAATCATGTGTCGCCAACACTTGCTATTCAATTACCACATGCCTTCACTAATCATGTTGTGAAGATATAGCTAATCTGAGTTTTAATTTTCCCTAGCTTATTATGAGCCATCATTTATTAATTACTGATATTTTTTTCTAGTTTGTTGGCTGATGAATCTACATTTGAGTTCATCCCAAAGGCATTTTGAAAATTCTTTTTGAACTTTTTAGCCTTGCTTGCATCCCTTTTCGTTTTGAGCTAAGGATTTGATGTTTGGAAAATTCCAATTAACATGACTTAGTTTATTGTAGTCACAATAAAAGATGTTAGTGTTATATTTCAAATTTACCCTACATTTCTAATTATCCCTTTCTCTATTATGAAATTTATTCTATTTGTTCTTAAAAAAGGAGTTAAACTTTCTAGTAATCAAAGCCACACCATTACTTGATATGTATGTCTCACTCTACTCTAATTTATGAAGTTTTTGTGTAATTTTTTTCTTTCTTTTCTTTGTCATTTCTCCAATTCTATGGCCAAGTTTGTTTATAATAAGTGCACCAAGCAAACAATAGAATAAGTCACTAAAAATTCATAATAAAAATAAGCAATAAACTTTAATATCTTATAAATTAGATAGACACACAAAATTTTGTTAACTTTCAATGCATTAGTATACTCTTTTCCAATGCATGTAATGATGTAATAAATTTAATAAATATTATGTAAATAAAAAAAAGTTCTCATGTAGTTGCATGTAAAATCATCACATCAAAAATGATCTTATAATCTTCCATAACTATGTTAATGCGACATTATTTTAATTCTTGTGTATTGGGTCGGATCTAGCCCTTTTTCTTAGGGTGGGCAAACTCAAGATATAAAAAAGTAAATACCAAAAAAATTATATATATTTCACTAGCAAAATTCTAAGCAAAGTCTTGTATTTCATTATAATTTATAAAACAAAAAAGAAAATTATAAACTTTGCATTTTTTGATAATGTTGCATAATGACTTCATTCGGAACAGAGTCAAATTCTTCTTTTTCAATATATGGCACTAGGCAGTCATTGTGCCAGACATCACCTATTTTACTATGCAGCCGATGCCATAGAGAAATCTACTGAATATAACTCTGTAAAATGAATTAACTTTCCCTTTTCATAAGAACAGAACATATTACTCGGATTTAGATATGTCATACAAAGAAGTAACTCGATACTAGTTTCAAAAAATAGATTATTCAGTTCCTGAGGGTGTATATAAATAATAGTACAAAATAAATCAATTCGATAATGATGAAATTTTTTTTTTATTTCTGCACCTTTTCGTACTGACTGTCAACGAGCCTTGAATTTAGAATCCATATTTGGAATATCAATTTCAAAAACATTACAAAAACGTGACTCTTCAAGTAAAGGCACCCATCCATTTTCCCTCATCATATGCAATCGTTGTTTGGATACTTGTACTAATTTCAATGCATTTATAATATCCCGATTCTTTCTTTGTAAGGCTTGTGATAATTCATTTGTAATCCCTAAAATATCAATCATTACATGTAGTGCCAAAATAAAGTCAAAAGATTCCATAGAATGTATTAAAATACCAGCTTCAACTGATTGCTGATCATGTATCCTCTCTTCCTTGATAATTTCAAGCACTTTGAGCACATAAGTATACATTTTGTCAGACTAATTAATGTTTGAAAATGCGAACTCCAACGGTTATCACCAGCAAGATGCAAATTGATTTCTTGGTTCAATCCTCGACCACTAATTAACTCTCCACTGCTTAAATGAAAAACTATTTTATCACGCTAAATAGCTTTTAGAGTATCATTTCTCTTGCATGATGCTCCCACAGTATTTGCAATTTTTGAAGTGATATCAAATAAATGCTTTACTTGCTTTAATGTCGAATATGATAGGGGGGTTGTTAATATCAATCTCGACAAGTTCTTTTCGCTTCAAGAATTGTTCCATTTCTCAAAAAACCTAACAATTATCTATCCAATCAGAAATTCCTTCAAACATTTAAGATGATCTTAGCAAAATAAAACACTAAAATTAGCTCCTAACATGAGTGCATCATTCTAACTTTATCGTAGATAAAATACAGGATCTATGCCACCATTCACATGCTTTTAATGGGTTTAAGGATTCTCCAAAAAATGGTCAAATAATTCATCAAGAATTTAACAGTTGACATGCCAGGCAATTTTTTAAGTTTTAATCCTCTGAAGATTAACCAAATCCTACTTCAGTTAAATTAAGTTTGGAGTACCTTTTTAACAACCAGACACTTTTAATTCCAAGCCAAGTTAGAGCACTCCAAATAGAGAGTAAATTGAACCTATAGAATAAAAACCAAGCTAAGTTAGAGCACTCCAAATAGAGAATAAAAACCAATAACAGTAAAATTAAGTGACAAGAGATGATTTCAGTATATAGCCCCTCCCCATCATCCTATTTTTAGACTGAGATTGAAGTAACTCAAGTCTGTTGAAAATAATCTCAAGGATCCATCTAACACAATAGAATGAATAGTCAAAATATGCTTCTATAATCTATTGCAAAGAGATTAAAATTTTTTTCAAGAAGTTTTCCTTGTTAAGCAATAATTCAACCACAACCTAAGATTCATTAATGTGTTTTTTGCGCATGCTAAATAAGTTAAGGTTTAATCATGCCCCCTGCTGTCATAAAATAGTAATCGACAAACACAAAGACAAAAAAAAGTAAGCAGAAGGAAACTGAGCCATAGACAAGCAATAGAACGGAAACGGTGTTGAAACAGTGCTTTTCTTCCATAATCTAGACAAGATCATTTCAATATGCAGAAAAGAAAAAAAGAGAAGCAAGAAATAGAGCAAGTGGAGCAGTAGGGAGGCGCAAAAACAACAAGATTAATCCTTACCTTCAATACGTTCGTCGAATACGACTGAGAATACGAGATTTGCGAAGATGAAGGCTGCGACTGCGAAGAAGAAGACTGTGAGAGGGCTGCGAAGACGAAGGCTTCAAAGAGGAAGGCGGCGACCTCTTCAATATTGAATGCGACTGAGAAGTGGGAAGATGAGATTTGCGAAGGGGCTACGAACTATTTTTAGACTGAGATTGAAGTAAACCCATCATCCTATTTTTAGATTGAGATTGAAGTAACTCAAGTCTGTTGAAAATAATCTCAAGGATCCATCTAACACAATAGAATGAATAGTCAAAATATGCTTCTATAATCTATTGCAAAGAGATTAAAATTTTTTTCAAGAAGTTTTCCTTGTTAAGCAATAATTCAACCACAACCTAAGATTCATTAATGTGTTCTTTGCGCATGCTAAATAAGTTAGGGTTTAATCATGCCCCCTGCTGTCATAAAATAGTAATCGACAAACACAAAGACAAAAAAAAGTAAGCAGAAGGAAACTGAGCCATAGACAAGCAATAGAACGGAAACGGTGTTGAAACAGTGCTTTTCTTCCATAATCTAGACAAGATCATTTCAATATGCAAAAAAGAAAAAAAGAGAAGCAAGAAATAGAGCAAGTGGAGCAGTAGGGAGGCGCCAAAACAACAAGATTAATCCTTACCTTCAATACGTTCGTCGAATACGACTGAGAATATGAGATTTGCGAAGATGAAGGCTGCGACTGCGAAGAAGAAGACTGTGAGAGGACTGCGAAGACGAAGGCTTCAAAGAGGAAGGCGGCGACCTCTTCAATATTGAATGCGACTAAGAAGTGGGAAGATGAGATTTGCGAAGGGGCTACGAACTATGAGTGCGAAGTGATGATTCGGATGGCAGGATGGGCAAGCACACTCACGATTGATAAAATTAAGGCAAAAAAGATTTTTGAGAGAAAGAGAGGGGCAAAATTCTAAAAATACCCCATCTATTACATTAATTTTATTTTAGGGTGCCACCCTGACTTGTGCTGGGATCCGCCCAGTATTAGCTATCTCTTTATCAATCTTATAAGTAGAAACACTTACAAATTTTAATAATTTGAACCTTCAATTACCATGATATTTAGAGAGGATACAAATCCCACCATAATAGCTTAGGTAGAGCTTAGCTACGGGCCAAGATAATTTTTGGCCGCGGTTATAATGTCGTCCAGCTTAAACTTTCTCGACCTTTCACGATCCTCAACGAAATCTGTGGTTCCTCTTGGACCGAAGGGGAAAATTTTCAGGTAACCAATCCCAGCTCTGATCTTTCTTTGTTTTCTATCTCTATAGATTTTCACGTAATCCGTTCTCTTCTTTGTCTTTCCTTCGGCGGAAGAGATCTGATTTGTCCAGCTTTTGAGCTTATTCGTGGGGAATCTTCTGTACTGTATCACGCTTCTAATCAGTTATGCATCTGTTTTTGGCTATTATTCATACGGATCATACTGTTTTGTGTGGCATGAAGTTGGCCTGGCTGAATCTTTTGGAGGTCTTTACGATTTATTTTACGTTTGGTGATGATCCTGGATTTAGGCTGCTCTATGGGTGGTTTTTGTTTGTCTTCTGATTTCTGTCATGGTTTCTAACCTTTTGGTGTTGGTGTTGTTCCTCCTTTTGGCTTTTTTGTCTGTTTTTCCGCTGTTGAGCTTTGAATGACGATTTTTTGCATGAAGCGATGGTGATATTGCGGTTTAGAAGAAAGAGTATATTAGTTAAGAAAAGTCTTACCTTTCTGCTTGCAATCCTTGCTTATTTAGATGGGGCATAGCTAGTAAATACTAGGGGTGTACACAGGTCGTGCTTGGTTTTAGAACTAATTGATTGAATTCATGCTCAATGCTATCGGTTCAAGTCTGTTCATGAGTCCATTTTCTTAGGGTTTAGTGTTCAAAATTTTTTTAAAAAATGAACCATTTCTTGATTTGTGCATGTCATCCTTGCACAAGGAACACGCTAATCTTTGCAGTAGCATTCTAATTTTATTAGTTGTCTCTAAAGAGACATCGGTTCATTTATTATGAAAAGAAAAGATGTTTTTGATTCAAGTAACCTTGATAATAACATTATAAAACGAGAGAAAATTTAGAGGAGAAATAGTAAGTAATATGTTGAGATAAAGGAGATATAATTTTTAAATATTTTAATAACTTTACACTTAAAGTCTTGAATTCTAATATATATTTAACTATATTATATAAATAAATGAAACAACTCATGAGCTAATAGCCAAGTGACCTCAAAGGTTTGTTCATTAGCTTATCACGAGTTAGCTTGACTTTGTTAAACCCTTAGTCTAACTTTGCAATTTTAAAGTTGATTTGCTCTAGTATTATTTGAGGGTTCTTTTTGCGCATCAAATGTCTTCCTTCGTAAAATTAGTGAAATTAATACCAAGATGGAATTTTGAGCCTTCATCCCAGCCCATCAAAATGAAAAAATTCTTTGAATAAATGCACTCTAGCCAAGACTTCTGAGCCTGAGCCTTCTTGCGAGGCTTGATGCTATTACATATTTCCCGTTTAACTCTTTTATTGAAGTTTTGTAGTTTGAATTTTTTGTTTCAGTTAGATTAATTTTATCTTATGAGATTTTATTTTAAATTTGGGCCAAATTGGTCTTATGCCAATCATAGCCTAGGCGATAACAAACCTTTAAATAGATGCTTTGAGTTATGTAAAAATAATTGTCTTGAAGAAAATTTCTTTTATTGTTTCAATTTTATGGGCACAAGTGTGATTGTCTAAAATTTGGGTAAGTTATCTCCTTCTATTTGTGTAAGGCTTATTTTTTTTATTTGTTATTTTCGTTTCGTTTCTTAACACTGCCGTTGCCAGGTCCCAAGTCCTGGATGAGAAAAGTGGAGGGTTGCGTTAGGTAGTCGACAGCCAGCGTAAAACTTGTCGAATAATTATGACATGAATCCTTTAAGAAATTGTGTTAATGCTAGGGCGTCCCCTGGAAGCGACGCGTTGTATGGCCTGAATACAGCGACAAGTGTGCAAGGGCCGCTGCACCGCCGCCCGGGTGCAGTGTTAAATAGGCAAGGGTTACCACATCAAGGACGGATGTGGGCAAAGAAGCTAGTCCATGAAACTAAAATTAGGATAGAAACTTGAAATATAGGTTCCCTTACAGGAAAATTAATGGAATTAATAGATATTATGATTCATAGGAAGATAAATATTCTGTGCATTCAGGAAACTAAATGGGTTGGAGAGAAGGCTAAGGAGATTGATAGTTTAGGATTTAAACTTTGGTATTCGGGTAGGAGTCGTACTAGAAATGGTGTAGGTGTGATTTTAGATAAGAGTTTGAAGGATAATGTTATAAATATTAATAGAATTGGAGATAGAATTATAGCTTTAAAGATTGTTGTTGATGCTAAGATTGTTAACATTATAAGTGCTTATGCTCCTCAAGTGGGTTTGGATATGGATTCAAAATTAAAATTTTGGAATGACTTAGAAGAATTAATACAAAAGATACCTCTTGAAGAAAGAGTTTTTATTGGAGGAGATTTAAATGGACATGTTGGTAGAGAGGTAGATGATTTTAAAAGCATTCATGGTGGCCATGGGTTTGGAACGACAAATGAAGGTGGTAAGTCCATATTAGATTTTTGTTTAGCTTATGATTTTTTAATTGCTAATACATTATTTAAGAAAAGGAATGAGCATCTCATTACTTATAAAAATGGATATAGTACAACTCAGATTGATTATTTTCTTATAAGGAAATTAGATTGTTTAGATTGCAAAGATTGTAAAGTTATTCCGAGTGAAAACTTATGTACCCAACATCGTTTATTAGTTTTGGACTTGAAGATAATGGGGAAGAAATTAAAAAATAAAGTAAAACGTTTTCCTAGGATTAGATGGGGGCATTTAAAGAATATTAACAAAAATTTTTTTGAGAGTAAGATTTTAGATCTTAAGATTTTGTCTGTGCATGAGGATGCTAATGTTATGTGGGAAAAAGTGGCTAGTAATATTAAGAATATTGCAAAAGATGTGCTTGGAGTTTCAAAGGGAAAAGCTCCTAATAGTAAAAATAGTTGGTGGTGGAATCCAAATGTGCAAGAAAAGATTAAAAATAAGAAGATTTGTTATAAAAATTGGTTTAATTGTAAAAATTCTGATAATTGAAAATTATATAAAGAGGCACGTAAGGAATCTAAGAAAGCAATATGTGATGCAAAGAGTTTAGCTTTTAGTGATTTATATAATAGATTAGATACTAAGGAGGGAGAAAGATATATGTATAAGCTAGCCAAACAAAGAGATAGGAGTAGTAAGGATTTAGTTCAAGTGAAGTGTATTAAGGATGAAGATCAAAAAATACTTTTTTTAGAAGATGATATTCAACAAAGGTGGATGAGATATTTTGCTAAACTTTTTAATGAAGAATGTGAAAATAAAATTGACTGTAGTGACCTTAGCATTTTAAATGAAAATAAAGATTTCTGTTTTTATCGGCGTATTAGTAAAACCGAAGTTAGAGAGGCTTTAAAGAAAATGAAGGGTGGAAAAGCTGTTGGACCTGATGATATTCCAATAGAGGTGTGGAAATGCTTAGGAGATGAAGGAATTTCTTGGCTTACTAAACTTTTTAATACTGTTTTGAAGACTAAAAAGATGCCAGATGAGTGGAGAATGAGTGTGTTAATCCCTATTTTTAAGAATAAAGGTGATGCGCAAGATTGTGCGAATTATAGAGGAATTAAGTTAATGTGTCATACTTTAAAACTATGGGAACGAGTTATGGAGCATAGGTTGCGGCGTGATACTAATGTTTCTCAAAATCAATTTGGATTTATGCCGGGTAGGTCTACTATGGAAGCCATACATTTATTAAGAGGTTTGATGGAGAAATATAGAGAGAATAAGGAGGATTTACATATGATATTTATTGATTTAGAAAAAGCATATGATAAAGTTCCAAGAGAAGTGCTATGGAGAGTTCTTGAAAAGAAAGAAGTTAATAACGCTTATATTCAAATCATTAAAGATATGTATGCAGGAGCTATTACTTGTGTTCAAACACAAGGTGGTTTGACCAAGTATTTTCCTATTTCGGTTGGATTACACCAAGGATCAGCCTTAAGCCCATATCTTTTTGCTTTAGTCATCGATGTTCTCACTAGACATTTGCAAGAGGATGTACCTTGGTGTATGCTTTTTGCTGATGATATTCTTCTTGTTGATAAGACTAGAGAGGGAGTTGAAGGTAAACTAGAATTGTGGAGGTCAACCTTAGAGTCTAAAGGTTTTCGCTTGAGTAGATCTAAAACGGAATATATGGAGTGTAATTTTAGTAATAATAGACCTAGTGAGGGCATTGTGACTTTGGCCGATCAAGTCATTAATAAGAGTACACGTTTTAGATATCTTGGATCTATTGTTCAGAGTGATGGTGATATAGATGGGGATATTATCAGCAGAATCCAAGTTGGATGGTTGAAGTGGAGGAATGCATCGGGCTTATTGTGTGATAGAAAAGTACCCCTCAAACTTAAGGGAAAATTCTATAAGATGGTGGTGAGACCTGCAATGCTTTATGGTGCTGAATGTTGGCCATTAAAAGAGAAGCATAATTCTAAGTTAAGTGTTGCAGAGATGAGGATGCTCAGGTGGATGAGTGGCTTTACCCTTAGAGATAGGATACGAAATGAGCATATTCGTGAAAAGGTTGGAGTAGCTCCAGTGGAAGATAAGATTAGAGAGAGTCGCCTTAGATGGTTTGGTCACGTAAAACGGCGGCCTCCCGATGACCCGGTTAGGAAAGTAGAGGTCTTAGATTTGACTTATGTTAAGAAAGGTAGAGGTAGACCTAAAAAGACTTGGTTAGAAAATATTAGAAATGATCTTTCTTTATTAGATTTAAACGAGAATTTGACTTTTAATAGGACACAATGGAGAAAAAGGATTCATGTAGCCGACCCCACGTAGTGGGATAAAGGCTTGATGTTGTTGTTGTTGTTGTTGTTATTTTCGTTTCTTATTCTAATCTCCTCTTCATAATTTGAAATGGACTTGATTAGTACTCCTCAACTTGATACAAAATTGATATATTAGAAATTCAATTAGTGAAAATTAAATTCAATTTCTTTCCTAGTTTTATGTCTCTAATTTCTTATTGAATTTCTTGGATTTTGTGACCGGTCCAGCCGGTTCATCCTGAAAAGGCTTGTGTCTGCAAGAGGCAAAACAAAAAGTTTCGCCCAGGAACTTCTGCCTCTGCTAATTAGCAGGCCTAGTAGCTGGATGAAGAGGAAATTAGGGGGGTTAGGAGGGAAAAATTTAAAAGGAGGGGCTATTTTGGAATTTACTTTATTATTGTATGCTTTAAGTGGGATTTTTCCATAGGGTTAGGGTTATCTCTGTTTTTGTTGAAATTAGATTGTTGTAAGGATTGATTGGGCTTAGGGGTGTCAATAATCGACACGACACGAAAATCTGACTCGAGTTTTTATTGTTCGGGTCAACCCGTTTTCAGAATGGATCGGATTCGGGTCAACCTGGAAACCCGATTGTGACCTGTTTTCGACCCACTTGCCACGCGTTTTAAGTTTAGGCAATTAGGCGTTTAGCGACTTTTGCTGGCGGCATTATTTCGAGTCTTCGTCTCTTCAACACTAGGCGGCTAGGGTGCCCAACTGCTTAGTGCTCTCGTTCTCGCGATGCTTCTTGCCTCTCGCCTGGAGCTTTCCTCCTCCGTGGCATCCTCGCCTCCTCGGTTCCTCTATCAATGTATCTTAAATCTTTCCGGTGTTAACATTTTTACGTTTATGAGTTGTCATTTAGATTTTAGGGTATATCTATTTCATACTCTTTTTTTTTATTTGTTGTGTTACTGTTAGTTTAGAGTTTTCTTCGTTCTTCGGTTCTTCCTTCCAATTTGAAGTAGTTATGGTTTTGACATGCTGATTAGGGCATCAGATTTTGCCATTTTTCTGTTAGATCTTTTAGGGGTTTGTATATTTTTGAGTTTTTTGGCCATTTAAGCATGCTGTTGAAGGATTTAGGCTTACTGTTGAAGGATTATACTTCTGTCTTCAGTTATTTGGCTATTTTGTCTTGCTATTTAGGGTTATTATACAATAAATGCTTAACGGTTCATCTTATAATCTTGTTGTTGGCACTCTCTATTATAGGGTTTTACTACTTGCTGCCTATTGCCTGTTGGCACTCTTTGTCTCTGATTCTCTGTTATTAGGTTATAACTTATACGACATATACTTATATCTGCTAGCTGCTGTAACTACTATAATACATGCAGCATGCTGTTATTTTGTGTATATATTTGATATTTAAGAAGTTGTCTTTCATATTGAATTATTAATCATATTTGACTATTGGCTTTTTGCTTTGTATAATATGGTTTAATTGATCCAATAGATGGAGGATTCAAACATCATTCGTAAGATTTTTATTGATGCGAATGAGCAAGTTGGTATTGATGATAATGTGGTAGAGTCATCTGATGATGCATGTAATGATGACTCAATAAATAATTAAGAAGCGTAGAAGGATGACATCCAAGATTTGAGGTTATTTTGAGATGTTATTTAATCCTACAGATGATAAACAAATGTGTAAATGTAAAAAATATGGTGCACAATACTTACGTGATAGTAAAAATGAGACTGGTAACTTAAGACGGGCACTTACAAAATTGCAAGAGAAAAGATATACATGATATAAGTCAGTTCATATTGCAAACCACCTCTAATTCATCTATTTCTATGACTGATTATAAGTTTGACTCAGCAGAATTTCGTGATTTATTTACTGCTTACATAATTATGCATGATTTACCCTTTCAATGTGTTGAATGGATAGGTGTTTGAGCACTTTTGATCTATCTTCATCGGGATAGGCAATTATTTTTAAGGAATATAATAAGGAATGATTGCAAAAAATTATTCACCAAAGAACTTTCTCATATTCAGTCACAATTATCTAAGTTCACTAGCAGAGTTTGTGTTACATCTGATCTATGAGCATCTGTAAACACCGATGGATTTATTTGCTTGATCGTGCATTTTATTAATAATGATTGACATCAACATAAAACGATCAGTTTTTCTTTCATGCCACTAACAGCGGGTAGATGCCAATCATTATTAATAAAATGCACGGTCAAGCAAATAAATTCATCGATTTTTACAGATGTCCACAGGTCAGATGTAACACAAATTCTGTTAGTGCACTTAGATAACTGTAACTGAATATGAAAAAATTCTTTGATGAATAATTTCTTGTAATTATTCCTTGCTGTATTCCTAAAAAATAGTTGCACATCCTGACAAAGATAGGTCAAAAGTGCTCGAACATCATCCATTCAACACATTGGAAGGGCAAAACCGTGAGGCCTATACCAACAAGGACGTCAGTTACTTAAGTGGGGGAGATTGTGAAATTATTAAGTAAAAGAAACTAAACTCTAAACATCGAGGTGTCTTTTAGTATAATGGTTGGAATTTTATTAAAATACTCCACAGTTAAGCGTGCTCACCCCGGAGAAATTCTGGGATGGGTGACCTCTTGGGAAGTTACACCAACAAGACAAAACCGTGAGGCCTATACCAACAAGACAAAATCGTGAGGCCCTTAGGCCAAAACAAACAATATCTCAATAGTTA
This sequence comes from Dendrobium chrysotoxum, assembly GCA_019925795.1. Lineage (NCBI taxonomy): Eukaryota > Viridiplantae > Streptophyta > Magnoliopsida > Asparagales > Orchidaceae > Dendrobium > Dendrobium chrysotoxum. The sequence continues at coordinate 72,959,305 of CM034315.1, forward strand.
AGAATTTGGGCTGTTACAAATATCTTGCTTCAGTGTATTTGAACAAAATCTTAAGCTCATTATCATTAGATTTCCATAGGCTCACTTTCATGAGATTTTTCTTCCAGAAACGTACAGGATCCCATACATGTGGTCCAATTCTAGTCGCAAATCGCCTAAAGGATTTCATGTTCCTGCAGGATACCTCTCAAGATCTTGTTCACATCCTGGCCAGGTTTCTCGTGCTCTTGGCCCATATGTATTTTTTTTATGCCTTCCTCTTCCCTGGCTAGTGTTATGGAAGAAGTCCTTTGGTTGAAACGTTTGGTTGACCAATCATCAAACACAAGCATGCTTTTGTATGCCGCAACCAAGTTAAAGCCTGTCAGCCAACAAGAGGCTTGTATTACTAGCTTGCCACCAACGCAGGCATAGATGTCTGGTTGCACCACTTCTTGGCAGCCATGCCTTGGTTTCAATCCTTGGTAGAAATTTCTAGGTTGCACAAACCCATCTGTTATGCTTGGTTTGATGGCTGCGTGGAATACACATTGATCCTTTCCAAACACCAGATCCTACAGATTGATTACGTCAAATGCACACAGGATTCTAGCTTTTATACAGAATAATCTTGCATTGGGGGACTACAATTTTGTGTTAGCTTGCTGCGTAGAGCAGTTACTATTGTTAGCTGAGACAGCATGGTGGGAAATGGTTCGTGGAAAGGAGCAAAGAGAAAAAAAGGAGATGGTACGATGATTAAGATGTTATTAAGGAGCTGTTTGGCTTGATGTAAAATGGGTGCAAATGCAGGGGTTTTGAGAATATTGATGTGTGGTTTGAAGTAAAATAAATGCAGTGTAAAATTTTGGTGCATTTAAAATTCACCCTCTAGTTAATTTTTGGTTTATTTGAAATTTCTCAAATTTGGGCGAGTTCCAAATACACCATAAATTCATCGCCTTTGTAGTTGTCCCCCACCGCTAGCCACCGGCATCCACCACCACCGTTGTTGCCGACCACCGACCACGACCGCCGCTAACCGCCACTGCAAACCACCACCATCGCCACCGTCGGCCATCGCCCACCTCCGGACGGTGCTGACTATCACGGCCTTACGCCGACTACTACCGCCCGCCATCCACATTGGACTTTATATTACACTTATTTTACTTCAAACCAAACAAAAAAAAAGTAATCCCATGTATTCATTTTACACATCCAAACAATCCCAAATTATTCCTTTTACAATACATTCCATTTACACTATATTCTTTTTACATTGCTTTTTTTTTAAGCCAACTAAAAATAGATATATAATTGTCCTTGTTTCTATAATAATGAGGGCCAAGAGGACATACATATAATACTTGACAAATCTTGCCTTTTTCATCAGAGGGGATAATTATACGGAGGAGTTTACAAATTTTCTGTCAAAACAGATACATGGAAAAGCTTTTCTGCTACTTAGTTTACAAATCTAGATGATTTGGGGTTTGGCATGTTTGGACAAGCATGGAACACGTCACTCTGTCAATCTTTTGGTGAGAGATCAATGAGCTAATTACCTTGGATCCTTTATTTTTGTAATGATTAGAATCTAAAATAATAAAATAGCACACATTTATTTTTCTCCTCTTGAAGGGAACAGATGAAGCAATTTGTTGTGCTCGCTTGTAAATTTTTTCTATTACGAGCACTTTTCCTGGATTTACCAGTCAATTATTGTATAAAGTTAATGCATATACCACCATTTTTATCAACAATTTTGGCTTTTGGGTGTAGTGTTGGTGTTCAAAACCTTAAGATTTTTTTTTTTTTTTGGTATGTCGGTTGAAATACCGATTAGTTTTTCTGGACTTAGATTGTAACGCTACTCTTGTTCATTTATCTTTCAAGCTTTATCATGTTGAATTAAGAACTGCATGACCTGGTTTCTTGGTTTTATCCTTTAAGTATTACAATAGGTTTTAGACACGGTTGGTTGTCTTGATTTAAGTCCAGGACTGTTGATGACAGACTATATGCACTGTTTGTTATAATTTCTGTGACAGTTCATGTTGAATTATAGTTTTTATTTCTTTACTTAAAAATAGGAGGCATAATGGCTAGCAAGCGTATCCAGAAGGAACTTCAGGATCTGCAGAAGGATCCTCCAACATCGTGCAGTGCTGGACCTGTTGGTGAAGATCTGTTTCATTGGCAGGCAACTATTATGGGTCCATCCGAAAGCCCTTATACTGGAGGGGTTTTCTTTATTAAGATTCATTTCCCTCCAGATTACCCATTCAAGCCTCCCAAGGTTAACTTTCAGACCAAGGTTAGAGAAGACCCCTTTCCGATAAGTTAATTCCCAGTATATTCTTTAGCTTTTTTTCCTTTTCATGGCATAGTTTTTATTCATATGACTCAGTTAAATGTGCTGGCATGTTTTTTATTTTATCACTGTTTATTTGCACCATTGTGTTTGTTTTCTCCAATGTACTAATGACTGTAGCATCTTGTATTATCAGGTTTTCATGCACCAATAAATTACACACCTTTTGGGCAATGAGAACAGAAAGTGAAGCTAAGATCCTTTTTGAATAAGATTAGTTACACTGTATCATGTTTAATTATGCATTACAAAATTACAGTCTTAGTTGTGTATTTGACTATTTGTATTATCAGTATTATCACAAAATTTAGCAGTTACAATAAGGTTATGCAGAATCATTCTCAGGGTTGCTTGATTTGAGTCGCAACTATAATTCACGCTTCAAAGCTATGGAAAGCTATTTAATTCTAAACCTGAACCGTACTGTTTGTACTGTTGGAAATTCACACGTCTGAAATTGGTTTCTTGCACGCATACATGATTTGAATGTGCTAGTTGCTAGAATGTTTCTAAAATCTGTAGCTTATTGTACGGACGTCAAGTGGGTGCTGATAAAATTAAGAATATATATATATAATTCTTGCATGAATGCCATTTTGAATTAGTTTTTTTGATATGGATACAATCCCTCAGTTTAATTGTTGATTTAAAATAGGCTATTTGAACATGTCAATGCACTTATATAGGCATGTCAACTTACCAACGAGTAGAATGATTTTATTCTGTTTTTTTGAGTTATACACTTGCACGTTCGACCCGAAATCTACTTTTCATATTAAGTGTTACTGGCTGTCTACAAACTCAAATAAGTACTAGTTTGGTTTTTCCTGTCTGCTTAGTTGTTGTAGACTGAACTGTGGGACAGAAAATATGTGGCATTTCTCATTTAAAGGTTCATAATTTTCATCTGAAAAAATCATTTAGTACTGGAGAGTCAATTTGTGTTCTTGCCTGAACATTCATTATGGTGGTGATTTTTATAATTATGAAAGGCATATGATAGATTGCCATGAGATTTAATTTGCGTCTAATCGTGGATGGTCCATACAACAACATGATGTAAAGAATGTTTTTTTATAAGGGGATGTTGAAGAAGTCTATGTGGGTCCACGAAGATTTGATTTTTCTTTCAGAAAGAATAAAATGTGTAAATTAACAAGGATTCTATATGGCCTTAAATAATTATTGAGAGCATAGCTTGATAGATTCACAAAAATCATAAATGATCTAGATACAAATAATGCCAAAGAGATTACACTCTCTTCATAAAATACTCTATTGATGATAAAATTTTAATTCTCATTGTATATATTAGTAATATAATAATTACAAGTGATGACAATAGAGAAAATGAGTCTCTTTGGAAAACCCTTGTTGAAGAATTTAAGATCAAAGAGTTATTCAAAATCAAATATTTCTTAGGAATAGAAGCCGCCCAATCAGAAGGAATATTCCTCTTTTAATAATAATATGTTATGGATCTGCTAAAAAATAAAAATGACCGATTACATATGTTGTGAAATCTTAACTTACAACAACAACAACAACAACAACATCAAGCCTTAGTCCCACTACGTGGGGTCGGCAACATGAATCCTTTTTCTCCATTGTGTCCGGTTCAAAGTCAAATTCTTGTTTAAATCTAATAAAGAAAGATCATTTCTAATATTTTCTAAGCAAGTCTTTTTAGGTCTACCTCTACCTTTCTTAACATAAGTCAAATCTAATACCTCTACTTTCCTAACTGGGTCATCGGAAGGCCGCCGTTTTATGTGACCAAACCATCTAAGGCGACTCTCTCTAATCTTATCCTCCACTGGAGCTACTCCAACCTTTTCACGTATATGCTCATTTCGTATCCTGTCTCTAAGAGTAAATCCACTCATCCACCTGAGCACCCTCATCTCCGCAACACATAACTTAGTATTGTGCTTCTCTTTTAATGGCCAACATTCTGCACCATAAAGCATTGCAGGTCTCACCACCATCTTATAGAATTTTCCCTTAAGTTTGAGGGTGACTTTTCTATCACACAACAAGCCCAACGCATTCCTCCACTTCAACCATCCAACTTGAATTCTACTGATAACATCCCCATCTATTTCACCATCACTCTGAACAATAGATCCAAGATATCTAAAACGTGTACTCTTATTAATGACTCGATCTCCCAAAGTCACAATCCCCTCACTAGGTCTATTACGTCTAAAATTACACTCCATATATTCAGTTTTAGATCTACTCAAGCGAAAACCTTTAGACTCTAAGGTTGATCTCTAGACTTCAAGTTTACCTTCAACTCCCTCTCTAGTCTTGTCAACAAGAAGAATATCATCAGCAAAAAGCATACACCAGGGTACATCCTCTTGTAAATGTCTAGTGAGAACATCCAAGACTAACGCGAAAAGATATGGGCTTAAAGCTGATCCTTGATGTAATCCAACCGAAATAGGGAAATACTTGGTCAAACCACCTTGTGTTTGAACACAAGTAATAGCTCCTTCATACATATCTTTAATGATTTGAATATAAGCATTATTAATTCCTTTCTTTTTAAGAACTCTCCATAGCACTTCTTTTGGAACTTTATCATATGCTTTCTCTAAATTAATAAATATCATATGTAGATCCTCCTTATTCTCCCTATATTTCTCCATCAAACCTCAATAAATGTATGGCTTCCATAGTAGACCTACCAGGCATGAATCCAAATTGATTTTGAGAAACATTAGTATCACGCCGCAGCCTACGCTCCATAACTCGCTCCCATAGTTTTAAAGTGTGGCACATTAACTTAATTCCTCTATAATTCGCATAATCTTATGCATCACCTTTATTCTTATAAATAGGAATCAATACACTCATTCTCCATGCATCTGGCATCTTTTTAGTCTTCAAAATATTATTAAAAAGTTTAGTTAGCCAAGAAATTCCTTCATCTCCTATGCATTTCCACATCTCTATTGGGATATCATCAGGTCCAACAGCTTTTCCACACTTCATTTTCTTTAAAGCGTCTCTAACATCGGTTTTACTAATACGCTGATAAAAACAGAAATCTTTATTTTCATTTAGGGTGCTAAGGTCACTAAAGTCAATTGTATTCTTACAATCTTCATTAAAAAGTTTATCAAAATATCTCATCCACCTTTGTTGAATATCATCTTCTAAGAAAAGTACTTTTTGATCTTCATCCTTAATACACTTCACTTGAATTAAATCCTTACTACTCCTATCTTTTTGTTTGGCTAACTTATACATATATCTTTCTCCCTCCTTAGTATCTAATCTATTATATAAATCATTAAAAGCTAAGATCTTTGCATCACATATTACTTTCTTAGAATCCTTACATGCCTCTTTATATCTTTCCCAATTATCAGAAATTTTACATCTAAACCAATTTTTATAACAAATCTTCTTATTTTTTTATCTTTTCTTGCACAATTGGATTCCACCATCAGCTATTTTTACTATTAGGGGCTTTTCCCTTTAATACTCCAAACACATAACATTAGCATCCTCATGCACAAATAAAATCTTAGAATCTAAAATCTTACGCTCAAAAATATTTTTATTACTATTCTTTAAATGCCTCCATCTAATCCTAGAAAATTGCTTTACTTTATTTTTTATTTTCTGTCCCTTCATCTTAAAATCTAAAACTAATCAGCGATGTTGGGTACATAAACTTTCACTCGGAATAACTTTACAATCTTTACAATCTAAACGATCTACTTTTCTTATAAGAAAATAATCAATCTGAGTTTTACTATAACCATTCTTATAAGTGATGAGATGCTCATCTCTTTTCTTAAATAAGGTATTAGCAATTAAAAAATCATAAGCTAAAGAAAAATCTAATATGGTCTTACCACCTTCATTAGTCATTCCAAACCCATATTCACCATGAATGCTTTTAAAATCAAAAACCTCTCTACCAACATGTCCATTTAAATCTCCTTCAATAAAATTTTTTTCTTCGAGAGGTATCTTTTGAATTAATTCTTTCAAGTCATCCTAAAATTTTAATTTTTGAACACATATCCAAACCTACTTGAGGAGCATAAGCACTTATAATATTAATAATCTTAGCATCAACAACAATCTTTAAAGCCATAATTCTATCTCCAATTCTATTAATATTTATAACATTATCCTTCAAACTCTTATCTATAATCACGCCTACACCATTTCTAGTATGACTCTTACCTGAATACCAAACTTTAAATCCTAACCTATCAATCTCCTTAGCCTTCTCTCCAACCCATTTAGTTTCCTGAATGCACAAAATATTTATCTTCCTATGAATCAGAATATCTATTAATTCCATTAATCTTCATGTAAGGGAACCTATATTCCAAGTTCCCATCCTAATATTAATATCATGGACTAGCTTCTTTGCCCACATCCGTCCTTGATGTGGGAACCCTTGCCTATTTAACACTGCACCCGGGCGCCGATGCAGTGGCCCTTGCACACTTTTCACTGTATTCAGGCCATACAGTGCGTCGCTTCCAGGGAACGCCCTAGCATTAACATAATTTATTAAAGGATTCATGTCATGGTTATTTGACAAGTTTTACGCTGGCTGTCGACTACCTAACACAACCCTTCACTTTTCTCATCCAGGACTTCGGACCTGGCAACGACAGTGTTGAAATCTTAACTTACCTAGTTCAAAAATTGAACGCAAATAATAGCAACATCAAGCCTTTATCCCACTATGTGGGCTCGGGTACATGAATCCTTTTTCTCCATTGTGTCAGGTTAAGAGTTAAATTCTCGTTTCAATCTAATAAAGAAACGTCATTTCTAATATTTTCTAACCAAGTCTTTTTAAGTCTACCTCTACCTTTCTTAACATAAGTCAAATCTAATACATCTACTTTCCTAACCGGGCATTAGAAGGCCGCCGTTTTATGTGACCAAATCATCTAAGGAGACTCTCTCTAATCTTATCTTCCACTGGAGCTACTCCAACCTCCAACCTTTTCACGTATATGCTCATATCGTATCTTGTCTCCAAGAGTAAAGCCACTCATCCACCTGAGTATACTTATCTCTGCAACACTTAACTTAATATTATGCTTCTCTTTTAATGGCCAACATTCTGCACCATAAAGCATTACAGTTCTAACCATCTTATAGAATTTCCCCTTAAGTTTGAGGGGGACTTTTCTATCACACAACAAGCTTGATGTATTCCTCCACTTCAGCCATCCAACTTGACTTTTACCATTGTTTAAAATTACGCAATATGAGGCTCGCCTTGAGACCCGCCTCAACGCAATTCTAATGAAAAATGCATTGAGGCTTACGCCTCAAACATTTTTTATGAGGCTTGCGCCTCAAATATTTTTTATGAGGCTTGCGCCTCAGCTTGGCTTAGGCCCGCCTTGAGGCTCGTCACACCTCACTGGTGTGAGTCTTACGGCTCAACCTATATATATATATATAATTAAAATTTACGTGAATCCTAAACTAAAGCCCCAACAAAATCACGCTTTTAATGCACCCCCAAGCTCCAACAACTTCCTATGGACTGCCTTGACCTCCAGCCCTCTGTTTTCTCTATAGTCACCACCGTCATAGCCACCACTGGGCATCACTTGAAACCCGCACACTACGACCACCTCTAAAATTTTTTAGGGTATTAATCTTATATTTATGTTAATGAAAAATATTTATGAAAGAGAAAATAACTGAAATAAATGAAGAAATAATTTATCACTTGTCACTTTACGTCTTGTGCAAATTTTTATTTCGTACAACAACAACAACAACATCAAGCCTTTATCCCACTATGTGGGGTTGGCTACATGAATTTAATTTTTTATTTCATATGTATGTTAACATCAAGCCTTTATCCCGATGGTGGAATGCATCGGGCTTGTTGTGTGATAGAAAAGTCCCCCTCAAACTTAAGGGAAAATTCTATAAGATGGTGGTGAGACCTGCAATGCTTTATGGTGCAGAATGTTGGTCATTAAAAGAGAAGCACAATACTAAGTTATGTGTTGCGGAGATGAGGATGCTCAGGTGGATGAGTGGATTTACTCTTAGAGACAGGATATGAAATGAGCATATACGTGAAAATGTTGGAGTAGCTCCAGTGGAGGATAAGATTAGAGAGAGTCGCCTTAGATGGTTTGGTCACATAAAACGGCGGCCTTCCGATGACCCAGTTAGGAAAGTAGAGGTATTAGATTTGACTTATATTAAGAAAGGTAGAGGTAGACCTAAAAAGACTTGGTTAGAAAATATTAGAAATGATCTTTCTTTATTAGATTTAAACGAGAATTTGACTTTGAACTAGACACAATGGAGGAAAAGGATTCATGTTGCCGACCCCACGTAGTGGGGCAAAGGCTTGATGTTGTTGTTGTTGTGTATATGTATGTTAACTTGTTGCTTCATAATTCAATAGAAAATTAATATGTCATCCTCTTACATATTATTTGAGTATTATATAAAAAATCAATTTTAACATTTATTTTGACTTAACGTAATTTTTTTTTATTTTGAAGCTTACGCCTCACCTCACGAATAAAAAACACCTCAATACCCAATTGCGCAATTTTAAACCTTGACTTCTATTAATAATATCCCCATCTATTTCACCATCACTCTGAACAATAAACCCAAGATATCAAAAGCTTGTACTCTTATTAATGACTTGATTACCCAAGTCACAATCCCTACTAGATCTATTTTTACTAAAATTACACTCCATAAATTCAGTTTTAGATCTACTCAAACGAAAGTCTTCAGACTCTAAGGTTGACCTTCATAATTCAAGTTTACCTTCAACTGTCTCTCTACTCAAATGAAAGCCTTTAAAAATTGAACGCAAATGAATAAAGAAAAAATAGACATGAGACAATATCAAATATTAGTTAGAAAAGAAATATCTCACATCCTTCGAGACATCACATTTGAAATTAATTTCATAAGACAATTCATGCACAAATCCAAAGAGTCTCACATTCAAGTTGCTGAGAGAATTTTTAGATATCTTAAATCAATTCTTGTTGAAGGAATCCTTTATAAAAAGCAGAATACTTAATAAACTGAAGGGCATATTGATTAGGCTATGTAGGATCACTTGTAGATAGAAGAGTCACAATTGGATACTATATATTCTTTGGGAGAAAATCTCATAATATGGAGGAGCAAGAAATAACTTGTTTTTTCAAGATCTAGCGTTGAATTTGATTTTAGAGTCATTTCCTAAGGAATTTGTGAGCTTCTGTGGATTAAAATTATTTTGAAAGATTTGAAAAATCAAATTAGAAGAGCCAATGAAGATATATTGTAACAATGAATGTGCCATCAATATTGCTCATAATTTAGAGCAATATATTTCTATCAATCATATGTAGTTGGATAAACATTTTATAAAAGTGAAACTAGGCAGTTAATTGATTTGTACCCATATGTGCCAACTTGTAGATATTCTTAGTAAATGACTGTAATTTGACGTTCAAAACTATTTTAAGCAAATTTGGAATAATAGATTTATATTATTCAGTTTGAAAGAGATTATTGAAGAATCGTGGGACAACTAATCTTGGTAGGAATTCTTGAGCACACATATTAAGGGTTTTAACTCTTCGATTGATTCTTATATGACCCTTAGATTGCAATCCATCTGTATCCTCTTTCTATTTTTAGCCGTCGGTCCCTATTGGAGATTTTTTTTTGCGTTTTTTTAATAGTTTTGATTTATTTTCATTACAAGTCTCTTTTATAAACGTCTATAAATACTTTCACTATTGAATAAAACAATAAAATACAAAATACATTATTTCTACTTTTCTACTTACCTACATATTATAGAAATTATGATGCTAAAACCAAGAAGGATGCAAACAAATTTTGTTTGAGAAATAGCAAGCTTATAGGTTGCAATTGAATGGATTCAACCTTATCAGTAGGCGGCCTCATCCTTTTTTTTCATAGAAATAGTAATATGTGCTTTTTGAGAAGGTTATTAATTAGTTTTAGAAGACTTGTAATAACATATCTTGGAGATTTGTCAAAGATTGCTTGCAAGAAATACTTGGCTTTTTGATGGGTTCAAAGTGCTTCTCCTTGGCTTCTCCAAAACACCCTACCAAGGTCTTTTTTGCCCTCCTGCTGATTCCCCCGTCAATGGGAACCACCAAAACCCTAAGAACTCTAACCTCACCGAAAATGGCATCTATGGGTTGTGATGCGTTCCAATGTTGCTTAGGGTTAGGGAACACACCTTTTAATATTTCATCATTGATTGATCACCACACTCACTTGGAAGTTTGGCAGCTTCGAGTCTTCGGCTTACATGAAAGAGGAGCTGGAAATGTCGAAAGTACTCTATGTATATAAGCGATGTATCTTTAGTCCAGATGTACTTCCCAGTTACCCTTGGTTCGCTCGGCTGTTTTTATTATCAACCTCAATTTAAGACTTCATTTATCATTTTAATCAGCTTTAAATATCATTTTAATCAGTTTTTAAAGCTGAAAATTTAGTGAATAACTAATAATCGAATAATTTAAATTATTAAATTGAAAATTTATAATTTCTAAAACCAAATTGAATCAACCAAAAAAACCCGTTTTGGTTCGGTTTTAAACAATTAATGCACATCCCTAGAGTCGATCCCCAATAGTTGGAATATGGCGAACAATGATTATAATGCTGGATGCATGCATAAAATGTTTAAAATGGACCAACAAATTTTTAGTACAAAGTGATTTGTACAAGGCCCTCAATTTCCAACCAATGCCATTAAGTACCACCCAGAAATACAACCAAGCTATTTTCTTTTTCAATTCCAACTGAAACAGATCCCAAAAGAGTTATGCGAATCAATTTCCACCGTTTTTACGCACTCTTATTTTCATTTGTTTCTTGATTTCCAGCATTTGATTTTACTGTTGAAGAGAAACTTCTAGTTTCCAGCTTACCTTTCCTGTAGCTTGTGCTCTCAACTTTGTTGACATTCTTGACATATCTTCACGATTATGTTCACACAGTATTATGTTGACACAGTTCGTTAAATCATGTAGCAACATTCTTCTGTGTTGATTTGGTGAAATACTTGATCCATGAAAATAAATTGCATGAGAATATTCTGAAGTAAAACATATCGAAATAGGCTTTAAAGCCATCCGATTAACATTGTGATTAATGCAACGCAAGGTATTATATGTAGTACTAATCTCAATATAAATTGAACAGCTATAATCTATTTTGATAGATTCTGTATCATAATATCCTAAACTAATTTTTTCCTCGATCAATGTGTTATGTTTTCCACAGGTTTACCACCCAAACATCAACTCTAATGGAAGCATTTGCCTGGACATTCTGAAGGAGCAATGGAGCCCTGCGCTGACCATATCCAAGGTTCTCCTTTCCATCTCCTCTCTCCTCACAGACCCAAACCCTGACGATCCCCTTGTCCCTGAGATCGCTCACATTTACAAGAACCAACGGAGCCGATACGAGGAGACCGCAAGAGCTTGGACACAGAAATATGCCATGGGCTGATTGAAGAAAACCCTTAATAGACCATGATTATGTGTGTAATGTTGGTAATGCTTTGTGAAAATAGAAATAATGATGGTTTCTGTATGTATAATGCCATGGAGGCGTAAACCCTCCTTTGTGGTGTCTGTAACCTTGTATGCTTATTTGAGAAGCATTCCTTTGGAATGGTCTCACATATTTAAAATCAGCTATAAGAACAAAGCGCAATGGTTTCTCTCAAAACCTGAATGATTCTTTCAAGTTTTAAATCCTTCCTAACTAGAGAAGTCTAATGGTGATTAAAAAAAAAGTAAAGTGGATTTTTCTTTCAGGAGTCTCATGCATTTCTGGCAATTCTATAGCATCATGTACTAGAGCCTTAAAACATTTTAGATAATGGTCTAATGATGTGCAATTTGTGTGCTTATTTTATTCACACGAGTAGTATATTTTTGTTCAAGTTTGGACTGCTTGATCTTCCTAGTGAAATGGAAGAATAGTTTGGGTTTATTTGAGATGACTATAATTTTTTATAAAGTTGATCATGAAGTTAATGTTGTAAAAAACATCTTCCTTCATAAAAATGTTGTTGTTTATTCATTTTGACCATTTTATTGCGATTTATATAGTGCGTGCAACCTTATAAATCAATTTTAGAGCCGTGTATGGTGCTCCAGTGTGATTTATGGCTTCGTTTGGGAGGATTTTTTTATTGATTCTTAAAATATAATTTTAGTATAAAATTTTTGATTTTTTATTAAAATTCTGTTTTAAAAAGTAATAAAAGAGTCGTCCCAAATGAAGACCAAATTTCTAATGCAAGCTCAATAATTTTTGGATTGTACTTAGCTGTGTATGTATATGTTGGAGTAAATTCTGTCATCCTTTGTGGTCTATAGCTCTAAAACTAACTTTACAGGGCCAAATATGTGACACAAAATTTAATACAAGTGATAAAATATACTAATAGAAAATTTTCTAAAAACAGTTAAACACAAGTGTGTATGATATTGAAATTGAATTTATAAGGGAGAATATATCCAAAAAAAACACACACGCATATGCACAAGTGTGCACAACTCTATAATTGAGTGTATTGGATTGTTCACAATTTTATCTAACATAAAAACTTGGAAGAATTTGTCAAAGAAAATATCTATACCAAAGTGTATTAACTCGAAAATTGAGTTTACAAGATTGTACATATTAGTCTACAACGCAAAACATGAAAGAACTAGCCAAAAATACATATCCACATGTGAGTACAATTCTATAATTGAGTTAAGAGGGCTGTAAATAGTTGTATAAAATGGAAAAAATAAGCAACAATAACAACAATAACATCAAGCCTTTATCCCACTATGTGGGGTTATTTACAAGAATCCTTTTTCTCTATTGTGTCTTGTTAAGAGTTAAATTCTCATTTAAATTTAATAAAAAAAGGTCATTTTTAATATTTTCTAGTCAAGTCTTTTTAGGTCTACCTCTACCTTATTTAACATAGGCCAAATCTAATACATCTACTCTACCAATTGAGTCATCAGAAGATTGACATTTTATGTGTCCAAACCATCTAAGGTGAGTCTCTCTAATCTTATCAGCCATACTTCAACCTTTTCATGTACATACTCATTTCACATTATATCTCTAAGAGTAAAGCTACTCATCTACCTGAGCACTCTCATCTATGTAACTTTATGCTTCTCTTTTAATGACCATCATTCTGCGCCATAAAGCATGACAGGTCTCACCATCAACTTATAGAATTTTCCTTTAAGTTTGAGGGGTACCTTTCTATCACACAACAGACCCGATGCATTCCTTCACTTCAATCATCCAACTTGAACTCTACTAATAATATTCCCATTTGTTTAACCATCACTTTAAACAATAGATTCAAGATATCTAAAACTTGTACTCTTATTAATGACTTGATCACCCAAGGTCACAAGCCTCCCACTATACCTATTACTACTAAACTTACATTCCATATATTTGATTTTAGATCTACTCAAACAAAAACCTTTAGACTCTAAGGTTGGCCTCCATAATTCAAGTTTTCTTTCAACACCTCTAGTCTTATCAACAAGAAAATATCATCAACAAAAAGCATACACCTAGGAACACCCTCTTGTAAATGTCTAGTAAGAACATCCATAACTAAAGCAAAAAGATATGGGCTTAAAGCAAATCTTTAATGTAATGCAACTAAAATAGGAAAATACTTGGTCAAATCACCTTGTGTTTGAACACAAATAACAACTTCCACATACATATTTTTAATGGCTTGAATATAAGCATCATTAACTCCTTTTTTTTTTCTCTAGAACTCTCCGTAGCAAATCTCTTTGAACTTTATCATATACTTTCTCTAAATCAATAAATATCATATGTAGATCCTCTTTACTCTCTCTATACTTCTCCATCAAACCTCTCAATAAATGTATAGCTTCCATAGTAGACCTACCCGACATGAATCCAAATTGATTTTGAGAAACCTTAGTATCATGTCATAACCTATACTCAATAACTCTTTTCCATAGTTTTAAAGTATGACACATTAACTTAATTCCACTATTATTCGCACACTTTTATGCATCACCTTTATTCTTAAAAATAGGAATCAACACACTTTTTCTCCACTCATTTGACATCTTTTTATCTTCAAAATTATATTAAAAAGTTTTGTAAGACAAGAAATTCTTTTATCTCCAAAGCATTTCCACACCTCTATTGGAATATCATTAAGTCCAACCATTTTTTCACACTTCATTTTCTTTAAGACCTCTTTAACTTCAGTTTTATTAATATGATGATAAAATAAAAATCTCTATTTTCATTTAGGGTGCTAAGGTTACTAAAGTCAATCGTATTATCATAATCTTCATTGAAAAGCTTATTGAAATATCTCATCCACCTTTGTTGAATATCCTCTTCTAATAAAAACACTTTTTGATCTTAATCCTTAATGCACTTCACTTGAATTAAATCCTTACTTTTCTTATCTGTGTTTGGCTAGCTTAATACATATATCTTTCACCCTCCTTAGTATCTAATATATTATATAAATCATTAAAAACTAAATTCTTTGCATCACATATTATTTTCTTAGATCCCTTATGGGCCCCTTTATATCTTTCTCAAATTTTCAAGCTTTTACATCCAAACCAATTTCTATAACAAAGCTTCTTATTTTTGTTATCTTTTGCGGCATATTTTCCACCATCAATTATTTTTACCATTAGGGGCTTTTTCTTTTGATACTTCAAACACATCCTTTGCCACATTGTTAATATCGCTAGCTACTTTTTTCACATAACATTGGCTTCCTCATGTACAGTCAAAAGCTTAAGATCTTGAATCTTATTCTAAAAAATATTTTTATTAGTATTTTTTAAATGCCCTCATCTAATCCTAGGACAATATTTTACTTTATTTTTCATATTCCTCTCCTTCATCTTAAATTCCAAAAAAACGATGTTGGGTACATAAATTTTTAATAAGAATAACATTACAATCTTTGCACTCTAAACGATCTATTCTTCTTATAAGAAAATAATCAATCAAAGTTTTACTATATCCATTCTTATAAGTAATGAGGTGCTCCTCTCTTTTCTTAAATAAAGTGTTAGTAATAAAAAAATCATAAGCTAGAGCAAATCTAATATGATCCTACCAACTTTATTAGTCACTCCAAACTATAGCCACCATGAATATTTTTAAAATCTTCTACCACTACCACATGTTTATCTAAATATCCTCCAATAAAAACTCTTTCTTTAAGTGATATATTTTGTATTAATTCTTCTAAGTCATTTCAAAATTTTAATTTTGAGTGCATATCCAAATCAGCTTAAGGAGCATAAGCACTTATAATATTAATAATCTTAGCATCAATATCAATATTTAAAGCCATAATTCTATCACTAATTCTATTAATTTCTATAATATTATCCTTCAAACTTTTATCTATAATCACACCTACACTATTTTTAGTAAGACTCCTACCCAAATATCATAGTTTAAATCCTAAACTATTAATCTCCTTAACCTTCTCTCCAATCTATTTAGTTTCCTAAATGCATAATATTTATCTTCCTATGAATCATAATATCTATTAATTTCATTAATTTACATGTAAGAGAACTTGTATTCTAAGTTCCTATTCTAATCATATTTTATGGACAAGTTTCTTTACCCACAACTATCCATGATGTGGGAATCCTTGCTTATTTAATACTACACCTGGGTGTCAGTGTAGCAACCATTGCACATTTCTTGCTGTATTCAGGCCATACAACGTGTCACTTCCAGGGAACACCCTAGCATTAACACAATATACTAAAGGATGCATATCATAATTATTTGATAAATTTTATACTAGCTGTCGACTATTTAACACAACCCTCT
This sequence comes from Dendrobium chrysotoxum, assembly GCA_019925795.1. Lineage (NCBI taxonomy): Eukaryota > Viridiplantae > Streptophyta > Magnoliopsida > Asparagales > Orchidaceae > Dendrobium > Dendrobium chrysotoxum. The sequence continues at coordinate 72,975,590 of CM034315.1, forward strand.
ACTTTTCTCATAGAGGGCTTGGGACCTGCCAACAATAGTGTTAAAATGAAAAAATAAATAGATTTACAAAAAAAATGCTTGTTTACACCTATGTATTTTACAAAATATATAACCTTTTGCTAAAAAAAATGTACCCATGTGTTTGTAACACAAAAATTGACTTTTAAAAAAGTTGCATACAATAATATACAATACAAAAAGATGAAATATCTTGCTAAAAAAATACCTATACACATATATTTTTTGACTTGAAAATGAGTTCATAGGGTTATACATAAATGTTTATAACACAAAAGTAGAACTTAACAAAATATTTATGTATACTGTATATCTTTGTCATCAAGTTTATAAGAATATACATGTATAATTGTGCACAACAAAATAGTAAAATAAATTTTCAAAGACATATGGTCACAGGTGTTTATGTGGGGTCTAAATTTTACTTTTGTCTCTTTTAAGAGAGTTTCTTTTGGATGAAATTTTTAGAAGATAGATTATATCACTGATCAGATACTATTCAAAGATTTCTTTCATCTTATAAGAGCTTTAAGATCAAGTTCTAAAATTTTCATATGCACTAACCCTTTTGGTTGATTATCCCTAATGAAAAAAAGAGAGAACTTTTGATTAATGCTAGTCTTATATGCACTAGTAGTAGCAATTTGATTTTAGGATTGAAAAGAAATTTTCCACCACTAGATTAAAGTAGATGGTGAGAAAAATGATGATAAACTCGACTAAGATCCCATGATTTCATCATCTTAGGTTTTCATAGACCCTCTTGACTGAGGAATTCTTATATGCCATCCAAAGGAATCTTACAGGCTTATGATGAATATTTGTATAAGAGAAAATATTTTTAAAACTATCACCTAGTGAGGGGGAGCTTAGGAGAAAAGAATTTTTATCTTGGCTATTAAACAATATTATTTACCATCATTAAAAAGGGGGAGATTGTTGCAATCCAGGGTCCTTAGTTTGTAATTTTGATGATGACAAATATTATTGATTGAATTATTACTTTTCTCACTAAATATTTTAGATATTTCTTTTGTTTGTGAGTATTAACACTACAGGTAAGACATACACTGCTCAAGGCTACTGAAAGCTCAAGAATAGATAGAATATGAATGTCAAGTAAACAAAGGCTATAATTTTATTTTTTTTTTCATTTTCTATTTCTTGAGTTTGATCATATAAGAGTGTATGCAATTGGGTGACCGTGCACACACATACAGGGGGAGTGAGATAAATTTTCAAAAGTTAAAATTTTTGTACTAATCGTATTGTACGACTTACAATCATACTGTATGATCAGTATAAAAAGAATGGGCTTAATGGCTAATTGAATAATTAGTTTCTATGAACTAATCATACTGTACGATTTGGATCGTACTATATAATTCGTTATGATTTGAAAACTCTAGCTGCCTGATAAATTAAGATATTCAAAATTTAATTTTTGAACTAATCGTACTATACGATCTGATTTGTACTGTACAAAAAATTAAAAATTTACTTAAATTAAACCCCATAATTAGTCAATCAAATCATGATTTAATTAATGATAGCCAATTGTACTGTACAATATTGATCGTATTGAACGATTGATAGAGACAAAATTTGGTCGTCTCGAAAATCATACCAAATAAAATCATAATTTTTGAACTAATCATACTGTATGATATTTATATTGTACTGGAAAATCTACTTAAAATCAACTAACCATACTGTACGATAATAGCAGTACGGGTTGATTGATAGAGACGATTTCCAATCATCCTAGGAATCGTCCTGTACTAATAGAGGAAATCAAATAGATCGTACTGGACGATCTCTGGATCATACTGTACAATGTGTTTGAAAAATTAAATAGTTCGTTTGAACGACTATTTATATCGTACTGGATGGGTCTAGTTTTTGAACTGGTTGTACTGTGCGAACTCCAATCGTACTGTATGAATAGTGACGACCAACTTAAATTATTAGGGTTTCTTGAAACCTATTCTTAAGAGTTATTTTAGAGATTTTCTTTATAATGGTGAGAGGATTGTGTGACTGCTAAAGGTAATCTGAGAGGAAAGCTTTTGAGAAATTCTGGGTTTGAGCAGAAGAAGAAGGTGAGGTTGAGCACGAGGGAGAAGGAGTGTGAGGGGATCACACGGTTGCTCCGGGCTAGCTACACCCTTGCTCCTCCTGTGGTATTGGAGAGTCTTTGAAAGCTCTCTTGGGAGAGAGGCTTCTAAGTCAAGTCCTCGAGATATTCTGCCTTCTACAGGAGGGAGAAAAAGGAGCTGAGATTCTCTGCTTTCTCCAAGAGGGAGAAAAATGAGTTAAGGTCTGCTGCCGTCACCGGGAGGGTGACATAGCTTCCAGCACTCCGCCGCATCAGGTTTGGTGAAAGTGAGTCTGTAAGGGCTTCTCCGCCTTACTATGAGAGTAAAAAGAGAGTCACTTAGTGTTAGTGAAATTCTCGAAGCGGAGGACTCCGGGGAGTGGAGGTAGATCAAGGTTGACCAAACCATTATAAAAATCTCTAGTGTATTTTTTTTCGCACTTCTATTTTTCCTACATTTTATTTATGTTATAATTGCTTGGGAAAATCAATGATCATCGTTTCATTTCATAAATCAACATATCTTCGTAGTTAAATCAATATTTTTGATAAACTCGTTAGCTTCTGCAATCAATTAGAATATGGTATTTTCAATTTCTGAACTTTTTTAAAAATATTACCATCATTATTTTGAAGTTAGGAAAAATTCTTAAAATTACCAATTCACCTCTCCCCCCTCTTGGTGAGCCTCGGGCTAGTTCCTTAAGATTTAACAACCTTCACAAACTTTTAGTAACAAATTTTCAGTACTTCAAGTGGAAGTGACTCCAACATCTCATGCTTCAATTAAAACTTTGGTTAAATTAATGTGATCCAATCCCAACAGTCCCATGAACCAATAATTGAAACATTTAAGCCCTCTAGGTCAAAAAGTGTAAAAAAGGAAGCCACCCCAACATAAAATCACAATGATTTTTCCTAATATTGCTTCTTGGAATGAGAGGTTTTAATAGCCCTGAAAAAGTCCTTTCTTGCAACGAGATCATTCATACCCATAATTTAAATATGTTATGTATTCTTGAGGCCAAAAAACATAATTATGTGGTTAGTGACCCCTGGTTCTCTCTCTCTCATAAGGTTTTGGATAATGAAGCTTCATTCAATAGTTTTGATGCTTCTGATCCAGGGAGAATTTGGCTTAAATGGAATGCATCCAAGGTCACATTCCAACTGATTTTCACTTTCAGTCAACTGATTCACATAATTATGTGCTTTATGCTGACGACTTGCTGGTATTTAGGAAAGCCTCTTTAGGCAAAGTAACTACTCTTAAAAGGATTATGTGCATGTTTTCTTCTTGCACCGGGCTTTTAAACCATGATAAGAGATTAATTATCTTCTCTAATGGCTCCTCAAATTTCAATGACATTTCCAATATCCTTAATCTTACACCAACTACCAATTATATCAAGTATCTTGGCTTAATTGTCTCCATAAAAAGACACTTGTTTGCTGACTTCCAACCCCTCTTGTAGAAAATTACCACTCTCCTTGATGACTGGAAGGCAAAAGCTTTATCTTCTGCAAGGAGAATCCAATACCTGAAATTCACCATATGTAATACCCAAGCTTACTAGATTAGGGGTTTGATCATAATTAAGGCATGTTGTAAATTTATTGAAAAGATATGTTCTAAATTCCTGTTTCATGGGGATATTACTTCCAAGAAAATGCATACTATTTCTTGAAAAACTACTTACCATCCTAGACCATTAGGTTGTCTTGGGATCCTTGCTATTCAAGCTCTTTATCTCTTCTCACTGATTTGGCATCTTTATAATCAAGATGGTTTGCTTTCTGGCTGGTATAAGCACAAATACCTCTCCATTTGGAAACCCCCGCCTCTCCAGTCCTCAAAATATTGGAAACTTATTTGCTCTATTACTGGTAATATTAGAAGCAATATTACTTTAAATGTTTCTTCAAACTACATTTTCTCTCATTTGGGACCCCTGATGCAATGGCAATGTCTTATTTAGTTCTCTGGCTTCAGTTGATTTGAGGGCTTATCCCTCTCTCTCCCGGTTGGAAGTATCATTAATCACAACGGCTAGAATATTCCTCATGATTTTCCTCCCCATATTCATTCTTCCATTTCCGGCATTAATATCCGCTCTTCTAATGCTTCATGTCTTTACTAGGTTGGGTCTGTCAAACCATCTTTTAAAATGTTTGTCTCATTTCTATGAGGAGGCCCAACAAGTGACTTAGCATAAATTTATGTGACATAAAAATTATGCTCTTCATTTCTCTTCTTTTGCTTGGATGGCTATATTGGAAGGTTTAAAAACTACTGACCTCCTTATTCAATGCAATATACACGCCTCACTTGTTTGCTTGCTTTGCAATCATGCCTCTGAAAGTCACAACCATCTGTTCTTTGATTGTGATTTTTCATTCAACATTCTCTCTATCTTGCTGCCAAGGATGGATTCCTTTTTTATTCAGACTCAATTTTCACCAACCCTTGGATTTCATTTCTGAGATGCAAAATGTGGGTGGTTTAATAAACAATTATATTTTTTGGTTGCTTGCTACTCTTTATACTTCATTTGGAGAGAGAGAAATGACGAGAGAATTGGGAGTAATATTAATAGTATTACAACTATCTGTTTTACCATTAAGAAAGCTATTATGTAAAAAATTTCTTCATGGAAAAGGTCTGATGAGCTTGCACATATTACTTGATACTTCTATTGTTTCTAGAGTTTGGATACTGGATGGGGCTCTTCGTGGCCTTCATTTATGCTTTTGGTCATTTTTCGTTGGTAGGTCACCGAGTTGGCATGTTCATGTTGTTTTGGTTCATATGATGCATGTTCTATTAATTGTCTGCTGGATTGGCTGCCTAACTGAACTCATGAAGAGATGCTTTAAATTGTTTTGGTTCATATGATGCCCAAGTGACAACTGGGGGAGTATTTTCCTTGTCCCCTACAATTCGATTCCTGGAGGTTCTTCTTTTTGCACATTCCGAGTCCATACATGGGCTCCTTGCATTTTTGCTCTTTTGAGTTATTCTCTTAAGTATTGATTGTATTCATTTTGATGTTTATTTGCTCTTTTTGGAGCTTGGCTTTTTTTTTGACATCTCAGTCCTTTAATAATTCATATATTATATGAGTTGTAACTTTGTTGTTGTTATTTGGGATGTAATTATTTTCTTATAGTTAATGAGATTGGGTTCGGCCCTTCAATTTTTCTTAAAAAAAACGGCACTAGGGATTGCATGAAAGGAATGGGTTGTTATAAAGAATTTTCACCCTATTTTTACAAATATAATGTAGCTAATATTAACATTAATATTATCATACATAATTATTTTATTTAAATAATAATAATGGTAATATGTAAACTAAATGCTTTACACACGTTTTTGTTCACCTTAGATTAATTGATGAATAAATAATATTCATTTTTGTAAAATTAGTTCAAAGAAAATTGCTACAAAATAGTAAACATTTTGCACTAAAGGCTTCTGGCCCTTCGTCAAAGTTATCGTGTCTCTGCTAACTTATCAGGCCTTCATGAAATATAGCACCACTTAGCAAATAAAACAAAATACTAGTTTGACTTTCAATTATTAGCAGGCCTACATTGAGTTTAATAGGCCTTTCCTAATCCCTGTATGTGCATGCATCTACTAACCTTTTTTTTTTTCATGCATCTACTAACCTGATTTGTCAACTAACATCAGTTTTCAGCTAGCCCCAATGATTAATCTAATTTCATATTTGATCTATCTTAGCCATTACAGATCATTTCCAAAATACTCTTAATTGGTTCTCTATAAATAATACAATCATTCTTTCTTTCTTTTTTGTGTGTGTGGGGTGGGGGGGTGTGAGGCGGGGACATTTAGGCCAATTAAGGCAAACTCACATAGACATCACATACACAAGACTCGAATCCAAGACTTCTTAGTTGGTAGCTTAAGCTCCCAACCAACAGACCAAGATGAGTTGTGTAATATAATCATTCTAAAGGGATAAATATTAGATGACTTAAGAACCGTTGCATCAAATTTTTTTTCCCTTTTTTTTGTTTGCATATTAGGAGATTCGAGCGCAGGTCAGGTAGGGAGGAATTTTCTTTCGTTGACGAACTGACCTACAACCCGATCTCCCATTGCATCATATGAATATAACATTGATTGTCTTGATGATTCCTCCAAATAAAGTAATTTAGCAACCAAAACCTTGTGAAATATGCCTATTTTTATGTTATAGCTTTAAAGAAAAAGAAAGAAAAGCATGTTAAAGCATTTTGTAACATCCAATATGTATGAAAAGCTTGATAAAGCATAGCTATTCATGACAGACGCCTAATATTCTTCTTTTACAAAGCAAGACTCATACTGTCTATTGAAAAAGAACACAGAAGTCTATAGTCAAACATTCATTAGTTTTCAAAAAATCAATCAATCTGCATACACACACACACCTCGATGTAATGAAAAGAAACTTCCATAAGAAATTCATACAACCATCAACTCCAAAATAGAAATAAAGCTATAAGATCCATCATTAGAAGCCAACACAATTCTCTTAAGAAACTAAAACTATAGAGGAAGGCATGCTTAGAACATCCTTTCCTCCACAGGTCTAAATAACTGAACACAAAATCTACGTTTTTTTAAGCATCTAAAGCCGAGGCCCCAAAGGCATTCTAGAGAGTGAGTGGTAGACCGACAAACTACCCGGAACCGGCGGTCTGGAGTTCGCTGCAGGTTCTTCCTTAGCCATTATTTTTTGCACCACGTAGCCTACTCCACTACCCAGGTGATGCTGTGACATATAAGCAGGAAGTGGAGGGAGGACCGACATTTTTAATGATGCCATGTTTCCTATGCCAGCCATGGCAACATTTGGATTGAAGCCTTGATGTGCTCTTGCATAAGAGAAATTGGGGACTGCTGATCCTAATTGTTGATCTCTGCTGGGTAGGCCAAAAGACCCCAGAGGTGCAGGAGTATCAAACCTGCCTAAACAATCAGTCATTCTAGCGGCTTCAGCCTTTTTCTGAAGAAGGCAGGAAGAAGGTGATGCTGCGGTAGTGATGCTAGAGGCAGTGGACGAGCTTGTTTGATTACTAGTTCTTGCTGTTGGAACTACATGGCTGTGCTTTCCCTCATAGGTTGTGATAACTGATTTGAGATCATGTGATGCTCGTTCCACATGTTTGCGAACTCTGCAGCCTGGATTGGTGCACTTATAATAACTCCTGCAACACAAAGTTGGTTGCTTGCCTTATTAATGGTTCTAGGAGCAGCTTAAGAACCTTTTGTATCCAAGCTATGTATCTCTAGCAGTAACATTCAAATGACTTTAAGAAGTTGTACAAGTCCCATCAAATTACTGATATTAGTTTCCGTGGTATGGCTCTCAAATGATTGGTGGTTAATTTTATTAGCATGATCTGAAAAAAGGTTCGCAACAAAGGAGTTAAACTAGGTGCGTTTAGAGGAACTCATCACTGAATTTAATGAAGGCCAATTGGGTGTTGCTGCATTGAAGTTTATCATTTACAAGGGACAAGTTGCAAAATTCTCCAAGAGAATTAAAAAGGCTTACTCAGCATTTAGTAAATGTTTCCTAAAAAATGAAAATTAAAGAAATTTCGATTAAAAACACTATTTTGCAAGCGTTAAAAAGTTTTCATGCATAGAAAAAATATAATGCAAGAAACAATTTAATGTACTAATATTACAAATAAACAAGTAGAGCAGTCAAATACATGGTAATCTTTCTTCAGTTAATAAGCCAACTCCAAATGATTGGGATAAGGCTAATGATGATGACAACGACTTTGCTCTTTCACTACTAGGATTGCATGGTCAAGCAACATACCTAGGATTTGGATTTCCTTTAACCACCTTCTGCCCATATTTGCGCCAGCGGTATCCATCATCAAGTATATCAATCTCACTGGTTGTCTGAACTACAACTCTCGCATCACGAACTGCTCTTGAAGCTGCATTCATTTCAAGTGCACAAGCATCTAGCTTCCTGATCCAAACCAATCATTAGTAAACAATAAATCAGAATTAGCCTGATCAGGCCATACAAATGACTATAGGGATGACCTTCTTTTTGATTCAGTTTCATCTCCATCGCTGTCGCCATCCGGAGATGCACTTCCATGAGTTTCCTGTTCATCCTCATCATCATTTGAAAAAAATGATGAAGCGTCTACACCATCTGGAGTTTCAGCGTAAGGACCATCAAGAGACTGCACAGGATTAGATTGCTCACATTGTTCGATAGGAACAGAAGCATATTGGTTAGCATCCAGTTCATCTTGTTTCCCGTCATTCTGCTCTAAACCATCAATCTGCAAGTCATTCCCAGAGTGAGATAATGGGATGGAAGATTTGCAATGTGTGGAAGATTTCAAATGGTTATGAAGTCCCTTGTAGATTATCTCTTTGGCATGACCATCCTGAGAGCGCTCCACCTTCTTCTTCACCTCACAATTTGGATGGGTACATTTGTAGTAGCTTCGAGGATAGTCACTACCCTTCACTTGCTTTTGACCATACTTGCGCCAGTTGTAACCATCCTCGGTTGGAGCACCAAGAAAAGCAGAAGCGTATTCTCCTTTTGGACCATCATCACCTTCTTGAGGGTCATCAAGAATAGGGCCATGATTGCTATTAAGGTTAGAATTCAATGTGTCACTGGAACCCTTTTCTTTAGACAACGTGGAAAACCCATCTTGAGGGTTGGGGTGCTGAGGATGGATACTCAATGCTGGCTGAGAATGACATGATCCATCAGAAATGTGGATTAAGATGATACTACTTACAAGATTATACCATTCAATTTTTACTGCAGCTAGCATACACAATGATGCAGAGCATCCTAAGGCTTCTACTATTCAGCAGGACTAGCATACCTTATATGGCGCCTCCACTACTATGGCTGTCCTGTTATAACAACCTAATTCCTTTCCACTACTCTTTTACTCTTTTTAGCTAATATAGTACTACAGGTTCATGATAGCTATTACCAGCTTTTTATAGAAAAATGTATTAGCAACATATATAAGCTGCCAGTTATCAAAGAATGGACATATACACAGAATTTCGGTTTTATTCTATCACAGAATTCTCTGTTCCTTTGTTCTAGCTTGTTTCTCTGTGCAAGTTCTCCATTGACTACCACGTCAAGTTGGTATCAGAGCTCGGTGCTCGTGAGGCATGGCAGAGGGCAGCAGACGCAGCGGCATCGACGAAGACCGTAGCCTCGAGGCCTTGTGGGCTGCTCATTCGAGTATGGCTCGACAGTTTGCCGACTGGGTTGTGGAGTTTCGTCAGTTCTCCGAAGAGTTTCGCAAGAATTTTCAGCTCCTCAAAACTAGTTCCAATGCTCAACAATCTCCCCATGCTTTGCATCCGGTAATTACACCGGCGGGGCGACATGAGCAGATTTACAATTGGGAGAGACGACAATTTTCGTCTAGAAGAGTTATGAAAACAGATAGTGAAGATGAAGTGGAAAATCTGAACGGTGGAGAGGCGACGGACTCGGAAGTTGAAGAAAACCATAGAGATTTCCGCTAGCGGAGGAGATTGGCACGAAATGACCGCCCCCAAAATGATTTCAGAGTTAAGATTGACATTCCATTTTTCGATGGGAAGTTACATATCGAAGATTACTTGGATTGGGAGCGTGCGGTAGAAACATTCTTCGGGTATCTGGAAATTTCACCGGAGAAACAAGTCAAATATGTGGCATGTAGACTCAAAGGTGGTGCTTGAGCTTGGTGGCAGCAAATACTACAGACCAGACGATGTGAAGGAAAGGTAAAGCTTCGTAGTTGGAGCCGTATGAAACAACTGCTTCGAGCTCACCTTCTTCCGACCGACTACGAGTGCTCTACCTACAATACCAACATTGTGTCCAAGGCACTAGAACTGTGGGCAATTACACGGAAGAATTTTACCGTTTAAGTGCTACGAACAATCTAAATGAGAATGAGAATCAGTTGGTTGCCAAGTACATTGGCGAACTCAAGGAACCTATTCAGGATAAACTGAAATTAAATTCCATTTGGTAACTCTCGCAGGCGGTCAATTATGCACTAAAAGTGGAAACCCAACTCGGAAGGCATTCCCGCACCTTCACAAATCGAAGACAGCCGTCCGAATATGTGAGTTCATAACAAAAACAGCCCTTCCAATCAACCGAATGCAACTAGCAACAGTAAAGTAAATACTACGGCAAGAAGTTCTCAAGACCCGAAATTGCAGCAGAAATTTAAAGGACCGGTAAGAGATAACCCCTACTCCAAGCCCACTAATCTGAAATTCTTCCGATGTTTTCAACCGGGTCACTGTTCCAATGAGTGCCCAAGCTGTCCATAGTTACAATTCCTCGACACCGAAGGTGGCGAACCAATTATAGAAGAAGAGGTTGAACAAACAATGGAGGAAGAAGATGTGGTTGCCGATGTGGGTGAACCATTGGTTTGTGTCTTACAGAAATTACTTCTAGCTCCACGTATCCCTGTGAATTCCCAGTGCAATGCTATCTTCAAGACGAAATGCACCATCAATGACAAGGTACTCCCCATCGACGGTGGCTGCACTGAAAATGTCATCTCAAGGTCAGTTGTTCAGGCACTGTAGTTACAGACAACAAAGAATCCGCATCCATACAAAATCAGTTGGGTGAAGTGTGGCATGGAGATTACAGTCACCGAAATGTGTAGAGTGACCTTCTCAATTGGTAAACAATATATATGTGAAGTGTTATGTGATGTATTAGATATGGATGTCTGTCATTTAATTTTGGGAAGATCGTGGCAATTTGATGTCGGAGCTACATATGATTGTCGGGCAAATATCTATTCATTTGTGTGGAAGGGTAGACGTCTCCGTTTGATACCTAATGCTACCGAAAACAATACCGAAATTGCCAAGGGTAAAGCAATCATGCACATTGTCTCAGGTGCTCAGTTTCTTGTGTCCAAAGATGATGCAGCACAAGCTTTGGCGTTGGTCATTAAAGAAAGCTATTCCTTGGCAATGCAAGACCCATTTGCACCTCCTGAGATCCTATCCCTCTTGCAGAATATCAGGGACATTGGTCCAGATTCTTTGCCCTCAGAACTACCTCCATTGAGAACAGTGCAACATCAGATTGATTTAGTTCTGGGCGCTGCCCTACCAAACATTCCACATTACAGAATTAGTCCTACCGAACATAATCTCCTACAGGAAATAGTTGATTAATTATTGGAGAAAAAATTTATCCAACCAAGTCTTAGCCCATGCGCTGTTCCGGCGCTACTTGTTCCAAAAAAAGATGGGTCTGACGTATGTGTGTTGATAGCCGAGCTATCAACAAAATCACTACGAAGTTTCGTTTTCCCATGCCACGTGTAGATGAGCTGCTGGACAAACTAGCAGGTGCTACTATTTTTTCTAAACTAGACCTACGCAGCGGCTACCACCAAATTCAGATTCGTCCAGGTGACGAATGGAAAACAACATTTAAAACTAAACAAGGTCTATATGAGTGGAAGGTCTTACCGTTTGGCTTATGTAATGCACCATCCACATTCATGCGTCTCATGAATGAAGTTCTAAAGCCATTCCTTGGAAAATTTTGTGTTGCATATTTCGACGACATCCTTGTGTACAACACCTCATTGGAGCAGCACCTGAATCATTTAACAGACCTTTAACTACATTTCGGTTACACAAATTATACTTGAATCTTTAGAAATGTGAATTTGCCACTTCAAGGATCTCCTTTCTCGGCTTCATCATTTCCTCCGATGGTGTACATGTTGATCCAAAAAAAATATCCACCATCGTCAATTGGCAAGCACCTACTTCATTTTTCGAACTCCGTAGCTTTCTTGGTTTAGCCAACTTCTACCGGATGTTCATCCACGGCTTCAGTCTCATTGTCGCTTCACTCACTGACTGTCTAAAACTTAAGCAATTCCAGTGGTCATATGCCCACCAAAGAAGCATTGACTCTCTCAAATCAGCATTAAGTTTGGCACCGATTCTAATTATTCCAAAATTTGACAAGCCATTCCACGTTGTCACGACTGCGTCCTCCGTGGGCATTGGCGCAGTCCTCTCACAAGACAGCAAACCTGTAGAATGTTTCTGTGCAAAATTATGTGACTCCCATCAAAAATGGTCCGTTTACGAATAAGAACTCTATGCTGTAGTAAGGGCATTAAAATAGTGGGAGCGTTACCTACTTCATCAAGATTTCATACTTAGCAGTGACCATCAAGCTCTTCAATACATCAACAGTCAAAAGAAGATTAATAAAATACATGCCCGGTGGATACAATTCCTACAAAAATTTTCATATGTCCTGCAGCACACTTTCGGTACACAAAATAGAGTTGCAGACGCACTCAGTCGTCTGCACTCCTTATTACGCAACTCCAAACAGAAATAACAGGTCTTTAATGCTTAACATATATCTACCCTTTGGACCCGGACTTTGGCAAAATCTGGGAAACCTGTCTTCTTTCTAAAGCTACATCTGTTTACTCCATACAACATGATTTTTTATTTAAAAACTCCTTGCTATGCATTCCACAATCCTCTTGGCGCCATCAATTGATTACTGAAATGCATTCAGGCGGGTTAGCTGCCCACTTGGGGCACGACAAAACTCTCCAGCAACTTCAATCCAGATTCTATTGGCCATAATTGAGATGTAACACCAACAAGTTCGTTGAACATTGCTCTATATGTCAACAATACAAAGCTGGTGGACAAACTACAGGTCTTAACCTTCCCTTACCTGTTCCAGACTCTATTTGGGAGGACCTCAGCCTCGATTTTATACTCGGCCTCCCAAGAACAAAAGCTGGTGATGATTCCATTATGGTGGTGGTGGATCGTTTTTCCAAAATGACGCATTTTATACCGTGCAAAAAGACATTGAACGCGCTACACATCGCTAATTTATTTTTTCGTGACATCGTCCGACTCCATGACATTCTGAGAAGCTTAACCTCAGATAGAGATGTCAAGTTTATCAGCCATTTTTGGCGAGAATTGTAAAGGCGCCTTCATACTAAATTACAGCTCAGTTCAACGGACCACTGTCAAACCAAAGTCGTCAATCGCACACTCGGAAACATGCTCCGCTGCAAGACAAACCCAAATCCTAGGATGAAATGCTTGGACAAGCAAAATTTGCATACAATCTGATGCCGAACCGTTCTACCGGTATTTGTCCCTTTGTTGTTGTTTATACTAAATTGCCCAATTATCTTGTAGATGTAGCAATTCTACCCAAATGCAAAAGCAAGTCCGCGAAGGCGTTGGCTGATCGAGCTACTACAGTGCTTGCGGATGTTCGCCGACACCTCATAGAGTCAAATTCTCAATATAAAGCAAACGCCAAGCTCGATCCTTCAATCTAGGCGATTTAGTTATGATTCGCATGCGGTGTGAATGGTTTGCTCCGGTCACTTACAACAAACTGAGCAAGAGGAAAATTGGGCCTATTCCTATCTTAAGGAAGATTAACGACAATGCTTACATTGTGGATCTCCCGCCCCATCTCAACACTTCTTCCACTTTCAATGTCGTCGATATTTATCCCTATTTCCCGCCAGACGACGCACATGCAACTTCTAACTCGTTGGACTCGAGTTCTTCGGACGATGAGGCACCTGATGCAGAGCATCCTAAAGGCTTCTACTATTCTGCAGGACTAGCATACCTTATATGGCGCCTCCACTACTATGGTTGTCCTGTTATAACAACCTAATTCCTTTCCACTACTCTTTTACTCTTTTTAGCTAATATAGTACTACAGGTTCATGACAGCTATTACTAGCTTTTTATAGAAGAATGTATTAGCAGCATATATAAGCTGCCAGTTATCAAAGAATGGACATATACACAGAATTTCGGTTTTATTCTATCACAGAATTCTCTATTCCTTTGTTCTAGCATGTTTCTTTGTGCAGGTTCTCCATTGACTACCACGTCACATAAACTTCCAGAGGGATGCATTAAATTTTATAAAAAAAAAAGAAGCTTAGCAAATTCAGCAAAACAGGTGTTAAAGAGCCCTGTAGTCAAGAAGCAACAAGAGGCCACAGTTTTTCATCAAAATATAAATGTATAGCAAAGTATTGAAGCCCGTTGGCTAGTAAAGCATAAAAATATCAAAAGAATAATATAGCAGGTATAATAATGCTTACAATAGAGATGAACTAAGACATACAGAGTTTGCGCAACAGAGCATATTCATTTGTTTTGATAGAAATGAACAAGCCATATCAGAATTAGCTCACCAGAGGATTTTCTTTTATTTGTTTCTTCAATTTTTGTACATCTAACACTACAAATGGAATTTCGTGCAAGCTCAAAATTTTTCCAGAAAACTAACGGCTATCTGAAACACAAAATACTTCAGCATAAAACATACTTGTCATAACTGATCAGCTTTATGGTACGACTGAGAACATTTGCAGAGATTTTAATTATCAGATAAAATGAATGACTGTAGTTTTAGCCATATTAGTTCAATAACATGTAATACGAACAGAAAAATATTGTATATTTATGAAAAAAATGCTTAAAAATATTATCAAGCAAACTTAAATTAATAAATGAATCAATAAAAAATTTCCTTTCCAAAAATACAAAACTTCATAATGTTATATTGTACATTTACACACTTGGACTTTAGTCAGCATTTCTTGGCGCAAGCAGTAACATTTGACATTTTGGAATAACTCATAATCCATAAGCACAATGCAAAAGTTTTGATGTAATAAGAACTGTCAAAGCGAACATATAGCATTTATAGATATTTCCAGCACGTACCGTTGATTCTGCACATGGAAAATACAACAGAGGCAGCTTGAAGGAAGATGATGTAGGATCAACATCTTCAGTGGCATGATCTATATTCTCACCATTAATAGCAGCTGTAATATTACCACACTCCATGCAGTCCATCTTGCCAGTAGTCGGAAATGGCTCAGTCTGGAAGCAAGCAGGCAACTAATTAAAGGTTACAAGATATAGAAAAAGGTTGATTGAGAAATATGTTTGAAGTTGTCTCAGGATTCAAGCACAGTATTTACGTTAAGAGCTATCTTGAATTATATTTTTGCTTCAGTGCCATGTGATATTCCTGCTGCAGACCAAACCCTAGCCATCATGTGATTTTCCTGCTCCCAGCTCTAGCCTCTCCTTTGCTGGCTCGGCACTGGCCTCTGCCGGTGGCCATCAACCCTCCCCCTCCCCTCATGGACCTTCCCCTTCCCCCCCCGGCCGCCGCCGCCCCCCCCCCGGTTTTCCTGCTCCCCGAGTTCTTAACTGACTTTAGTCAAATATTGTCGCCACCCCGGATATACCCACGGCTAACCTTCCCATTTCCTTCATCGAAACACTAGAAGAAATCGTTCCTTTCTGCAAAGATAAATTTCCGCGGCTGCCTTCGAGTGGAACTTATGCCTCATTGGATACCCCATCGGTAAGCAGCCCTATTAAAAATCCCTTCTTGCTACGGGTAAAAAAGTTCGGAGACTCAAGGTACTTTCCAACTACTTGCCCTAAGCGATGGTTTTTTTCTATTAAAATTCTTTGCGGTGGAAGATTTCGACATGGTATGGTCAAAAAAAGTCTGGTTCTTCTTAGGGAGACCCTTCATCTTTAAAAAATGGTCACCACATTTCCGTCCAACCAAAGAAAACTTCACCTCCATCCCAATCTAGGTCAAAATCCATGATCTGCCCCTAGTTTGCTGGAACTCTGAAGGCATCTCTAGAATTGCTTCAAAAATTGGTGTACCCATCGCAGTTGATGCTTTAACTGCTGCGAAAACTAGGCTTACATATGCCCGTATTTGCATACAAATCTCATCTTCCTCTACCTATCCTGAAACAATACCTATTTCCTTAGAAGATGAAGTCATTAAGCTCCGAGTACAATAGGAGTGGAAACCAGACCTTTGCTCCTTTTGCCAATCGCTGGCTCACCCTTCTTCTCTCTGTCCCTCAAATCCCCAACCCCGCCAAGAAACTCAAACCCAAATCAGAGGTCGCAGCTTTTCTCGCCAGCCTCACAGAAGAATTGCATCCCGACCTCCACCCCACAATACGGCCATCAACCCAACAGCTGCCTCTCAAAACTATGATAATGTCAGTAGCTCTCCTCCTCCCCCCAATCCTATACAAAATTCAACTTACTCCGCATCTAGACCCTCCACCCTCTTTATTCCCCCACAAGTTGCCAACTTCACTATATCCAACCCATCTTCCTCCAACCAAGTTGTTTCAGAACATACAGAAATTATCCCTAGCTCCACCGAAAATATCCCTCCTAACATTAATTCCTCCAACAACATCCCAGCCTTAAATGTCCATGCTTCACCTGGCATTCTTCCTTTATTGAACTTAAACTCCCCCACAGAAGATTTATCCGGGCTGCAGGATCCAGAGCCCGCAACCACACTATTCCCTAGCAGTGTCCTTTCTCAAAATAAATTTGACTTGCTCCAAAACAATCCCACTGAATAAGACAATATATCTTCATATACCTCAGCATTCTCCAATAATGAAACTCACCGACCAGCTAATACACAAAGAACAACCTCATCTCAATCCAAAGCCTCTAGGGGGAGAGCTTCCAAAAAACCCCCAAACCCTTCATCTAAATCCAAATGATCAATCCCACCATTGTAGCCTGGAATATAAGGGGTTTTACCTCCTCTGATAGAGTGTTTAGCTGCAAACGTCTGGTTCATTCTCTGGGGCTGGATATGTTATGTTTACTGGAAAACAGAATTCACCTTACTTCTCTGTTCGATTCGAGATTCTACAACAATCACTTGGTGTTTGATATGGAAAACATTTGTAATAATTTTCATTGCTCCAATTCTGGCAGAATCTGGGTGAAATGGTCCTCTGATAGGATTTCCTTTAATCGTTCTTTTATCTCTTCTCAAATGATCTCTGGCTCTGTTTCTTATGGTGGTTCAAGATCGTTTCTTATGTCAATAATTTATGCCTCTAATAGTCAAGAAGAAAGGAAGATCCTTTGGGAAGATCTCATATTAGTTGCTCCTCTTGCCGATAACCCATGGATTATTATGAGAGATTTTAACTATTGTAGATTTCCGTCTGATAAGCTTGGTGGGAATACCATTCTTTAGAATCATCTTCATGATTTCAACTCCCTCATTTTTTACACAAATGTCAAGGATTTGGCCTCTGTGGGTAACCCCTACACTTGGTTTAACCAGAGATTGGATAACCCGATTCATATAAAGTTGGACCGTATGTTGGTTAATGATGATTGGTTGGCTTCCTTTCCCAACTCTCACTATGTGGTTAAAAGCCCTTCTTGCTCAGATCACTGTCCTATTGTTCTCCAGCCTGGGGAAAGAATTATTTCTCACCATAGGTTCCTTTATAAGAACTATTAGGTGAACAATGATCAGTTTTGGCTAACTCTTATTCCTATCTTCTCTGTTAAAGCCACTAGGCAGCTTATCGTGGATCTTTTCCTCAAACTTAAGCAACTTAAATTTAGCCATCAAAACTTGATGAGAAAGCACCTAGAGTTTCATCAAAAGTAAGATGAATACCTTAATTTACTGAGTACGAACTGCAACAATGATAGTATCACACTTGCACTTAAAATTGTTAGCCACCAGCTTGCTCAGGTCACTTCCCATTGGTCATCCTGGATCATGCAAAGGGCTAAAACAAAATGGCTCTCTCATGGGGAGGACGACCTTAAATTCCTCTTTTCTAAGATCCATATGAGGAGAAATTACAAGAAGATAGCTTTATCCCTTACCATGTCTACCTCTTCCTCCTCTTATAAAGATGTTGTTAATGATACAATTTCTCACTTTCAAAGGCTCTTCAATCCCCTTCCCCGAACAGCACTTGGACATTGGTCTCTTCCCCATTGGGGATGTAAACCCGAGCGAGCTCCTTTCCTCCCTTACTACTACCTTCACCGATTCTGAAATTAAGCAGGCAGTTTTATCTGGTGCATCTCACTCTTCACCTGGACCGGATGAGTTTAACTTCAAATTCTACAAAGCAACCTGGTTGATCATTGGCCCCACGGTTTGTAAAGCTGTTAAATCCTTCTACTTGAATGCCTATTTACCTCGTTCTGTCAAGGTTACTGCTCTCACCCTTATTCCCAAAAACAACCATGATGCTTCTTTATCGGACTTTAGACCCATTTCACTTTGCAATACGGTTTATAAAATCATTGCTAAAATTCTTACAGCTCGGCTCAAACATATCATGCCTCACATTATTAAAGGTAACCAAATTGGGTTTATCCATCAGAGGATCTCCACAAACAACATTATTCTTGCCAAAGAACTATTATTCCACTCTAGAATCTCTTCTAAGCAGAGTCTATTGTGTGCCAAGCTTGATATTAAAAAGGCATTTGACAGCGTTTCTAGAGAATTTATCTCATCAAGGTTAGTGCAGAAGGGGTTTCCTACCATCTTTATCAAATGAATTGAAGCTTGTATCAATGATGTTTGGTTCTCCCTATGTATTGATGGTGCCATTGAAGGTTTTTTTCCCTCATCTGCTGGCATTAGGCAAAGGGTGCCCTCTCAGCCCTCTCCTTTTTATTATTGTTATGGATGCTTTTTCATGTTTATTAGATTGTTCTTCTAATACTTCCATGTTTGAAGCTCCTCAAGTGGATAGGTATCGCATCTCTCATTTAATGCGCGCTGATCATCTTCTTATTTTTGGTAAAGTAGAGGTACAAAATTGTGCGAGGCTTTATCATTTGCTGGATATTTTTTTCTACTGCTACTGGTCTCCATATTAACTTTGATAAGAGCTCTCTTATATTGCCTCCTAATTGTCTAAATGCTGATATCATTTGCTCAATCCTTAACATCCCCTCTCCTTCAAAAAGTATCACCTATCTTGGTATTCCCATATCACCCTATAACCTGAAACTTGCCGATTTCTCTCGTCTTATGGAGAAGGTGATCCATAAACTTTCTAGGTGGAAAGCTAAAACCTTGTCTTTTGCAGGCAAATTTCAGTTCCTCCGTTTTACAATCTGGAATACTATTTCATATTGGATCCGTGGATCCATTATACCGAAAACCATTATCAAACAGATTGATAAACTCAGTGCTAGGTTTCTTTACTTTGGAGATGTGAATGTTAGGAAACTGCATATGATATCTTGGAAAAATACTTGCAAGCCTATAGCTCTCGGTGGCCTTGGTCTCCCTTCTCTTCAAGCTTTACAGTTCAGCTACAATTGTGCTCTCATTGCTAGATTATATAACAAAGACACACTTCTTTCCAAATGGATTTTACATAAATACCCTTTTGGGGTCTCCTCTTTTGGTTTTCCTGCTCTGTTTTATTTTTAGAGTACTTATTTTGTTTCTAGTTTTTTGTTGTGTATTTTACCTACACATATAGCTGAGCTGTGTCTAAGGTTTTGGGGTTTCTCTTGAGTTTGTATTCTCTTTAACAGTAGTTTTTTTTCTCTACTTCTTACACCTGTAACTAGCCCGTTATTAATGGAAATGGGCTTTGCCCTCAATTTTTCCCAAAAAATATATATATTTTTGCTTCATAAACACAGATTTAGTACAAGAAGACAATGCACGTGTTATCAGAAACAGATAGCTTCTGGTTAAAAGCGAGGCAACTCAAGTCATTCTGAGGTATAGCCCTCCTCTTTTGTAGTTGAACATAAAATAACTAGTTAAAATTGAAATGAAGAAGGATTTCTTTCCCTGATTCTACAGATTCAAAAGAGTTCGTATCTACAAAACAGAAAACTCAATTTTATCGAACGTTTAAAAAAAAAATCAAAACCCTCACATAAAAGATCTGTTAGTTGAATACAAATCAAACTTTTTATGATAATAAGGACAGAAATCGAATCCAGGCCTTATCAACAGGAAATTGGAATTGTCAGAATCACATTTCAACTCTAATGCATAAACTGCATAACCTATTCTGCATTTTGGATTGAATAGATAACTATTCTCCCCCTTACAAAGTTTAACCTCAGAACGAAAGAGTCAAAAACATACCTGAGAATTATAAACCAAATTTGGCGAACCCAGCAGCATTGTTGGACTTAAACCAGGAGGAATGGTAATTAAAGGGGAACGATCGTTTGTGGATGGGGAAACAAAGCCAGTTTTCCTGATCTGTGATGTATCAAGGGTTAAATTTCCAAAGCCAGCTCTTCCAGCGATTCTCTTAGACAATGCACCTCGAGTGCTGGATTTTGGCACATTAGAGGAGTTCAGTTCTGTCGAATGTTCTTCTGAAACCTGGATTCCAGTCTCACAATCTTGGTTACTATCATTTACAACAACTCCTGGCTTTCTTGGCTCTGGTAGAGAACCATCGTTTGTTTTTTGCGATGAATCATCCGAAATAAATACAGAACCATACTCCTTAGCCGTAAAGTCTGAAAAAAGTGTTTTTGGGCTGATATTTGAAGGCAACCAGTCACCAATCACAGGTACATTGTCATCCATCTCAGCCATAATGCATCAACTCTTTTCAAGGGACTTTGGAAGAAGACACCTTTGAAAACCTACAAAATACTATTTCAAAAAGCGATCATTGTCAAGTTAAATCTCAAAAAGAGCAATTATGAAACAAACAAACAAAAAAATGATAGAACCAACCTAAGAAATCTAGAATAAATTGATAGAATTAATGGAGGAGAAATCGCACAATCCCACGAAGAAACCCTTAACAATGAAACGCGGAGAATAACAAGAACTTCATAAAATTTATTAAGGAAGAAGAAAATCAAAGCCATGAGTCAACTTAAACACAACAAGCGCACAACAAATACATTCAAGATAACCGTTATATCAAGAAATGGAGCCGAATCCTCAGAGCCATACTTCAAGAACGGAAGAAGCAGAAACTAAAACAAAAAGAAAGTAAAAAAATGGATTAGAAACAGAAAAAAACATTAATAAAGTCAAGAAGAATGAAGAAAGCCCGAAATATATGAAGATTGGCGGTAGGTGTAGCTAAAAAAAGAGGAAAGACTGAACAAATTTTTTAATCTAGTTAATATTATAAATCAAATTAAGTAAATCTTTTTTTAAACAAAATCATCTAGTTAAGCGGCGACCGGCGCCAGCGTGGCCAAGACAGTCGCCGCTGCAACCGGCGATTGGCTTATAATCCTTTCTGAGTTCGGAAGGAGAGAGAAGCAACTGGTTTAAAACTTGTTTTTTTCTTTGTTTGTCTTGTTCGGTTGGAGAGAAGCAACCACCTAAATTTTGTTTTTTTAGCTTTTGTTAATGCTTTAACTGTAAATGTGTGTTTTTTTTAGTGAATAATTTAGAATGAGTTATAATTGTGTGTCAAATTTTTGGATTTAATTTATCATAATCCTTTTAAAATAATTTTTTTTCATAATATTTTTATTTTGTACTATATTAATATAGTTAATTAGTCCAAGAGATAATTTTGAGTAACATTAGTTTTTGTGCATTTTTAGTAAATTATAATTAAAAACTTCTAAATTATATAATTCTGAATTAGATTTATAAATATTAAGTTAGTTCAGAATAAAATTATCTATTAATAAGATATTATTATTATTATTATTTTGTTTTGTTTTAAAGAAAATATCATTTTAGGTAAATATGGAAAGAATTGAAAATTAATTATGGAATTTATATTAATTTATTAATTTAAAAATAGAAGTTGAATATGACTAGATTGAGTAAGCAATATTTTATTTTGAGATCCATTTGAGACATTTGTTTATGTGCTTTCTATCTTCCAAAGAGATTAACTAGTTAATCATGATTCTAAAGAAGTTCAACAACAATAATACATAAATAATTCTGAAATTGACATACAATCATTCCGTTACACAAATTTTGCTTTTCAACAACACTTACAGATTAATCTACGCCCTATTAGGATAGGTGGCACAATTATACCCTTGATTTTTGCAAGCACTATATACATGTGTAGATCGTGAAGAACCTTCATCCATAGTGTTTTTCTATCTCCCAGTTCAGGGTCTGCCAGATCTTCTTCTATAAATTGGGGGAGTAAGAGGGAAAAAATCTTTAAAAGGATCATGCTGACCCCACGCCTCATGACCAGGAGTACAATGGAATTCCGAAGAATACATATTTGTGTAGTATTCCTTAGTGTATAGAAGTTGTAGTAACTACACCGTAATACTGCTAAATAGCTCAGAGAATGGCAACAAGACATATGATAAAGCTTTGTTTACCACATGTGCATGAGCATATTCCATTTTGGCCAAAGGTAAATTTAAATGACCTGTTTGACATGTCAAAAGCTTGGAACTCACTGTAATTGATACGTGTCAAATCTGGAATATGTCTACCCCTTTGATTTTATTTTGCTCAAAGTAGTCTAAACCTTTTGGGAGAATGTGTTGCCAGTGGCTTTATCCTCCACACTTGCATATCCCAACTTTATCCTCTACACTTGCATATCCCAACTATTTCAATGGTGTTGTAATGTATAAAACTTATAAGGTCCTATATTAGTAAACTCCTTGCATGCATTAGCACATCGTTGAATGACTCTAACACATTGGTGGTCATTGTACCATACCTGAAACCCCCATCATAGCTCAATGTTTATCTATTAACATCACGATTCAATTAGCCACTAATAGGCCTCCTGCTTGATGTTCTGAATATCTATCATATACATATGAAATGTACGTAGGTCATCTATAATTCTAGCTAAATACATCTTGTGGTACATTAAACTCAATGTCAGATATGCCCATCCCACGAATGACTTTCTTAAAATTTTCTTTTAGGTGGCTTAAATAGGTGTGATGAGTAACTTGTGGATAAATATTTCTATAACCACGCACCACCAACCTTGTATGTCTATCTGAGATAAAACACATGTTATCCCTTATATGTATACTCAAAAGCATGTTATGTAAGCATTCTAGGAACCAAGATAGATGCATTGAATTCAGATTCAACAATAGCAAATGCAAGAGAGAATAGACCATTATTCACATCGATACCAACTACAGTTAGTAGTATACCACTATACTTTCCAAGCAAGAATGTGCGGTTCAAACTTAAGACTGACCGACAAAACCTCCACTCCAATATGCAAGCCGAAAAGCCTAGAAAATTTGCTCAAATCTATGTGAATCAGAGTGATGTAATCGGTATAATGTGTCAGACATGGTTGAGACAATAGCCTCCATAAACAAATTCACTTTTCGATAAGACTCCTCCCAACTACTAAAAATAACTTTTATTGTCTTTCTTCTTGCATCCCAAGCTTTTGTTTATGATACTCTTATATTAAAATTTGCCTCAATGAGAGTGATAATTTATTTTAATTTAAGGTCAATTTATCTTTGAATAATTAGGAGAACGAAATGCATGATGAACCTACATGTATGTACACTTCCTATGTCCACTGAGAAGTATGGGGTTTGAACATGTGTGTGTGCATGATAGATGATACATTCCATGATCCGCCCAAGCACCGACTAGCACAAACGTGCAACCGCCAAAGCATGAACATAATTGTCACATTTAGGTACACAATATATTATATATATATCTTCTAGGTTGATGCGATGCTTGCAATTCAACATTATTCTTTATGGACCAACCCATTAATGCAAATTATAGATTGCTTTTTTCTTATATAACAATCTCTTTCAATATTTCATCAGGAATGTCAACTGCATTAGTTGTCCCTACTATCTCCATAGCATCATTAAAATTTAGCTCATTATTCCACTATTTAGTATTCATGCACATACCCAGAACTATATTCATGTTAACCATTCCATCAGTAGTGCTTGTAGTCCTCGCACAATAATCCCTTATGAGTTCATGTGCTACACGCTCACATTCTAACCCAAGCCCGCTAGATTCCAAATCGATATCATCTAGATTATCACTAGACTCACCACTTATGTCGCTGCTCATTGTTACATAACCGTCAACAATCGTAAGTTCATGCTATGAATGCTTAGCTTATTTTCTACATGCCAATGAGTTTCACTTGATCTGATCGACACATACTTCTTGTTGTAATAAAAGTTCAAACTCAGATGAATACAAGTTCAATCGATTAACTTTAACTATGGATAAACATATACTCATCTAACATTCATGATATATGAAAAATATCAACCTTTGTTGATATTTGCTTTCTCTATTACTTCTTCAACAAACAATGAGAGATGAAAGGACTACAATCAAATGTTTAAGGATGATTCAAGAATAATAAAGCAATCAAAAAGAGTCACCTGAGTCAATCATGCTTTTCAATAAATTTGGTTGAAAAATAATAGAAATGTGGCTAACGACTACAGTCATCTAATTATCATTATCCATATAATACCTTGATCAACGCATATGGGGTGGCTGGGATGGTTGAGGAGACAATGAATGTGGTGCACGAAATGAGAACTAAAGGGGTTGAACTTTGTTACGTGCTAGAAAATTTGAGTCGGTAGAGTGTATATTTCATGTCTTAGTGGTGTATAAAGATTCAACACAAACATATAAAAATAGTAAGACCAGAGAACTTTTTTACATGGAAAACTCAGAAAGAGAAAAAACTACGAGGCCTAGCCCAGTTGCAAAATCCAGTATATAGTAAGTGATACAAAGATCTTTCCTTCTTCATTGCTGAAGAAGAGGAAAAATACAAATATTGAATATTTACACCTAACAACAGGGCTTAATCTTCTCAGGAGAAATTTGAGAAAGTAAGTGTCCACAGGCGAACAAATATACCCAACAACATGGTCAAATCTTGATAATCTTCTGGAGATGACGGTGGTTGTCAGTGGTAGCAACTGGTGGTTGTTGGTGGCAATAGCTAGTGGTTATCGACAGCAATAGCTGCTGGTCGTCGGCAATAGTGATGGCTCAAAAATGCTAGAGAACTTTTCCTTATTCTCTCCTTTTTTTTCTCATGTGAAGAATGATGGTCTATTTATAATTTTTTTGGAGTGACATGCTTAGTAAATATAGAGAAGATCCGGCATAAATTTGGAGTGTTCTATTAGATGGCTCATAGTGATTCCTTTGATCATAGAACTTTCATTAAGCATTTAAATGACTTAATAATGTCAGAATTGAGTGATCTTGAGCTCATTGGATTCGTCCCATCGAGCCGCTCGATTCGTCCCATCGAGCCGCTCGATTCGTCCCATCGAGCCGCTCGATTCGACTATAAGCATATCATATTTGGATAATAATTTTCATCCAATTAATGCTTTTAAGCTTTTAAATAAACTTCAGCCCTTTGATTCAAGCTAGGGGTGTCAAAATGGGTTTTTGGGTCCAGTCGGGTTCAGGTCGAACCCAAAATTGACTAGCACTTAACACCCTTGGCCGAACTCGACCCGGTTTCTAAATCGGATCAGATTTCTGAACCCAAACCCGACCTCGGAGTTACCCGGGTCGACCAGACCCGACTCAACAACCTGTTTGCTTTATTTTTTTTCTTTAATTCAATTATTCATTATTCATATTCATATAACATTATAAGTGCTATTACTATTAATATTATATATATATATATATATATATATATATATATATATATATATATATATATATATATATATATATATATATATATATTTCTTTTTTCTATAAGGCTAGATAAAAATAATTTTTTTCAATATATTTTAAGTAGTTAACTTGAATGCTTAATGCTAGATAATTTAACAATTAATACACGACTATATAATGGAAATAATTAACAAGAGTAAAACTAGTCTACAAGTTATACATTTCGAATTTTATACCTAGTACAAAGTAATTTTTACACAAGTTAATAAGCATTAAGCTTTGCAAGTGTGCTCCCACGACAAGGCAATAAGTCTTGCTAATTTTCTCTTGAATTGCATTTTCAACTGCAAAAAAAAAAAAAAAAAAGTTTAATCAATGAATCAGTTAATATCACACACAATTTTCTAAAACTTGTGAGTATGTAAAAAATTCAAATACAAGGCTCAAGTTATTCCTACAAAAAAAATTATCATCTGCTAAATTATCAGTGAACTTCAATTTTGCCATCCAAGGTCACAATTTGTATTTGCTCAGTTAATATATGCTCAATCTTAAGCTAACACAACTGCCACCTGGTTGCAAATATATTTGGACTTGAAATAATTTCAATTTAGAGGGTTTTCTCATTATTGCCAAATAATAAAAATAGTTGAACAACCTCAACAATACCACAACGACACAACCAAAGGTCCAATACTCCAATTCCAAAAGCACAACAGGTTCACCACAGCCCATAGACACACGACTTATCGACTGAACAGTGAACAACAGAACAGAAATGACTCCAGCACACTACACAGAACCCATGTAAACAACAACAAGACTTAACTCATTAACAAATACCCTTCAGCCACTAAGCAACTCAAGTAAAGCAGCAGAATTCAGAGCCACTAAGCAACCCAATAAGACAATAAATTAACAGACCTTCATAACCAACAGTAAAAAAATAATGCATTAGAATTCACAAAGGATTATGAGCATGACAAATAAATTGAGCCAAGACATATAAAACTATAAAAATAAGTTCATATTCCTTTGGAAGTTTTTATAAATTCCTCCCCAACACCAATTACACCACTCTGTTAACAGAACCATTGCCTTCTTCGCTTGCAGTTTCTTCCAAATTTAAGTTCATAATGTCCTCAGTTATAGTCTCAAGTTCCGGATCATTTACAACTACTATATATATATATAACAAACTTATGATATAAAATACGTTTAAGTAGAAGTTCAATTAAATTGACCAATTACCCCATTTGCTATATAACCAATCTTTAGTGCAAACTAAGGCATCAATAATGTCATTTTTTAAAGCACTTCTGTACTGATTCAAGCATCTACCACTATTACTGAAAGCACTTTCAAAAGCTAAATTCTTCATAATTTTAGGTGCACGAGCTTAATTTGAGCATTAGTTATTTGTGCAACTTCAATTCTTACTAGAAGATTAAAAAAGTGAAAACGACTAAATTTCCCTCCCTCATCTTTCTCAAGCCATTCTTCATGCCTTTTCTCTTCCATTCAATTATAAGAGATAGTGAAGAGAGAGAGAGAGAGAGAGAGAGAGAGAGAGAGAGAGAGAGCAAGGAGAGAGAGAGAGAAATCTTAAATATGGAGGACTTAGGGTTTAGTTTACACATCATAACAATAGTGAAGAATTTATTTACTCTCCCATAAAACAACATCATATAGGATCCACTAAGAAAATAACACCATCTTTGTCTATGTATTTTGTCACTTGAGAAAATATCCTCAAATCAAGATTTTATATCATAATCTTCAAAAAAAGAGTATCAAATTATATTTGAACCTACTACAATATAATATTCTGTCTTATTATTATGTCCTTAGCAATCTAATGGTATGAACATTGGTTACAAAGTAATTAGCAGGGCATCAACTAAATACAAATGAGGTAGTAACAATAATGCTAAATGATGACAAGCACAACTCCAAAGATGAATAGAAAAATCTTTCTGAATTGAGGCATTAAAAATTTATGTGACGGAGGGTAATAAAAATGTGTGTCTGATGAGATACAAAACCAAAATGATAGTAGTGAAGCTTTATAGATAGATAGTAAAATCTTCCCATGTATAGATATTACAAGTCATTTGGCTTCAAAAGATTATACCTTACAAGGGGAAAGAGGAAAGTGAAACAAAGGTTTCGAGCATTATTTTTGAGGTTATATAGTTTCACTACTTTTGTAGGGAGATATCTATGCTAGATTCATAATCACAATATCATATGAGAGTATCCACCTTGACACACCTTGACATAAGAGAACATGGATTGATCTTATGTTATGTTATTGGAGTATGAATCTTGGTAAAACATTAATATGTTTTACACTTCATAATCTCTTAAGATGTCCTTAAGAATATTAATAACCTCTTGAGAGAAATGTCTAGATTTACCTTATATTTTATCTTGTGGGAACATAAATCCTATGTTGACTTATCTGGCTAACAACTTTAGTATACAATATATTAAAATGACTTATATTTCATAAGCTCTTGAGCTCCTGATTTGAAATACCTTTTAGGCTCCACTGGGCCAAAGGGACTATATAGAACTATTATCCTACCCAATAGGAAATATATATATACCATGAGACAACCTTGATCATGAAAACCAAGAAACTCAAAGACTGGTCTTATGTCCTACCTGTGTTAGAAAAGCCAAGAGTCACCTAGGCATATTTTGAGAAAAGATGCTAGATATGTATCAAACATGGAGAGTTACAAGCTATATTGTATAAGGAGGCATGCTGCCATTATTTTATATGGCTCAACTAAAACCTACTAATAAACTACACAATTATCTCAAATGACAAGTCAAATGCTTAATGCTTAATCAAAATGTCAAACTTATGAAATTTGATAGCTCTAATTACTCATTTGAGAGAGATTGAGCATATTCATTTAGGCTTCATTTAGAACAGCTTTCTTACTGCTTTCTAATACTTCTTTTTAGTACAAAAAAATTTTGAACTAAAAAATTTTGTACTAAAAAGCTGCTTTAAAAAATAGTTAAAAAACTGTCTCAAACAAAACCTTAATTATTAAAATTTATCCAAGATAGTGATCATGTAATTTTCTCAACTAAATAATCAGGTTAATTTAAAAAGTAAAACCTTATGAGCCTACCTCATCTTCACATAATACCTCATAGAGCATAGATAAATATATATATTTTTTATTAGTGTGAATCACATTCACATGAATATATATGCAGAATTTTTCTTTTTAAATAAACTATATAATCAATGATATAAACAAATTAAAAAAAAAACAATGAGAAGTAACAAATTGTAGGATTCTATTCGGGGAATGTAACTTATTCTTGAAAACATTCTTAATGAAGAAATACAAAGAGTTGGCATGTAGTTACGCAATAAAACTTTGCAACGCTATGCCTTTTTGCAGGCAGCCTTGCTAAAAGATACGATTACAGGACAGAACTCTTCAGTGGGAATTGCTCAAAATAACAGTAGCACAGCAACCAGAAGCATCTATCAACCGCATTAGCTCCCAGAAACGCGTTCTGAGAAGTGAAAAACCAGAACATTAACTCTCAATTCAATCATGATACATGTTTACCTAGAAGAGACATTGCTTCAGTTAGACCATTGCAAAAGAGGTTGATGGTATAATCGACAAAGATAACACGAGATTCGGGCTTCATTTGGGACAATTTTTTTTGTTGTTTTCTAAAACAATTTTTTAGTACAAAAATTTCGTAAATTAAAAAAATTTTAACTAAAAAATCATTTTAAAAGCAGCAAAAAAGCTGTCCCAAACGAAGCCTGAGTTGCTCGAGTTTGTGCATCCCAATGATCACCTTAGATTTCACTTTCAACAACAAGAGGGTGTTCATCTGATTTGAATAAAATTCGAATTATTTAGGAAAACAGCATCCATCTTGACAACTAGAAGAGAAAAATGAGTGCAGCACAAATATAACTTTATTGATTCCCATACACTTTGACGTTGAAAGAAAATGTTTTGGAATATTAAGAATCATGTTGATTCCCACAAGGAATCATTTAACAAAGCTTTTGGTTTTACAATATACAGCAAAGGAAGTGAATCATTTAACAAAGCTTTTGTTTTTACAATGTACAGCAAAAGAACCCCGCTATGGTCTAAACTCAAGAAAGGGAACTCCTATTGAGCGACATCAATCGCATATGAAAAAGAAAAAGGAAAATATATATATATATATTGTAAAGAAGCTTATAATAGAAACGAATGATAGGCCCAAGTATTTCTTTCATTTTAGCAGTCTGGTTAAGCCCAAACAACATCAGCTTCTGCCAAAAGTATGAATATGTTCACAACAACAAAAGCAGGATGAACACTATGCACCAGCTTGTGGGTTGAAATTTTGAATCTGTTTGAAAAAGAGATAAACGGTAACATGAGATTCCAAACAATGAGAACAAATAACAGAGAAAGAGTCCAGTGATTCAGAATACCCTATTAACAAGAAGATCTATTTGCTCCCGGTACATCTCTTTTAAATCAATGATATCAGCCCGCAGTTCCTCCAACTACAAAGAAGAAACAATTATCATTTTTATCATTTGAGTAAACACTAGCTCAAAAAACCAGCCTAACATAACTAAAGTAACCACAAATAAGATGACAACTAATCTTAAATTAGGCAAACTTGCAATTCAATTTTTGATTGCCAATCTGCGGCCGGGGTTGATACAGAAAAAGGGGAAACATAGCACTTTAAAAATTTAACCAATTTTCAAAACTAGGTTCCTAGCAAAATACTGAAAGTGGGCATTCTAAATGCATGAAACTAATACATGGAAATAAGAATAGAATTTTCAAAGATGAGTATCTGAATTATATCAGTAGATTTGATAAAATTTCCTATTTTCAAAGCATAAAAAATTATTTTAGAGGGATACATAAAATTACACGCAAAATAACATGAGATGTAAAACTTCTAGTAGTGTAGTTAAATATAAATCCAACTAATGAAAATAATTGGTCAAATCTCTTGTTTTTTTTTTTCTCATAAGTTGGCTAGGAAGCGCTAAACAATTCATTTCAAAATACGTTCATTACAGTACAGCAATTTTAATCTAGAGGAATTTTACTGAGAGGGGAAATTCTTATTTAAGCTCCTATTTAAGCCAATCAGTTAACAAATTATCTAGAAAGTTTTTTTTCCAAGAGGAATCTTCTTACTATGTAGATCTGCAACGTTAATAATAGAGAAAGAAAAACATTGAAAGTATTTCAGAATGTACCGTACAGCCAACACTGATTTCAAAAATTATGTTAGAAATCTTGTTTTAAAAAATTATGAAATTTATTAAATATATCATTTGATTGAACGTAGATAAACACCAACACTGATTTCAAACTCCACAAATCTTCTCGTGGATGCTGGTTAGTCCGGTTGAAAAGGGTCATGAATGTGGTTATGGTCTTGAGTTTGAATATTAACTATGCCATAATAAATCCCATCTTTCGGACTTTGGGATGGGAAAAAAATCCACGTACATTTTCAAAACTCACTTAAAAATGAGGATTTTAACTTCACTCAAAATGAGAACAAAATTCTAATTTTTAAAGCATATTTTTCATTTTCAAACAACCAAATGGGGCCCCAGATAAAAATAATTGAGAGAGCTTTGAAAGTTGAAACCATTGTAAGTGTATATAGTACAAGGTATTGACAAAAAAATGGGGTTGATGTGAAAACACTAAAATGGGGTATTCTAAATGCATGACACCAATACACAGGAACTGCTTAATATAAATGTTTACTAAAAACGAAGAGAGAATGAACATTGCAGTTGATTATGCTTAATGTGTTAACTGCGCAAAAGAAATAGTTGAAGAAGGACATCAGATTACATACCAAATATCATAGCATCATAGTTAAACATTAAAGAGACTAAGAGATTAATGAGCACCTTTTTTGCTCGCTTTCATAAGCATTGGTTAAGGAAATGCAAGCCCATTTATTTCAAGTTTCATCAGAGTCTAATTTTTCCAGTTGCTGCTTTCAGCAGTTTTTAATCTAGGCGTGTAATTGCTGTTTCAGACCACCAAACTGAAAAATTATTTCTGAAACATCTAAAATGGTTATTTTCAATAAATGATTTTTTTTTATTGATGCGAATCTATACCAATAGCATTTATTAAGAGTAAAGGTAGCACGGATGCTTGAAATAACGTGGATGCAACCTAGGTAAACTCCGTATGGATGACTGGTTGGAGTTTTGCATAAGTAAAGACAGTAAATGATTACGTCATTATAGCAATTAAGCAAAGATAGTAGAATAGTTCTAGCACCTCTTCATCACGTTCACCCATAAGTTCTAGAGCAGCATTATGTCTTCTCCTTAATGCATCCAGCTCGGCACGAATTCCAGGCAGAAGAGCAGCTTCTGTTCTGAATTTTTCAGACTGAAAAATGTAGTCTCAACATAAGGGCTAGCTGGCTGATGTAAATAATGACGAATGGAAAAAAGCACAAAACTCTTTACCTCTCGCGTCAGTTTAACAAGTTCCTCAGCCAAAGAATCACGGGTGGATTCTGTTGAAGCCTGCATAGTTAGTAAACATAAAAAAAAATAGATGAAAATTCTCATTTAAATGACTAGGAAGTGACCACAAATTCTAAATAGAAATTTAAAAAGCATTATTCTAAAAGATTTATGGATCTTATAACTTACCCAATAAAACAATGATAGCAGTACAATTCAGTTCACACATAATGCTACAATGATAAAATTTTGCTTTCTCACGTAATTCTCTTTCAAAGAGAACTGTAAGGCATGATAAGTTCATAAACTGAATATAGATGAGTTTGATTGGATATTCTTATGAGGATAATCAAAAGAAAAGTATGGTCCACAACGTCTTCAAAATCATATATGTAGCTTCGATAACTTGATCACAAATAAACCCAATTTCCCTGATCAATCATGAGAAGAAAAACAATGAGATAGTTCCATTACCAAACGAGAAATATATGATGCAAGCTCTCCATCTTTCTGACGAAGAGCAGCTTCAAAAGCACTAGGCGTCATGCTCTTCAAGTAGTATGAGGACAGGGTCAATTCTCCAGAAGTTCTCCTCTCCGACGAAAACTTTTCAGATGAGTCCAGAGAAGCTTGCAAGAAAATGCTTTCATCCATGTCAATCAAGCTCTTGGCACTGGAGAGCTTCCTCTGAGGAAAATTTCCTGTTAAAAAGAAGCCAATTTTTGGGATATAACTATTGAAGATGAAAGAATATTTTCTGGCATTAAGATCACAAATAAATGATATTTACCATTATCAGCATACGAGTTTTTCAAATTAGGGGAAGAATTTTGATTTGCAACCATTGAAGTTTGACGAGATGCAACCTTTTCCAATTCTATCCTTGTAGTTCTCTCCCGTTCGAGCTCCTATTTATCAGCAAAGCTAGTATTAAGAAAGAAAAAAGTCGATAAAATTCTGGATTTGCTGCAGGCACGTAAAAGATGGTCTGCTAACAATAGGTGAACTACCGGACCCTGTGAAGTTCAAGCAAACTGATTTCTAGTTACTTGTAATCATAAGAAACAACAAATTTCCATCAATATGATCACAATCATTAACCGTATCCCAGCCTTCTGGTGGTCAAACTTATGAATGATCCTTTTATTAAGTGTTTCTTGTTGTGGTATTAAATCCAACTTGTGTAAACTGCACAACTTCACTTTATCTTGCATTTTGTGTTCCTTCCATATTATGCACCTACCGTGTTTGAACATCTTCAGCTCTCCAATATAGAAGCCCAAATCATCTAAATTTAGTTTCTATAACGGTGTTCTATCCATGCTGCTCCCACACTACGTCAAACATCATCATCATTTCTCAGTATTCATCTAGCCTTTTCCAACTTACAATCTCAATTCAACCACCAGAGAAGATGGTTATTATTTCTTTGTTTCCCAAATCTTGGACTCAAAATAGACAAAAACTATGTTATAAATTGAAATCCATTATACATAAAACAAGTATTATCACTAATTTAAAAAAAAAAGTGCTTCTAATGGAAAAACTATAGCCAAGTCCATCATGAAAAAGAAAAAAACATCTTAGTAAATTGCAATTGCCTATACATTTGTAATTTACTTCCGGATTTTGCTCAAGGCTTTCATACGCCATTTCTGCATGGATGATTGCATAGCGTTATTCAAAGATACTGTGTTCAATACCTCATTTAGCATCTCAGTTGGAAATAACAAGGTACTTAAAAAGTTTATAATATATCATAAATAATCTTATTTGAAATTCCAAAAGGGATGTCATATGTTTAAAATACATACTGAAGATATATCATGGGATAAATTAGGTAACCATATAAAATACGTGCTCAATTTTAGAGTTTACATTCTTGCAAACATTGTTAGGTGTATATGTACTTCAAACATTTAAAATACGTGCTCGATTTTGTTCATAATGGCATGGAAATCTAGTCATAATTGTTAACAGCAAATACCATGGTAGATCAAACATTCCATTAATAAAAATCTTGTACTACTTCAAAAATTATGATAATCTTAACCCAAGCTCAGCATATATTTTTTTTCCGTCAATTCAAACATTAAATATACCATTACAACCTGGTTACATAAAACTTAATTTTACTTCTTTCACTTCATTCTCCTACTTAACCAATTCTCAAAATCTTTTTTGCTTAATTCAGCATCTTCCTAAGCATCTAATTGATGTACATGGACTCATAAATCTCCTTCTTTTGTATTAATCCTTTTTAAAATTCACATATAACTACTTTTTGTACAGCCAAATATCCAAAAAAATCCGAATCTAACCATGTGGGTCAATTTTAAGTTAAGTTGACTCGATCTACTCAATCTCAGCTTAAAGGAACTTACGAGTCTACAAACCAACTTGCCCCAAGCAACTGAATACAACCTATAAAATCGTCCCAAATACGCGAGTATGACCTATCAAGTCGACCCTAACAACTACTCAAGTGAGTAACTTCTTTGTATGAGAAATTATTGACATGCTATTCGACTATTTAACTATTCATCCATCTATATTATATGTCAAGCCAACGACTTATTATTAGCCCGATAGATGACTTCTACAAATTGAACATTCTAATTGAGTTACATGATACCTGTATTTTTCTATTATTTTTTGGATAGCAATGTATGTAGCCAATTATGTAACACTCAAAGGTCCCAACTCAAATCTATAAATAGGAGGTCAACATGTGAGCTTTACTAAATTTTTCATAATCAAGCTTATTTTACAAAAATCTTAGAGCTTCTCACTATAAAATTCCCTCTCTCCATTTCTCTATTTTCCTTTGACATAGTATTCCCAATATAGTTTGACATGATTCACAAAAAATTATGGATTCAACATCCTCAAATGTACATTTGTTGACCTATCAAAAAACAAAAAAACAAAACAAAACAAAAACAAAAAATCCCGCAATCCATGAACTTGTTAAGTGTTTACATTCTACGTCTGAGAATGTTAAGCGAATAAAAATAAGTTGAAATTAAATTCAATAAGCTTCGATATTCGTGCAACCCTTTTTGAAAAAATAAACAATTATTTTAAAAATCAGCAAACACTCCCTTAAATGTAAAAGTCAAATTTATTTGTTTGACATGATACTTCTAGAGTAAGTTATCTTATTTATAGGGTAAGATCATAAATTCCTCATTTGAAGTCTGATTCTTGTCCCTACAAGGACTAGAGTTGACGAGATTTGAATTTGACTATAGATGCCCAAACAAAAAAGTTTCAAACAATTTATCATAAAACCTATTCTTATGAGTGAATGTATGATCGTAAAATTTGCGATTATATTTAGTTTTATGATTGCAATATGCATTCAATGCCTTAAATGCCTTAAAGTAGATGACAAAATCATGAGATCTTGATCGTATTCTTCCTCATCCTCACCATCCATTTTAAGTATAAGGTGATAAATTATAATCCTAAATAATTTGTTGCTACTATACGTCAAGCACTTAGCATCTATCTAATGACTAACCTTAATTGGAAGTTCTCTATCATCATCAAGATGGATAATTAAGCATAGGGTCTTGCACCTATGGAAAACGTGATATCAAATCATAAAGTCCTTATAAAATGAGAGAAAAATCATTGGGTAGTATCCTACCTCAAATATAATCTTCCTTCGGAAAATTTCACCTAGAAACACCTAAATTCTCCAATTGAGAGGCCGAGTTATGAATTTTCAAAGCCCACCATGTTGAGCGCGGGCATGCCAAAAACTAGAATAGGAATACTTCATGAAGTAGAGCAACAACATAAAGGTGGAGAATAATAAGTGAACATTGAGAGCAACCAAGAATTTGTCATTATTGGGCAGCTTGCTAAATTTGAAGAAATGATGATGAGAATGATCCAAGGAAGAATTCTAAGAACTACTCCTACCGTGGAGTTGCCAACATGAACCTCTAATTCTGTTATGATGAAAAGAAGATTCTAAGGAGCTAGAGCATTGACCTCTACTCTAGTAGTTGATGAGAATTGTTACATAGATAGTGATGAGTCGACCTCAACTTCTCGTTGAGAAGATAGGTGGGCTGAGAAGAAAAGTCTTCGCTAACAAATGATTTCTCAAGGGAGATTGTTAAAGCAAAGCCCCTAGCAAAGATCAAGATTCTTCACTTGGATTCAAACAAGGGGAAGATAGATTTAATCAACCATATCGCCTATTTCAAGATGGCCATATCATTGATTAACATTGATGACACATTAAAGTGTATATTGTTTTTCACTGCATTCAAAGAATCATTGCTGAGGTGGTTCTCACATCTTTCATTTACTGTGATTGCTTCATTCATTGAGTTTAAAAGAATGTTAATCACTTAGTTTGTCAGTGTTCAATGGTCGTTGAAGAATTCACAAACTTCGCTGCAAATGTGGAAGGAGCCAAGCGAGTCGTTAAAAAACCCGATTCAAAAATAGATGCTAGATATGAAAGATATAGAGTCGTTAATGGCCCCAACCGGTCTAATATAAGATTTGCAGGATAACCTTTAAGATATGCAAATATCTTATAGCAGCTGGGGACTTCGGCCAAGTTATTAGAACTTTCCAATAGTCATATCAATGTAGAAGAATATAACATTGAAAGTAGTGCAGTTGCAAAAATGAGGACGAAGAAGAAGAATTATCATACAAAAAAAATTGGACAATTTACTAGGGACCAGAGAAGTCGCCCCAAGATCCAGGGGGCTGAAAGGAGATTCTATAATGATCAGAGAAGAAATGTGAACCAACAGCAAACTCATCCATTCGAGGAGCGAGTAGGAAATGAAAAGTGTTGAGATGATCACCGCGAATGGCAAGTCACCAACAACTCAAATCACCAAATATCAATTATGACTCCACTGAGATTCTCTATGGACGAGCTCGTTAGGGCCATTAAAAAAAAAATTCTTCAAGTTAGCATCTTTGATGAGGGCAGGTCACCTTCAAAGTATTGCGCATATCACCGCGACCACAGCTATGATATTGTGGAGTGTTGACACATCAAAAAGCCTGGTGGAGGACCTGATAAAAGCTGGTAAACTAAAAGGGTTTATTCTTGGTGATTAGGTAGGATTTTCAATTTTTGAATGACCCTTGAGGAAATAAAACCTTCCCCTTTTCTTTAAACTAATAGTGTACAATAGCTTAGCTAATAGATCCAGTTATGATATAGACCATATAGATCTTATTATCGGGCAACAAAGAGGCCGCTAATTGTCATTTCGATGTGGATGGATTAATGTGGAAGGATTAGAAAAGAAAAAATAATATGACTATTAACTTATTCATAGAGATTTGCGCAACACACAATATAACATCTAAAAAAGTATGAATGGCGAAGAAATATCCATTAACACAAGAACAATATGGATGATGATGATTCACAAATTTGTGCAAGTTCAAGACAAACAAAAGGAAACAGAGTTTCCAACGTTGAGAAAAGATGATTACAACAATGAAAGTTTCTTGTCACTCTCATCACGGACGGCTCAAGAAAAGCACAAATATAATGCCAATAGTCACACCTACTCAAACATGACCATTAATGAAAGGCGTATAATTAACCTAAAATAATTAAAAGTACAACACAAATTTTACCAAAGCAAACATTAAAAATACAAACAATTCCTATACATTTACTCTTGTGCACTACATTAGCATAAATAAAACGCATTAAAAGTCCATTTATAAAAAAAATATTATATCAAGAATATTAACCCATGAATAGCACTTGCGTTTAGACATATGATGTGCACTAATAGACCGAAATAATCGAAATAAATTACCTTCTCCACTAGCTGCCTGTGTGCTATTTCTTCTTCCAGCTCCTTTTTATGCTTACCCTTAAGCTCCTTTATTTCATCTTCAAACTGGCTGGCACGACCTTCCTGAGTTGCTGCTTCCTCCTTTGCAATGAGATACTCTTGACGGTTCTCGGCAGACCTCTGCCTCTCCTTCTCGAGTGTTCTACTTAGCTGACCTTGCTCTGTTCTAAGAAATGTAATCTGAAATATTTCTCAATGAATTAGTATGTTTAAATATGATGTAATCACTGTAATAATACAAGAAAGAAGCGCTGAAAAAGCATGTGTTAAGATGCAACATCAGCATGCATATGCACACAAACACAGATAGAAATGATAGCAACAAAAAAGTGGTGGAGGTGGTTAGAAGGTGTGATGCATTGTGGAGATTGAGACCTGGGTTTCCAGAACAGTTATTCGTGATAAACATTGAGATAGTTGTTCACTCATGGCTCTTTCTCTTTCATCTGCTGCAGCAGCTTTAGCTTCAGCCTCCTGCCAGATTTATAACAAATGTTGTTATAACATAAACAAAATGCAATGTTGTCTAATATAACAAAAGATAGCATTTAAAAATAACTAATAATAATGATAAACTACAATTTCTACGGCCAGTAAATTCATGCTGCTACTACCATAATTAAAGATGATGATGATGCTTTAAGAAATACAAAAATCAGATGTGTTGAAGCCTGGAAAAAGGTAGCCAAATTGCATGTAACCCTAGAAAACATGCGTACAAGTTAATGTTCTAAAAAGTCCAGATATCCCCAACAATCATTGTTATAATGATTTATTTAATAAAAAAACTTTACAATGAATATTAAGAAAGAAATTTTTAATTTGAGCAAATAGATACAATGCTAGGGAATAGAGAAAAAGAATTAAACATGCTGGCAAGTAATTGGAAAGATACATAATAATTAAGAGCTTATAAAGAACATTATTAACAGAAAAATATGAATCACATCAAATTTCAATAAACATGAAATATGAGAAGGGATATATAGAACGTATAAAAGTTCATAAAATTACAATAAAATATTTGATAGATACAGACGTCTTTATCTAAACTTAATCACACTTGATTTATAGCTTTACCCAAAAAAAGTAGCTCAGTTTTAATGATATGCTTGAGATCATATTTCTTTAAATTAGTGCTAAGATGAAATACTTCAAGATTCTTTGAGACTTCAACTATTAAAATGTCAGCAGTATATATATTAGAACTATGGTTTGTGGCTGACATGTAAATGTGTGTAAATTGCACAAACATTTGAACAAATTCCCTTCTTCTTTACTGTTCTGAAGAACAATCACTTTCACATAGTTTTGAACTTGCAATACCCTCATTGGAGGGCAGGATTAATATAACCAAAGCATGTAGAAAGAGATATCTTCTTGGAATTAAATAATAATTACCCAGAAGCTTACAGAAGAGTGAATTTCTTCATGCAATCTAATTGTAATAACCATAATTCTTTTCAAGCATGGTGATTCTTTCACAGCCATTCTTAAAATTTTACTTATTGCTCTTCACCCAGGTATACTTACAAAATGAGAAATAACATATACGATCCTTAGACATTTGTGAAAAGGTCAAAAACCTGAACACGAAAGTTTAAAGCTCTTTCAACTCCCCGCCAAGCCTCCTCTCTTCTAGCAGCTGTTTCCTATTAACACCAAAACCAGCTATAAGGCTAGGACATATGCACACTAAATGACAAATATTCATATTTAAATAGAAGAGGTTTAAGAAATGTAGCAACCTTTTTAAACACAAACAAAAGAAAACCAAAGAAAATTGTTAATTTCTATACCTGCATGGCTTCAATCTGCCTCAAAAGTGGCCGGGTTGAATCAGGAACTTGAGTGATCAACTCATTATATCGAAGCTCACTTGCCTGAACAATTGTTTAATCAATATGATAAAAGCCTTGAGAAACGGTAGTCTCACATGACACAAGAATAACCTGGAGTTTGATACTACTAATCCCACATAACATAAAAACCTGGAGTTAGCCACAGACCTGAAAGCGCTTCTGAATTTCATCAATATCACGAAGAAGCATTTCCTCTTTGGCAACTGCCTACAATGTTTTGGAGGGCAGTTCGTATGTCAATGGAAAATAAAGGGACTGAAAACAGGAAGGAAAGTGTAGCAAACATCTTGAGATGACAGATGAAAATTTAAGTTCAATATTTTTAATGAAAGGAACGCATATCATCAAGTAGAACATTGTTGAAATCAGTACTTGCTGTTCTGTTCTCGTCAAAGCCTGCCTCAGCTCCTCAAGAGCTTGAACCAGCATGGATTCCCGTTCACCTGATTCTTTTAAGCGGCTCTCAAGTTCAATTCGAGCTTCACTATTGGCACGTGCCTCGGCTAGTGCTTCAGCCTCCTTAGCAAGTTTCAATTCGTTAACATAAAATTCCTTCTGAATAGCAAGATCAGCTTGATATTTCTCAACTGTTTCTTGCAGCAACTTCTCTGTAGCCATCTTATCTTTTTTAATGCTTTCTGCTTTTGCCTCCTCTACCTAAATTGTATGAAAACCACAGATATTAAGGATGAAAAGATTGATGATATACATAACACAGGTTGATTTGTAAACATATGTATGTTCATGAAGATATCCTGAGGCATACTATATGGTGCTGCTCATATGTATGATAGATGGCTGAATTATACTTTGTGTTTCACAATAAGCACAGACTCAAATAGAAACTAATGATACCGCTCAAAATATATGCTACTACCCTTGGTTGTATAAATTAAATTGAATTATGAAAAGTTCTTTCCATGCTCACGGAACTGAACGTAAATGCAGTAGATATTTAGGCACAGTCACTTGCACTAAAAACGTAAAGGTAATGTAAAGCTGAAACTTTGTCGGGCAAAAGAAATTTGTTTCATAGAAATTGCATTTGGTGGGGGTCACAAATTGCATTATCACTACCAAACAACTGATAAATATTGAATTTATTAGATGTATAATCCCTTGTGCAAAAAGTATAGCAAGCACAGGAATCTTAAAATAAAAATAAAATAAATAAATAAATAAAATAAAACAGAAACTGGTCATGCATAGGTCACATAGATTGGCAGTCCATAAACTACGCAAGCTGCTTTACATCTGAAGTGGTAATTGGACAACTAGCACACAAAAAATCGCTTAAGCATACATCCTGTCTAAAAAGAATGCAGAGTCATATAGACTGTATTTATGTAAAATCTGCACTTGGAACAAGCTAATTTCTGAGCTTCATCTATGGAAATGGAAGTCAATGTCCTGGCCTTCTACGTCTTAACAAATCCACTCATGCTGGTTATCAGATAACAGCTAGACTCTAACCAGTCAGGGAAGACAATTACTACACTTTATGAACCACAGACCATCTAAATTAAATAAAATTCCAAAAATTTTATTTTGTTATCTGATTCTCTTCAACAACAATTGCCCTTCTACCATGTTCAACAAATTTACTGAATTCCTCCAAAAAATTGCATGTCAAAGAGTATCCTCTTGAAGACAAATGAATAATAAACATAAAGTATTAGCCTAATAGAGAACATATCCTTACAAAGAAAAGCATTAGTCCAGCACAAAATAATCCTGAATGCATGACTTCATTTCTAAGAATATTTTAATCCTGGAAGATACTCTTCCAAATTTATTTTCATATTCGTATGAAGTACTCAATATCAAGATAGAAAAATCTCACGTTGAGGTTTCAGTTGTTAGCACTGTCCCATGAATGTTTTAACACCTTAAAAAAGCACTTCAGATATTCTCTACCGTTGGACTAACTGTGCTATCTCTCACAACATTCAAACATATGCGTTTAAAAAAATAAAATAAAATACTCTTTCAACCATAGAATTACTAGTAAAGTGAAAGAATAAATATAAAGCAAAGCAAAAAATCTGTAGATTTTATCAGCCAAAAGGAATTTATGTCAAAACAACAACCCTAGCATTCAATTTCAACTCAATATAGTACATAAATTCTTCATTTAACAACCTGAAGCTTAGAGTTAATCCTCTGTTTTTCCTCTTCCATCTCTCTTATCTGGACAATTAGCAAAAAACGTTCATAAAGTTCAATTATATTTTGCAGAACAATGAAAGACAGAAAAATAGCCTTCATGCCTGTGCCCTCAACTTCCTGATTGTTGATTCCTGAGCTGCTTGCTTTTTAGATAGCTCTTCACCTGTTTCAGAAGTCATGAACACAGATAAAAATATTAAAGAAGTTTTCTAATTTGATTCTATTCTTTACAAAAATTCTAAGCTAATGAATTAAAAATGAAAGAAAATACATAAAGCACTAACTCCTAAGCATCATAAAAAAAAAAGTTCGCTTTTTTCCTAATACAACATACAATTAAATACAAAATTAAAAAAAAAAAAAGGTAAAACAATCCATGGGCCACCAATTCATATTTTACCAAAAAATTGGCACTTTAATCTAACAAAAGAAAACATGTTTCTTTAATCCTAAAAGATAAATATCCAAAATCCTGAAATTCTAGAAGAAAATAGTGAACAAATATACAATTTTAAAATAATCAAGGTCACACTTTGAAATGGAAAATTTGGCAAGTATCACAGTACAAAAAATTTCAATTGCACGCACAAAACCAGCAGCTAAATAATTTAAAATAAGAAAAATGATAGTAATCACAAAAAAATAAAAAATCAGGCCACACACCGGAGCAAGGAGTTTATCACGAAAATTAGTCATCCACACCTATAAACCACTCAAAAATACACATCTAACAAGTACACATGAAAACGAAAAACTGAAATTTTATTTACATTCGATATCCAATGCATTTTGCACGCCTGAGGGCCTTATATTTATCCTAGACAGAACTTAAAAAGAAAAAGCTTCTCAGAATCTATCAAAATATACTCAAAACAGCATTTTTTAATAAATCATTCGTTAATTCCAGCAATAGAAATCCTGTCTTAAATTCCAATTCCTGAATTGCTTTGAGGACCCATCAAAATAGGAAAGCGTTTGCCACAAACAGAGAGGTAATAAGGAGATGGGCATGATATTAGTATGCA
Organism: Dendrobium chrysotoxum; assembly: GCA_019925795.1. Lineage (NCBI taxonomy): Eukaryota > Viridiplantae > Streptophyta > Magnoliopsida > Asparagales > Orchidaceae > Dendrobium > Dendrobium chrysotoxum. Next base: position 73,018,719 of record CM034315.1, read on the forward strand.
GGAACAACTGGAGTGAATGAGGCGGAGCAGCAAAACAATGGCAACAGGCTTCACCATAGACTGTTAACATTAGCAGGAAAACAATATTGGGAAAAGCAGAAACAGTAACAACAAAGCCAGAGCAGCAAAGGGAATGATAGCACAATACCAAGCATATCCATCAAAAGCAAAAATAGTCAGGGGAAAACAACGGGAACAGCAATGGCAAGGATAACAACATTACGGTGATTAAATAACAGCAAGTAGTAATTAGCAATTCACATTGTAGGAGTAATTCTGAACTCTAACCGTGTTTATTGAAATTCAGTGCGCTGAATTAAAATCACGCAGTAATAAGTTAGACCTAAAAAATTATTCAGAATACTAGAGAACGCATCTTCTTCATACAAAAGTTCTCATCATATGCACATTTTTACACTTAAAATGAACTAGGAAATAAAACCTAAGAATCAATACAAATGATTGTGTTTCCAGCAAACACATTCGTTCATATTTTCATCAGGAGGATAAGTAATTGATATATTTCCAACAAAACCTCTCTAGGTTCTTTATGAGGCCAACTCTCAAATGGTCAAGACTAAAAAGCAAAACTTGCACTTAGAGAGTTGTAGAGTGGTGGACGGATTGCTACAATGGATGAACTAAAAGATGTCAATTTGGGAACCAAGGAAGACCTCACCCGACGTTCATCAATGCACTTTTAACTAAGGATAAATTTAAGAAATAAATGCATTTCTCTATGAATTCAAAGATTATGTTGCCTAGACATATGCTAAGATATCACAGGCTTATCCCCTAATGTGGTAGTTCACATAATAGACATCAACCTTGATGTTGCACCTGTCAAACAAACTCCAAGGCAAATAAGACTGAAATTTGAAGAACAGGTTCCTAGAGAGGCGAAAAAGCTCATTGAAGTAAATGTTGATTAGATAGCCAACAATGATCCCATGAAAAAGAATAAATGTCAAATTCGCATATATATCAACTTTCGGAATCTCAATAAGACGTATCTAAAAGATGAATTCTTACTTCCAAAGTTAGTGTTACTTGTGGATAACACTTCTAACCACAATATGTTCTCTTTCAGGGAGGGATCATCATGTCACAATCAACTTAAAATGGCTTCATAAGATAAAAAGCATACATCACAACATGTCTATTGGCATATTCATTTATAAAGTCATACCATTTAGCTTGAAGAATATTGAAGCAATATATCAAAAGGCTATAGCATGCATCTTTGATAACTTGATCTATCAAGAAGTGGAGTGCTATGTCGATGATCTTATCATCAATAGCAAATATCACAAAAACTACTTCGATGATTTGAGTTATATTTGAGATAATAAAAAAGGTTAAACTCAAAATGAATCATCTCAAATGCATTTTTGGGTTTCCTTAGGAAAGTTTTTGGGGCACATTGTGTCACAATATAATTAAAATTGACCTTAATAAAATTAATCCTAAAAATGCCACTAGTAAAAAGTCTTTATTATTTTAATTTCTTACAAAGACAGCTCTTGTTCATTCGATGATTCATATCAAATATGTCGTGCATGTAATTTATTTGCGAAGCTGATGAAGAATAATGTTCGATTCAAATGGAATATACGATGCCAATAAGCCTTCAACAATATCAAAAGGTATCTATTAAGACTGTATAATCCTGTGCTACCAATTCCAAAGAAGTCAATTCTCTATATACAACAATATTGGAAGAGCCTGTCAAAGCATTATAAGCATAGCATAATGAAGATGGCAAGACGAATGTTCCTTATTACACCAGTCAAAGACAACTGATAGGAGCGAAGGTGTGATATTCTTCAATTAAGAAGCATTATTTAGTATTGATCTTTGTGTAAAAAAACTTTACCATTATATGTTTTCTCATAGAATTATTTTGATCTAAAAAATTGTTCCTTTGAAATTCTCAATGACAAGACTATTGTTAATCAATCATTTGGCCAAATGGGTTGTAATACTACAACAGTTTGACATTATGTTCCTCAGAAAGTAAAGAAAGAATAAATCCAAGCAAATTTTCTAGTCACACAGCCTATTCCTATAGATTCGTCTCTTAAGGATGACTCGTCTGAAGAGCAAATCATTTATATTCATGAAAATAAAAGGCTGCAAATCTGAAAACCGTACTTCGATGGAGCATCAATTGTCAAACTACCTAACTCCCAAACCTTTTGAAGGAATTTGGATTGAACAAACTCATAAAAGCATTTTAATGGGCCCATCAAACATGAATATGACATACAAAAGGAAAAAAACAGGTTAAGAATGAAGATTTAATCTCCTAAATATTATACAAGTCACAATTGAAAGAACAAAATGATAAAATTGAACTGAAATACAACTTACAGAGAACTTATTATCAACGTTGCATCTCTCATTCAGCATTGCATGGAAGAAACACCCTTAATATTATGATGGAAAATAAATAACATAACATTCAAGTATTCATCCATGCACCCATCTAAGCTAGAATTACACCCCCTCCCCTCTCCTCCGTCTCCTCCTCCTTAAGACTGGAAATTTAGTCTTATTTCCATTCTCCCATTAAACAGTTTTTTTACTAGAGCATGGGATTATAATGGTTTTGGAATACCATAAAAAGTTAATAGAGAACAAATTGAACAGAAAACCCATTCTTACACCCCCACAAAAAAACAGATGAATACCATATATCAACCTTTACAACCACACCCCACAAGTTTAAGCTCACCTAATGTTGTACTTGTTCCATTTCTATCGAATGCTAATGATTTAGGGGAGCAACAAATATTGAGAAGCACAGATCCTAGATTACAGTGCCAAATCAAACACTTCATGTAATCTTTCATTCTTCATCGATCTGGAAAACTATTAAACTTATCACAAGTTTGCTAACAACAATAAAAATGATTAAAAAAGCAACAAAATATTTTGCTCTTCACCTTCTAAGAAGTTATATCTTGATCAGAAATTTTCATTTAACACAATCCAAGAAAAAAGATGGTTAAATCCAAGCAAATTTGATTTAATTGCATAAGCATATCTTTCAGGAGTCATTCGGTTTGCTGAAAAAGGAATGCATAGTAAAATAGAATGCAACGTACAACAACAATAACAACAAGCCTTTATCCCACTATGTGGGGTTAGCTGCATTAATCCTTTTTCTCCATTGTGCCCTATTAGGAGTCTAATTCTCATTTAAATCTAATAAAGAAATGTCATTTCTAATATTTTTAACTAAGATTTTTTAGATCTACCTCTACCTTTCTTAACATAAGTCAAATCTAATACATCTACTTTCGTAACCGGGTCATCGAAAGGCTAGCGTTTTATGTGACCAAACCATCTAAGACGACTCTCTCTAATCTTATCTTCCACTGGAACTACTCAACCTTTTCACGTATATGCTCATTTCGTATCCTATCTCTAAGAGTATAGCCACTCATCCACCTGCGCATCCTCATCTCCACAACACTTAGCTTAATATTATGCTTCTCTTTTATTTTTTTTATTTTTTTCTTTTATTTTATTTTTTATTATGCTTCTCTTTTAATGGCCAACATTCTGCACCATAAAGCATTGCAGGTCTCACCACCATCTTATAGAATTTTCCCTTAAGTTTGAGGGGGACTTTTCTATCACACAACAGGCCCGATACATTCCTCCACTTCAACCATTCAACTTGAATTCTACTAATAATATCCCCATCTATTTCACCATGACTCTGAACAATAGACCCAAAATATCTAAAATGTGTACTCTTATTAATGACTTGAACGCCCAAAGTCACAATCCCCCACTAGATCTATTATTACTAAAATTACACTCTATAAATTCAATTTAGATCTACTATGACGAAAGACTTTAGACTCTAAAGTTGACCTTCATAATTCAAGCTTACCTTCAACTCCCTCTCTAGTCTTATCAATAAGAAGAATATCATCAGTAAAAAACATACACCAGGGTACAACCTCATGCAAATGTCTAGTGAGAACATCCATGACTAAAGCAAAAAGATATGGGCTTAAGGCTGATCCTTGATGTAATCCAACTGAAATAGGAAAATACTTGGTCAAACCACCTTGTGTTTGAACAAGAGTAACACCTTCTGCATATATATCCTTAATGACATGAATATAAACATTATTAACCCCTTTTCTTTTCTAGAACTCTCCATAGCACTTCTCTTGGAACTTTATCATATGCTTTCTCTAAATCAATAAATATCATATGTAGATCCTCCTTATTCTATCTATACTACTGTATCAAACCTCTCATTAAATGTATAGCTTCCATAATAGACCTACCTGGCATGAATCCAAAATGAAATGCAACGTAAAATGAATATAACGTATTTGAAATATTTTAAGTTATATGAATGAGTGTAAAATAAATGCAGATGATTATTTTTTTGTTTAGCTTGGAGTAAAATGAATATAATATAAAGCCCAATGATGGTGGTGGCCGGTGGCTAATGATAGGCGGTGGCAATCGATAGCGAGCAACTGCAACAGTGATGAGCGGCGGCAAGTACCTGGTGATAGTAAAGGTCGGCAACCACAATGGCGACGATAATGACACAGAATTTATAATGTATTTAAAAATTGGTCAAATCTAATTATTTTTAAATACACCAAAATTAAACTAGATGATGAATTCTAAATACTTCAAATTTTTTCTTTGCATTTCTTTTACTTCAAATCAAACATCAATATTTTCAAAACCCCTGCATTTGGAATAATGTGCACTTCTTTTAACTTCAAATCAAATAGCCCCTTAAGCTAAAGTTGTCTATCAAAAACCTTTTTTTAGAAGGAGACATTCATTTATTCTTTCACTCCTTTCAGCATGCTAAAGCCTTTAAAATAAAATAAGGCACCAAATTATCCATTACATGTCAACATTTGCAATCCACATCAAAACAAATATCTCCTAAAGGGAACACTATGGCCATGAGCGGAAACATGTGTAAGTGAGGGTGGTGCCCACCCTCAAATTTTTTATTTTAATAAAATTGTTAATCCTAAATAAAATTTTTTGCCCAACAAAAATAGAATTTTTTTTTCTTTGATATTTTTTATCTTAAGTTAAAAGGACAATTTAATTTAGCAAGTTATGAAAACATGTAGTTTAATCTTATTAAATTTTTATAAATATATAATCTTGTTTGTAATTTTGACCCACCTAAAATATTTAAAATGAACTTGTGAAACCTCATGTAGTCTATATTACGAACTTAGCAACAAGAGAGAAAGCTCAAAAAGACAAAATTGTTCTAGGTTATTTATAAACAAAAATATTTTTAATTTTGAAGTGATGTGAGACTAAATGAGAGGAGTTTGCAATTTTATTAAGTGGGATGGAGGGGGAATGATGTTGTGAGTCTAACTATTAAGCTTTTGTGACTTGTTATAGTCTCATAACTTACATCATTACACTCCAATTTATAATACTAAAACCACTATTACATTAGAAGATAAATGATAAAACTTTCCTCTCATAAATTTGATGGTATTATGTTACTAGGTAATTTTTTTATTCATTTTATTATTATTATTATTATTATTATTACTATTATTATTATTATTATTATTATTATTATTTAATTACTTAATTTTTTTCCACCCTAAAAAAGGAAGCTAATTCTGCCCCTAATTATGGCCATTCACTTAAGGTCAAACTGTTAAAGTAATGCAAAAAGAAGATAAATATGAAGAAAATGTATTATGGGTCAATTTGCTGTCAGGAAAAACATATCCATGCCCTACCTTCAGCCATAACTTGAGTAATTATTTCATCTTTCTCTTTCAGGAGAGCAGCTGCGTCACTTCTTTTGTTTTGTTCTCTTCTTAATGTATCCTTCTCCCTAGTAAGAGAGTAGACCTGAAATTGTTGCACAATCTCTCAACAGTTAACAATAAGATTGGGCTGAATCAATTTCTTGCATTTCAAATGAGTAAATTCGAAAAACAATTCAAATAAGAATTAGTTAAACGATGATTGAAAAACAAAAACAAAAACGATGAAGTATTTTCCCCAAGAATTTCTTACTTACACATTGCATAGATCACTAAGCACATCACCATACATACCCGTGTGTTTGAATTTAAACAGTTGTGTAACTACTCAGTTAGTGAAATTAATTGGGTTAACTAGTGTAATTGAGTAAATCATTAACGAGCTTGATAGTAATGACTCTCTTACTAGCTTCATCAATAGATTACACCTTAGTTAATTTGTGTGAATTCACGCTTTTTAGAATTTGATAAATTGATTACAAGTGTGAATTTATATTGTGACAAATGCTTGTACATTCATTTATATTAGTCCACATTGAGCAAATCATTTCTCTAACATGTGTATACTTATTTAATAATTAGTTTGCAATTGTAAGAGTTTGAATGATGGATTTCAGAAGAAGTGCAAAATGCTCCATTATAAACCTAATTAGTTTCACTCGTGGTGTGCCCTTGACTATCAAAACTAAAATTTTTGTGAATTTAAGAGGGCCGATATAAGCAAGTAAAAGCAGAAAATCTGTATGAGAAAAGCAATTATAACCTTTCTCTCAAGCGCAGCAACTCTTTGATGGTATTCATCACGAAGGGCATCAACATCTGCCTCTGCTGATTTTCTCTGCAGATAAAGTACAGTAGTTATTTCAATAAGCTCTACTGCTTTGCAGTTCTAACAAAAACTAACTCGACACATAGGAAAAATGAGATGCAATCATACTAAGAAGAAAAACATGTTCACTCAAGTTATTGCCATGTAAAATATGTTTCATGTTCCAAAACATATTGTTTAAAATGATTTCAAGACCTGGTAAGACATACAGACTTTTGAAATCCTCCCAAACAACAATTAAGCATTGCTTTTTTGAAAGGGCTACTACCTGCTAAAAACCTAAGGTTAGCACATTGGCATTCAAGAAATGAGGTTATGTAAACTTTAAGCTTTGTTTGATGCAAACATCAGTGAAAAGTTCGTCAAATCCTGAAAAATATAACAAGGAGTTGCCAGTATAATGACAAGAATAAAGAAAATCACAAACAAGTACACAACAGCATTTATTAGACAAATCTCAAGCAGCTTTAGAGAAGTATGGACTGCAAAAAAACTCCTTTCCGAAAAGGGGACCAAAAATAGAGCATAAATTCAAGTAATTACCTTCAACTCCTCAACCGTAGACTTCAAAAGCTCATTTTCATTCATAAGTTTGGCAATTTCATCAGCTTTGGCCTGATGCAAATTCAAGCAAAATGTCAAAAGTTGCAGCATTTAATACATTGTCATAACATCAAATACAACAGAGAGAACAAAATAGTTCATCATTGCTGAAGATTAGATGTCCCAAGCCCTTTATAGTTTGGTATTGTAATAGGTTCTCTGATGCTCCCATAATTTTTTCAATCAACTAAACCTTCAACAACAACAACAACAACAAGTCTTTATCTCACTACGTGGGGTCGGCTATATAAATCCTTTATCTCCATTGTGTCCTGTTAAGGGTTAAATTCTCATTTAAATCTAATAAAAAAAAGGTCATTTCTAATATTTTCTAACCAAGTCTTTTTAGTATCATTCATCCTAATTGAGCAATTCAAGCTTGCTCAAGCTTCCAGTAAATAAATAAATACAAAAAGGGGAATTCACTTATTCATCTCATGCTCTGATCCTCCCCAAAAGAGTATTTATAGAGTACAATACATGCCATAAGCTCATTTCTCCACTAATTAACCATATTTAACTACCAAACATCATCCTAATATCCTAATAACAATATTATATTGCGGGTTCACAATATTACGCGTCTCACAACAACCATGCCCTCAAGGTTGGCCTTCCAAGTCGATCTAATAGAGACAGTGGTTATCCATTCAACCACAATCTCTCAAGTGAATATGTTTTGTGCACTAGACTAACAATAAAGTTAAAGAAAAATGTTGACCAATGGACACTTGATGAACTTGATATGTGCTTCAAATGAATCAAGTATGAAGCCTTGTACATTCATCTTATCATCAATAGTCATATCAATCCTTGTAACATCTAAAGTAGTGCAAAGAACCTTATAAGGTTGCTTATCCTTTCTTAAACTTCGCAAAAAGGAGACATGGTGGTCATGTTTTCGCATTTATGTGAAGGATATTGGAAGTAATCCCTCCATGCTAATCTACGGAACAATGAGACTTGGAAGTAAGTTTTGTCAATGTTGTCCATGATTCTTGTTGAATTAGCAATCCAAAGTGTTGTTCAAGATTTGCTAATTATAAACTAATTACTTTCAATACAATAAACATAGACGCTACATTTTTCATCCAACTTGGCTACCTTTTCATCCAACTTTTGGTTCTTGCAACACAATTCTCAATTAAATGATTTTCAACCTCCATTAATGAAATCTATTGACATCACATGTCTGCAATAATGTTGTAATTCTCTTTCAAAAATCTTGTTGAGAACTCGGAGCTAGAAGACTCACTGGAAAGATTGTAAATTGCACTGCACAGTGGAAAGATTCTTGGCATATGGAACGTGAACAACGGAATGTGGTGTTTCTTAACTAAAGATATGTGGTTGGAATTGCTTGGTGTGAACTGATAGTAGATTGAAGGTTGTTAAGTGGAAATGAAGATTAGATTGAAGATCAAAAGTTTCTTGGAGGTGGAGTTGTTAGATGGCAATTGAACCTAAGTTGACAAAGCTAGTCGATTTTGAAAAAATCAACAGACTTCTAGATTGGATCCACCTGCAAAGCTAAAGTGGGGGCCCTGAGGGTAGGAGCCCTACCCATCACATAGTAGCTAAAAACCACATAATAGTTTATTTTAAAAGTTAGAACCCATAAAGAGGCTCATCACATAGCAGCTAAAAGCCACGTAATAGTTTATTTTTAAATTTAAAAACATAGCGAATCATGCTAGGGATTGAACCCAATATCTTCGACTTTGTTAACCAACCTCTTATCCAATACGCACAGAGTTAATTGATGCTTGAACCTTTACTTTTTTTTATTTAAATTATATATATATGTGTGTGTGTGTATTTGCACGCGCGCGTGTGCGCAATACATTTTTCTTACAAAACTAACATTTAAGTATTTAAATTGAAATAAAATACTAATAAATTTGTGTGTAATACAACTAAGAAAATATAAAATTTAGAATTTAATAATTTATTGAAAATAAATATTGATATTCTTAGAAGATCAAAATATTATTTCACTATGAATTATTAAAAGGAAAGACAAAAGAACTCACCTAAAAAAATTTAAAAGTATTTTGGAAATCATCAATTTGTGCCCCCACTAATAAAAATTTTTTGGCTCCATCCTTAATTGGATTGTTGTTGGGCTTCTTGAAGGAAGCATCGTAGTATAGTAGAGGTGTGGTAACTTCATGCGGAGACCAATGGCAAAATCTCCTTATAGTGTGAAGCAAGGTGGGAGGCCCTCATGGTAAGAGAGAACAGAGACAATCAACAGGATGTTGAGCATAGTACTTGCGTAAGGGAGAAAATAATACCTACAAGAATTGATCAAACCTTGGTGGAGCAAAGAGGCGGATTGAGAAGGGCACCGGTGGATTCTTGAGGCAATAAGATATGGATGACTGAGATTTTTGCTCATGATCACATGGCAAAATCAATAATGACTATGGAATTAGCATGCAGATTTTCCATGGCTAGCTTTTGACTGATTGTGGTTTAGGTTGATGAAGATGTAATGGAAGCACTGATGATAGGATCCTCGATCCTAATCGAGCAATTGGAACTTGCTCAAGCTCCGATAAAAAAAGGAGGCACAAATTTGATACAAGTAGAGGAATTCATTTATTCATCTTATGCTCTCATCCTCCCCAAAAGGGGTATTAATAGAGTACAATGCCTACCTTAAGCTAATCAATCTACTAATAAACCACATTAAACTACTAAACACATCTTCATATCCTGATTACAATATTATGTTGTGGATTCACGACATTTTCATGCAGAGAAAAATGGCTCTAAGAAGAAGAAAATAAATGGTGTTTTCCTTCAGAAAAAAATTTAAGATTTTTCACTAGGAGAATTGATGAGGACAAGCCTAAGAGAAAAGGAAAAGCTACTTCCAATGGACAAGAGGTTCATGTATTCACATATTTGAATCATTAATATATATATATATATTACTTTTTTACAATGCAAAGATAAGATCAATTACACTAACCCTTCCCCATGTCCGGTTCAAATGGAAGCATACTCCCTTTAAGCTCAACAAATCAATATATTTATGGTAAAATAACAAATTAAGGTCCAAGGTAATAAGTCAAATAGAAACTTTACAAATTTGGGAAATACATGTTAAAACAATAAGAGAGATTGTTTGCCAATGGAGGTTAGATATTAGCAATGTTTGGTCAGTGCTAAGTAAAATCAGGGTGAAAAAGATATTAGAAGCCTCAATATAAAGAAATGTATTAATATGTCACATATTGTTTTGATTGAATCGCAGTATGTTATATTTTCCTTTGAAGATGCATCAATTCCAGCTTACATTAGTTTTCTGTAGATAAAAGTAATGTCACATTGAAAAAACAATCATATTAATTTGATTATCTTTTTCCTGAACATATCTATGCAGTAATTGCATGTTATATTCATGCACTTCAGTAAGTTGATTGAAGGAAAATAACTTCACAATTTGAAGTCCTTGAAGTGTTCCAAACCAAAATAAATGGTAAAGAAAATCATTTCCTGAGCAATACAACTGAATGAGTACACTTAGTAGGTATACTGCAGGACATATGTTAAACCAAGTTGTAGAAGACAACAAATAAACACAAGATATTTTTCTAAAAACATGTATGATCCAAGTTTATCTATTGGCTTTCGTATGTTTAGAGAATTAAACCTGGGCTTGTCTAGCAGCTCCTTCCAGGGCAGCTTCCATCATTTCCCTTTCTTTCCTGACTATTTCCAGTTCAGCCAAAAGATTTCTAGAATCTGAGAGACCTGCTGTCATACTCCTATAGTTTGTTTCCTTACTATCTTCAGAAATCTTCATTTGAGAACCTACTTCCATCAACTCATTGGAAGCACTGAAATCAGGTAATACTTTGGCTGGATCCTGCAACAAACTCTGTGAACTAGAAGATTCTCCATAGGGAACTTCACTTAAATCCTTGATCATGGAGATATTTGGGCGAGTTGAACCTGGAGATTCTCCCTCAAGCCTTGATTGTCCACTTTCTCGAGTATCATGATGTTCTGGAGAACCAATACGAAGCCTGCTTTCTTCTGTCTCCTGCTTCTCATGCATTTTTTGAGAATTAACCGCATCATGGGAACTACCAGTAGCTGGCAAAACAATATCTTGTTCTGTTTCAGCAGAACTTTCCTGGATAATTTCACCAGACTGTGATCCAACAATAGAAATCAACTCCTTTTCATTGCTATGTGTCTGCTCTTGAGATGAAAGATCCTGTTTTTTGAGATCTGCCAAGTCTTCTTCAGCTTGTACAATATTTGACTCAGGTTTAGCTTCGCCTTTGTCTGGCCCCAGAGACAAGCTCAATGAGCTCAGGGGAGACTCAACGTCATTTCTCCCCATAGTTTCTGAAATCAGGATTTCCTTCTCTAGAACAACCTCAGTTTCAGCCGTAGTTACTGGTGACACTTCACCAGGAAGGTCATCCTGCTTGTCTTCAGATGCAAGATGTTCTGAAGATTTCACTTTTTCTGATACTTCAACAGTACCACCATCTCCTCGATTCCGAGGCTCATCTCCCCTATTCCCCATGAAAGCCATGACTGGGTCGAAAAGTGCTTTCCTGTCGACTGCTGAAGGCCATATTCTAGAAGCTGCTGGTTCAAACATTGCACAAGAGCTAAAGTAAGATGCACCAAAAGTTAATTTGTGACTGCTAAAATTGCAATAAAGAACAATAAGTTTAGACACATATAGTCCCCAAACATTGACGACTACAAAAAAAAAATGCATTGTCTCGAAAATCCCTATACTTGTTGTTTCCTGGGCAAAAGACATTCCTTCATATGCAATGCAAAACATATAAAAATTACCAAAGATTCAAAATCCTTAAATTCATTAGGATAAAGGTTTGAACACACAATCCAGTATGAGAAGCGTTATCTTGAGTGGCATTACCTTCACTAGTGTCAGATTTCTCTTCCAAGCCAAGAGCACTATCGAAATTCTTCTCGATATTCTTCACGCTCTCGCTAAGCTTTGTCACCGCCCCAGCTAGATCCGGGAAGCCGCCCAAAGAAACCTTCCCAAGCCAGGCCATTCTAAGGCCGCTTCAAGATTGGTTCCCACGGATCCGGACCCCTCCCCTTAGATTGCTCAAGGCATGCGACTCTGGATCATAAAAAAAACCAAACAGGGAAAATAAAGATCTTCAAAGATCGAATTAAATCTAATGGCGGAAAAAAGAGAAAAACCGAGCATAAACCTACCGAAACTTCGAGAGCGAGTTGTAGGATGAAACCAAACAATAAAACTTGGAAATGATCGGACAACGATCTACCAGGATGAGAAAAGATCAGACATTTAGAATCGAGGAATCCGCGAGGAAATCTAAACTCAGCAGGATTTCTGAGATTCACATTTGGGTTAATCTTCCGGGTGGTGTGGGTCGGCCGCGGTGGGGCAGCGGTCTGGTCAATAAATTTTGAAGTCTAAAAAAAATGAACGAGGATAATGGAAATGATGGGACAACCATATTAAAAAGGTAACACTTACAAGCCAACTTGGGCTGCTAATTATACAGATGCACGCCATACACTTCATTAACATAAATTTTGATGTTTGTTAGCTTTGTCACCCAACACCCAACGATATCAATGCACACCTCACTAACAAGTTTAATGCATATCGTCAGTGGTAATATTGACATCCGACGACTTCATCACCCCTATCACCAACAACATCGACTATACTACACCTATAAGATCGATGCACACCGATACTTATTGAGTCGTTATCCATGATCACCTCTGACATCGACATACGTCAATATTTATAAGATCGATGTATATTGTTGACACATGCAAATGCCAAGCGACAAATATCTTTGTCAACAACATCGACTTAGAGTATCAACTATAGGTCAATACATATCATCGCCACGAAAATTAATACAAACCATCATTTATAAAACGGATGCACATTATCGACATAAATATCAATACTCGTTGAATCCAATGCCCATCATTGTTAGAAACATCAATGTGCCTCATTACTTTATAAGACGGATGCACATCGTCGATAGTTACACCAAAGTCTACTAACTTCATCGCCATGACGCTAACCATTAGTAATAATGTGTATGCATGTCATCATCAACATAGACAATATACACGGTCGACACTAACTCTTAACTCCTAACGTCAACACCATGATTTATAACAGATTTTTTGGTCTCCAATACGCTCCAATCAAATGAGAATGATCGAAATTACTACAAATAGTCTCTTAATGATAATTCTAATGCCTCAAGACTCCTCAAATTTCTACTACAAAATTCATCATCTATAATTCATATTTACTATGTTATGTCAATGCCTTTCTCAAGTATAATGAATTGCATTATTTATAACCTACAACATATGCTAGGAAAATCACATCAACTAGACCAATTCCCATAGTTTTTACCACTCCTAGGTTTCTTAATATATCTTATATATTTGTGTGCAGGATCTTCATACGATGGTAAGAAAATAAATTGTCTTTTTCTCTACTGCCTAAATTTTGAACTTAACTATAAGCTTGAAAGGTCATTCACATTAATATCTTGGGTAAGATTGTTCTATATACATCCCTTTTTTCATTCGTTAGTTTATCTATCCTAAAAAAGGCAAGCCAAGAACATTGGCTACATCCACAAAGAACGTTCATGTTAACATCTCATGCATGATTGTAACTAGGGAAGTCATTCTTTCCATCATTTTTTTATGCATCTAAGGCAATTCTATTGACAACTTTCTTTCTCAATCTTTTGTATATATTTTAAGAAGTATGATTAAACTTCTAAAGGAAAAGGCAAAATTTCTTGAAGGCACAGTGATAAGAGCCTCAAATGAAAAGCTAGTTGGCACAATTCATCCCTTTCGTCATTCATTGATTTATCTATCCTAATAGAGGCAAGTAAGACTGGGGGCCAACATTGGCTACATCCCCAAAACATTGTATTGGATACATCTCATGCACCATTGCAACTAGGCAAGTTATTCCTTCCATCATTTTTTATGCATCTAAGGAAATTTTATTCACAAATTTCTTTCTCAATCTTTATGTATATATTTTAGGGAGTATGATTAACTATTATCTTGAAAGGTCATTCGCATCAAAATCTTGGGCATGATGTGTTGGATACATCTCTTTTGCTATTCATTGGTTTATCTATCCTAAAATAGGCAAGTCAAGACTAGGTGGTCAACATTGGCTACACCCACAGAAGAATGTTCATATTAACATCCCATGCACAATTGCAACTAGGCAAGTCATTCCTTCATTTTTTTTCATGCATCTAAGGCAATTCTATTGGCAACTTTCTTTCTCAATCTTTCTATATATATTTTAGAAAGTATGATTAAAATTTTAAAAGAAATGATAATTTCTATAACACACACCAAGAAAAGCCTCAAATGAACAGCTAATGCTCACAAATGCATTGGAGGCATCCCTTTTTTTCATTCATTAGTTTATCTATCCTAAAAGAGGCAAGTCATGACTACAGCCAACATTGGCTGCATCCACAAAAATTGTTCAAGTTAACATCTCATGCATGATGGCAACAAGGCAAGTTATTCCTTCCATCAATTTTTGTGCATCTAAAGAAATTCTATTTACAACTTACTTTATTAATTTTTTTAGTATAAATTTTAGGGAGTGCAATTAAACTTTAAAGGAAAAGATAATTTCTAGAATGCACACCGATAAGTGCCTCAAATGAAAAGCTAGTGGGCACGATTAGATTGGATACATCCCTTTTGTCATTCATTGGCTTATCTATCCTAAAAGAGACAAGTCAAGATTAGGAGGCCAACATTGGCTACATCCACAAAAGAATATTCATGTTAACATCTCATGCGGAATTGTAATCAAGCAAGTTATTCCTTCCATCATTTTTTTATGCATCTAAGGAAATTCCATTAGCAACTTTCTTTCTCAATCTCTATATATATGTTAAGGAGTATGATTAAACTATTAAAGAAAAAGAAAAGAATTCCTAGAAGGCACATGGATAATAGCCTCAAGTGAAAAGCTAGTATTGGACAAGGTCCTCATTAAAAAGAGCCATTGATGATAAGTGGTAGATAGAGTCTATGCTATAAACCTTCAGAAGGCATGCCTATAAAGAAGCATCAATGGAAACCTAGTGTTAGATTGGGTTCTCACTTGAAAGCCTTCATGGAGTAAGGGGTTGGCAATATCTCTATTCATCAAAGAACTTAAACAAGCATACGCCTCATAAAATACAAGTTCTCAACCATAAAAAATCTTAAAAATATAAGTCTTAGAAGGTATATATACCATTTAATTTAAAACCTTAAAAGGCTAAAGCTTCATAAGGTATATGTTCTTTTTCAAAATTTTAGAAGGCTAAAATATTAGAAGGTAGGGGGTGTAAGTGAGTCAAGCCAACTCATGAGCAGGCTCAGGCTTGACTCAGTAAATGGCTCGTGAGCCAAGCTTGATGAGCTAACGAGTCAAGCTTGAGCTAGCCCTAACTCGACTCGTCAGCTCGCAAGCTTGCTTATTTAAAAATATTAATATAAAACCCACTTAAAATTAATATATTAATATTCAAGATTTTAAGTACAAAGTTGTTAAAAAATTAAAATTTATATTCACTTTCTTATATAAAGTGATAATTTATTATTTTTGTACTAATTTCTCATCATTTTATCATTTATTATAATAATTTCTTGGATCATAATCATTTTTTTTTTCTTTCATAATTAAAGAGCTGGCTCGTGAACCAACTCGAACTTGTAGAATAAAGGTTGAGCTCAAGCTTAAAGTTGATTAATTAATCAAGCTTAAGCTCATGCCCAAGGTGATTCAAGCTCGTCTTAACTCGTTTACACCCCTATTAGAAGGTATATGTTCTCCACATCTAATAACCTCATAAGTCATAAGCCTCAGAAGGTTCAAATAGTTTAATTATTTATTCAAAAATCTCAAAAGGCATAAGCCTTATGAAGGTACATATTTTTCTCTCATAAAAAAGCCTTAGAAAGCATAAACCCTTATAAAGTTCTACTAAAGGTACATGTTTTTTCTCTCATCAAAAAGCCTTAGAAAGCATAAACCCTTAAAAAGTTCTACTAAAACCAAATTTGGAGATATTTGTAGGCTTAGCTTCCTATCAAAGTCAAGTCCTCAAAATTTTTGATTGATTTTATATACATACTAGGAATTCATTAATTATCAACTTCACTTTCAATAATTCAATAAATAGACACCAATCAAATTTAAAAGTGACCAAGCATATATTCAAGAGTTGAATAAACAAGAAGTCTTATTTTAAAGCTACTTATAAAACTACTGGATTAACACGATGATAACATACTCATCATCAACATCTCTAATGATTTTATGAAGTCTTCTACATCCTCCGAACTTTCAAACTCCTATCTCAACTTCCAATGGGTGATCAGTGATCCCTTCCCCCTTAAAGTTTGTTGTAGACCTTAAGGATGCAACTTTTGTCTTGACTGCAATATAGCTCATATGTTAACACCCTACATCGTTATGAATCTATAATATGTGTTCTTTCTTTGGTGGTATCTAAATTTTATGTGCATATATCTATCTAATTGGAATATAAATTGAATGAAAAAGAGACAAAAATATGACATAATGTTACTCAAGCCATGGATGCTAATATTGCCACTCATAGCACACAAGTTATTCTAATGATTTAGTAAGGAGTCTAATTTGCATAACAAGCAACCATAAGTACACCAGCCACTATAAGAATTGAATCAAATCAATCAATATTAAATAACTAACAACTTAGATGAACTTAGCTACTCATGATAATATAAGATTATAGTTATTCTAGTTTTTCATGTTAATGAAACAAACTGAGTGTTGAAATAGCTCTTGAACACACACACACACACACACACACACACACACACACATATATATATATATATATATATATATATATATATATATATATATATATATAATAGAATAATATGATTAGTAGAACATAATGCTTTGTTTGAAGAAGCTCCAAGATTAAATGTGTCCTAATGCTCAGAAAGTGGATATGGTGGACTTTTAACCCAAGTAGGTGCTAATGATTAGTGGAAAATCCATTATCACAACAACTTCAAACCTCATGTAGTGATTGTTTGGGTAGAGTTCAAAAGGCTTTTTTTTTCTTTTAGAAATATTTATTAATAGTAGAATTCACAAAGCTAATGAATGATTTTAAAAAAGAGAGATAAGAATGGAAAACCATTTAATAATTTGAGACTTAGTTTGCTCATATTGTTAGATTTTTTTCCATTTTATTAGTTAGAATGAAAATTAGAATATTTATAAACTTTATGGATTTAGAGAATACATAAAAAAAGGTTTATTTGTAATTAAAATGCATTGTCTTCTAGGAGTTGGTGAATCAACCTACACATATAAAGATAGAGATCAATGCATATGAACAATAGAGTGTTATAAAGTTAAAAAGGTAGACACTCGAGTAAATGGAGGTTCTCATAAAAAGCATCATTTGAATCATCATGGGTAGAAGTCAAAGAGCAATTCTTATTGTCCTCACTATGGCAGATGACACTCTATGCCTTATAATTTTAGTATTGGCAAGTGATTTAATTGTATAATAATGATCATAAAATTAAGAATTTTCATTTTATGAGTCAAAATTAATATACTCTTGCAATTATTTAAGAAGGTAATTCAAGATAATTTCATTATAAGAACATATCGTAGAAATCTCATGAAAGAACATTAAAAGCTTAATTGTAAATAACAAACAAAATAATAATATCTTCAGCCTCGAAAATTATAATACTAATAATCTTTTGCACCTTAGCCATATCAACAACATATCATTATTTTGTAATACTAGCAGTAGCCTCCAATACCATATAAATAATAATAATTGATATAATATTTAACATCAATTATCAACTAAGACTCAAGAGCAAACTAGGCTAGTGATTCTACCTTGTATATTTATTATGACACAACAAGAGACTTACATCCAAATGTGGTGACATGTATAATCTTTACCTTAAGCAATTAATAAATATTTTATTTAGCTCTATGGAATCACATTCATTCATATCAAATAAATTCACATAATGTATATCCATTTCTCAATTATAATCTCACTTTAGAACTCCTATGCCAAGTGGTTCATACATGGTTCACATTTATCAATTACTATACCATAAGGTTAAGTTGGCTTTCCACCATAAACAAGCACTATAGCTCATGCAAAAGATATATAAAACTAGCTTAGATCATTACATGTGCTTCCATAATGGTCAAGTAGAGTCACACACAGAGTTAGCAAATGAGATGACTAAGCAAGAAGGGGATGATCTTGATACCATTATTATTCAAAGCCACCATATCCTTATATAAGAAAATCTATACTTGAAGAAGGAAGTAGCCCCAAGGTTGGCCTTATTATGAAAATAATACTCAACATCTAATGATGTTCATGTCATTCATAAATGCTAAGTTTTAACTATCAACAACAGAGATGATTAGTTATAACTTTTTATCGACCACTTTAAGGAAATCAATTCATCAAAGAACACAACTCTAGTGATATAACTCAATAAGTGAATTTTAATATTTACTTATATTAATAACACCCTATATCAAAGAACCTTCAATCAAATGTGGAAGCATTTCCTCGAAAACTATGATGAAAAAACTATTGTAGCTAAGATTTATGAGTGGTTATTTATGTTAGCCCAAGGTTAGTCTTTGACCTACTTACCAATTCAACCCTAAAATGTCTTCTAAAATTAAAAGAATGGGATACTAATGATAAAAAAAAAAGTCCAGGGCTGTATTGACCTCATTTTTATATGAGGTCACTATGACCACTCCAGATCCCTGATCCATCTAGACCCTAGGATCCATCCAATTCCTAGATCTATCTAGACCCTAAGAGCAATCTAGATCTCAGATCAATCATGGCCTTCAATCAATCTAGACTTCATTTAACCCAAACTTCAATCAATTCAAAATTCAAGTCTAGACTTCAATCAGATCAATTCAAAATCCAGACTCTAGTTCAAACCTTCATCCAGCCTTCAAACCAATCTCTAATCTAGCTCCAGCCTTATACAATCAATAATAATCATTCAAAATAATTATGTTTGAATTGGATTATTCAAATTCAATCATTCAAATCCAAAATCCGCTCAAATTCAAAATTTCAGACCAAATCCAATACTAAAGGGCCTGTGTCCTAAAGCTCTTTTTTAGTAATTTTTAAATACTTCAAACCCCAGTCAAATGACTTCTGATTCAGAGTCTATCAATTGCATATTGATAGGACATGTCTCTAGAGATAACCCTCCAAATTTGAGCCCATTCTGAGGTCTCTAGCTTCAGAAATTAAATCTATTTCCAAATACTGTAAACCTTTAAATATTTACGGCATATGCCACTAGACTTATTGCCCAGGGAATCCTAATCTTGGAGCCTTCTCCAAACCCTCTGATCACATCCAAACTCTTGATTATGACTTATTAAATATTAATATGCATTTTGGTAGACTCATTTTGACCTTCAGTTGACCAAGGGTCCAAATGACCAAAATGCCCCTTAAGGGTAATTTTGAAGTTTTCTTTAAACTTCAACATTGCCTTTTCAAATCAAACCTCAAAACCTCTTCCAAGGCATCTTAATCATCATTAAGATTGCAATGGACACAAGCCTAGATCTTGGTCAAGTTTGGTTGACCAGGTCAACCCAAAATGACCAAAATACCCCTTAGGTGTGTGAACAGTTATTTTGAACCAAATAATCTCCAAATTGCATGAGATAACTTCCACTCAATTTCAATCATCAGACCAAACATGTTGGACCCAAACCCAGGCCATAGATCAATATGTTGACCAAGTCAACCTAGGTTGACTAAATAGGCCCTTAAGGGTCCAAACAGTCAATTTGACTAAATTGACCTCCCCAGACCCTGGGACCACCTTCAATGGTCTCAAAATATCAAACCAAACTTGTTCAACCCAAACCCAAACATTGGGTCAACCTGGTTAACCAAGTCAACCTAGGTTGACCCAAAAGCCCCTTAAGGGTTAAAATGGTCAAGTTGACAAAAATGACCAATCCAGCCCTTAGGATCACTTCCACCAGACTTTAAATATCAACCCAAACCTATTGAGCCCAACCCCTGCCCCTAGGTCAACCAGGTTGACCAAGTCAACCTTGGTTGACCAAACCCAACATAAACCCTATAATCACTCGATCAAACACCAAATCAATCCCAAATTCATTCAGAATAATTTGATCACCTTCCCAGTGGTTTAGACATGACTAAGCATGTTGACCCAATTAATGGTTGACTTGGTCAACTAAGTCAAACTTTGATCAAACTTAGCCTATTTGGATCAAATCCTTCCATTAGACCAGATCAACTTCCTTAAACCTCAAACCCATTCTATCTTATGCCTTGAATACTTTTTAATCATGAGTGATCAAAAACCATTTGACCTTGACCAAGTCAACCCAAAATCCATGTTCAAACCTTCCCTACTTGCATCCATTTGCTCCTACACTCTACCTAGCCATTTGGTCCTTCTTGAACTACCATACTAGCATCCCCTTATCATGAGAATGTCACTTCACCAATATTTGATTACTTTGACTATTCAAACTAGTCAAAATCTAATTAAAGAAGCCCTCTCATGGTCAACTTTCCTTCCCATCTCCAAGTCCATAATTTTAAGCCCATGGGATGATTCAACCAGCTGCCTACATCTTCCAAGTCTACCTCACCAGTCAACCAAGCCAGTTGACTGGTCAAAGAAGTCAATCTAAGTTCAAACCCTTTCCATTGTCAAACCTTATGGCATGTAACTTCTCCCTTTGGCTTAACCTGATTAGAAGGTTCTATTTAAGTCCCAAATCTACCTTGGAAGCTCCCTTAACCAAGCTAAGGACTTCGTTTAACTCAAAATAGCAAGTGGTCCCCTCCACAAGCCCAAACCGTCCAATGGAAGTACCCCTTGTTCCAGCCATTCCCTCTGCTACCCAACGGCTAGGGACAAGTGTAGGGCACCTGATGAAAAGCTCTGATCGATCATGACAGTCCAAAATAAACCCTTGGGCTTAAACTAAGCAAATGGCCTCATTTCAAAATTTTGAATCTATCTTATCTCCCAGAGCTCTTCCACCCTTCTTTTGCTTTTGTTTTGACTCTCCAGACTTCCTACCACTTATCCCCAGTAAAACCCCACTGGTCAAAGATCACCGGCGGCAGGATTCTAGCGAAAGCTAGCCTCAGTCCATCCAACTCGATTTCCCGTCGATCCAGACATTCTTAGTTGTGGATTTCTTCTGGACAAATATTCATGGACAATCTACAAGCTCAACAAGCCCAAGATCTCCCAAATCCAATGATAAAATCCCTCATAAACCCAAAACCTAGCATTAATCACTTGGGTTAAAATAGCTTTTTGGAATGCTGGTTTTAGCCCAAACACATCCACATTGATGCTCTTCATATATTATAGCACTATTTAAAATTCTATTTCATTTGATCAAGTATTTTGCAAGAATCGATCATTTTATCATTTCCTAGGGTTTATCGTAGCCTATGCATGCATGCGCATTCTTATGGCCGTTGATTGCAAGACTAATGGCTCTGATCTCGTTGTTTAGCGGTGCAGTTTGATCGTGTATCTGCTCCCGCGATTGGATTACCTGTCCGGCTCTATCCAGGCCATTGATCCAAACCATGGAGGATCCTATAGTGTATGAGTCCTGCTAACTTGGATAAGTGGACAGCGCGATCGCGGCGCCACGTCTCCCTCATTAACGCGATTTTGAGCTTGCCACTGGGATGATGCCGCGTGGTTTCCCCGTTACCGCATTAACGAGTGAACACTCGTGATGTTGCAGCGTGGCTCACCGTAATAGCCACCGCCGTTAATTTCATTTTAATTAATATTAATTGGTTTATTAAATCCTTTTTAACTGCGAGAACTTCAAAAAATCATAATAAATTGAGAAATGAATTTATTATGATTTTTGGTTCTATGGATTCAGGAAAATTGGCACTTTATTTAAAAAATAAGTTTAAGCTATTTTGAATTATAATTTAATATTTATTCATAATTTTCAAAAAATATATTTTAATTTTAATTAAATATTTATTAATTTTTTTGACTCAAATCTTGGCAGGAGATGTTGGGACCCTATCCTTGACATCCTCTAATTTTTCTAGGGTCATTTGAGTTGAATGCAATTAGTTAATGAATTTCCTAAATTATACGTCATTATTTGATATTTAGTTTGTGAAAATTTATTATAATTGCATTTTCCTTTCTTTCAACTACCTTAATCCTCAATAAAACTTTTAATCAGAGCTACGTCATAATTAAAGTAATATTTATCAAATCAAATGCAAGGTCTAGATCATTTGCATGTGAATCCCTCTATTTTAAGTTGCATAATCATCTATAGGCATTTTGCTTTGCATTTGAATTTGATTGCATAGTGTTATGGCCAATGTTCAATTTGCCATAACACTATGGGAATGAGCATCTTGTGGGGAAATCTATCCTTAGGGGAATTCCTAAATAATTGGGTTATGTGTTAGCCCAAGGGTTTGAGAATTCATCTACTTATGTGCACTTAGAATTAGGTCACTTCCTTATTGATGTTGTGTATGACATTGCTTATTTTGATGATATTAAGGGTTAGAGATTTTCGATATGGAACCCAACTAACTTAGTGACATCTAAGAAAAAAAATTAAGGACTCTTTTAGGAGGTCTTTGGTAAACCATAGGAATTAGCATATATGTCCAATGGAAAGAATACTTGTAACATTTAAACATAGTGACACTACCCCTCTTAGATTAGGTGTTTGCTGATCTTCAGGCTCATTAGGACTTAAATCCAATTAATCCAAAATCAACCCTCAATTAAGCCTAGAATTTCAAAAATTCACTATTAATTCAAATAAAATTCAAAAAATATAAATAATATATCAAAATGATCATAATTAAACCCCCAATTTAGAAATAATAAAAGCCCTATGATTAGACCCCTAATTTAATATTAATTTAATTTTTAAGGAAAATATATAATTAATTCAATTAATTAATTAAAAATATTTAAAAATTCCAAAAAAAAATCCCCAAATGATTGGGAACTTAACCTTAGGCCATTTTTGACCTTTGGGGATGATTTGGATTAAAATCTAAAAACATTCACTTAATTAATGCAATTTAAAAATTTCAAAAATATCCAAATTTTAAAAAATCATAATTAATTCCAAAACAATCAATTTAATCAAACTCAAAGCCATTCAACTCTAATTAAAATCTAATATTTTTTAAAAATGTCAGACCTCCAAAATTAAGTTAAAGTCAAAAGTCAACTTTCTGGTTAAGTGTAGTTCAAATTTAGGCCCACACTTCAAAAAATTATAACTTTTTATAGAAAAATTCAAATTGAGCAAATCAATAGTCTAACCACTCATCATAAAGTCTAATATTTGTTGAAAATTTGAAACTTCAAAAGTATCTTTAATTTAAAAAGTCAACTTTTAGACCCTTAATTAATGTAATTAAATAATTCTAATAATCCCAAAAGACCCAATAATTTGTTAAAATTTTAGAAAATTCTAATTTAATTGATAAAATCACTTAACCAATATTTTAATACACAATAACCACTCTAGAGATGAAGTTTTTAGGACAGATTACTCTAGGCTGCGGTGCGGGGCTACGTATTCTAAGGAGGCCTGATTCTTCCAACCTGGTGGCACAATACCACAAATAAATTCAATGGAGTTTAAAAGTTTAAATCAAATCATTCTTTATTATTTAACCAAACTTAAATTTTTAATTCAACTACATCAACCAGATTTTTAGGATGGACCACTCTAGGTTGTGGGGCTACGTGTCCTAAGGAGGCCTGGTTCCTCGAGCTTGGTGGTATAACGCCATGAACCGATTGATGGAAAATATAAATTAATTTAAGCTTTAAATCAGCCACCAATCAAATTAATTAAAGTTCACTAACTCCTTAATCTTTAACTAATCAAATCCACTTGATCAATCAATCTTTAAGATACATCTTAAATTAAATTTCAATATATTAACACTTAGACTCAAACATAAATATCTTCTTCAACCTTTGAACATTAGACAATTTTAATAAATAACTCAGTTTAGGATCTACCCCAGCCATATGACCTTCTACATATACTTTAAATGGTTTGTTATGATAACTAACTCTAGTCTAAGATAAGCCGGTGTTTATTTCACCGATGTGTGCCAAATTTTTCAAGATTTCATTGCATGTTATGATTGAAATGTTTGATGTGAGTATTTATTTAATTTTACTGCACTCTATGAATTGATGTGATGGGCGATAGTTTACTCTTAGGTTAGGATCATTTTGATTACTCACTAAGTTTTCTGTAGGTGGCCATGCTCGTGCAGAGTAATAAAAATAGGCTAAAAAATTAATAATTATATAAATGCTACAGGTGGCCAAGCGTGGGGCTAGTTTGAGTATTTTAATTTTTTATAACTGCATGAGATTGATTTAATATTTAATGCCTAGGATAACCTTACATGATAGTCTAGATTTTCCTTTTTAATGTCAATGTAATTTATTCCAAGTATTGAGTTGTGAAAGAGTCTTTGAGTTTGGGATACTTAGACCCAAAATTAAATTCCAAAGAGAAAAGGATACCCCTCAAGGGGATAATAGTCCTTTTCAATTTGGAAGCTCAATTTTGGATCACTCCACTACCCAAAGTGGGAAGAATAACCTCTCCTTCGGGGGTAATATTTTTTTTTCCATTTGGGTACCCAAGTACGACAAATCCAAGGAGTTCAAAGAGGAGAAGACGGAAGAATTGAAGATAGAAGAGTATCCCACTCAAAGTCTACTTGTGTCTATCTTAGGATTAGAATCCAGATTTGTGATTAGTGGTGCCCGATCACTTTTAATTTTTTTGTAATTCTAGGTTTTAATAAATGGGGCATTTGCCTACGAATATTATTTTAAGAAATTAATTATGTTTATTGATGTGATTAATTTAATGTGATTGCGTATAGGATCCTGCCTGGTTCTCTTAATTTTTTTAGCATTTGTGTGTCGATTTTATTTTAGCCTAGAATCCGATCGGAGGCTCGTGAGGGTTCACTAAAATGATTTTTATCTTAATAATTTAAAATTTTTAAGTCCACATAAAAACTCTAACGCTTTTAAGAAGTAAGCCCGGGATCACCGGGAGTTTGCATAAGCATTTTTTATGCATTCTTCTTTTCTTTTGTTAGGTACATCCCCGCCTATGGGTTTTGATAGAGCACCTCGCATATGAGGGTGTAGATCTATCAAGAAAAATATGTGCAATCTCTAGGATAAAATTTATTCTTAAGCCTTTTTTAAAACTACTTCATTTCAATGTTAAGCATTTATCAAGTCAATTGGCATGCATTGCATTAATAACAAATTAAAGAAGTGTCTAAAACTTTAATTGCATTTACTTAAGCATCAAATATCCCACATAAGTCAAGGGGCCAATTATGATCTACTCTAGATGTCAGCCCCAACTCCTTGAACTCAATTTAATTAACATCCTTACCCACTTTTTCATAAAAGACTATATTTATGATTTTAAATCAACTAGGTGGTTAGTTGGCTCCCCAATCCAGCCAAGCATAAGTTCAGATTTTGCATTACATTAGTTAGGTTCAGGTCATCGTTGTCTGGTGCCTAATTTAGATTTGGATTAAGGGCAGATTTTGAATCATAAAACCTCAACCTCTGAGAATATAATCTCAAATTTTTAATAAATTATTTAACTCAAATTAAAGATTCTCTCAATCAAAAATTTAAAGTCCAACACTTAGCCTAGGTTAGGATACTTCTAAATCATTTCAGAATTTTAAAGTGCCTCCTACCACTCCTCTGTTGACTCTAGAAATAAGTGTTCGAAATTTGATCTAATCCCAGTTAAAATTTCAAATTCACTTCCTTTGAAATCACTCCTTAAAAACTCTAAATAAAATATGTCGTTATTTTAATTGAGAGTATTCACAAAAAATTCTACCTCCCTACATGCGCTCGTAGGAGATTTAGAACTCACATCAACTTTTTAAAAATTAGTTTTCAATACTCAATTAGTCCTCTTTGAAAAAATTAAAATTAACGACGATCATTATCGTCATGTTCGGATGATCGACGATAAGTGATATCTTATTCCCTCAGGGAGATATATCATTAATCATAGTATTCTCGAGTATAAAAATAATGATGTTTTCATCTGGATTATAATAACTAAATAAAGGTAGAACCTCATTTTGACCATTCAGGGTCATATGTAGTTCTCCCTTTGATTTGACTATTATAATCGGGATGAATTTTTCAGTCTCGTTATCTGAACCAACTAGGGAATGATCTCATAGTCTCCTGAGGTGATAGATCATTTATAGTGACATGTTTGATTTTGAGACTGAAATTATGACTTAGAATTTCTAAAGAAAACTAATCCTTTCAAAAACTCCTTTACAAACACCAAATAGGTTGCATTGGCCATACCAGATGGTGTAATGAGTGTTAAATATATAGTGCATCATATACAAACCCCTAAATATTCTACAATTAATAATGGCATCATGGCCTTATGAAAGATGGGACCAATCTTATGGCTCTTATGGACCCATCATTATCAGCTAGCCATTACTTCATCTTAGCAGTGACCATCTATTTCTCTAAATGAATAGAAGATATCACACTCGAAGAAGTTATTATATAGTAAGTATCTATTTTAAAATAAATAATTCTATCAATTCATTGTGTCCCACCATATCATATTTGATAATGGGCAAGGCTTTGAAGCATCGAGCTTAACAAACTTATATGTGAATATAATATTGATTGATAATTCTCATTGAGTTACAACCCTAGACAATTGGTTGGAAAAAGCGTTCGACAAAACTTGTTTAAGCTACTAAAGAAGTATCTCACAAAAATTAAGTGAGAACATCACCTCATGTGGTTAAAGCACTATATTACAACTCCAACTCAATCAAGTCATTACACTTTAGTGTATGAAATACATATTGTGCTCATATTAAGAATTGAAATACCCTAACTTTATATTACAATCCAAGAGAAGTTGATTGAAGCTAAAAATACTCACTTATGTCAAAAGGAGCTAAACATACTAAATGAAGTCCATCTCTACGCCTAATAAATCTTGAAAATCTATCATGGAAAGATGGATGTAATGAATAATTGAATGAGCTAATAGAAGTTGAAAGGATGGGCTTGTCTTAACTTCATCTCCATGTTATGATAAGGTAAACCTAACTTCCTTTTATTTTCAATTATTTCTTTTATTTTCTCCATTTGATTCCTATTAGCCTTTATTTTTAGCCTCTTCACAAATAGCTTATCCTTTATATGTGCTATGCTATCTACCATATAAAAACTAGACTCTTAAGGATTCCATGGGTGGAGCACTCCCCTCTCATCCTTCCCTCACAAGGGTAAAAGTTGATGAGCTTAGGGGCATGAAATTATTCCCGAAATACTCCCTTGTCTACATAACTAGGTTCTACATCAAAGTTCTAGTACTTATAACATAAGCACATAAGTATTTCTTGCACCACCCACTTAGTGAGGTTGATGTAGTTAATAGTTAGGGATCACTAAGCATAAACAAGCCTAAATCCATTTAGTTTTTTAATCTAAAATTGAGAAAAGAATTAGAAGATTGTATAGTGGATCTTTTTTAGATTGAAGATCACCTTCAAACCTCAAAGAATTGAGTAGTTTTGAATTATGTTATAACCATAATGAAACCTTAAAAATCTTATTCATATCTACATGGGTAGAAAGAGCCAATATACACTCAAAATAACCTCAAAGAGGCTCACGTCATCATTCTCAAATTTGCATTTGACCTCTTACATTCTATAGCATCCACATATCAAAATTGAAGAAATGTCATATTCCCTTTGAATGCACACCAAATCTTCCTCCCTGAAGATCCTCTAGGGAAACTCTACTTAAATAAATGTGCTTGTGTAGGTTGCTAGTTTTGAATTAAAAGCCTTTTTTTTCCATTGCAGAGGTACCAAATGTAGTTTCCATTGCATCACCCATCAAGCTCTTGGAATAGTAGGGAAATTGATTAAGAGTGAAGATGAAATGATGAACTTTTCCTCACAAAGAAAGAGAAGTAAAATCTTAGAAGTACCAAATGAACTCCACTTATTCCCTTTTTCTCTCATTTTGAGAAAAATAATGGAAGAATCAAAGTTGAAGCATTGCCTTACTATTTAAAGCTTAGCTCAAATCTGCTGCACTTCACCAACATAAATACTTCAAATGTCATGGGGATGATTTAAACTATCAAACAATTTAACATGATCAATAGAAAGCTCAACCATTCTTAAATCTTTTTAGAAATATTTATTGCTGCTAAATCCACATACTCAACTTCAATTCTCTCTCAGAAGCACCTTTGTTATGACTTCTCAAACTTTGAATCAAGTTTACTAAGATGCACTCTCGCTCTACTTAATATACATGCAATATCATCAGCAACATGAGTTATTTTATCTTTGCTCTTCATCTTCTTTATCTTATGGCACTTAACAATTGCATCATCTACTTCCATAATCCTTACAATCTTTTATAGACTAATATATTCAAGAATGGTGAATAAAATACTTCAATTAATAATGTAATAATCTATGTTAAGTTGGGAGAATCAAAATAAGTAAGAGTAGAACCTAAAATACTTTTTATTTTTTATTTAATTACAAATATTTAGATACAAGCACCAAAGTGGTCATGTCTCTATCCAATACATATAATCCTTACAAGAACAAAAATGGCCAACTTTATAAAACTATAAACACTCCTACTTACATAACATCCTCTAAACTTTGTCTCTAAGTGCTACCACTCTATGGGGGTCCTATGTAAATGTACAATAGCTATCTTTTTGCGCTCTCTACTATTCATGAGAACCCTCTATATGGTCTTCTAATATTGTTTAATGATCTCTTGATGCTAGGTTAGGAAATATATAATCAAGATGGTCTGCATCTAAAAAAGCCTCATCAAACACGTGTCAATGATGTTCAGCTTCTGGAGCGTTATTGATGTAATAATCTTTATTTAGTCAAAGCCACCAACATGATCAAGTCTTACTCATTCTTCATTTATGCCTAGATATCATACATCTTGTGGTCCACCAACCATAAAAATGACTCGATATGTGCTATTCGACCCTACATACTCTCCAACTATGATAAAATGTTATCTATCCATTTATTTTACTAAACCTCCTGTTGAAATTATCTAACTTTGGGTTGTGGTCAATTTCTTCAATATCCCACTTTAGGTAGGCCACCCTTCATTCCTACAGAGAAATAAAGAAAGGTACTTCAAGCTTTAAAAAGAGGTCCCGGTAAGTCCTTATTCTGGCTCCAATCATCATTTTCCAAGCTAACAAGAGGTTTGGAATTTAGAAAGCTTGTGGAAGTCTCCATTTAGCTATTACTGTAAGACTTGCCTACTCAAATCCTTCTTCCTCTTCAAAGTATCTCTATGTAGCCTATTGAACACCACAAAATGCAAATACTAAACATTAAACACGGAAGTTTGTAACATGTGAACAATTCAAGCTGAATGATCTTCACCATCAGAGCATCACTTATGGCCCAGTAGGAGTCACTTCCTTTTGTTGATTTTTTTAAACATACTTCTTAAGAGTATTTTTAACTTTTTTTTTGTTTTTTTTTATTTTTAAAAATAAATCAAGTTATTTTTAGAAATATTCAAAATAGTCTAAAGGTATTTTGAGTGTTTTTAAAAGCAACTATCATCACAAGCTATCGCCACCACCACCACTGGCAACCACCACTACCATCATCACCTTGTCAGCCATTGTCTTTGCTCGTAGGCAACTGTGCATTAATCAAATTCTTCAGCATTTAATAAAAATAAAACAACACATTTTTAAGATAACTAATATATTTTATTTTATATCAAAATATAAATAAAAAATAAAAAAAATGAAAGTGGTCCCAATAACCTCTTAGAGGTAACAGTGATTGATAGTGAGGTGATGATAGTGGTGGTGCCCAATGGGGGTGTTGACATTAGCTGGTAGAGGGGGATGAAGGCAACTAGCTGGTTGTGATACTTATTTTTAAAAACACTTAAATCACCTTAAAGTTATTTTGAGTATTTTTAAAAATAATTTAATTTATTTTTAAAAGAAAAATATTAAAAAAAACTTTAAAATGCACTAAATATACTTTTTTTACAAAAAAAAATACAAATGAAAACAAAAATGATCAATAATAAGCCCTGTAGGCTTAATATTGAACGACAAGGATGAGAGCACAAAGCAGAACGATTAATGTCTGTGTGAGACAGTTTGGCAACGGTGATGGAACAACTTTGTAGGTGTAGAAATTTATAAACCAAGCATCCAGCAATTTATACATTTCCTGTTATTCAATGCATTACAAAACTCACAATGATTGGAGAAATAAGAATTTAACCATTGTATATTGAAAAAGTATATATAGAGCTACAACAAGGTGGTTATATATATATCCCTTAAGTTGATAGGAGGAATGACCATCCGTTTGGAGTGAAGAGTAACAAACATAGGCATAGGTAGGGACTTGGTAAGAACATCAGTGAGTTGATATGTTGTAAAGATATGTTAAACTTCAATGTGCTTTGCATGGATGCAATCTCGAATGAAATGTTAATCGATCTCATTGTATTTTGTGCTAGCACGAAACACAAAACTGAAGAAAATAGACATTATAGAAGTGTTGTCATAGAAAATTGGAGTGGCATCCAATTTGATGGAGAAGACTTGACATAAGCGACGAATCCAAATGACGTCGATTGCTGTGGTTGAGAGCAATCGATATTCTACTTCAGTTGAAGAGCGAGCCACGGTGGATTGTTTTTTTTTTAAACAGTCTAAGAGATAAGTTATTGGCCAAGAAAAATATAAAAACTAGTTGTGGATTTGCGTTCGTGATGATCACCTGCCCAGTCAGAGTTAGAGTATGCTATTAACTGAAGATCAATTCTGGGAATGAAAAGACCATGATTGATAGTTCCTTTAAGGTATCTAAGGATTCATTTGAGGAGCTAAAAATGGAAAAGTAAAGGTTGATGCATATGTTACATAGCTTGTTAACGACAAAGAAAATATCGAGTCATGTGGAGGTGAGGTATTGGAGGGAGCCCACCAATTGTCAAAAGAGAGCTAGTTGGCTGTAGGGAGTTTGAAGATTGACATCAGATGGCCATTTGGAGGGCAGTGGGCTAGCCATCGGTTTGCAGGCGGACATGTCAGCCGTAGAGAGGAGATCTTGGATGTAGATGCATTGAGAGATGTGATAGCCAGCTGAAGAAAGAGTAATGTCGATGCCGAGAAAGCAAGATATTGGACTGAGATTCCTGATTTGGAAATGAAGGTGTAGATTATGTAGTAAGTTGGTAATGAAAGTGGATTTATTTTTGGTAAAGATATCATCTACATAGAAAAGTAAGTAGATGCAAATGGAAGCGATTCAGAGAATAATAAATGAGGAATCAATAGAGCTGGTGTGAAAGCCTTGGGAAATAAGATAGGAGGAGAGAGTGGCAAACTAGGCACGTAGTGTTTGTTTTAGACCATAAATGGCCTTATGTAAAAGGCAAGCATAATTTGGATGTTATGGATCCTGAAATCCTTGGGGTTTTGTCATGTAAATGATTTCATTTAGTTTGCCATGAAGAAAAGCATTGATGACATCCAATTGAAGAACTTGCCTATTTGAATGAAGTGCAACAGTAAGAAGTAAGCAAATTGTAGGAAATTTAACCATCGGACTGAACGTTTCTTGGTAATCAATACCATATTCTTTTTTAAAGTCTTGAGCAACAAGGCGAGCTTTGTAGTGAGCAATTGAGCCATCAGCATGTTGTTTGAGTTTATAAATCCATATACAACCTATAAAATATTGAGCCTAAGGAACTAAGGACCACGTACCCTGGGACTATAGCACATGATATTCATAAGACATGGCTTTGCGCCATTCAGGATATTTTACGGCAGTAGTATAACAAAATGGAGGGTGAAGAAGTGAGTGTTGGAGATTAAGAATATCATGGGGTTTAAGCAAGCCTTTTTGTAGATGAGTGATCATTGGATGTCGCGGTGGTAATGAGGTGTTAGAGGAGGATGCATATGACATTGTTGGACTTGAAGATGAGGTTGGAGAAGCATTTGGTGGTGTAGATAATGGGGTTGTTGTTGAAGACATGGATGTGGACTATTTTGTAGTGGTAGAGGGAGGTGAGCAGGTGAATGTAGAAGGAAGTATTGGTGGTATGAGAGGAAGAGGAGAATTTGCGATAGTTGTAGGAGTGATAACATGAGAAGGATTTAGTTGCAGGGGAGAGGTGGATTCATCAAATTGAACATGTCGCGAGATGAATATACGGCATGTAGTAGGATCATAACACTTATAGCCCTTTTGAGCAGTGGCATTGCTGATGAAAATGCAGGGAGCTGAGCGAGGAGCGAGTTTGTTGCAAGCATACGATCGAAGCCAATGATAGCATTGACATCCAAAAGAATGAAGATGTTTGTATGTGGGAGGAACTTTGTGGAGAAGATTTTTAATGTTGGAGACAAGAAATTTGAGGGAAGGAGAAATCTAAACTTCTGCAATAGTTTGGGAAGCTGGGTTTAGAGGAGGTGGGGTAGAAGGAGTAGAAACTACCGAGTCTCCCATATGGTAGAGGAAGTACCCTGTTAAGCACACAAATTTGATGCCGTGTATAAATATATAAGCCAAGCATCTAGCAGTTTCTACATTTCCTACTATTCAATGCATTACAGAACTCAGAGTGATTGGGGAAACAAAAACTTAACCATTGTATATTGCAAAAGTATATATAGAGCAATAACAAGATGGGCATATATATATATATATATATATATATATATATATATATATATATATATATAACTTAAGATGTATGTAATGACTATAATGCCCTGATTAGTTATAGCATGAATAATTATAAGAAGTGGACGAAAGTAAAAAAAAAAAGAAGAAGAAGAAGTGGATGTAGGTGAGAGTGGCAACAAGGCTGACGGAGAGTAGAGCTAGCTGGGAACTTTCGGCTGCTTGCATTGTAGTGGATGCAAGGTGTCGTTATCAGTAGGCTTATAGCAACACAGGGTCTTTGAGTAGGATTTGGAGATAAAAAAAAAAAAAACAATTTACAATAAAGAAAAGTGTCATTTTGGTTTAGGAACTGAATCAAAATTACTTTGTTTTTACTTGTTTGATTTTTTTTTCTTTCATCTGATTCATAAAAAAATCAAATTTTTTAAGGCTAAGCCATGTGAGTCATTAACATGGCCTAATAAATTATACTCCTAATTTATCCAAATGGGTTGAATAAGACTTATCAATAAAAAATATATTTGTTTATATTTTTATGTATGAGTTATGTTTCATAGTATTTTTGGATCACTTATTTGTACCATTACTATTTAAGTTATAATTAAATACTACAAAATAACAACAATAACAAGCCTTAATCCCACTAAGCGGGGTCGGCTACATGAATTCTTTTTCTCCATTGTGTTTTGTTAAGAGTTAAATTCTCATTTAAATTTAATAAAGAAAGGTCAGTTCTAATATTTTCTTACCAAATCTTTTTAGGTCTATCTCTATCTTTCTTAATATAAGTTAAATCTGATACATCGACTATCCTAATCGGGTCATCAGAAGTCCACCGTTTTATGTGACCAAACCATCTAACGAGACTCTCTTTAATCTTATATTCCATTGGAGCTACTCCAACCATTGCACATATGTGCTCATTTCATATCCTGTCTCTAAGAGTAAGCCACTCATCACCTGAGCATCCACATCTCTGCAACACTTGACTTAATATTATGCTTCTCTTTTAATGGCCAACATTCTGCCCCATAAAGCATTTCAAGTCTCACTACCATCTTAAGTTATATTTAAATGATTTAATATTTTTCATTGTATCTAATTTAACTTCGATTAAATCTCTGAATCTTGAATCTCTTCTCCTATCGATTTGATGTCTTGTTTGATTTTCAAAACATGCCAAATAGTTGTTAGAGCAATATCAATCACAATAATTTTTTAAATTCAAATTTCAAACTAAGGCTTCATTTAGGACAACGATCTTACTTTTTTCTAGAACTAGAAATTTTTATACTAAAAAACTATTTTATAAAGCAATAAGAAAGCTGTCCCAAACGAAACCTAAAATTAGGATTTAGTAAATCCTCAAAAAATAGGATTTAAGAGATTTACATTAATTCTTCACAATGTGCATCTTTTGTAAGAAATTTTCATATTCATAAAAATATCTTTATTATCATACAAACAACATAATTGTATAAAAACTTAAATCCCAGGAACTCGAACAATATGATTTTTACAAATCTTTAAATAAACAACATATCTTGATATGGCGTATATTTGTCCATGGATTTCCTTGAATTTGAGGAACTAGAGTTTATCTTTCTTTACTCACTTTTTTTCTTTTCTATGTTAATTATCATATGTAGAGACAATAACTCTTTTAAAAGGATATATAGAAAGAGATCCAGTTGGTACATTCACGAGGAGACGCTTTGTTTCATGAAGAGACTCTTCATTTTATCAAACGGTCTATAAACCATTAATCAAACTCTCTTGACCAATAGTGTTTAAGCAATTAATTAATTATTAAACGTGGAATTGAATTATAATTAATATGAGCCACATTCCATAATTAATTTCTTAATTAATTCTTACATCTTCTTCTCCTCATTTAAATCCTAAGTATTAAAAATACCTATCAAAAAATTTTTCTAGTATTTATTATACTAAATACTTTTAAGTTTTTAATGCCTTCAAAATTTATAGATCTTAATTTACAAGATTTACCAAACAATACTTAAATTAAATCCTACATGTGGCCAAATAGCCCCAAAGAGTAGAAGAACAAATATTAAACACCTTTGAAGAAACATTTTAGGCATTACTCCTATAAAACAGTAGGAAAACTATAGGTTCTTTAAGGTCTTAAAACCAATGCTCTCTTCACTCATAGTTGTGTAGAGACCATATGAAGCACTCCTGGAAAAGTATCACAAAAATATATTCTCATAGAGAAATTATAAGTCTCCAACATTTTTTTTTGAAACGGGGTATCTACCCGCTGCCACCTCCTATAGGAGATGCATAGCGGCATAACTAATCCCTCGACAAGCCTACCAGCAACCAACCCCACAGGTGCAAGACCCGCAGTTATTTTCTCCCCACTTAAAAGGTTGCGCCGCATGAGAGAGGAAT
This sequence comes from Dendrobium chrysotoxum, assembly GCA_019925795.1. Taxonomy (NCBI): domain Eukaryota; kingdom Viridiplantae; phylum Streptophyta; class Magnoliopsida; order Asparagales; family Orchidaceae; genus Dendrobium; species Dendrobium chrysotoxum. The sequence continues at coordinate 73,054,364 of CM034315.1, forward strand.
CGAACATGGGTTGGGTGGTTTCCAACCATGCTCGCCCACCAACCCAGCTAAGCCCGGTGGGGTCTCCAACAATTCAAGAGCATGCATATGAGAAAGGCAAAAGTTTATAGAGCCTGTAATACAATACAAAACAACTCTCAATCCGAAATTTGATTGGTTTTAACGAGTCTTTCAAGCTGCAGGAAAAAATATTTGGGCGTTGCTAAATATTAACTGAGAATTATCTCATATAGCATGACCCACTATGTTCATAAGCACTTATATCATGTTCTTAGGCTTCCTTATAAAGCCATTTTTTAGTACAAAATTAAAAATCTAATTTAAGAAAATATTGTATTAAAAAGCTGCTTTAAAAAACAATACAAAAGCTGTTTAGCCTAATCTCCATCGGATCAGGTTGTACATCCAAATATCTCAAAAGGTATAGTTCAAGAGAAGATAGCTCAGTTCAAGACATCTCGGTACAGTAAGAGGGATAGAAATAGCGAGCTTGCCAAGGTCACATGTGAACTCGCCGAGGCCACAAATGAACTCACCATGATGATCGAGAACTCACCGGAGTGTATTCTTCCCAAAGGCTTAAATAGTCCCACTCACAGAGGCACGAATTCTCCAAAACATAGGGGACGCTCTACCACTTTATACCCAACCGATCAGTGACTCTCTCTACACATAAAGTTTGCAATTTCCTCCATATAAGCCAATGACTTCACTCATACCAATATTTTTGCCAACTGAAGGCACATAATCAGTTGCCATGCGCTCCACGGAATAATGCACATTTCCTTATATATTTGGTTGTGCTCTCTTTGTAATTGGACAGCAAAAAGCTATTAAAGCTTGCCATATATGTTCCAGTGATGTCAAAACTTGTAAGCTTAGCTTATAAGTAAAGGGTTAGAGGGGAGGATAAGGGCATCAGATCATTGGGATTTAAAGTTTATACTTTTAGCAAATTGGTGAAATCTCAACTTTTAGATCTATTTTCTCTCTTTCTCTCCCTCTACTCTCTTACTCTATGAGCCTTGTAAAATCTAGTAACGTTCGGGCGTCTCTCATAGACAAATTTGGATCTAACATCCTGTAAGGTGCAATGAGCGTGGATAGATGCCAAGAATAATAAACTAAGCATTACAAGAAGTTGAGCAACAAATCCAAGAATAGTCAACCACAAAAGTGTTCTGATTCGAGTCTAAATGAGCCAATATCAAGCACTTAAAGCAAGTTAAAAACTTTGGGAGACTAATTAGAGGACCAAATGATTTTCAAATCTTGCATGCTTACAGTCAAATCGAGAATTTGAATGCGTAAAATATAATGAACCCAATATTACTTAATTCCAGCATTATTAAGGAGCTTACATATTGAAGGAACTACTTACGATCAAGAGAATCTATATGGGTATTCTGATAGATTTTCTTTTGGATTTTAGTTATTTTTATGAAGACTGATACTCCAAGAAACTATAAATAGATCTTCACTCTCTATATGGATGAGACTTATAACTAAAGAATGAAGTGAGCTTAGAGGCTTGAAGAATCCTGGAGCTCTATTTGTCCCCCACTTTATAACCATCATCATCATACCATCATTGTCAGAACACTATTGCCGAGCTACTATAGCCTTATCGCCATAACCCGACCATTATTGTAGGACTACCTCCACCTAACCTCTATCACCAGACCACTGTCGCTCGACCACTATTGTCTGGTCATCGTTACTTTCATGACCTCCATATCATTAGGTCATTACAGCTCTACAATCGCCATCGGACCACAATAGCCCGACTCTATTATTAGATTGTTGCCACCTGACCTCCAATGACGAATCATCATCACTTGACCACTATTGTCCTACTGCTATTGCCGTCCAACCACCGCTACCCACATCATCAAAATACCACCATTGGACCACAATAGCACAACCTCCACCATGAGACTTCTGCCGCTTGACCACCATCTTCGAGCCATTGATGCCTAATCACCAACATTGGACCGCCGCCATCCGATTGACGTTGTTAGGCCGCTATCACCTGACTACCGTTGCTGAACTATCATTGAATGACCATTGTCAGTGGATAGTTTTTGTTGGACTATCATTGTTGAACCATCACTCTTTGACCTCCATCGTCAGACCACTATTATTCAGCCATAATTATTTGAAAACCTCTCATATCTCACCGCCTCAATGACATTTTTCACCGCTCTTATAAGAGGACGAGCCAATAACTCCTTTTACAGCCACACTTTATGTAATTTGGGGATGAACAAATCTTTGTCGCTAACTCTCACCAAGTAGAACTATTTTGGTAGGTCAAGCACTGTAGTTTTTTTCTTTCTTGGGTTTTCAACATAAAAGCTCTTGTGTTTCCTGCATTCTCTTATTCATCTATATGTGCGTTAGATCTTCATATAAAGCTAAGAAGTTAAACTATTTCTCTAATGTTGTGAATATTCCAGCATGCAACAATATTAAACACCTATGTTAACCCATTATATATATCAAAAAAATTAAATGATCACCAACTATACAAAAAAATGTTAAATTCACTACATTAGAGTACTTCACCACATGATACGTTTAGGATCTTAAGTCAAATGAACAATTAGATCGATCATAATTGTGAAAACATTGAAGGGAAAGCCTCCATTCGACCCAAAGTGAGAGCAACACACGACTCCAAATTATATAGCTCTCTTGGATCAACTGACTTAGAACAACGATTTAAAGTAGATGATATTTCCGAAATGATTTTTATAACCCGCTTTTGCTTACTCATAGATGCTCTTCCCCCTAACGGAAGAATATCATCTATCAACATATGATGACAATCATGACTTCTAAGATTTGAATGTTCATCTCATTTAGCATACATCTCTTCAAATATTTGAGACATAATCATCTATCATTTTGAGATTCTTTAGAATCTCTAAGAATAAATCTGTAAGTCTCTCTCTTCATGTGATATCACTTAACAGCAACAAAGTAGAACAAATTTGTTATCTTGAAGCATTATTGAATCGAGATGCGGTCAAATACCCATATCTTCTATGTCACTGTCACGCTTTCAAGCTATCCTTGATCTGCCCACCAATATTCAGAAGGGTTCCTGTTAAGTTAGTAAGTTCTCAATGAAACACCTTTGCTGATTTTCTTTTGAATGCAACATCTCAGCAAGATTTCAACATTCTCCTTATCTTCATGGGAAGCCACTCTGAAGCTTCTCACACAGGATTTATCATCTTCTAGTTCTCTGACCTGTCTGTAGAGCTTGCAATCGTATGGACAAGCATTAATCTTCTCACAACCAGAACTTCAGTTCTTGACCTTGGTAGTGAAACACCTTCTGGAAATTCATCTTTCAGCATCTCAAGCAACATGAAAGATTTGCTTCACGATCAATTCAAGCAGCTGATATGCTGTAACTGCACAATAAATGATATCTTTGAAAGACTTGCAATTCGGATAAAGTAGCTCACCACAATATTCCAACAGGTTTTTCATCTTTGTATGCATAGCAATGACTTTTTAACTGGACTTTGTTTGATGTTCCATAGGCCTTTCAACTGAGTTGTTTCATCATTTGAAAATGTAGCATTTTAATAAAATTTATCTTCTACTAAGACCTTCAAATTATATTGTACATAATTCAGTATTACTAGGAGATGAAATATAATAAGAAATCTTCATTCTGTGTATTCGCATGAAGAACTATGCCATAATAAATGTTGGAGAACAACTTCCTTATTGAATGATTTATCATCGTAGCATTTACAACATGGACAATGCAGGTAGAACTATAGCCGAGTGATTTTCAGTTTTTTCCTCCATGCTAAAGGTCTGAATTCGATCACACTAAGGCTTCGTTTTGGACAACTTTCTTATTGCTTCTTAAAGCTGCTTTTTAGTAGTACAAAAATTAAAACTTTTGAACTTAAAACGGCTTTAAAAAGTAATAAGAAAGCCATCCCAAACAAGGCATATCAACGAACATACCTGGCACTGATTAATATATAACTTAAATCCATAAACAAGCAATGCAGGAATGATTCATACAATTTCAAACATGTCAGGCTGTTCTAATATCATACAGTCCATTTCACCCACTTCAACAGCTTTGGAATTCCCACACTTAATTAATATGCCACCATGAAAGCCTAAACACTAAGCACAATGCAATTAGCATTTAAGAATTTGATGAATAGGTAAGAACAAGTCATCAATTGCATTGGAAGAAACAAAGCAGTGCTTGCTTTGGATTGTTTCTGAATCAAGTTTAATTAAATAGAACAATTAAAAATTTTAAAGTACCATGAAAGTAAAGGTCCACATACCCATCCAACTTTCCCTTATGTACTCTACCCTTTGAGAGTAGCCATTAAGAACTGAGCCACCTCTACCACACAATCTCATCAAAAGAAAAGAAAAAGATTAAGAAATACACCATATGAACACCTCTTTCAGTACAGTTGTAGACTGCTACAGCCCTCATTTGAATTTTTTGGCTTCTTTGTTGCAGAAGTTATGGATAAAAGGAGAAGCTCAGATATTCATGTTGACATTACAGTTATTTTAATCAGATTTGGATGCACTCACAAGTACTTGAAATTCATGTTTAAAGGTAAAAATGTTGAAAGTCCAAATCCTCCTCACTAAGATTTCATTTAAGATGGCTTTCTTACTGCTTCTTAAAATAACTTTTTAATACAAAAATTAACTTTTTTGCATTAAAAAGCAGCTTTAAGAAGCAGAAAGAAAGCCGTCCCGAACAAAATCTAAATATTAAAGAGAAGTGCTATATTCATATAGAATGAAAAGTTTTTAAAAATAAAAAAAAAGTTATATTTTACATAGTTTAGGCTTTCGAATAATAACAAAATAAATAAAAATAATCTAAAAAGAAAATAAAAATGCTATCAAACAATCCTATAATCTCAAAAATAGAAGTAAAAACTACAAAAAAAAAAAAAAACATCAAAACTTATTTCAATAACTCTTTTTTTTATTTTTTTTATTTTTACTTATTTCAATAACTCAAATTCAAGTACTCACCTGAAAAAAAAAATTATATATATATATTCCCTAAAAATGTACCTATGTCTTCATCCTCCCTACTTAAATTAAATATAGGTATTCATTGAACAATGTGGCCTATCACATACTAGAAAAATCTTCTATAAGAAGGGGTGGTCATCTTCCTAGGCATATGTCTACCATACTTAGGCAATTTCATGAAATGCGGTGCATGACCAAAGTTTTAATATAATATAAAACAAAATATGAAGGGAGCATCTACAAGATATCTATCCCTTGCATCTATGCACATTTAATGAAGTGAATATGGTGCTTTACACGAGCATTCACACGTGTGAATCATGACTAATGAAATTGGAATTTTAGCCAAACGATGATCAAACATGTATGGTACACTTTGCTCCCATTTCTAGGGAAAAAATTAAAAAGAATATTATAATAAAAAATTTATTCAGATGAATTTTAAATAATTTTAATTTTATTTTGAAATGAGTGTAGTATAAAATTAATTAATTATTTATATTATTTTTATTTTTATTTTTTTAATCAAAATTTTTATATTGAACCAAAATTTTAGCTCATTCACAAGCTTTGTTGCTGAGTTTATTTTGATCATTGTGGTCTGCAGATAAACATCACAATTTTAATATTTCAAAATTGACAGAAACTTCCAAATTTAAAATTTATTTTTAATTATATGAGATTACTTATTTACATTAAAAAATAGACTTATTGATATAGGTTGGACTTAATTTTAGGATCTTGACGATATATTTTTTAATGAACATGTCAATTATTTGATTTATATATTTTTAAAATGATTATTTTTGGATTATTATAGTGATATATTTTTTGTTTGACACAATTGGCATGTGATATTTGACTGGTGGTTTTGAATTGAATACATTATATTTAATTGATAACATTTTTAGTAATGATATCGATTACTATATATATTATTGTCAATAATAAGTTCCGTTTTTAAGTTCCAGGGTTTTAGTGATTTGCAATAATTCATTTGATTCGGACTAATTATGATAGATTGTTTATCATATTCATATATTTATTGTAATTCATAATCCAAATAATACATCTAAAGTTATTTTAAAATTCTTCTCTTCATGTCATTACGTTATGATATTAGAACCTGCAATGGTCGATGCCCGTAGCCTCCCACCACTCGGTCCTCCACTTCAAAAGCTGCCAAAAGCATAATCTCTATAATCTTTAGTCCTTATGAATCCAAAAGGTTGTGATAGCAATCAACACCACTAAAGCTCACATCCAAATGATATGCACCTCTTGAAAATTTTTATGTTATAATCTCCTTATAGGGTTTTATAAGATTAGAGAGAGTCGCCTTAGATGGTTTGGTCACATAAAACGGCGGCCTCCTAATGACCCGGTTAGGAAAGTAGAGGTCTTAGATTTGACTTATGTTAAGAAAGGTAGAGGTAGACCTAAAAAGACTTGGTTAGAAAATATTAGAAATGATCTTTCTTTATTAGATTTAAACGAGAATTTGACTTTTAACAGGATACAATGGAGAAAAAGGATTCATGTAGCCGACCCCATGTAGTGGGATAAAGACTTGTTGTTGTTGCTGAATCTCCTTATAGGCTTTTATCATTTTGGCTTCACAAATGAAACCAAATCATGCCTGCCGCCAACTCTACATTCATCTGAAGGACCCATACCAAATCTTTCCTTTACCCTCTATTTTTCCATAGATGACCACATTCTTAATGCCATAATTGGATCCCTCACACCAAATCTCATCCTCTTCATAACTTTTATGAGAACATTGCTTGAATCATGGACTACCTTTGCCATGACCATATCAGGCCCTCTCGTGGTCGCATGAATTAGTTGAAAGAACTCCTTAATATAATTATCAATGGAACTCAGGCTTCGTTTGGGACAACTTTCTTATTGCTTTCTAAAGCAACTTTTAAGTATAAAAATTTTTTGAATTAAAATTTTTTTACTAGAAAACTACTTTATAAAACAATAAAAAAATATCTCAAATGAAACCTCAGTCAGTAAAATGTATGCACTACAAGAAAACTATCAATTTTTTTATAGCAAAATCGGTAAAGCCCCACCAAAAATCATTTATAGTGATCGGTTTAGCCATTGAAAAGTTTTACCGCATAATTCTAGTGGAATAACTATTGAAAACTATACAAACAAATTACATCACAAGAATGGCCAGACTAGAGGCATTATCAGAAGTTCACCATTAAAAATTTTTGGTAGAATTTCTGATGAAATTTTCGACAGTGAATTTTGGTGATTTACCCACCAAAAATTATAGCTGCAAGAATACAATACTGACCCTTTTTAGATATCCACCATCTTCATTTTCGATAGAAAAGCTACCTGAAATCCATCGAAGGTTTGTACAGAAAAAAAAATTAGGAGCAAATTTCTATATAATTAATCATCTAAAATATCACAAATGTATAGTAAAACAATTTCAAAATAATATACATATTTTATAATCAAAAGCATCACCACTGATATATAATAGAAAAAAAATACATATTAAGGCACACAACAGACATGTAATACATATTCTGACAACATAAAAGCATTGAAATACAGAAAGAATGGCTTATGATTAAGGAAATTAATATGAGATATTTGATTGTGTTCTTAATATGGATGTATTTATAGGATATGTGTCATGCCCCAGATTTAAATTGGAAGAATTATATCTTTTTCTATCTTCTTAATCAAACCAGAGCTACTAATTTCATTAAACATTAAAATAACTAATAAAAGAAATTCCATTTATCAAAACTTCATATACAACAATATTCTTTCCAAAAATTATTCGTAATAACTAGCAGTTCAAATAAATTACACAAACTGCCTACCAAAACTTCTGGGCACAAAAAGAAAATAACTGAGATAAAACTAAACCTGTAAGTCCAGACTCCGAATAACCTCATAGCACTGGATCTTTGCCCCAACTTGAAATCAATTAAATCTATATAATGAGCTACAAAGACCAGCAAGTTATCAAAATCTACAACTGCACTCAAAGCACAAAAATGAAATAGTATGCATGTAGTCATTCAAATTATAACAATAGCATTCAGTATTGTTGCAGGCTAGAATATACGCGGCGATAGAGTTAAAATACTACGTCTTAGTGTTGTATGGATATCCGGCTCACACACAGAGAACACAAGATTTTTATGTGGAAAACCCTGAAAAAGGGTAAAAACTACGGGGCCTGGCCCAGTTGAAATGATTCCACTAGAACTTGAGTAGATTACAGGGGGCTTACTCGCCTTTAAGGGAGATCAGACTACAAGTATCACCCGTAGGGTGAAAGTTAGAGGTTAGTGAGGGCCTAAGGTCGCTCTGGCAGAACTTTGGGGTCACCCGGCGGTCTGGCAGAGTTTTGGTCCCTATGTAGTTGTTGGGCAGAGTTGAGGACGTTAAATGGTGGTCCAGTGGAACTCCGTTCTCAGGTGGTGGTCTGGCGAAGAGCAGGGCCTCAGGTGGTGGTCCGGCAAAGTGCAGGGCCTCAGGCGGTGGTCCGACGAAGAGCAGGGCCTCAGGCAGTGGTTCGGCGAAGAGCAGGGCCTCAGGTGGTGGTCCGACGAAGAGCAGGGCCTCAGGTGGTGGTCCGGCGAAGAGCAGGGCCTTAGGTGGTGGTCCGGCGAAATGCAGGGCTTCAGGTGGTGGTCTGGCGAAGAGCAGGGCCTCAGGTGGTGGTCCGGCGAAGTGCAGGGCCTCAGGTGGTGGTTCGGCAGAACTCCGGCGTCAGGCAGTGGTTCGGCGAAATGTAGGGCCTCAGGCGGTGGTCCGGCGAAGAGCAGGGCCTCAGGTGGTGGTTCAGCGGAACTCCAGCGTCAGGCGGTGGTCCGGCGAAGGGCAGGGCCTCAGGTGGTGGTCCGGTGTAGAGCAGGGCCTCAGGTGGTGGTTCGGCGGAACTCCGGCGGTGGTCGAGGAGGAGCGAGGGGGCAAGAGCTCTCTCTTTTTCTCCTTAGGAATAGGTCTCTTTTTCAAGAGGAGAGGGAGCTCTATTTATAGATTTTCGTGAGTGGCATGGCTCGTAAATAGGTGGAAGATCAGGGGTAGTTAGGGAGTGGTTTGAATGGACAGCCGATCTTGAATCCTTTGATCATAGACCGTTCACTTGACATTTGAAGGTCTTAATGATGTCTGAATTTGGCGATCTTGGGCTCGTTGGATTCGTCTCATCGAGATGCTCGATTTGACTATAAGCATGTCACATTTGGAAACCGTTTGGTAATCCAAATTATGGTTTGAACTTTCCAATAGCGCTTCAGACCCTTGATTTGGACCCATTTGGGCTCGGATTGGGTTGAATTTAGTGTCTTTGGGTTCGTATTTCCGAAAAGCTCAGTTCGACTATAAGTTTGCTGGAATCGGAGTTCGGATGGTCCCAAGATTTAAGTTCTCCCCCTAATAAGGAGGAAAAACTGTCCAACAAGAGTTAAATACTGTTGATAGAGATCAAAGTTTGGCTCTCTTATATATATAGGATACCTGACGACAAGAGTTGAATATCATTAGCGAAAATCAAAGCATGGCCCTCTACACAGGATCCAATTCTTCGCCATAAAATGAGGGAAAATTATCCGGCAAGAGTCAAATACTGTTGACGGTGATCAAAGTTTGGTCCTCTTATATAGGGTGGTTGTCAGCAAGAGTTGAATACCATTGGCGGTGATCGAAGCTGGGTCCTCTTATGTAGGCTTAAGTTTTCCCATATAAAAGGTCAGAAAAATTGTCCGACAAGAGTTGAATACCGTTGGCGGTGATAAAATATTGTTCCTCTTATGAGAGTTTAATACCATTGGCGGCGATAAAAGCCCGATCCTCTTACACATGCTCCAGTTCTCTGCTGTAAAAAGAGGGAAAAATTGTTTAGCAAGAGTCAAATATTGTCGACATCGATCAAAGCTCGATCCTCTTACATAGGCAATCATAGGCGTATGTAGACGGTGGCAGTTGGATGGCATGCCAATGATGGTAATCAGGAAAAGGGTGGTCTAGTTACATTTTATTGAAGGCAGCTGGCATCCATACTGATGGGGGTGGATATCGAATAGTACCATGGAGGGGGTCAGGTGGTGTACCAATGACAGCAGTCTAACATCACACTAACGATGATGAGTCCCTGATCTGTTCTTGAAGAAAGGGTTAAGAGAGATGCTTCAAAGTGCTGATTAGTATAGAAGATGTTATAAGAAATTCACTTAAGATGTTTGATATATACAATGTTGTTTATCAGAGTATTGCATGATGATGTTAACTGGCATAGTAGAGATTGATGAAATCCACCAAGAATATTTGACTTATCCGAGACCGTTTGTCAAATCATTACTTGTTGGTGTTTAACATATGTGGAAGAGGTCTGGAGGAATCCATGAAAAATATTTGACTTATCCGAGGTTATTTATGAGAGCATTCTTTGACGATGTTAACCTGTAAGGAAGCGGTCAGGAGAAATCCACTAAAAATATTTGACCTATTTGAGATTATTTATTAGATTGTTGCTCAATGACGTTAATTTGTATGAAAGAGGTCGAGAGAAATCCACTAAGAATATTTGATATATTTAAGGTTGTTTGTCACAGCATTGCTCGATGACATTAATATTTATGAAAGAAGTTGGAAGAAATCCACCAAGGAGATTTGGCCTATCTGAGATTGTTAGTCAGAGCATTACTCGATAAAGTTAATAAATTTGGAAGATATTAAGAAAAATTCAACAAAGATTTTTTATCTATTTGAGGTCGTTTACCAAAGTGTAGCTTGATGGCTTAACCTTTGTGAAAGAGGTCAAGATAAATCCACCAAGAATGTTTGACCTATTTGAGTTTATTTTTCAAAGCGTTACTTAATAATGTTAACTTGTATGGAAGAGGACTAGGGAATCCCCTAAGTATACTTAACCTTCCAAGGTTATTTGTTAGAGCATTACTCAGTAACGTTAACCTATGTAGAAGAGGTCAAGAGAAATCCACCAAGTATGTGACATTTTTGAGGTTGTTTGCCAATGTCACAACCAAATCCAACATGATTCCTATCATATTGAGTGTGAAAGGTAAATCACAAGATCTAGTTTTAGAAATTCTTCAAATTTTATCTTCCAAGTTACATTTCAAACAAACAATATACTACAGAGCTACTAAACATATTTGAGTACTAAAAATAAACTCATCCATAAAATCTCTTTTTCATTTCATCAAAATGGCATATACAAGATCTATACTATATCACATGGCTGCAAAATAGAGAGTAGAGTAAAATATAATCAAAGCTAGCCATGATTGTATAAAAATCAAAATAGAGAAATACCTATAGACTCAGATCAGATCCTAAACTGCTAATTAATAGGCAACTTCCCTTTTACAAATCCTGAAAACTAGAAGCAAATCTACAATGAGCTATAACAGCTCAATAGGCCATAAACACTAATCTAAATTTTTAAATATTTCTTTTATTAAATAATTTTAGAATATTGAAATGTAGTTAAATATAGTATAATAAATAACTGTGCTGAGCAAGTAATAAAAGTATAATAGTTATCCAAAGATTTAAATAGTAATACTGAATAGTAAAATAAACTAAAATTCATATAAGTTTTCTCTAGATAAATACATAATCTCAAAGGATTTTGACCATTTATGACTCTCTTTATGCTTATAGTACCAGAAAATGACAGGGTTTTTACCAGATTTTTTATCACAAATAAAATCTCAAGGAATTTTTGCCCCATATTTCTCTTGGCAGATGTTTTTCATATCAAAATTGTTCAATATCACATAATCCAATCATATAAACACATATTTCATCACATTATAGCAATTACAATATAATTAGGCATATTTCATAATTGCACAATTTTGATAACATTAGGCAACAGAAAATCCTATTGAACAAAAATTCATCATTTTAAAATATAACTAAAATTTAAAAGATTGTGTAAAATATCATTTTAAGATTTAATCGTACTACAACAATATTTTTCATAGCCATATTATATTCAATTTAATAAAAATTGCACAATTTTCAAAATTATCATGGAAAATTTTCTAAAAAATATTTAAAATATTCAAAATCTCAATTTATAATATATAAAAAGATAGAAGATGAAAATTTTTCAATGCAAAGTTATCCTCATTTTTTGGTATTGAAAATAAAAATTTAATCGTGAAATTAGAAAAAACTTTGTATTTTAAAAAACTTAGATAGACATAGTGTAACTTACCTCGATTCGGATAACTTTCTAAACTAAGTCGATGGTTAAAAATGGCCCAGAGTTGCCCAAAAAGCTTTCTCTTCCTCTAAAATCCCTCTCCTCTCTCCTTAATATTGGTTGCCAATAACCAAAAGCAATGGAATAGTGGAAATATTATATAAAATTTAAGATAATGGCTTAGTGTTGTGGCACCACCATCTAGCCCTGCGACGCTAGTTTATTTCTAAAAATTTGAGACTACAACATTGTAATGTCAGTATTTGGCATCTTAGCGTTGTTGCAGCACTACGGTGCTCGGACATCCAACATTGTGGCACTCAAATAGTTTTTTTTTTTTTTTTTTTTACCAAAAAGCACTCCAAACCCTTGGGACTCATTCTAGAACACATGCAAATCTTTTTCATATATCAAAATACTTCTAAATACATACAAATGGGTTCAAAACATAAAATTTTAAACATTTACCTTTTCAATTCAGGTAAGAATAAGTCAATCCAGATATTGAACCTGAAGGCATTACAACCAAAGCGTTGCTTGATGGCATTAACCCGTATAGAGGAGGTCGAATTGAATCACCCTAGGATTAATTATACCTTGACTGGAAGAGAGAAAATGTTGTGTGTATCCCGAATTGAAGGTAAAATTTTGTCTGTCTTTAGATCGGCTACCTTTTTGAGGTCGAGACTATGACCTTGCTCAAGGAGTAGAAGTTCAGCTAGAGACTGTATAGAATTTAGGATTCACTTGAAGCTTTGTTGTATTTATTAGAAGCTTCATGATAGATGGTTACCATCAAGATTGTTCTTAGACATGTAAAATATTGGAGGGACTTACTTAATCACAATTGTATTTGAGATTGCAACCAAGGTTACAACCAAATTTACTTCTATGAAATTGATGTAATAATGATTGATAATTGATGGGAGATAAAATAATGAATGTTTGCTATTGTAGTGAAGTCGCCCTTAATATTGAATGACTTCTTTCATACTAAATAATATATCATAGTAAATGGATTATCTTGTTATGTTGACATGAATGATCTTTTGAGATTATAGCAAAGGCTATCCTCCAGTTAAGAATCATTTTACACAGACAAAGCTAAATTATTACATGCTCGAATATTTGTGGCAGTAGAGAGATATATTGAGTTTAACATTCTAACTTCATATGAAGATCCAACACACACAAAAAAGAAAAAGGGGTGCAAGAGTCATAAGCGACACTAAACTTTTTATGTGAAAATTCTAAAAATGGGAAAAGCACGGGGCTTTGCCCTGTTAAAATGATTCCACTAGTGTTTGATATTAGTTATGAAGGATGCCCATCCATAGGGGAAAGCGTTGACACAACATGTAAATATATATTATATAGAGCATATTACATGGTTGGAGTTAAAAAGTCTAATGACATGAGAATTATTCTCAAAAAAATGTTAGCCTATTCATTTGGTCAGTATGATCGTAGTCAAGCGACCGTGTTCGATGGACAACTGTGGTCAGAGGAACTATAGTGTGGCGACGGAGGTCGGAGGGATTATAGTCAGGTGATAGTGGTTTGAGTACTTACCATACTCAGGCGATACTGTTTTGAGGGACCATAATCAGGTGATGGTGGTTCAAGGGACCTTTTATATATCGTACTACTAAGGTTGAAGGGACCATAGTCAGGTGACAGAGGTCAGAGGACCATAGTAGGGTGACGGAGTTTGGAAACTGTATGTCATGCCCCATAATCTAAATTAAAAAAATTTATATCATTTAATAGTAACAACAAGAGCTATCTAAATTTTTTTAATAATATAAAAATATATTTAAATTTAATATATTTTCTTTTAAAGTTTTGTTAATTATTATTAATTAAAAAAGAGGGAAAAAGTGCAAACTTTATTAATTTTTTTTTTAAAGGAGAAGAAAAATCTTCAATTTTAAATATTAAATGAGAGCATGTAAATTAAAATAGACATTTTTTTTATAATCAATTAAATATAGCTTGATTTAATTAAATAATAATAGAAATACCTTATTTTTAATTAATTATCAATAAAAATTTATTAATAAAAAATTAGGTAATTAATTGATCAAATTAAAATAAAATAAAATAATAAAAAGATAAAGGGTGTTTACACTAAACTTGCTCTAATACACCAAGTCCAACTACATAAAGCTTAACCAAATAACAAAAATAAAAACTCAAACAAACTTTCACTTAGCGTGGGCTCCAACATCTGCAAGCAAATAAATAATTATAAATTAGATATTACAAAAAATAGAAGTGCTAAAGCAAAAATCAAAAGTGCTGGAAAAAAGTGCTAGAGCAAAAAGGAATGTACTAGAGCAAAAGAATGGTGCTGAAGTAAAAGAAAAGTGTAAAAACCTAAAAACTATTTTCAAGATCAAGCTAAATCTAAATTATTAGGCAACTTCTAATTAAAGTAATAAGCCCTATCCTAAGTCAGATCGCTAGGCAACTTTTAATTGAAGCCATAAGCCCTATCCTAAACTAAATTATTAGGCAAATTCTAATAGAATCAATAAGTCCTATCTTAATAAATGTATTAGGAAACATTTAATTGAAGTAACTAACCCTAAATCAAGTTCAAACTAAATCTAAATTCCTAAGCAACTTCCAATCAAAGTAGTAAGCTATATCTCAAATCAAATTATTTGGCAACTTCTAATTAAATCCATAAAGTCCTATTCTAAGTTAAAATCTCAAGCAACTCCTAAGCGGAGCTGTAAGCCCCGTCCCAATAAAAACTAAATCTTCAGGTAACTCCTAAATGCAGTCGTAAGCCCCATCTTAAACAAAATTAAATTATCAAGCAACTCCTAAGTTGAGTCGTAAGCCTCATCCCAACTAAAACTAATGGGCAGCATCTAAACAAAGCTATAAGCCCCATCCTAAATAAAACTAAATTAGCAGGCAACTTCTAAGAGTGTCGTAAGCCCCATCCCAACTAAAACTATCAGGTAACTCCTAAATGGAGTCGTAAGCCCCATCTTGAACAAAACTAAATTATCAGGCCACTCCTAAATGGAGTCGTAAGCCACATCTTAAACAAAACTAAATTATTGGGAAACTCCTAAATGGAGCCATAAGCCCCATCCTAAACAAAAATTAAATTATTAGGCAACTCCTAAGCGAAGTTGTAAGCCCCATCCTAATTAAAACTAATGGACAACTCCTAAAATTAATCATAAGCCTGAAACTAAATAAATTAACGGGCATTCTAATAGATATAAGCCCTAAATGTAAACTACAACACAACAAAACCAAAGACAATATCTAACCACCTCAGTCTACTCGGGATCCCTAAGAGGAGGCAACCCATGTCTGCTAATCAGACTCTCTGGACGCTATAACCAATGGTTCATCAACATTGGTAGACTGAGATCTATGATATTTCTAAGATGAAGGAATTATAAGATCTTGATCGGGTCTACCTATATCCTTCAGAAATAAGACTACTAAACTTAAAATTCCAGAGCTACACTAAAGTGACTCATCCTTAATCGAGAGTGCTCTCCCAGGAAGTGGGAGGGATAATTTACTATGTGGGCTTGCGCTCATAGGAAGTAAGGACCCCGAACTTAAATAAACCTCGATATGAACATCGGCGGAAATCTGGTTAATTAAAAATCAATCTACCATGAGAAAATGGAATCCTAAGCCTAGAAGGTAGGGTTTGTGCTTGAAATCCATTCTTGAGTGAATAAGAGAGAAAGGAAAATTTTGTAGAAAATGATCTACTAGCTCAAGTATTTGTAATAAAATGCTAAAAAGATAAAAAAAAAAGTTTATTTTCACCCTTTATTTATATGGATCCGAGTGCTACATGAAAGGTTACGTCAATTAAGAAATAAAAGTACAATAATTAATGACATTTGATACTAACTTCCTTAGAGACATGTCACACTCTAGCAAACTCGATTGGTGATTACATATCTCAATTATGTTCCATTGTCTCAAGACGAGTTCCTTATGCCAACTGTGTAGGGTGAATAAGGGTAGGCGAGTCTATTGCCTGTTGGTGACGGCTCAGCTAAGAGGGTCGTGACTAGCAAGTGTCTTGTTTTTTTTGTGACTTTGTCGGAGCATCAGGTTGCATTGGAGTGAAAGGCATGAACATAAGAGTTTTAGGGATGATAGGCTCTAAGGTCAGCTAATTATGGTGGGATAGGATGGAGCCTTTTTAGAAATATACTCTCCTATAGCTGAGATGATGAGCATGGTTGACAATGCTCCATCAAAGATGGTAGCTGCGCATTTAGCTTATGAATATCCTTAACACGCTCTTAACTTCGACAGTTCATTGTACATGATTGTGTGATATTTGAATTGAAAAAAATTTTCAAATGTAAAAAAAAAAAAAAAATTATACTCTGCAATGTGCCTTGTCCTAAAAAAAGATAAAAATATTATAAAATTATAACTCTGTTGATTACGCTATATTATTTCAAATATCAGATAGTAAAAAAGAAATCTTTAATATTTACGTTGAAAAACGATAGAATTTTTTTTTAAGATCAAAGCAAAAAATGAAAATCAGAGGCATCGTTGCAGTAATAGCATCTATAAAAATAAAAATTAACTTAAATAATTTAAATAAATATAACAAAAAGGAAAGAAAAAAACCACTCACAGATGAAATAAATACAAAAAGTTAGAAAAAAAAAATGAATCTATTGACTTTCTGAGGTTTCAACGTCCGTCCGTGTAATTAAAAACGACGGCCATCGCCATCGATCTCGCTCATGTCAGCGACGTAAAGGACTAATAAAACGTCGTCACGGCCGGAGACGTTTATTTTTCAATGATCAGTTTGGTGGATTCTCGGAGCTAATCAGTTCACACGACGTGACGGCTACGAAGCGTGCGAGGACAGATCATTAAGGTGGGACAAAATAATACACTTTATTATTATTATTTTTCATAATTTTTAAAATATTTTATTATTTTAGTTAGTAAAATATTAGAGATATTTTTTATTAGAATTGATGGATTTAGTAAATTGAAATTCAGCCTACTTATTTATGAGAATTGGGCAGAAAATGACAAATGTAACTTGTTTATTTGAGCTAGGGGGTGTAAGTGAGCTAAGCTATCGAGCTCACGAGTCGAGTTCGAGCATGACGAGGCTCGGCTCGTGAGCTCGCAAGCCTGCTCAAATAATTTTTAGGATTTTTTAAAAATTAAATAATTACTATTTTTATTAAATTTAAATCTTAACAAAAAGCTGTATTTAGTTTTTCAAAAAAAAATGTTAAAACTGTAGCTACAGACTATAGCCTATGGCCTACAGTGCAATAGTTCCAAAAATACGTATAAGCTTGGCTCGACGAACTCGTAGCTGCGGCTACAAAAGTAGAAGCTGCGCCTACAAAAAATGTAAGAAACCTCTTTTTATCCACGAGAAAAAGCAACGGACGAACCGTGCCAACGTGCAGACGAGAGCATCGAGGCTCGCTGGCCAAGAAACCGGGCGGGAAAACGGTGAATGACAGGTGGGAAACCGAAATCGAGCAGCTCGACGAGCGGCTCAACGAACTCGTTTCGATGTTAAGAGTCGAGCTCGAGCTCGATATTTGACTCACGAGTCGAGCCCGAACACCCCCTGCTCGATATTTTATTATTCATGAATCTTTGAGAAGATTATTTTGTCAAGATAGGAAAAAATTTTGCATGCTTAATTTTTGCATTGATTATATATATATATATATATATATATATTGTGTTGGTTAGGCCGAGAAAGTTGTCGTATTAAAATGTCTTTCAGCTAAGCATCTAAAATGCTTTTATTTTAAGCTGAAGGAAAAACTAATATTCAGAAGATCTATAAATGATCACTAATACAACTTTGAATTATAACTTCATGGTGGTTTAAAATTTTAATTGAAAGCGACTTTTAAAATCATTTTTTATAAATATGAGTATTATTTGCATAATAAAATTTTTTTTATGGCAATGTAATTAAATAGCTAGCTTAAAGTGAGAAACTAGATTGATGATTGATGAGGGGCATACATATGATGAATGTGATCATAAGATTGTTATATGCTTCCAAGTGATGACTTAATACTCTTATATAGGGATTGAATTAAGAGAATTAGATGATAAACTTATGAAGCTGAAGATAATTACCAACCAAGCATAAAACCTTACATTTTTTTCTTAGAAGAGAGAAACTTTTATCCATGCTTGATTATCGAAGAAATAGGGTGATGCCCTGTAGGGAGAGAGGAATCATCAAATGAGCAAATAGAAATGCCTAAATTTTGATCTTTAGAAATTCAAAGAATGTTCATTATAATGTCATCACTATTAACGGGGAATAAAGTAATGTTCTTTTGAATTTTGATCAATATATGAGCACATTCAACCAATGTTAATTTCAAGAGAATGTTTGAAAGTTGCTAAGATGTAGGGTAGATGACACCTGAGAAGCTATCAACCAACAACAAGAAGAGTTTACAAAAATATTCTATTTAAACCAAGAAGACAAGATGCCCTTAAACATCATGAAGAGAAAGCAAGAATGAACAGTCCTATAAGATGCCATCAAATGAATTAAAATGAGATCGAACAATCATGAGAAGTCAATTTTGATTATATTGTTGAAGGTTTATAAAGATTGATCTATATTTTTGATCCAATTCACATTAATGGCATATTTCCTACTTTCCTAAAACAAGTTCAACATTAAGTTGGCAGGAGGAGGCTGTAAGAGCACAAAAACCTCATGTTTAGATGTTTAGAGGTGAAGTCTCCAACACAATAAATTTAGGGAGTTGTCAATTTTGAAAAATATTCTAGTGATATTTTATGTGAAATATTTTGGGGGCAACATTATTAATTTTCTGGTTTCTATATTGTATAATGTAATTGTAACCTAGCTATATATTATAATGGAATTTGTGTAATCATGAATGTAGGATTAAACTTCAAGCCATATAAAATCACTATTTTATGTTATCTTCTTTCAAGTTTTTCATTTGTTCGTTCATTTCATTCTTAGCATAGGCATCCACCAACACAATCAACTAAGCTTTAGGAAAAACTTAGACACAATCTAATAAGAAGAAATTAAGTTCATGACAATAGAATTGAAGATATTACTATGAGTTTTCCTAACAAAAGAGTTGATGTATTACAATCTTCTTGTCAGTGTTTTACTCTTTTTTTGTCATTCTTAGTGTTTGCAACCGCTAACAAAGTCAACAGCAATTCAAGAAAACCTTAAATAAATTAAATTTATAACAAATTAAATCATTGATGATGATGCTAAGACATTATTAGAGATATGGATCAAACCAAAAGTGCATAAGAGATGAGAGAAAAGCTAGGTCTCAATAATTCTCTTGGTAAATTGATTAGCTAAAGACTCAATTAAACCTCATAGATAAGAGATTTGTAGTTGAACTAAGCTACATATATAATTTAGAGAAAAATTAAAAAATTTAAAGAGAATGCTAAGTAGATTCAATGAAAAAATTTGATGTGATAGAGTTTCTACTCATAGTTTGAGTTTACAACAAAGATTTTAGATGTGAATTGTCATGTGATAGAGTTTCATTTGAGATTTTTTTATGTCTGTGCATGACCCTTTATTCATAGGTGAGGATTAATGTTATATTTATGGGATTACTCAAAAAATACATAAATTGAACTCAATGTAGCATCTTGTTTAGCTATCAAAACAAGCTTATAGTTGAGTACTACCTGAAAACTTCAAGCATGTTCTAGGTTGATGGAAAGCACCTTTAGCAACTTCCTCTAATTAACAATAGCCCCTAGTTAGCTCTCAGTACATTTATAGACATCTTTAGGTGAATAACCTTGGTGAATAGGTTACTTTATCAACAATTAGAGCAAGTTTAGTAGCTCAATATTGAGGGCCAAGTTGGGGCTAATTCTTAAATAATTCTTAGAAACTTTGATAGGATTTAGCTTTAGATGACTTTATGCTTTTATCAACTTCAAGATTAGTAAGTTTAAAGTTGTTGGTGATTCAATTTAGTTTATAATCAATGATTTTTTAAATCTAATATTGGTACTAATAATGACTTGATTAATCTGATTCACACAAATATGGGTGTACATCAATTTCTTGATTATCTTAGCTCTTATAAGAAGGATAAAAGGATGAAATAATAAAATTTTAATAAAGCCCAATTTGACTTGTGTGAGTTGACCAAATCTAGAGTGTAGGCTACAAAATACATTATTTTTTATAGGTGATTTGCTCATTAATATAAATGTCCAAAAATATATGGATTGTAGTTTATTTTTAAAATCTCGATGCTGCTATTCTAATTGCCACTCATTTACTCTATAACTAAAACAGAGCTCTTATGCTTCATAGAGATAAAGTTCAAATGCCTTTAAAACTCTACTTGTACTAATGAGCTTAAGAGTAAATAATATAATTTTATCAAACAAAGGGTTTTGCTTTCTACTGAAATATTTATTTAAAAAATTTCCTCTATTAAAGATGGTGAATGTTAAAAGTGAAGAAGAAGGATAGGCAAAATAGGGTGTTAAGAAAGAAAGATAATGTTTAAAGGGGCTTCTTATACTAAGAAAATCATTTCTTAGAAAACTTTAATAGGGAGGTTGAGGGAGTTGGTATTTCTATGAGTGCCCTTAACAATATTCTAGAAGGTGTTCTTTTGTGTAAATTAGACTTAAAGCTTCTTCTATGATAGGGCAAGTTGGAATGTTTAACATTTTTGGGTTGGCTTTTGTTGTAAAGGTAAAAAAAAATATTTATGGATTTTGAATTCAATACACCTAAGAGCAAGGTTCTGATTTTTGAGTTGATTTCAAACCTTCTACAAAAGTTGGACTTCAATCTGTACTTTACCTTCAAGAAGAAGTCAACTAGTCAAAATTAGCTCTTTAATTTGAAATCATGGTTTATTTAGGAAAACATAAGTCATACTTATGCTTTGAAGCTATCTTTTGCTAGTGATCCTCACATTTGACCATGAAATTGTCCTTGATTATAAAATCAAACTTTATAGGAAAATTAATTAACCATATAATACTATGAAGTCAACCTTTATTATGAATTTAACCCTTGATTATGATGTCATTATTTGATCAAGTCCAAAGTGGGAATCACTTAACTCATAGAGTCGATATACAGTAATTATAGATCTTTCTTACATATTTAGTTGTCAAATTAATAACTATGATGAAAATTTTATTAGAGTGATTACATTAATGTGACTACTCATGTCATTCATATACCCTTTTGTTATAAGATAGTTTATATTTTATTTTATATAAATCAGAACACCTATTATTAATTGAATATTCATTTCACTACATCTACCATATGTATATACATCATTATTTCTATCAAATGCAATGTATCATGTATTAATATTTATTAAACATATTAGCTTTATCTGTAGTGTCATATGCTTATATTTGTATGTATGTCGTTAACATCAATATCACTTGTAATGTATATCATGTAGTTCATATGAATCATGTGCCAGTGTATCGATCGCATCAATCATATTATATGCATGTATCCATCATTTCCTATATCACGTACATATCATCACTTATATAATATTATAATATATGCTTTATGTATATACAAGCAAGATAGGTTACCTGACTATTTATATTATTTTTCCTGTGTCACATCTTGTAGGCCAACCCTATATGAATCAATCTTAATTATATCAATCCTGTTGTTAGAAATTAGTCTCATATCACATATCACAAGTCAGATGGCTATCATATAAGAAGTCATCACTTCCTACCCACCAATATATCATATCATATCAATCAGTCTCCTTATATTTATCTTTTTTATCACTTAGGATTGCACCACAAACTTTATTTAAAGAAAAGCCTATCAACCCACCCTCCTATACAAGGTAACATGTCTCCAGCTAATCTGAACCATTTAATTATTTCCAACCAGTATTTCTTGCCTTTACACATATTTTATATTATTCAGATTATAATAGCAAACATCATATACATCCAATATAATTATCATTATACTCATCAGTATACATGTAATATACCAAAAATGTATGTTTGACTAAATAAATAGTAATATATGCAAATCATATTTTTCATATATAAATGTAATATACTAACTCATGACCCTTTTATACTTAATATTATACTACTCCTTATAACTAAAAGTATATATATAAAAATCACATGATGAAATTTCAATATTAACCAGTCAAAATGCTCAAGATAATAATATCTACCACATATCATAAGTTATTTTATAAAAAGTTTATTAAAATAAGAAATTTTGCATTTTTATCAGTTTTGGAAGGGAGGAAAATATGAAAAATATAAAATTATTGAAAATAGAGGTAGGGTAAGGGTTACCCACCATAATTGGAACACATTTCCCAACTGGGTCGATGAAAAATATCAGCCTTAACCTTGCTTTATCTCTCCTATTTTTATGATGCCATTGGATTTAATTGAAGGATTGATCACTTAAACCTATCATTAATTATCTCATCCATCAATGAAAACTAACTAGAGCTTCTAAAATCTAAAATTAAAAATTAAAAAAATTTATTTTATTAAAATACAAATACAATAATCCGGTAAACATTCAAACATTTGTACATCAGAGTAAATAAAATTGGATTACAAAAATAAATACCTCAAACTCAGAAGAACATGCTTCTATGCTTTTCTACTATGTCAGACTCTTTCCTTTTCCTGTAATATGAAAGAAATAGAATGAGCAGAACTAGCTCAGTAGACTCCATCTCTTATCCATCACAGATATAAGTATCCAATACGAAATATTAAATAATAAGAAAATATAAAGACATTCAAAGAGCAATTAAAATGTAAATAAAATATGAATTACCATTGTTTTAGTGTAGACTTAATATCAAGATTATCATTTGTACTTATATAGACACTTGCACAGAAGATTCTCAGACACAATAGAGAGCACTTATTGTTAGATATTCACTTGCACATTACTGTCACTTTTCATCAGAATTTGTACATATTGATTATAATACAAATGTTCTGATGTCTTCTTATAACTCCACTTTCACTTATGCCTCCCACACTTGTATATAACAAGTGCGCTAGAATTCCTTCCACATCCACACTGGGTAAATGGGGCCATACCAGAATATTAGAGCTCTTGAAACATATTAAAGAGTGCATTTTTCACATATCAAAACATCTCCATGCCATGTTATGAATAATGCAAATGCAATGCAACAATAATTAAATTAGCAATATAATGCAATATTCAAATAAATCATGAATTGCTGGTAAAAAGCCATATTGCTTGTAAAATATAATGCTCCTTAAATTTTTTCCTTTTAATTTCTAATTTCAGGAGAACATTCACATGAACATTTTAAAACTTTTATAATGCTACTGCATTCGCCAAAAAAGCCTCAGTCCAATTATATTCCAAAAAAATTCATGCAAAAAAAAAATCAATAAAATCCTAATTTCATATAGCCAAAATGCTTAGAATAAGGAATACAATAACATATTAAAAATTACATCATGAAAACTTTATAAAACCCAATAAAAATATATTTTTAATCATAACTTTTTATAAACTTACTGGGGTTGAAATTAGAGATAGAGGTTTAGGAGTTTAGCTTTGCTCTATTATATCCCAAATAGGCCCGATGGATAAATCCTGAGTTTTAGCCTCCAAATCTCTATCTCATCTTTCTCTTTCCTCTCTTCCCTTCCTCTTATTTCCCTTTCTTCTCCGACAAGGTCGGCTGGGGAAATGTATTTGCCAAATGATTTTAAATATCTTAATATTATAAAACCACTAACTTGACCTAACATCACAACGCCCAACTTCTTAGCATCGCCGGGTTCCCAGATATTATTCCAGATTCTCCCAGAATCTCTCCACCTAAGACCCAGCACTATGGCGGCACCACCCACCATCGCAGTGCATAATATTTTCCCCCATTTTCCTGAGAGTTTAATGTTCCAGCATCGCCAATTCTAACGCTGCAGTGCCCATAAAACAATTTTTCTAACTTAAAATTTCACTTCTTCAATCCACTTTTGACTCATTCAAAACTTCAAACACTCCAAGACTTTAAACATCTAAACATATTAAAATTAATAATTATTAACAAAAAGCTATCTGAATTTCTAATGATTAATAGTACACCTCTCTCCTTCTCTCTCTTTTTTATCTCCCCTTCTCTCTCCTCTCTCCTCTCTCATCGGTTAATGGTAAAAAATGGGGAGGGCGAGAGGGGTGGTAATGATTTTGATAAAATAATTTTTGATATTTTTATAAATAAAAAAATTGAAGGTCCACAAGGTGAACTATTGGTCTTAATGATCCTTTGGTCTAACAACTCTCTAAACTGCTACTTAAAATCTTTATTCTCCAACATTGGGTTTCTAATACATCTCCATGTTATGCATAGTTGGATTTGAGATAAAATAGATCTTATGCTCCATAACACTTAATGGAGTTAATCCACTCAATTTTCAAAAAAATATTTTGATACTCATTTATAAGTTGTCAAAGTTGTATCCTAATTCAGAATACCATATTTATCTTTTCTCCTTTTTCTACTCCATTTCATACTTATTAAATTCTCCTTAGCTATAATCCTTGGTGTTATTATTAAATTCTCCTTAGCTATAATCCTTGGTGTTAATATTAGAATTCTTTTATTATTCATTAATAAAATAGAATTTTGGATCACATTATCTCTCCACCCATCCTTACACCACCAAATTAAGAGGTTTATAATCCTCATCTCTAATGATGATGTACCATAGTCCATTCAGAGTTTGTATTGTTGATCCATTTTGAAAAGATGACTTTCAAAACCTTTTGCTTTATTGATCTATAACATGAATAGATCTTCACTATCACTTGGATCATTTGCATCCATTCTCCGCCCTTTATCATTCAACTTTGCCATCAAGAAAATTTTTGAGTTTGAGCAGTTTACCAACACAAAAACTTTGTTCTTACTTAGCATCGGTCGCCATTTTCTTCCCTTTTGCATCTATTTTAAATGTCTTCATGAACAGTTTTAGATGAAGCTTTAAATACTTTTCTTTAATGTATCACAAGATCTTATAATAATCATAGTGAAGGTTATTTCTAAAATGTGTAACTACCCTTATTCAAACCCTTTTGGCTCTTCTTGTGGACAAGCTTGATCTCCTTCTTTTTCTTGACAACAAGACTCGATTTTAATGATAACAAACATGTATTTGGTCGTACTAATGTTTATACCAAGTGGTATTAAGTTTTGGAGTTTTCATGAATTTCAATGCAAATGATTAGATTACATAGAGGATGAGATATCTAAGGGCATGCTCAAATAACTTCAAGACAATTTCTCATGGAGCTATGGAAGATATTTCAAATTTAATCAAGTCCTTAGATGTTTGTAACTTGTATGTGAGGCTCAAGGAAATATTTGAAATTCCAATTAGATAAAATTTATAAAATATTGAAAAATCTTTTTTAATAGTCAAAGTACATTGAAAAAGTAAATAAATTTAAACAAAAATTCTCATGCTAGTTTGATCAATCTATTATTTTATTTTTGCTAATAAAATTTCAAATTGTGTTTATTATATTATTAAATAAATAATTATTTTTATAGTTAAAATTATCACTCAAATTTATCAAAATATTTTCTTACATGTCATGTCTATCTCTCTCTTGAGGAAGAGAGAAATTTGAGTTTATATATCTTATAATGTCATAGGGCGACAAAGGTCCAATGGAGGCAGTCAAGTGGTTGTCCAATAGTGGTTGTGCTTGGGTGGAGCTATGAGATTCTTCAAATTTTGAGCTCTTTTGTATCTCTAGCTAAGGGTCCCCTTCATGTAAAGGAGATGGGACTATTTATATATTTTTGGGAGTAACATACCCCATAAAAATAGAGAAAATCCAAAACACTCCATCAGATAGCTCATATTGAGTCCCTTTATTATAAAACATTTGTTCAACATTTAAGTGCCTTATTATTATCCAAATTAAGCGATCTTGAGCTCATTGGATTTGTCTCGTCAGAGTGCCAAAGTTGGAGATCATTTGTTCCACCAATTAATAATCCAAGTTTATAACAATGCTTCAAGCTCTTGATCTGAGCTTATTTAGAATCAAATAGTATCATTCTTAAAGTCGTTAAGTTTGTCTTGTAGAATCAATTAGTTGTCTATAATTTTGTTGAAAACTTGAAATCAATCCAGATGGTCCTAAATTTAATTCTAGAATATTTCAATTCAAATGTGCTTTGAGATTCGTGCCATCAAAGATAAACTTGGTTAGGCATGAACTTAATTAAAAGCTTCTATATATATATATATACTTTTATTTAGGTATTTCATATTCTTCAGCTGAACAAAAATCTGCACGTGAATGTTCTTCATTTTTACTATATTGCCATCTTTAGCACGCTTAAATTAAGTTCTCGTTTCCTATTTTCTAAGCCTTCACACATCGCCAGCCGTTTTCAGGATTTCATTTTGAGACCTAACATATATATTTTGCATTATTACAACCAATCCATTCTCATTCCAGCACTCCACGCAGCTTCCCATTAATTACGAAACCTACCATTTCCCTCCCCATCTCATACGCGTCAAGAGGCAAAAGGAGTTGCAGGGTTCCAATCTAAGCGGGCCCCTCACGTGTGCAGAACTCGAGAAATTATTCTATGGAGTCCAGACAGGAAGAAATGTTCAGATTGTGAGTGTATATATAGTGTGTATAAAAATTTGTACATAATATGAATACTCACATATCCGAATGATTCTTTCTGTCCGGATTTTGTACGTAATTGCTATTTTTGAATCCATTCGTAAATATCCTTTCATGACTTTTCAACTTCTGAATAACATTTCTAAATTGTTTACAAATAATAGAAGTCTAGCAAAATGATTTCTATAATGATTCTATCAAAAAAATTTGAAAATCCCTTTTCTTCCTAAACGTCTTCATTGCCAAATCATTTTCAGATTTTCAAAATCTATTTTTAAAGCTTATTGCATGTATTAGTTGTTGTTAAGGCAATCAAGTATTGTAAGAATTTTTTGGAAAAAAAAAAAGAATATCTTCATCAATTTTTTAGTTAGGATGAGTTTATGTTTGTGACAGTTTTTTTACTATTTTTTAAAGTAGCTTTTTATTTTTTTTTTTCAAAAATAGCAAAAAAATTGGGAGGGGGGTGGTGGCAGGGGTGGAGCTAGGATTTTGTTCATGTGGGGGCACAAATCATTAAAGTAATTAAAAAACCCTCAATTTTTTTCATTCGGGCTTAGGACCGGCATTGACAGTTTTAAAATTTTTTTTAATCGTTACATTCATTATAAAAAGATAGAATATATAATGAAACAGGAAACTTACATAATATCTATAATTTCTCCCACTGAGTTTTCATTTTTTGATATCGTTGTATAATCAATTCATTATCGATACTATTAAATATATATTTTTCAATATAAGTAAGTAAATAATCATTCATTCATGAGTCTCATATACGATTGCGTAAATAATTCTTTATAATATTCATTGCAGAAAATGCTTGTTCGACTATTGTTGTAGCCAACCTTTGTGCAGGCTTAATTAGAATCAATACTATACTTACTAGCTTTGCGCTACTTGTCGAGTTTGCATCAGTTTGAAATTGGATCGTTCAAATCTCTAATTCTTATTAATATCTAGTTCAGAAAATAAGAAAAAAAAGTGCACAATAAAAAAAACTTTTCACAGAGAGAGAGAGAGAGAGGACTTGCCAGAGCAACGACAGAAGATTGTGGCCTTGCAGGAGAAGTGGAGAACATCGAGAGAGAGAAAGAGGGAGAGAGAGAGGACTTTAAGGCTTTTGTATTTACATATTGAGATATAAAATGAATTCACTTAAGTAAAATAAGATGTAAACGTTGCTATATTTATCAGCTTATTAAATTGATAATCAAGATAGGACTCACTCAATTCAAATGAAATGTAAATGTCACTTTAGGGCCCAAAACTTCTCATCGCCTTCTTCAGCTCCTATCCCGTTGTGAAGGCCATTGATAAGTGGCAGCTAAAGCCCTCCCTCCTCGACTTCTTCCGCTCCACTCTCTTGGTTACTGCACCCGACTATTCTTTTGGCTCTCCGTATATCTGGCGGGCCAGTGGGGCATGTGCCCCCAGTGCCCCAATGTGGCTCTGCCCCTGCGTGGCGGGGTTCAAAAGTTGTCCCAAATGAAACCTTAAATCTTTGGATCTACTTTAATATGATAATACAAATTATTTATGTATTATACTCATCTTTGAGTAGTTTCAAGAGCCTTAAGATCCATCATGATCATTTCTTAATCAGGATCAGCATAAATAATTATTTTTCTTATTTAATTTATTTTAAAATTTCATTTGCTAAATTTTTTCCGAGCTTGTTTTTGTAAGACCTTGTAGTTTTTTTTTTAGTTTGCTAAGTCTCAAGACTCAATTTCGGGTCACGGGTCGGGTTCGGGTCGAACCCGAAACTGACCCGGGTTCAAACCGGTCAACCCTAACTCGACCCGAGCATGCAAACAGGTCAGAAATGCGGACCTGGACCCGACCCGTCGGGTTGCCGGGTTGACCCGACCCGACACGACGGGCCGGTGCGCACAGGCGAACTGGCGAGCGCGCAAGCTAGCGGGTTCGAGCGCGCAAGCTAGCTGGCGCGAGCGCGTGCGGGCGCATGCGGGCGCGAGCGCACAGGTGCGCGAGGGCAGGGTGGGCACGCTGGCAGGCACGTGCGCCGCGGGGAGGTGCGCGGGTGGCCTCGGCTGGCGCGCGGGCTGCCTTGGCGGGCACGCGGGCAACGGGCTGGCAGGGTTCGTCGCGCGGGCAGCTGAGCAGGCACGACGCGGGCAGCCAGGGTAGGTTCACGGACAGCCAGGACAATTCGCAGGCAACTCATTTAAACGGGTCGGCGGGTTGACCCGGCAACCCGTCGGGTTAACCCTAACCCGACCCGTTTTTCAAACGGGTCAAATTCTAGGACCCGAACCCGACCCGTTTTGAAATCGGGTCGAGTCAAACCCAAAATTTTGGGTTGGGTTTGAGTCGAATTTTCATGTCGTGTCAAATATTGACACCCTTATCTCAAGTAATCTTTAGGGTGCTTCTAGTATATCTTCGATTGGTTTGATTTTTATATTACATTATTGACCCTCATGTGCATTTGGGTCATCTTGTTTATAAGGTGAGATTATAAATCCCATCTTTTCATCCCTTTAATCCTAATATTTTGTAGTATTGTATCAAAACTCAACAACATGACTTTAAAATATGTTTATGTAGTTAGAAGACATCTCTTATATATAATTTATAAGTTGTACTACTAGGCTTTGTGATACTTATACCTCTAGGATTAGGTACCTAGTAGTGTTGGCCTACTATTAAATCTTATCTCACTTTTTTTCTTGGATATTTAGGGAAATATAAGTCTAGTACCTCTATTCGGCTATCCTCTTTACCCGCATTTTTTAGAGATTAAGTCGAGCAACTTTCCTTATCGCTTCACAGTCTTTTCCTTGATAGTGAAACTAGAAGAATCAAATGCAATAAAACATAAAATTATTTTAGAGTAAAGTTTGTTTACTAAAAGAAGATTATAAGAAAGAATGGCTACATGTAGGAGAGGAGCTAGGTGGAGCTTATGATTTAAGGTAGGTAAAATGCCTTCAATGAGATGAGCAATTAGAAGCTTATCATTATTCCCATTTAATATTTGTTGGTTCCCTATATATGATTTTGCATTACAGAGTTGGTTAACATCAACAGAAAGGTGCAAAGTGGCACCAAAATCTAGTATCAAATCAATAATTATTTGATCATTACTAGCGACCAAAGCTTGTGGACTGATTGATAAGAAAAATTAAAATGGTGCCAACACTTTATAGTGGAGTGATTGTAATGCCCTGAGATTTAATGGAATGACTGAATGCTAAAACATATAACCAACAATAGAATAAACCAAAGCTGACTATCAAATCCAAAATAATAATTCCAATATAAGCATCATTTCATTTTTATTTCTCAAAATATATATACAATAATCCAATACATATTGAATCTAAACATCAAACATCAAAAGAATTCACACTAGATTACACAAGAATACCTCAACTATTTTGATGTAAAGGATCCAAACTCTACCTCCCTCTAATCTACTAGGCGCTTTCATTTTTCTGAAATGTCAGAAAGTAACATAGACTAAGCACAACCAACTTAATAGACTTCTATCACTAACCCACTGTAGATATCGGTATCCTTTTTTAAATATTAACAATAATGTATTTAAAGATTAAATTAATAAATAAGAAAGGAATTATGTATTAGCAAAATTAATTAATAATATGCACTTGGGTTATGAATGATTACTTGTATTTTCACAGACAATCTTTACATGATCATCAAAGATATTAGAGAACACTAGCTATTAGAATCATACTTGCATTAGCTTTCTTATTTCATCCGAATTTATTTAGAGAAATTAGAATCTTTCATAACCAATTCAAAATGGCATTTATACTTTAATTATTGAATTATTAGATTATAAAATACTTGAGAGTAATGCACATGTCTCGATGTCTACTTATAACTCAATTCTCACTTATAACTCTCTTTAACCTCTCATGCATGCATTTAGTAAGTAGGTTCAGAATATAACACAACAGAACAAAATAACCTCCCACACTTGCATTCAGTAAGTGGGATCAGAATCCCTCCCACATCCACACATGGAAGATGAGACCATAATGAAAAATTTAGGGCCCTATATCATAACAAAGAGTGCACTTATCATATTTCAAAGTTCATAGCTCATCTGAAAGTGCTTATGAAACACCAAAAGGGGGTGAATAAGTATTTTCAAAAATCTTTTGCTTAAGATAAAAAATTAGATTATGTGGAAGGATTTAAGAGAATAAATTATTCAAACCAAAACTAAAAGCTAATAAGATTTTTTTCTTTTTTTAATTTAAAATAAAAACCTCATCCAGAGATTTATCACCCAAAATTATTTCATAAAGATAACCAAAAGTAAACTAATGAAAACTTTCACAAAGATAATCAACAAACTAGAGTGTGGAAAATAAATTGCAAAAAAGCAAAGGGTACACAAAATGAATTTATAGTGGTTCAATCAAAATCGATATACATCCACTCCTCAAAGGTCCTCTCTCTTTGGGTATTGTACTAAGAGTGACTCTCTTTCAGCACAAACTAGGTGGAGAAGCCCTTCTCCCTTGACCAAGAGGAGAATAACCTTTACAAACTCTAAAGAATTTCCCTCCTTTCACCTCTTGGCTTGCTGGAGATGTCGTCCCTCCTTTTTCCTCGAAGCCTGACAGAGATGTTGTCCCTCCTGTAGCTCCTCACTCTAGTAGAGATGTTAATCCCTCCTTTAGTCTTGTGGACCAGCGAAGATGTCGACCTCTAACCTCCTCGGCTAGTGAGTCTTTTGCCTCAAAGACTCTTCCTCTTAGAGCTCCTGTCCAAGAGTTCCACTAAAACACAATTGGAGGATCCAATGTGCTAATTGGAGCAACAGTGTGAATCACCTCACATCCTTTGACTCCTTCAAGGCAAACTTCCTCTCTTAATCTCACATACTATCTCTCCCTTATAAAGTGGACACTCCTAAGCTCTCTCCAAAAAAAAAATCTCTAACTACTCAACCTTTTTGTCCCTCAAGACATATCATGAGTTTATAAAGTGAGCTTTTAAAAACCCTAATTTTTAAATTTAAGTACTCTGATCGTATAGTATGATTCACATATTATACAGTACGATTAATTCAATCGAATCACAAATCTTCCAGGATGAACCAAGGTTCACCTAACAAGTTCTTAGGTAAATTATACAGTATGATAATTTATCATATTTTATAATAGTTTAATATATAATATGATCATTAATGATGTTTAGATTTGATTTGAATCCTTAATCCTCAAAATTAAATTAAGCAATTTTAGTTAATGTTCATACAATATGAAATGATTTGTACAATTCATACAGTATGTAGTTCAATTTCAAATTTTAAATTTGCCTAATATAAGTAACCAAAATTCGATGAGGAGATTTCTCAAAATAGCTGTCATCCTGTATGATGTGATGGTCATATAATATAATTAGTTATAGCCTAATTTTTAATTAATCTTATTTAATTAAATATTAAAATTAATTTTTATTTGAATAGATCTTATAATATAATTTAAATTGCACAGTAAAATTTGGATTGTACAGTATGATATACAAAAAAAATTCAAATAGTCAATTTTGCTCCCCCTTATATGTGTGTGCACAATTGCCTAGCCAACATATACCTAATATGGAAAATAACTAAAAATATAAAAAGTATTGACTTTGTCAAACACAGAATGACTTATACACTGACACTACACTATCTTTAGTCTTGATTCTTCAATGTTTCTCGATATATGCAGTACCTAAAATGGTTAGTGACATATAAGAAAAATATCTAATGTATTAAGCAGGAATAGAAAATGCTCATCCAATAATATTTATAATCATCAAAACACCAAGTTGAGCACCCGAATTATAATAATCTCCCCCTTTTTTATAATGATAAATATTATTGGTTGGAATTTAAATTTATAAGTTTAATTTTTAATTTCCTACTAAGTGTTGTGATTTGGGTGAATTAGTTTGTTCATGTGAATTCTAATCCAAGATCATATTATTTAGATTTTTTATGATTACAAAAGCTTATTATTTATCTAATTCATCTTCTAACATATATTTGAGTTTTTGTGGTGTGTACTAAAGTATCTTTCAGGAAATTCACACTCTAGATTGTTGAAGACTTCAAGTTCACCTGTCCACTGTAAATAAAGACTGTAAATTTTTCTTTTTCTTGAGTCTGAGAGAGTGTGATTGTAAGTTGGATAATTGTGCACATACACACAACGGGGAGTAAAACTTTAATTTTTTAAACTGATCGTACAGTACGATTTGATATCGTACGGGACAATCTGTAGAACATGTCCTCCAAAAAGAACCCGCATACCAAGAAAAATTTTCTAAGTCATGTTCGTACAGTACGAATACCATTCGTACATGAGTTTTTGCTGTACGAACTGCTTAAAATAGGGTTCGTCCAAGAGTTCATACGAGACGAACAGCTTGGACGAAGCGCTCTGTTCGGTTCGTCCAAGCTTTCATACGGGACGAATGTTCATACGAAATCTCTCTGTTCGGTTCGTCCAAGCTATCGTACGGGATGAATGTTCGTACGAAAGCTCTCTGTTCGGTTAGTCCAAGCTTTCGCACGGGATGACTGTTCGTACGAAGCTCACTGTTCGATTCGTCCAAGCTTTCGTACGAGACGAAATGAATGATATTTTGAACTATTCGTACGGTACGATGGGAGATCATACGGGACGATCGACACGGACTTAACTTGAAATTTCAGTTTTTTGACGGTTTTTTCTGTCCCAAGTATAAAAATGACTCAAAACTGTTTGAAGAAAAAATCTTTCTGGAAAAATTCTTTTGGGGAGTGAGAGGAGAGTTATTGGGAGAGTGTTTGGGAGTGAGTTTTGAGAGATCTTTCAAGAGAAAATTGTGAGGAGATTCACAAGGTTATCCAATTGAGAGGATTTCTTTTACTTGTTCTTCAAGCATCTTCCTAGTTTCTTTGGAGACTTTTGCAAGAGGATTGTTCGAGAGGATTCCGGTTCTCTGCCGCACTTGGAGAGTGAAAAGGACAAAGGTTCTCTGCCGCACTTGAAGAGTGAAAAGGACGACGGTTCTCTGCCGCACTTGGAGGGTGAAAAGGACGACTGTTCTCTGCCGCACCGGGGTTGGTGGAAGAGAGTTTTTATAAAGGCTTATCCGACTTGCTGTGGGGGTAAAAGGAGAGTCACTTGAGTTTAATGCAATACCTAGAGAAGGAGTCTCTAGGGAGTGGATGTAGGTCGTGTTTGACCGAACCACTATAAATTCTGGTGTTTTCTGTCCACTATTTATTTTATGCATTTCTATTTTCTACAGTTTATTCTCTTTGTGGTTGAATTTTTGTGTTGAACGAAAGAGCAAAAATTATCTCTGTTCGTACTGTACGAAGTTATATCGTACTGTACGATTAGCTTTTAAATTTTCCAAAATATCAAGAGTAATTTTTTAAAAGAACCAATTCACCCCCCCTCTTGGTTAGCCTAGGGACATTGAGCAATAGGTCTAACAACCTGTTCGCACTTTCATTAAGTTCTTCCCCTCACTAAATGACTTATTTAAAAAAATTGGGAAAATATTGGATTTTTTTTACTTCTTTTAAATTTTTTTAAAACACACATTTTAAAATTAATTTTTTATTTTTTAAAAGAAATGCAACAACAGAAATACTAAAAAAAAGCTGCACTAATTGAAAAGAAAATTCAACCAACACGACACTCTTCTCCCCTTTTGATATCACCAAAAAGAGGAACTTAAAATAGACTACAATGTAAGAAAAAAAAACTATTAAAAATAGAAAGTATAATAAAGTTAAATGTGAACAAAATAAGAGACAAATATAAATACATAAAAATATAAGAAGACAAAGATAGCAATCATAACATCCAATGACCCCAAATTCCTAAGCACTTATATCAATAACACCCAATATAGTCTTAAGTGTGCTAAATGTATCATAATTTAAGGGTTTGGTAAAGATATATGTTAATTAGTATTCAATGTCTACATGCTATAATTCTACAACCCCTTTGGTACTTGATCCTAAATAAAGTAATGTCTAATATCAATATATTTAGTGTGAGATTGCTGAATGAATTTTTTATTGATACAAATCACACTCGTGTTATCATACATGACAGGGATGGTTTCTATGGACAGTCCAAAATCAAGAAGTTATTGCTTCAGCCAAATGACTTGGGCAACACAACTTCTTACAGTTATATACTCGACTTCTGTGGTGGATAGGGCTACAAATTTTACTTTCCACTGGACCAAGAAACTAGAGACTATCCTATGAATTGACATTTTCCTGAGATACTTTTCATATCTACCCTACATCTAATAAAATCTGAATCTGAGTATCAAACAAAGTCAAAGGTCAAGTTGTTCATAAGATGCTATATACCTAAATTTTGAGTGCCTATTAGATACCATAAGGTTCTTTTGACGGCGGTCATATGGGATTCCTTAGGGTTAGCTTGAAATATAGCATATAGAAAAATACTAGACATAATATCAAGCCTACTCGTAGTCAAGTAAAGTAAGAAACCTATAATCCCTCTAAATTTCTTTTAACCAACTGATTTATAATATTGATCTTTATCTAAAGGGGTGGTTGGGCTTATCAGTGTATTCATACTTTTATAATCTATCAAATCAAATTTCTTTAGAAGTTTTTTAATATATTTGGTTTGACTTAAGAAGGTGTCATCCACTATTTGCTTAACACTAAATTTAAGGAAATAGGTCAACTCACCCATCATACTCATATCAAATTCACTATTCATAGTGGAAGAAAATCCTTTACATAAATCATCATTTATGGATCCAAAAAGAATATCATTGATATAAATTTGAATTATGAGTATATTATCTCCAATTTTCTTAATAAAAAGGGTTGTATCTACGATCCCATTAACAAAGGATTTTTTTTTTGTAAAAAATGGCTAAGTCTATCGTATCATGCCCTAGGTGCTTGGTTAAGCCCGTATAATATTTTCTTATGTTTATAGACATGATTTAGAAAATGACGACCTCTCAAAATCTAGGGGCTATTCTAAATAGACATCTTCTTTAATCACATCATTTAAAAAGATATTTTTAATATCCATTTAATATAATTTGAAGCCCTTAAAGCATGCATATGCTAACAATACTCTGATATATTCTAGTCTAACTACGAGAGTAAATATTTCCTCAAAATTTATCCCCTTGATTTGGTTGTAACCCTTTACTACCAAACTAACCTTATTTCAACTACTAATCCATAGTTATTTAATTTATTCTTGAATACCCATTTAGTTATAGTAATAATCTGATCAAAAGGTCTACTCACTAACCATCACAACCCAACCCAATAGGATATGTCCTATCATGTTGAGCTGTGATAGATAAATTCCAATATCTACTTTTAAAAATATTTCAAATTCTTTTTCAATAACATTTTAAACAAATAACATATTACAAAGTTTCTAAAACATGTAGAGCTCTGAAAATAAAATCTCTTTCATTTCATTAAAATGTATATATAAGATCTACACTATAGCAGATGGCTACAAAATAGAGAGCAAAGCAAAATATAGCCAAAGTTAGACATGATTATATAAAAATTAAACCAAAGAAAAAATTATAAACTTAGATTAATTAAGTTGTGAAACCATTAATCAACAGGCTCCTTCCCTTTCTCAGATCCTAAAAATAGAATGTAAAACCACAGTGAGCTATAATAGCTCAGCAGGCCACAAACATCGATCTAAATTTCTAAATTACTCCTTTTATTAAATATTTTTAGAATATTTAAATGCAGCATAATAAATCATTGAGTTAATCAGAGTAATAATAGCATAACAGTTATCTAAAGATTCAAATAATAATACTAAGTAGTTAATTAAATTAAAATTCATATTACAGAATAGTTCATATCAGTTTTCTTCATACCCAGATAGAATCTCAAAGGATTTCAGCCTCTTATAACTCCTTTTATGCTAATAAGACTAACATGTTCGTAGGCACTAGAACATGGCTTTTTAGCCACCAAAATATGTCTTATAGGCACCAGATTTCAGTCATTGATAGAATCTCAAAAGATTTTGATCTCTTATATCTTCCAGTAGATATTTTTTATATCAAATAATCATATAAACACAATTTTCATCTCATGGGTGTAATTTAAGCATAATTATGCATATTTTATAACTGCATATATAGTTTTCTATAATGGGAGACAACAGAATTTCTTACTGAGAAAATTCATAATTTTTAAATATAATCAAATTATCAAAGACTTTGTAAAATATTATTTTAAGACTTTAATCATACTACAATATAATTTTTGAGAGTTTAGATTATTTTCTATTCAATAAAAATAATATAAATTCCAATTCCCTGAGTGTAAAATTTCTAGAGAATATTAAAAATATTCAAAATCGCAATCTCTATAATATATAAAAACTTACGCGGTAAAAGTATTACAGTGTAAAGTTATCCTTATGTTTTAGAAATGGAAATTAATAAAAAAAAATCAAAAAACTTTATATTTTTAAAAACTAAGATAGGTATAATGTGACCTATCTTGATCCAGACAACTTTCACAACTGGGCTGATGTCTAAAAATAATCCAATGCGGCCAGAAAAAATCCTTCTTTCTCTCTCAAATTCCCTTGCCTTCTCTCTCCTACTCGGCACCATCTCCCTCCTGCTCGGAAGTTGCAACGCACAAAATGAATGAAATAGTAGATTTTAAATATATTTAAAGTGAAAATAATGGCCTAGCGCTGCGGTGCCACCATCTAAAGTTGCAGCGCTAGTTCATTTTCCAGAAATTTGAAGCTAAATCACCGAAATGTCACTGTTTAGCAGCTAGGCACCACTGTAGCGCCAAGGTGCTCAGATACCCAGCACCTAAGCGCTCAAGGGGGTAAAATTTTAGATTTCACCAAAATGCATTCCAAGCCTCTAGAACTCATTCCAGAATACATGTAAATCTTTTTCATATACATAAACACTTCCAAAAACATAAAAATGTGTTCAAAATATAAATTCCAAATATTTACCTTTTTTAATTTAGGTCAAAACATGTAGAAGAGAACTCTGAATTTGGAGATGTCATAACTATTTCATCCTTAAAAGATTTTCATCCTCAACATTCCAAAGCTCAGAACTTAGATCACATAAATAAATCAGGATACAATTATCTCACTTCAGACTCTTTTTCCCAAGTAGCTTCCCTTACAGTTCTGTTCTTACACTAGACTTTTACTATTGGGATCTATTTATTCCTTAACCTTCTGACATCATAGGCTAGAACCCTCTCAAGTTCTTCCCTGTAGTTCGGATTTGGAATTATGTCATGTCTTCAATAGATATCATGTTTCCATAATTAGATATCTATTTCCTCAAAAGAGACACATGAAACACATTATGAATTTTAGACATGTGATCTGACAACTGTAACATGTAGAAAGACTTTTCGATCCTTTCAATAATATCAAATGGTATAATGTACCTTGGACTCAACCTTCCTTCCTTGTTAATCATGTTAATGTCTTTCATCAGTTTGATCTTCACATACACAAAATCTCCTATCTAAAACTCTACAGCCCTATGCTTAGCATCAAAATACTATTGTTGCCTATCATGTACATCTTTTAATATGTCTCTGATCAAATAGATTTTTTAGTAGCATCATCTATTAAGGCTAGCCCGATCAATGGTCTTTCACCCACCTCCATCCAAGGCAGTTGTGTATGGCATTTCCTACCATATAAAGCTCATATGGAGTCATAGCTATGCTTGACAAAAAGTTGGTATTGTAAGAAAAGTTGATCAGAGGAATGTGGTCCTCCTAACTGCCACAAAAATCCAAATCACATAGTCTCAAAAGATCTTCCATTACTTATATAGTCCTATCAGATTACCCATCAGCCTAAGCATGAAATGTCATACTGAAATGTAATTTAGTACTCAAATTTTATTGAATATACCTCCATAGTCTTGAGGTAAATCTACCATCTCTGTCAAAAATTATAACTTTTGGCATCTCATGTAATCTAATAATCTCATGTATATATACCTGTGCCAACTTGCCCACTGAATCAGACTATCGAATTAGAATAAAATGAGAAGACTTCATTAGATGATCAACTATAACCCAAAAAATATTATGTCTTTATCTCGACTTGGGAAAACCCATGGCAAAATTCATGGTGATCTCTTCCCATTTCTACTCTCGAATGAGCAATGGTTATAGATAACCTTCTAGCAGTTGATGTTCTGACTTCATTAACTAACAAGATTCCCATTTTAAAATAAAATCTATAATATATATATTCAATCCAGGCCACCAAAATATATCATTCAAAGCACTATACATTTTACTACATCTTGGGTGAATAGTATGGCCTGAATAGTGAGCCTTGTATAGAATAATCGATCTCAAATCTCTAGAACTAGGAACCTAAAGTCTGTTCTTACAAAAATAATACCAGAATCTGACATTTGTAATTCAAATTTCTTACCATATCTTATTTGATTAATCAACTTCGAATATTCTGCATTTGACTTCTGAGCTTCCTTAATTTTTTCTTGTAAAGATGGTCGAATGATCATTTAAGCAAATATATCAGAATCTCAATCAATATAAGAAATCACCTTCAATTATAATCTATCCATATCCTATATTAAACACTCATCTGAGGTAAGCTGAATATATGAAAATCTAGAAGATTTTCTATTCAGATCATCTGCTATTACATTAGCCTTATCAGGCTGATACTAAATAGTCATATCATAGTATTTAATCAACTCGAGCAATCTACTTTGCATCGGATTTAGATCCTTTTGAGTAAATATGTACATCATACTCTGATAATCAATAAAAATTTCACAGTTGATACCATACAGTTAGTATCTCTAAATCTTCAAGGCAAATACCACAATAATAAATTCTAGATCTTGCATCAGATAAATCCTCTTAGGTGGCTTTAACTATCTGGAGGCATAAGCTATCACCTTTCCATATTGCATCAATACACATCCCAGTCACTTGAATGAAGCATCACTGAATACCTAAAATCCTTGTCTACTAGATTAAAGAGCAAAAATTAGAGCAAAAGTAAAACAATCCTTTAATATCTAAAAACTGGTCTCACACTCTAGTGTCTAAATAAAAGTCATTGAATTCTAAGTCTGTCTCATCATAGGTGAAAAAATATTTAAAAATTCCTTCACAAACTTCCTATAATATCCAGTCATACCTAAGAAATTGCTTACCTCAAATATAGTAATAGGCCTCGGCCAATCAGTAACTGCCTAAACTTTCTAGGGATCTATAGAAATACATGTAATACTCACCACGTGCCCTAGGAAAGCAATACTTCTCAGCCAAAATTTACATTTGGAGAATTCTGCATATAACTAATGCTGCCTCAGACTCTTCAAAGCAATCCTCAGATATTTTGCATGATTTTCCATAGAAGTAAAATAAATCAAAATATTATCTATAAAAATAATAACAAATTGATCCAAAAAATCTCTGAACACTCCATTTATCTGATCCATAAAGATGGTTGGTGTATTAGTCACCTCAAAAA
The DNA here is from genome assembly GCA_019925795.1 of Dendrobium chrysotoxum. NCBI lineage: Eukaryota > Viridiplantae > Streptophyta > Magnoliopsida > Asparagales > Orchidaceae > Dendrobium > Dendrobium chrysotoxum. Next base: position 73,094,958 of record CM034315.1, read on the forward strand.
GCATGACTAAAAACTCATAGTGTTTATATCTCATACTGAATGCCATCTTCATCACATCAGCCTCTCTCACTTTCACCTAATAATAGCCAAATCACAAATTTATCTTAGAAAATATAGAGGATCCAACAAGCTAATCAAATAAATCATCAATCTATAGTAGATGATACTTATTCTTGATAATGACTATATTCAACTCCCTGTAATCAATACATATGTATATTGTACTATCCTTTTCTTAACAAATAGAATATGTGCTCCTTATGGAGATACACTAGGACAAACGAATCCCCTATCAATCAACTCTTGAAGTTCCCTATGTGTTATCCTATATGAAGCTTTGGATATCGGAGCCATACCCAGAATACATCAATACAGAACTCTATATCTCTATCCGAAGGCAAACTGACTAACTCCTTAGGAAACACATCCGAAAATACATACACTACTGGGACATCAGAAAGAGGATCAAAATTTATATTCATATCCTGGATTAATGCTAGAAATACTATGCAACTCTTCTGCCAGAACTTATCTATATTCATAGCAGAAATTAAATAAGATAAACACCTTTAATTCCCTGAAATACATAACTCTCACTGCCCAAAAATAAAGTAACTCGCTTCTTCAAGCAGGCAATCTGAGCCTCATATTAACTCTAGAGGTCCATACCCAAAATGACATCAGATGTAAAAATAGGTAACAAAATCAAATAAGACCTCCACTTCCTGATGGGGGCGATGAGTAATCTAAAGAATTATGAAAATAATTTAGGGCTCTACAATCCCTAAACAATGCTTAGGTTTTCTTTGGTATAAAAATTAAAAAAGAAACCTCACTTAATATATGCAAGTATACATGCTGAATCAAGTAATATAGTTATAGAGTAGAGTATCAATCCTATGAGAAAGAATGCTTACTTACAAATACTAGTACTGTCTACTTCAACTACAATAATTGTCTTAATCAATAAAAAAGTTTTTATGGAGATTCGATCACCTAATTTAAAATAAAAAATAATTAAATGAAATACTATTTAAATAAATTATTTTGGATTAATGAAATGTAAATATAATATGTTTCCTAATAATTCTCTTTTATATTGAAGCTATTTAGAGCATATATATCACCGATCACTCAGTCAAGTGTGAAAAGACAAAGGGTAGATTAAATCTTTCAATCTCAATACCACTCTAAACTCCCATAGTCTATCATCCAATGAAAATCTTAGAAGAGTACGTAAAATATATACTATTAAAACCCTTTTATAATAATTAGCCTCTATAAATTTAATACATGACAAGTAATATGCATATAATTCCATCATATTAATTTAACATACTTATTTGTGCCTGCTTTCTTATTTCTAAGCTCCACATTACACTTGATATTAATTATATATATAGCCACTGTGTGTATTAAATGAAGATATTGTATATTGAAAATATCATTAAATTATTGATTAAGAGAATTCATTAGTACTCCATATTCTATTTACACCATCAATCAGAAACTAAAATATTTAGTCAGACATGAAGAATAAGTGAAGCAAATTCATTTTCATTAATTGCATAAATAAAAAAAGTACAGAAAAAAAAGATATTGCCAGATGGACTCAATGATCTTCTCTACACTCCTCCTTGATTAGAGAATTACTTCAATAAATACAAGTCAAACACTCTAATGGAATGTATCTAGTACTTTTTCTGAATTCTCTTAGTTATCACTCTTACGAAAAAATCAGAGAAGCACTATAAAGACTGAAATTAAATAAATGATAGAACTCCCCTACTAACATTACAATCAGACTATTTGTAGAAAATATAAAAAATGAATTATGGCGCTACGACGCTTTAGACACTTGTGCCGCAGTACCCATAAAATAAACTAATGCCATAATGTTGAAGGGTTTCCTCTGTTGTGACACTTGCTAATATAGACCCATTATTTAATGAATCATCGCGTCACTTCGCTAGCACATTGTGGCCTAAACAGTTACAAATATAGCACCACGGTGTTGCTTATGGTTGAGTGTTGTGGTGTCCACATGGCACTCCCCTTGACTTGGTGACATTAGAATTTGGCACTGAGGCACTATGCAAACTGAGACTGGGCTATACGATACTGACTCCTCTAATGTTGTGGCACTATAAAATTGAGCCTGGACTTTGTGGCACTGACTCCTTTGATGATGTGGCGCTATCAAATAGAGACTGGGTGTCTTCATGTCTATATTTGGGTGCTCCAATGATGCATTGGTATTGTGTTTGATGCCACTGCGTTGTACCATACTTAAAAATTTTGCCTATTTTCTATATTTTCTCACACAACCATAATTAAAATAAGTTTTCACTAACAAATTAACACATAAAATATATCATTATTTACACTTATCACTTCCTATCAGAAATCTTAATGTCATATAAATAAACTCTACTGGTTATTATATCATTTCCAGTCAATAAAGTAATAGATAAAGGATAAGGCGATAAAATTGAAGGTAAATGCAATAAATTAAAGAAATGATTGAAAAAAATGAATGACTGGATCCATAATTAAATAAAATATAAAATGGATGCTCAAAAATATATGTCATACATATCATAATATCTAGAGCATCATAAGCCTTCTACTAAGTCAAACTGTATACACATGGCTGAGCTAAAGCTAGTGTAATAAAACTACAAGACTCTCTCTGACATGTAGATAGTCTACCTACTATATAACCAAATCCACTATCTATACTAGATGGTCCCTCAGAACATATACAGAGTAGAACTACCCTTGATCTCCCTATCATTCTAATAGAACTCTCTGATATGGGCTCAAATTGTCGGTTAAATCCTGTATGTGGACACTCTGGCATTCTGTGTCTAATCTAACCACTTCAAAATTATTGTCCAGTCATCTAATAGCACTAACTAGAGTAACGTCTACCACAACTCTAACACACAGGTTCCCCACTAATAAAACTCCCAGAACCAGTAATAACCCTAACTCAGAGTTGCCATAGACATAGACTATCCACCTCCCCTCAACTCTTTCGACTCAAACCTACTATTCATTTTCCCATAAAATCCACTATGAGAAGTCTCATAACTGAATCTCTTCCAACTAGTAGTCCACCACTGTTGAATAGCTATCAAATCATTTTTAATCAATCAAGCTCTCTCCATAAGCTTAGAGAAATAAAAAATGTGAAATGGAACATGTGGTTATTTCAAACTGTCTTAGAGTTCTCTTAATAATATGTAGCACTTCTTTACAAGAGAGCTAACCAACTATAGAGCATATCTAACTAAAGCAGTAAACTCTATCTTTCATTGCATTACAATCCTACTCCCCTGAACCAGTCTCAGAAAGGTCTCCTTCATCTACTATCTTATAGAAGGTGGTATGAACCAGACTCAAAATACATCAGAGATATCTTTCCAATTAATCAAAGAGTATAATCTCTCATAAAATTTCTCCTCCACTAGCCATCCACCAGTGCTCTGCCTCATCATCTAACGAAAACACTAGTAATGTTACTTTCCTCTAAGGAGTATACTACATACCATTAAATGCTTCTCTAGTCTCCTCAACCAATCTTCTGCTGTCCTGGGCTCAATAATTCCCTCAAACCTCAAATGCTCTCAAAATTATATGTAAATGTTTATCTATATCATCGGATCAAACAACAGGAACTCTAATATGTGCTTCACCCATCTTCTAGGCTATCAAACTAGCAAACTGAGAAATTGTATTAGAACTCACTATCAGAGTCATACTATATATATGGGTTGTCAGACTGTCACTCTACACATCTGTTATGTATGGGCCTGGTAGATCCATATTATACAGAATATATAACTGAATATATATACACATAAAAACAAATAATAATAAACACCCAAATTGACCCAAAACTATCCCACTTGATTTATAGATTAATTCCTATTGTTATATTTTATGATCTTTTTCCTAAATTATTATTATGATACCATAAAAGATAGTCATAACCCAACCCAACAGGTTAGATTCTCTTATGTTAAATTGTGATAGGCAAATTCTAAGATCTAATTTTTGAAAGGTTTTAGATTCTCTTCTAATATATCTTTTTAAACAAACAACTGACTACATAGCTACTAAAACATCCAGAGTATCAAAAATAAATCATCCATAAAATCTCTTTCATTTCATCAAAATATATATACAAGATCTATACTACTATACGTGGCAATATAGTAAAGAGTAAAAATATCACCAAAGTTAGGCATGACTATATAAAAATTGAAATAGAGAAATACCTATAGACTCAGATCAAATCTTGAAACTGTTAATGAACAGGCTCCTTCCATTTCCCAAATCCTAAAAATAGAATGCAAAACTATAGTGAGCTACAATAGCTCAAGAGGCCAAACACACCAATCTAAATTTTCAAATTATTTCTTTTATTAAATATTTTCAAAATATTTAAATGCAGTTAAATACGGTACAATAAATCATTATGCTGAACAAAGTAATAAAAACATAATGATTATCTAAATATTTAAAGAATAATAATGAGTAGTTACTTAAATTGAAATTCATATTACAAAATAGTTCATATTAGTTTTCTTTGGATCCTAACATAATCTAAAAGGATTATGGCCCCTTATGACTGTATTTATGCTTATATCACCAGAATATATCTTTAGGTACCAAAATATGGCTTATAGAAACCAGTACATGACATTTTAGCCACAAGAACATGCCTTATAGGCACCAAATTTCCTGTCATAAATAAAATCTCTAAGGATTCTAGCCCCTTATATCTCCTAGTAGATATTTTTTATATCAAATAATCACATAAATACATATTTCACCTCATGGTAATAATTTAAGCATAATTAGGCATATTTCATAATTACACAGTTTTTTGTAATAGTAGGCAACATAATTTCTTAATGAGAAAAAGTACAGTTTTAAAATATAACTAAATTATCATAGATTGTGTAAAATATTATTTTTAAGATTTTAATCGTACTATAACACATTTTCATAGTCCATTTTATTTTCTTTCAATAAAAATAATATAAATTAAAAATCTCCCGATGTAAAATTTTTAAAAAATATTCAAAATATTCATAATCTAAATTTCTATAATATATAAAAAGCTACATTATGAAGGTTTTACCAAAGCAAAGTTATTCTTATTTTTCGGTAATGAAAATAGAAACTAAAATGGAAAATTTAAAAAAAAATTTATATTTTTTAAAATTGAGATAAGCATGATGTGAACAATCTCGATAGTAAAAATTTTTATGATTGAGATGACGGCTAAAAATGATCCGAAGTGGCCCAAAAACCCCTCTTCCCCTCTCAAATTCCCTCTCCTTCTCTCTCCTACTGAACAACTATGGTGCTCAAAATGAATGAAATAGTATATTTAAAATATATTTAGAATGTAGATAATAGCTTAGCACAGCGGCGCCACCATCTAACATTGTGGTGCTAGTTCATTTTCCAAAAATCTAAGGCTACGATGCTAAAATGTTACTATTTAATACCTTGACGCCATTGCAACGCTACCATGCTCGAACACCCAACACCTAAGCGCTCCAGGGGTAAAATTTGACATTTCACTAAAATACAATCCAAACCCCTGGGATTCATTCTAGAACACATGCAAACCTTTTCCTATATAAAATCCCTTTTAAACACATACAAATATGTTCAAATTTTAAAAATTTTAAATATTTACCTTTTTTAATTTGGGTCAGAATAGATATAACAAAATTCTGAATTTAGAGATATCACACTAATTCCCACACATCATTCCTATTAAATTTATTCAGTTCTTCTTGCATAGCTATAATCTAGAATTTATCTGCTAACACCTTATCTAGACTGATGGGTTATAACATAGAGATGAAAGCTATGTGGCTAGCTTCTTTTCTAAGACTATGCCTAGTCCTAACCCCTATAGATACGTCTTCTAAGATAAATTCTTTAAGGTGACTAGATGAATCTCCATTCCCTAGGTAATGGATCACGAACTTCTTTTCTGTCTTCTAATTCCACATTCTCAATTATATGGGTTATCTCTTATTCTTCATCATCAATCTTCTAGTTTCAGAAACTCTATTTGATTCATCAAATATAATATGAGTGGACTCCTCAACAACTACGGTTCTTCTGTTAAATATTCTATAAGACTTACCTACTAAGAAATAACCTAAAAGTACTCCTTTATTTGTATTTGCATCAATTTTTCTAAATGAGATTTTATATTATGATAAAGCACAAACACGTGCATATGAGACAAGTTTGATGTTCTACCCTTAAGCAATTCCAATGGTGTCTTTTTTCAACTTAGATCTTATGTTTACTCGATTAAGAATATAACAAGCAGTATTCAGTGCCTCTGCCCAGAAATACTTGGGTAGGCTATACTTAATAAGCATCGCCCTAGTAGCCTATATCAATATCCTATTCTTCCTTTAAACTATATCATTCTACTGTGGAATTCTAGTGGCTAAAAAATTATACTCTTTCCAAGACTCTTGATAAAATAATTTTTTTTTATTTTCAAATTTACCTCCATAATCGTTATAGATTATTGATATTAAACATCCTATTTTTCTCTTAATCCAAGTTGAGAAAGTTTTAAATTCTTCAAATTATTCACTTTTATTTGTCAAGAATTTAACCCAAGTGTATCTAGAGTAATCATCAACAATCACAAATCCAAATGATTTTCCACCTAGACTTATTGCATTAATAGGTCCAAAAAAATCCATGTGAAGTATTTTTAAAGGTCTAGTGATTACTACATCATTAATAGAATGGAAAAATGTTTAGTTTGCTTTCCTAATTGACATGCACTAAAAAAATGTTCTTTAGAAAATTTTAGCTTATGAATACCTCTAACCAATTATAACTGAATGATTTTTCTAAGAGTTCTCATGCTTGTATGGCATAATCTCCTATTCCACAACATCATTCATCAACAATTATTTTCAAACAACAAACATCACTTAACTTGTTAATATAGCTCAAATCAATCATATAAACATTGTTAATTCTTAATCCTTCTAAAATAGTTTTGTCATTTAATATTAGTAAGTATTTTATAGAAAGAAATTTTATATTGAATCCTTTATCACATAGTTGATAGATACTTGAAAGATTATATTTAAAATCTTCTAATAATAAAATATTTTTAATAGAAAATTTATCAGCTTTACCAATAGTACATGCACCCACTACCTTTCTGGTAGTATTATATCCAAGTGTTACCTTTTCTCCACTCCTAGCTTCCACTGTGATGAATTATTTTATATTTCCAATCATGTGTCGTGAGCATTTACTATCTACGTACCACATGCTCTCACTAGACCTCTTATGAGAGCACACCTACAACATCAATCAAGGGTTAATTTTGGGAACCCAAGTGGATTTGGGTTCCACCTTATTTTGCAATGGATGTATATTATGTTGTGCAAATGATGTATTAGATCTGTAGATCAAATATATTCTATGTGTGTAAATGAATGCAATTCCTAAATGGCCACAAGAATAATACTTAATCCCTGAAAATAGATGCACCAATCTATATGAATAATATTATCTTCTTTTGAAAGCTGGTGATGCATGTTATATTCTATGGTGTGGCTTTTTAGTGTGTGTAGACCCTAATGTATTTTCATTAAGTGTTATTATTTTTTATTAAGTGTTCATTTACACTTTTATATATTCCTAACTGTACTAATGCTTCATCCTCATTGTTATCCATTTTTAAGGTTAACTCTTTTAGTTCTTTAAATGCTTCTTCTAATTTAATATACTCTTTACTTAATAACTCATGTTTTCCTTAATGTAATATGCTCTTCACTTAATGATTTATGTTATTTATTTAATGCAATTGATTAGTTCTTAAGTTTGAATAAATAATTATTAAATTTGTATTCTCTTCTTACAATGTTGAATGCTCTCTTTTAAGGTGAGAATGCTATTGTTTTAACTTTCTATAAGTATCATGTAGTTTTGAAAGAGAAAATAATGCATCATAGGATTGTTGACCTCATTCTTTACACAAGGTTCATCAATCAAAACTAAACCCAAAACTAAGATCAAATCCAAAATCTCAAACCTAAACTCAAGGTCAAAAGCCCATGTCCTATAACCCTTTTGGGTGATTTTTCAATCACCTCAAAACCAAACCAAATGACTTTGGATTCAAAATTTTTCAGTTTCATATTAATTAGGTATGTCTCTAGGGTAAACCATCCAAATTTGAGCCAATCCAAGATCTCTAACCCCCAAAACTGAATTGATTTCCAAAGGCTGCAAAACTTTTAAATATTTATATCCTATGCCACTAGACCTTGCACCTTGTGGAATTTGACATTGGGACCTCCCTCAAAACTCTTAAACATGTCCATAATTCTTATTATGACATTTTAAACTAAAAATTACACTTTGTTGAACCCTGGTTGACCCAGAGTTAACCATGGGCTCATTTGACCAAAATGCCCATTAAGGGCAAAATTGAAGTTTTCCCTAAACTTCAATATAGCTCAATCAAACTAAGCCATGGAACCTCTTCTAATGCATCTTAGACCTCATTATGAGTGCATTGGACCCAAGCCCAAGCCTTGGTCAAACTTGGTTAACCATGTCAGCTCAAGTTGACTAAATGACCCCTTAAGAGGTTAAACATACATTTCAATCCAAATGACCCTGCCTTAGCATGAGACCACCTCCATTCGTCTCAAATCATTGATTTGAACTTGCTAGATCTAAACCAAATCCATGGGTTGACCTGGTTGACCAAATCAAACATAAACCTACATCCCATTCAAACCCAATCCTCCAACCAATTCCAAATCCAATTGAGGCCCTAAGGTGACCCATCAGGTCCCTAAGGAGGTCCCCTTGGAGGCCCAACCCTTGGGTCCACTTGGGCTAGCCATATAACTTAACCAAAGTGACCTAAAGGGAGTTCCTTTGAGCCAAAACCTAACCTAGACCAATTCAAGTCAAACCAAAGCTTGCATTGGGTCCCCTGTGACCCAATACACCTACCCTAAGCAACCCACCCCATGGGTGCACCTAGGCTAGGAGTTGGGCTAGCCTAAGGTGACCCAAGCCACTTTGGATCTAGCTAACTCCCAACCTAGGAAATATCAAATCCAATTGCCACTTGAATTTGGTTCACCCTAACCCAATACCTCTACCCTGGTCAGCCTAGCCCATGGATTGACCAGGGTCAGACCCAAAGCCACATTAGAAAATTGGGCATCCCCATGCCCAATTGATCTCACCATTGAGCTCAATTCACCTACTTTGGGCTCAAGGAGCTCAGGCCAACTGCCCCCTATAGTTGGCAGCCATCCAAGGCCCCCTAGGGATCATCCTGACCATTAAATCCATGGATGATGGCTTGAATGAGGCACCCAATCTCATTAGCCCCCCCTATATTCCAATATTTTGAAAATCTTCCCTATAGCTCCAATAACACTTTCCTTAGCCTCCAAAGCTCTCCAGCCATCTCTAAAGGTCCTCCCGAGCGGCTTCTGACAAGAAGACTCCACTCTCATCTCAAAGTCATACTTCTAGTGCTCCTCTGGCTGTGACATCTGAAGGGGATTTCCTCACCATCATCCTCTAAAGATGTATGATACAAAACCTTAGACCTAGTAGCCCTCTGATAGTTAGGTCAGGTGTGAAGGGAACCTTCAATCCAATAAATTTTGGATGTTGGATTGAAGGCTCTTATTCCTATGATCCTTTCTATGAATTTTAATGGATGTTCATCGATGGGATCTCTCAGATCACGTCAAAGAAGTCTTATAGTTTGAAACTCCTGCAGGAGGTAGGAGATGAAATCCTTGCCATTTATCTTGATCAACAGCGTGGATTATATCTCGTAGTCTAGAAGAATGTTTTATCATCGTCGTCTGATTATTGATCTAATAACTAAGGTTAATGCCGTATTACCTAGTCAGTCGTTAATGATTACCCTGCCAATCGGAAGGCACCGCACATAAAGTGCGTACTGACTGTGTAAATTTTGATTTCAAATTTATAAAAAATTAGGAAAACTTTAAAAAATCATAACTCATGCACTTGATCAAATTAGGTGTTCTTAAGCTCATTGGAAAGGTCTTGAGGAGACCTACAAAAGCCCTATAATCCCAGTCCATGACCATGCATGAAACTTAGGTAATTCTAGTAATAGTCCTAGCGATATTTTGGAAATTTCTCCTAGATATGAACTCACCATGGCCTGAGACCTAGGGGATTTAATCTTGAGCATGTCTCTGACATGTCCAAAATTAACCCCCTCTTTTTGAATTAATTAACAACATATTTTGGCTAATCCAAACTCAAGGGTAACTAATTGAACCTTAAGATTAAATTAATCTAATAACCTATCCAATGGAAATTAGGCCTTATGATTTTGTGTGTTGATTTTGATAAGGGTCAAGGGTCTAGAGCCACTGATTGTACCCTTATCCTTAGTATAGATAGCCCACAATAATTCCTTGAAGGTGACTAAGGGGTCACCTTGGGTGGCTTGGTTGACCACCTTAGAGGGTCCACCATGGGACCAAACTTGGTGGGTTTGAAACTTGGGTTCCATGGTCCAAATTTCACTGAACTTAGAGCCCATTTGGCCCACCATTTAGGAAACTAAAAAATTCACCCTTAAAAATGACCTAGGATTTTAATTAGATCATAATTAATTCAAATTAATCATAAAAATATAAATTAAATCCTAACTGCTCATAATTTAATATATAATCAGATAAAAATAAAATTATATTAATTTGAACTCAAAATAAATTTTAATCTAAATAATCAAGAAAATTATTAATTAATTAATTAATTAAAATGATTAAAAATAATTTAAAATATCAAAATGACTTCGAAAACTTGGAATCACCACTGAGGTCATCATTGACCTCTAGGGGAGATTTCAAGATGTTTGGGATTGATTTGGTATCAAAAATATAAGATCTCTCTAGTTAAGCAATTAAATAATTAAGAAAAATACATAAACATCTAAAAATCATAACTAAATCAAGAAAATTGCAAATTGAACAAACTCAAAGCCATTATACTCATAATTAGGTCTAGTATTTATGAAAAATAATAATTTTTTAGAATTCATTAAAATCAAAAAGTCAAAATTTTGGTCAACCTTAATTAAAGATCACACATAAATTTAAAAATTAATAACTAATTATAAAAAATTCCAAATCTAACAAACTTAGTATTATTTTACTCATCTTAGGGTCTAGTATTTATGAAAAATAAGAAAACACAAGAAATTATTATAAATCAAAAAGTCATAAAATGGACCCTTTAATTAATACATTAAAATATTCTAAAAAATACAAAAATTCAATAAATTAGACAAATTCTAGCAAATCACTTATATAATCAATCAAATTATTAATAAAACATTAAAAATGACTAATCATTAACTTAAACAAAAAATTTTAATTATATAACATTGGTTACTACTAGATAACATGTACCTATGAGGCTATTAAGTTAGCCCCAAGGAGAGTAAAATAAACCTCACGGTTCTGGTGTAAAAAAAAGTAGTGATCATTTAACAAATAAAACCCATCCTAAAATGAATATTAAGACACTAATACTTAAACTCTAATAAAATTCACTACATGTTGGTGTTCTTTTATATATGTTTTTTTCTATGTGATGTGGTTTTACATGGATTTCACTACATGCTGGTTAATATAGTTTGATATGCCCTGTGTTGTTGATGATATGATGATTTTTACATGTTATTTAAGAATTGATGTGATGGGCACAAGATTTTCCTAGGTTAGGATAATATTGATGATAATCATATTTTTTTTAGGTGGTCATGCTCATAAAGAGCTATAAAAAAGAGGCTAATTAATATTTAATTAATGAATTTTTTGCAGGTGCTAAATACACTAAGCCCACCCCCCCCCCCCCCCTCCCCCCTCCCAAAAAAATAAAATACCATGGGCAAGTGATTATGTTGGCTCAAACGTGAGCAATTAAATTATAAATGCTTATGATCTGAATGATTTTATTTAAACTATTTAGGATAACCATGCAGATTGTATTATAGTCTTTCTTTTATACGTAAGTTTAAATTCAACATGAGTTGTGAAAGTAAACTATAATGAGATATTAAATATCCAATTTGAATTCCAAAGAGGAAGAAAATATCCCTTAGGGGAGGGTCCTTTCATTTGAAAATTCAAATTATGATGACTTAAAAATCCAAAGAGGAAAGAAACACTCCTTCGGAGAGGAGTTCTTTTCATTTAGGTATCCAGATTCGGCATATCTAAGGAGCTCAAAGAAGGGAATACGATGAAGAAATGAAGGCTACGAAGAAGAAAATATCCCATTTTGGAAACTTGCGTCCTTATTAGGAATAGAATATGAGTTTGTTATTAATGGTGCTCGACCACTTTTAATTTTTGCAGACCTTGGATTGTAATTAAGTGGCATTTGCCAATGGCCTTTTACATTCATTTAATATGATTTGATGATTTGATGTGATTATTTTGTTTATTTTCCATTCCTTAGGAGTTTCATAATCTTTTTAGATTTCTTATTATGTATGCTACTTTTGTTTTAGCCTCGATGTGGTTAGGCTCTCTAAAGATAAAATTTTTCTACTTGTAATTAAAATAAAAAAATTTAGGCCAACATAGAAAGGTAAATAATCTTAAGAAGTAAGCTCGGGCATGCCTAGGGTCCCATACATTCATATTATTACTTCTCTTCCTTGCTAGGCACCTCCTTGCCTGCGGTTCTTGGTAGACCACCTGATCTATTAGGGTGCAGCTTTGTATAGAGGATGTTGTGTAAACTCTATGAAAAAATCTAATTTTTAAGCCAAATTTTTAAATTGCTTCAAATCATTTATACATACAGGGCCAATCAGCATACATCATATTAGAAACTAACTGAAAAAATAAAAATTTAATTATATTTGAGCATAATTAACCTACATAAGTAAAGAGGTTAATTAGGACCTTCTTTAGATGTCGGCCCCAAATTCTTCAAAACTTAAATAATGAGCTAACCTATCTTTCATAATGACCTGATACATGATTTTAAAGCACCTAAGTGGTTTAGCTGGCAATCCAGGTCGAAGAAAATGATAAGCCCAGGTTTGCATGTCATTAGTCAGGTTTGAGTAACTATTATTTAGTGCCCAACTAAGACTTAGGTTCTGGGGCAGACCCAAAATCATAAGTCCCAAACTTCGAGAATATAATCCCAACATTCTAATAAAATGATAACTCAAATTAAAATCTTCTCTAAACCAAAATGTAAAGCCCAACACATAGGATAGATTGAGGTGTTTCTGAGTTATTTTAGAATCTCAAAACACCTCCTACTTTTCATCCTTTGGCCTCCAAAAATAAGTGCTCAAAATTGATCCAATCCTATTTGAAATTCTCACCTCATTCCTTTCATATCATTCTTTAAAAATTTTAAATAAAATTTCTACCATTAGTTTAATTGAGAGTGTTCGTAGGAAATTTAAAACTTTCTATGATGTAATTAAGAGATTCAAGGCCCTAGAAATAATTAAATTATATTCTATTTAACTCTTAAATAGAGTGGGAAAAAGGAAAATTACTTTCTTCGGAAAAATTAATATAAAAAAATGATCATTATAATCATATTCAAACTATAAAAAATGAGTGATATCTTCTTTCCTCGGAGAGATATATCATTTATCAACATATCTTTAAATATAAAATTAATAATAATACATCTAGATTATCATAGCTAAATACTCAATCGAACATCATTTTGTTCCTTCGAGGTCCTATATAGTTCCTTCTTGAATTTGAATACGATAGTTATGATGAAATTTATAGTTTTATAAACTGAGCCTATTAGAGAATGATATTTTCTCCTTCCGATGTGATATATCATTCTTAATGACGTGTTTGACTTCAAAATTAAAATTCTAAAAATTAGATTTTCTCAAAGAAAATATAATCACAAATTGCTTTGCACTTTTCAACAAAGTCAAAAATAATTTTTTCTGGTGACTCCACTGGGGAATGTATATCTCTTCATCTTTAATAATGATAAAAATTTTATTATTTGGTAGTTGAAACTACCTTGCTTCCATTGGTCGCTCTACCCATTTTATTTTTGGGTGAGAAAGGCCAACATTAAAAAGAGAAAAATAATAAGCAAGAGAGGTGAGTGAGGAAACCTCCAAGAAAATTGAGACCTTGAAATCTCACCCCAAGTTAATTGGTGGAATGAGAGAATTAAGCCAATCTTCCTAGATTTTCATACTGATTTTGTGAACCTTCATATCGAATGAAAACTCAATATGTTGAGTTCCAAAATTTGATGAAAATCAATCAAATTCAAAAATCCAAATTCTTTTCAAAAATAAAAATGAGAAAAATGACTTTTGAACTTCATCGATATATATTATGCCATAATATTTCCTTGTGGTCTAACATATGCGATGAAATCCTAATCTCACCAAATCATGAATGATTTTCATTTCTTACCATTATGTGTCAGGTTATGCTTCGTATGACTTAATAAATATGATAAGAATCAAAATCACTGTTGATTTACAAATTCAATTTCAAAATCAACTAACTCAATGTATTCCTTTTAATCAAGAGTAAAATTGATATAATTAGTAAATTAAAAGAGGTCTATCAACTATAAGAAATAATAAGTAAAAAGACTATTAATTAATGGGTCATATCAGTATACTATATTATATTGTATCAGTATCAATGTTGATTCTATCAGTTCCATATTAGTTCTATTTATCAATCAATTTAATATACAATCATATGTACAATTATGAATGTAATTATAAAGAACAATGCAGGGCATCTAACTTTAATGTGATTTTTTCACCATTCCATTCTAACTATTGATCATTGGTTATCAATTTTTAATTTAATCCTAACTATTGACTAGTTAGTCATCGGTTTTAATCTTATCATCATTGTTTATTATCTTATGTCAATTCACAGGCAATTTTTAATAACTAATGAAGAGTTGTCACATTAATATTATTTAATCAATGGTTACAGGCTACAATTAGGATCACACTACCAACCTTTTATTTTATGAAAAGTCTGTAAGCCCACTCTCCTGCATAGGGTTATATTTTAAGAGCCAATCTGTATTAATTATAGTGTTAACAGTCAGTCTTTCTTGCTTATAATTAAATGTCATATTTATTTTATATCAATCTTATCATTTTCTCTATACATGCATGTTAATACATGTATGAAATGTTATAATCCATGAAATACACAAAAATCTAGATAATTTATATACTAAGCATATTCTTCAAAATATTATAGCTTCTAATTTACCGAGTGAAATTTAATAATATTACAGTTAAAATATTCATGGGGATCATATATATCATGTACAAAAAATTATACTGTGAAAGCTCGATAATCTAAGAGATAAATATATTTTTATCAATTTTGAGAAGATAAAATTATAAAAAACAAAACCATCAAAAATAAGAATAAGGGTATAATCACTTACAATAATCAAAACACTTTTTATAATAGGAGTGATGAAGTGAAAAGCCCTAGAGAGCTTCCTCTCTCTTCTCTCCTCTTCTCCCTTCTCTTCTTCTCTCTCTACCTCGGTTCCTTCCCGGCTAAGCAGCGTGTGAGATGAGGGAGTGAAATGGCAGGAATATTAATATTAAAATATGTAAAAACTCATTTTAGTGTTTACATCACGGCGCTTCAACCCGGCACTGATACACCACATATGCATTCCCAAGTTACTGTATAATAGAAAGCATTTGCGTCGCAACGGCATTTTCTGGCACTACCACTCATCCATAGCTAGCACCACAGTGCTTTCTAGCCTAACATTGTAGCGCTCCATTCAAAATTTCATATTTTTGTCAAATAAGTTTATTTTTTTTTAATTTTGAGTTATTACAAGAACATCCACTGTTTGAGTTTCCCATGAATGGTTGAACATTTCCATAATTGTAAAGTTAAATATAAATAATTATTAATTTATATTATATATATATATATATATATATATATATAATTACAAGTTTTAAATTTAAATGTAAATATCTCCGATCTTCGATTTTAATTCATATTTAATATAAATTTAGTTTATATAGAAATATATAAATTTAATATAAATAATTGGAAATTTATGTTATATATTTAGGTATAATTTACACCTATAAATTACATATAACATTTACATTATAAAATTATATTTATAAGGTCATACTACATTATTTATTTTAGTTTTTTATTTTTTTATTATCATTTAATTTCATATATAGAGAAAAGTTAGGTAAAAAAAGATTATTAGTATATTATAATCAAAATTATACTGAAAAACAGATCTTAAAAATTTTAAAATTTATTTTAAGATAATTATAATAGATAAATAATTATAAATTTAAGAACTTTAAAAATTATTATAATCATTTTTTATTTGAATATTCGATACAAATTTTTTTAACAAAATCCTCATGAAAGTAATCCACCATGCACACATTATAAAAAATTTATGCTAGTTGTTTAGTCCCACATCACTTGAAGTTTTGTATTGTATTGTTTATATAATTTGTTTTGTTTTCATGAGTTAAGAGACCATATGGCATGGTGGAACTATGCGACTATGAGGTGCTAGTATTTAATACTTAATATTTTAAATTTTTTTAATATATTTAATAAAATTTTATATTAAATTATTTAAATATATTATGAATTGAACCAGCCATTTTTTAAAAATCGGGTCTGATTGAACTGGCGATTCAAACCTGTTATCACGAGTTTGATGCTAGACTGATTTTTCATGAGGATCGAATCTGCCATATGATTGGTTCACAGTAGAACTGGTCGAACTGACCTATCCAATCTGGTTTTCAAAACCATGGTATCAACCTTACTGTTTATATCAGAAAGGTGATGCATCATTATTTTACCCTTCATTGCACACAATGCAATCATTCTTGAGTTGAAGCTGCAATCATTCTTGAGTTGAAGAATATGAAATATATTTGTAGATTGAAGTCTTTTTCAATTCTTTTCCAAATTTCAGTGCATAACTCAAGGTTGAGCACATAAGGAAGGAGTATTTGAGAAATTGTAGAGCAAAGTTTTGCAGCCAAATTTTGATCTATATGTATCCAAGTATTATAGTGAGGGTAAGAGACAACACTATCAGTTTTGCTCTTGATGTCTTTCAATTTTGAGGAAGATCCATCAAACCCATTTGCAATGAAGGGCTTCAAGATTTGAGATTTTCAAAGATGATGGTAATCAGTAGTTAATTGAATGTTAATTACTAATTTGACATTTGTCATATGAAATTTATGTTGAGCATATATAAATATTTTACTCATCTTAATCAATAGTTCAAATAGAGTGGTTGTATTGGGTGTGGAAGATCAAGAATGCTCCATAGATAAATATGACTTTAATGCTCTAATATCATGTTGAAGATTCTATTAGATACCTTCAATGAGAAGAAGTAGAACATAAAAGAAAATGAGAGTACAAAAGGATTGTTATCCCATTGACATTAATTAATATAGAAGCTTAAGAATAAATATTAGGAAGGCTCTCTAAGTGCATTAAAGTTTGTTTCAATCAAAGAATAGAGAAGAGTTGGTTAACCATCAACTATTAAGATTTATAGAAAATAAAATAAGTGTAGATTTCATCATAACATATTTTATAGCAAATATTTTTGTATAGCTAATAGATAGAGCCTCTTATCTCGATTCTTGGTTGCTTATCACAAGTCTGCTTATCAAATGTTACACATTATTAAAAAAAAATTTTAAGGGAAAAGTAGGAAATAATGGAAGTGATTTTTTTTTTTTTTATAAATTTTGGCAAGCATGAAGAAATAGATTCTAAGTTTGCTTATACTTCAAATTTGAAATGGAGCATAAAAGAGAAGTTAGCTCATTAATAGACAAGCAAATAGATACACTTGAATCAATTATCGGCTTTATTTTGGCTCATTTATATATTTTTATATCAAATTTGGGCTAAGGTTTAATATGATCTAAGTTTTGAAGGGGCATTTGATTTTATATGTCTCTAATAATATTATTTTGACAAATATGTTGCTAAGCTTTTATTTAGAAAAATATGACAAAAACTTTGAGTTGGACAATAATACCCTTACTATTAAAGTATGGTCATAGTTATTCGAACTTTTGAATAAAAAACATGCTCAAACCTCTCACATCTCTTTGGTTGTCTCAAAGTTATAGTGGTCAATCTAACATAAAGTTTGCTGAAATCCCTTCCAATGCCTATTCATCACAATCCATTTGCAATACATTTACCATCCCTCCCATTGTCGACAATCTTAGATTTTAATAGGAAGGAGACAAAAAGATAACCCAATGTTTAGAAAAGAATAAGATTCGAACACCATATTCGATGTTCGAAATCTTTTTTGAACTGATTCAACTATATGTTTTAACCTTAGGATTCGATAGTCGGTTGCAAAATGAGGTTCAAACTACTCCTGAAACAAGAGTTCGAACTTGCAATAAAAGTTTTGAACAATATTCAAATTTATATAAGACGTTCAACTCTTGTTCAAATCTCCTAAGTAATTCAAATGAATCAATTCTTTACAATATATGGGGAAAAAAATAAAGTCAGAACCCCATCAAAACCCAATTTTGAACCTATGCTCTAGGGTAAATGTACAAGCACCTAGTGCCACCTTTATTTGAACAAGGAAAGAACATCATCTTCAAATAGGAAATTGACCTGATTCACCTAGATCAACCAGCGACCAAATTAACTACACCTAGATCTAACCTCTCATCCACTAAGGCTTTGTTTGTAACGGCTTTCTTACTATTTTTTAAAGTACTTTTTTAGTACAAAAATAAAAATTTTTGTACTAAAAAATTACTTTAAGAAGCAGTAAAAAAGCTATCCAAAACGAAGCCTAATCTCAATCTCGATTCAGATCTGACGTCTTCTATGACTATACCTCTAATAGTGGAGCAATCCACCTCTTCTATTGTGTCTGATAAGATATATTAACTTCACTAATGAAGTATTAGATTAGATTAGGGGTGTCAATTTTTGACATGACCCGAAATCCGATCCGGAAAAATCTGGGTTCGGGTCGACCCGGTTAGCAAACGGGTCAGGCTCGGGTTCGGATTTTTGACCCGTTTCAAAAACGGGTCGGGTTCGGGTTGACCCGGAAACCCGAAATCAACCCGACAATGACCCGAAAGTCGAGTCCATCCCAGTTTCCGCCCGCACTCGTGACGTCGCCCGCTATTGCTCGCGCTATCCCGCACTTGCGTACTGACTCCGCCAGTTGCCGAGCTCGCGCTGTCCCGCTCGCTGCAGCGCTCGCGTTGTCGCGCACGACTTAGCCCGCAGGCCTCGCACTCGCGCCATCGAGCGGTCCCGCGGACTCCGTCCGCACTCGCGAGCTCCGCCCTTTGTCGCGGGCGACTCCGCCCGCACTCGCTTGCGCTTCTTCAACCAAATCTACTAAACCGGATCGGGTCCGGTCAACCCGGCAACCCGCGCCGGTCGGATCCGGGTTGAAATGTCCGACCCGTTTGCAAAAACGGGTCGGGTTCAAGTTGACCCTTTTATATCCGGGTCAACTCGGGTTCGATCCGAACCCGACCCGTCGACCCAAATTGACACTCCTAGATTAGATAAATAGTAAATATTAAATTTTAAATATATAAATTCTTATCTTTTGAATTCTATAAATATAAATCTTAAGAAATTAACTATCACCCAAACAAATCTTCATAGTTCACCCCGCTCTCTCCTCTCTCGTATTTCTAATTTAATTACCTCTCTCTCTCTCTCTCTCTCTCTCTCTCTCTCTCTTAATTCTTTTTTAATTTTCCTTTCCGCATGGAAGACTTAATGGAAGAAGCAAACGAACGCTTCAGGCCCCAATCGAACTTAAACTAAACAAAAAAAATTTCGTTTTTGCCCTCGCTTCTTCCACCATCTTCCCTCTTGGGGCTTATAGTATTCTTTCCTGCGCCCTCTTCCCTTCTCCCCCCCTCCTCCCTGTCCATCTCTATGAATTCATCTTCTAAAATCAATTTCCCTAAACCCTTTCCCCATCATTTGAAGCCCTACGACTGGCAAAAGCTTATGTCATGGCTTCCCAGAACTCACAACAGGTCAGTTCCTTCTACTTCTCATTCAGTTCTGATCCTTTGTTACACCTAAAAAGGGTTCCCTTTTGTGATTTGAGTTTTACTTTGTTTTATCAGTAGGATTCTTAGTTTCACTGATATTAAAAAAAAACGCAGTTTTTAACAATATTCTCCAATCCACCGAGCCCCAAATTGACTCGAAGAGGGAAAGATACCGGTTTCTTCTGAAGGTGTCTGTCCTCTGTTCTTTATCTTACAAATACCATTGCTGGAATTCAATTAATGGAAAATTTTGGCTTGGCCTTGTCCCTGCTTTCATTCCTGCTGCTTTCGTCTTCTCACTATTCAATCGCCGCCGCCGCCGCCGATGAGGCCGCTTCTCTGATTCAATTCAAACAGTCCTCCGTCGAACTCGACCCCAAGGGGTTTTTACATGACTGGCTTGCTGAAAGCAACGATCCCTGTTCATGGACAGGAGTCATTTGCACGCAGCAGAATGGCTCGGTGCAGAAGCTTAACCTCAGCAGCATGGGACTCGTCGGCCGGCTTCAAATTGACACGCTAATGGCCTTGCCGGCGCTTCAAAACATCGACCTCCATGGCAATTTCTTTTATGGCAATCTCAATTACAGCAGCAGCACAGCTCCTTCATCTTGCAGCTTCGAGATCGTCGACCTTTCGTCAAACAACTTTTCGGAAAAGATATCTTCACCGTTCCTCACCTCCTGCACCAGCCTCTCCTCGCTAAATCTGTCGACAAATTCGATTCCCGCCGGAGTTTACCCCTTTGGTTCGTCTATCCGAGTGCTTGACGTTTCCAAGAACAGGATTTCTGATGATGGATTGCTCAACTACTCTCTCTCCAGCTGCCAAGGCCTCACGTACCTCAACCTCGCTGATAATAAGATTGCTGGGAGGCTGAGGAGTTTGCAATCTTCGTGCACGAGCCTCGCCGCCCTCGACCTCTCTGTTAATTTTATTTATGGCGAGATTCCGGGCAACTTTATTTCATCGCTGCCGACTTCGCTGAACCTGCTTAACGTCTCTCACAACAACCTCACAGGCGAATTCTCCGATTTCAACTTCGGTGGCTGCGGAAATATTACAATCCTGGATCTTTCATATAACCATCTGCAAGGCAGCGGGCTGCCGGCAAGCCTCCGCAACTGCCAGCAGCTGGAGCAGCTCTCCTTCTCCGGCAACAATTTCACGAATCAAATCCCAACCTTTTTGCAAAATTTCACCAATTTGAAGCGTTTGGATTTGGCAAATAACAATTTCTCTGGCCAGATCCCGGCCGGACTGGCCGGGGCGTGTAAGAATCTCATCGAGCTCAACCTCTCCTCCAATCAGCTAACAGGCGGCCTGCCGTCAAGCTTTTCCGCGTGCTCCAACCTTCAAATTCTCGACCTCAGCACGAATAATCTCTCTGGGAAGTTCATCGAACAGGTTGTTTCAAAGCTAACTTCGCTGAGGCAACTCCGCCTTGCCTTCAACAAAATCAGCGGCGAGCTGCCGCTGCGAGCGCTTGCTGGCTGCAAGCTCTTGGAAGAGATCGACCTAAGCGCCAATGAGTTCACCGGTGGAATGTCAGCTGAGTTCTGTCAATATCTACCTTCTCTTGAAAAGCTCCACCTAGCGGACAACTACATCTCCGGCTCGGTCCCCGCAGAGCTCGGCAACTGCACTAACCTCCAAAGCATCCATCTCAGCTTCAACGACCTCGCCGGCGATATCCCATTACAGGTATGGTCGTTGCCGAAACTAGTCAACATCGTCATGTGGGCCAACAAACTATCCGGCGAGATACCTGGCGATCTCTGCTCCAAAAACCCTAACCTCGAGATGCTAGTACTCAACCTCAACAACCTCACGGGAATCATCCCCGAGTCCCTGACCGACTGCTCGAAACTCATCTGGGTCTCCCTCTCCGGCAACCAACTCGTCGGCGACATCCCCGCCAAAATGGGAAATCTCCAGAATCTAGCGATCCTCCAGCTCGGAAACAACTCCCTCTCAGGCAAAATCCCGTGGGAGCTCGGCAACTGCAAGAATCTCATATGGTTAGACCTGAACAGTAACAACTTCAACCAATCAATACCGCCTTCGCTCGCTTCCCAAGCCAACCTCATCAACGCTGGCATCGTCTCTGGGAAGCCATTCGCCTACCTCCGCAACGAGGCTGGAAACATCTGCCCCGGCGCCGGAACCCTCTTCGAGTTCCAAGGAATCCGGTCGGAGCGGCTTGGAAGCCTCACATTAAAAAACTCCTGCTCCCCCACTCGAATCTACCAAGGAAAGACCGTCTACTCCTTCCAAACTAACGGGAGCATGATATATCTGGACCTCTCTTACAACTTTCTTACAGGCGAAATCCCTAGCGTCTTCGGCGCCATGGAATCCCTCATAGTTCTCAATCTGGGCCATAACTCTCTCACGGGACCAATCCCCGACACGTTCGGAGGTCTGAAGTCGATCGGCGTGCTCGATCTCTCTAACAACAATCTCACCGGCCCGATCCCTGGATCGCTTGGGGCCGACGGATTTCTTAACGACCTCGATGTTTCCAATAACAACCTCAGCGGCCAAATCCCTGCTTCGGGCCAGTTCACCACTTTCCCGGCCTCGAGCTACGAGAATAATTCTGGACTCTGCGGCATCCCTCTTAAAGCCTGCAATAAATCTTCCGGTTCCTCGAATCCCAACGACGGCCACCGCCGGCGGTCGCTCAGCGGCAGCGGCTTCAGCCTTCTCATCGGCGTTGCGCTCTCCGTCTTCATCCTTCTCTCCCTCGCTCTCGCTCTTCTCAAGATCAAGAATCGTCGAAAGAAAGCGGAAGAGCTCGGCGCTACAATCGGCATCGGAAACGGCGGCGGAGGCGGAGGCTACATTGAGAGCGTCCAGACCTCCGGCAGCGGAAGCTCAAAGCTCTCCACGAGCGATCTGGCGCACCTCAGCATCAACGTCGCCGCCTTCGAGAAACACCTGCGGAAGCTCACCTTCGCCCATCTGGTCGAAGCCACAAGCAACTTCAGCGCGGAGAGTCTCATCGGCTCCGGCGGCTTCGGCGAAGTCTACCACGCCCGTCTCAAAGATGGTGCGGTCGTCGCCGTCAAGAAGCTCATTCACGTCACCGGCCAAGGGGACCGTGAGTTCACAGCCGAGATGGAGACCATTGGCAAGATCAAGCATCGCAACCTCGTCCCCCTTCTCGGCTACTGCAAGGTCGGCGACGAACGCCTCCTGGTCTACGAATACATGCGCTTCGGCAGCCTTGATGTAGCTCTCCATGACAGCAAGAACAGAGCACCCGGCGCGCCGAGACTCGACTGGTCCGCGAGGAAAAAGATCGCCATCGGATCAGCCCGCGGCCTCGCATTCCTCCACCACAGCTGCATCCCCCACATAATCCACCGCGACATGAAGTCAAGCAACGTCCTCATCGACGAGAATCTCGAGGCCCGCGTCTCCGATTTCGGCATGGCGCGCTTAATGAACGCCCTCGACACGCATCTCAGCGTGAGCACCCTCGCCGGCACACCAGGCTACGTTCCGCCGGAGTATTACCAGAGCTTCCGTTGCACGACGAAAGGTGACGTTTATAGCTACGGCGTGGTTCTCCTCGAGCTCCTCTCCGGGAAGAAACCCATCGACACGATAGATTTTGGGGACAACAATCTTGTCGGCTGGGCCAAGCAGCTGGTGAAGGAGAACAAAAGTGCCGACATTTTTGATCCTGAGTTGGTTCAAAGCAGCAAGACAGGAGAGGTCGATGAGCTCCATAAGTACTTAAAAATAGCTTTTGAGTGCCTGGAAGACCGGCCACACCGGCGACCGACCATGATTCAGGTGATGGCCATGTTTAAGGAGCTTCAAATGGATGCCGATGGCAGCAGCGGCAGTGATGTGCTCGATGGTCTTTCGATTAGAAGATCAGTCATTGAGGAATCGGCATAGTTTTACATAGAAGATCTATATAGATATTTCTTGGTTTTTATGATTTTTTTGTTGGAGCATTTTGATTACTGTAAATACAACAGAAAAGATCGCGTAGATTGTCGAAATTTGAGCGAAGAGAACTACTCTCTTTTGTTTTCGAAGAAATCCATGACATCTATCTTGTCTCAGCCTGATTCTTTCTCTTTCATACATTTCACTCCACAACATGAATACATAAAAGCCAGCTTAAGCTTTTTTTTTGTTCTGATCAAAAGGTGTTCATTGACAACATCACCGTGCTCTCTTGTCTGAATAATCACTGACACTTGGAAGCCTGTAAAAATCGAGAAAGGATTTATGATGTATACAATGTGTATAAATTTTATACATATTATGTATAAAATTTATATATATACTATATATATCATATATGTCCGGACGTACGTTGTCCGGACAGAATAATTTCAGCTGTAGAAAATAGTGAACAGAAATATTTTACACAGCTCATCTTGGCCTGTTGGTTGAGAGCTTATGCTAGCAACTAAGAGATTTTGAATTTGAGTATTTGTATATATGATGTGCATATGAGTTTGTCTTAATTGACCTAAATATCCCGGAAAACAAAATCAGAAATATTACAGAGAATTTTCCACAAAAAAAAAAAATTCTGAGTATCTTTCAAAGATTCCTGTGAATAATTTTTTTAATTTTCTTATTATTATCTCAGCAATGAGTGATGTGAGTATGTAGATTAATTTTAATGAAAATTCTATGAATCTCCTCTAAACTTTATTTTTTAAAATAAAATTAATTTACATATTATTTTTTGAATAATCATATATACCACAATCAAATTAGAAAGAATTTGATAAAAATATAAATTTAAATATTTAAAAAATAAAAATAGGAGAGAATTAATTTTGTACATTTCTAAATTTTGACTATTATGTATATAATTATTCTATTATAAAAAACATATCAATAATATTAAAAATATACGAAGAAATATCCCTGCATTACACTCTGTAATCTTCAACAATATTTTTCTACTCGATCAAACATCACCTAGTAGAAGGCATATATCTTAAAATTTTAAGACTTGCTTCTTATTTATCTCGAGACTTCTCAACCACTTCTAAAATTAAAAAATTGACAATCATATATAGAACAAATGCTACTAACATACAAAAAATAAATTTTTCATATTAATTAATGGCTTGCTTATGCCATATAGAATAATATCTCAAGCTTTTCAATTTCAACCTCATCAACAGTGATGAATCAAGAGAGGAAGGTGAAAAGTTAAATCCCATAAATTTTTTTTTTTATAAAATGCAAAAGCTTCCTCCTTTAGTACCTTAGAATTTAATTAATTTGAATAATTATTTATTAAATTTTGTCTAAGCCTAATAAGTACAAAACTCTTCACCAAATATTAACCAATGACATATGGCATATTAGAAAAAAATACAAGTGATGATGACATATAACTCCTTCAATGTATATAAAAATCATCATTGACATTATTATTTATATTTTTGTTTGTTTGTGTAAAGAGAAGTTTAGACCAAATGGTAGGAAGAGAAAGCCATCCCTTTCAAGCGTGAGAAAATAAATGCACACAAGGGAGCCGTGAGCTTACTCTCATCAATAATATGTGATTAGGTAACTAAGCTTTTTTTGGTTAGGTCTCCATTGATGGCTCTTCTTTGCACGTGTGAGCGAGCGATGAAATGGAGAGAAGGACAAGAAGGATGATGTAGGTTTTTTTCCTGGTCAAGATATGCTATCTAATGCTGGTAGAAGGTAGAACAATAGAAGAAAGAAGATTAAGAAGGAGATTAGCTTTGTAATTAGAGATTAGTAAGATGATTAATTAACAATTGCTTCAATTAATTCTTGTTGGAGAGGTCCCCCTCCATAGAAAGGAAAACGACCTTGTTGGCGTTTGCATGAGCTTTGACTATGGGAACTATTGAGAGAAAAAGGAGTTCCATTGAGATGGAGAAAGATGGGGGAATTCAGTAGTTGCCCCCTTGAGCAAGGCTTCTTCAATTATTCAGTCATTTAATTATTCAAATGGTTTGATGTAATTAGGCGTGTTAAGGAAGGGAGGGTTAGACAAGTGGATGGGAAAATTTTGGTAGAAAGTTGACAATTTTTTAATTATTTTTTTGTAATTTTGAAAATTGTTTTTTAGTCTTAAATAGATGTCACTAGCTTTAGAAATTGTGAAGGGTGGTCTCTTTTAGCAATTTGTTTCTAGAATTTGGAGGAACAATTCATGCAAAAAAATTAGGATTTATTTGATATTGGCTTCTTCAAAAAAATGTTTCAAATAATATTTGAATTAAGTTCTCTATTGAAAATATTGGTCAAAGTTAGCTTTGACCAAAATGTCACTTCTTAAATAAATTAGGATTTTTTTTTGGTGGTTATTTTTGTTGTGAGGGAATGGATTGGCATTGGATAGAATGAGAACATATTCAAAGAGTGCTTGCATTGAAATTTCGTTCAATTGTAAAGGATGATATAGTAGTTAGTTTATGGGTAAATGCATGAAATTATTATTGTTTTGTTGCATTAAGCTGGTAGTTTTAACCAATTCAATATAGCATCATATAATAATTTTTCAATATAATCAGGTACACGTTCAATATTTTTTTTGATATCAAAGCCACGGTTTTTTTTTTCCATTTGAGAGAGAGTCGCCTTAAGATGATTTGGACATATAAAATGTTGGCCTTCTAAAGACCCAATTAGGAGAGTAGATGTATTGGATTTGGCCTATATTAAGACAGGTTGAGGTAGACCTAAAAAGTCTTTGCTAGAAAATATTAGAAATGATATTTTTTATTAACTATAAATGAGAATTTGACTCTTAACAGAACACAATGGAGAAAAGGATTCATGCAGCTGACCCCAGGTAGTTTGATAAATGTTTGATGCGGCTGTTCTTATTGTTGAGAATTTTACTCTAAAAAAAAGGATTCATGTAGTCAACCCCACATAGCATGATAAACATTCTCTTTACATATGGTAGTTATCATAATATAAACTCGTCGCACTAATTTTTGAAAAGCTTATCATTGAATTCTTTTCATTCTTTTATAATTTGTGAGGCATTGTCATTTTTCGAAAACTATTGAGCCTTCCTCTTTCGATTCTTTTTACAATTTGTGAGGCATTGTGATTCTTCGAATACTACGGAGCCACATCTTCTTGATGGCCTTAGGTACTTATAGCCATTTGGATTTATGATTTTAGCATCAAATTTGACAAATAAGAAGATAGAAATAGAAAATTTAGCTAAGGTTTAGATTAATGGAACCCAACCCATAAAAAATCAGCTAACATATGGATTGTATTCTCATCTATCAAAACCAATTTGAATTAACCTTAGTTTGCTAGTTCAAATAACACCTCACAAGTCCCCAAAAGAGCCATTTGGATATAGGGAGTCTTAATGAAATGGAACAGAAAATAGTTTTTTTTTTCTAAAAAAAGATTTAATGGCTGCATATTCTTAATCCAAACACAAAAAGCCAGAATTACAGCTTCATTAATTTCACTTCCTTCCATTCAATCAAAATATTTGGTGCCATTTGGATTTTTTAAAGTCAGCCAAAGTACATGAATACCACAAAATTATTATAATTTTATATAATTTAATCTTGATTATTACTTATATAATACCTAAATTCTTAAATTTCATTAAGAATATTATTAATTTTATATTTTTATATCAAATTCATATTATGTATTAGAGACACTAAAGTATTTTATAAGTAAATATAAAAAATTATGTATTAGATATGCATGTAAATCCTTTTTTAAGATATATATGAGTCATGCAAATATTAATTTATTTTTTGTTAGATAATTGAAATATATATTAGTATAAAAATAAAATAATTATAAAATTTTGACTTAATTAATATCTAATCTAATTTTAATTAAAAATTATATCTAATAATATAAATTATATTAGGATGAACTCCAAAATTATTGAATTTATTTTGAAATTAGTACTATTCTAATCTCAAATTCAAATTCAAAAATTTTATATAATTTATATTAATTTTTTCCTTAATTTTGATCACTTTTAATTTACTTCATAATACATATCTTGAACAATATTAAAATCGATCCAATAAAAAAATGCCCTGTGGACATTCCAATTGTTTCCTTGCCTTATTTTCATAAATTATAAATTTATTTATTTATTTATTTATTTGAAACTTAATCAAAGTGCTAATATTTTAATGACTTTTGTCGAGAAATGGGAAAGCATTGCTTTATATTTTATGTTTTGAAATTGTCTTTTCTCTCTTCGATCGTTGACACAATGATGCTAATTTTATGTTTTTAATATTTATTATAATTTCATTAAAAAAATGATTTGCTCTTTAAATTTATTAATTTTTTATGAAGATTTTTCAAATATTATTATTATTTTTGTTGAAATAAATTTAATATACATTTAAAAAAAATTGTAGCAAAAGTATCATATTGAAGTTTAATTTACTAACATATATTTAAAAATTTCATCAAAATAATATTGATGATTCAAGAGAATATTATTGTATGCAATTATTATTGAATCACAATCAGAAATTTTATAGTCTGCTACCTCATTGCTTACAACAGCATAAATCTAACCAAAATAATATTTTATGCTCATTCATTAACTTAGTATCTCTTTGGGTTGTCGTAGCTTTTAATAAATTTAAGTTTTATTTGGGACAATTTTCTTACTATTTTATTTTTTAAATTGCAATCACAGTTTTGTTGGGCCAATACTATTTTCAATAAATTTTTATGCTAAAAGCTGTTTTCTACAACAGCTTTCAAAAAAGCTGCGTTCTCCATGCCGGCTTTACAACCATCTATATAAAAAAGTTGTAGTCGTCTTAATTGAGGCCTTAGGCTTCTTTTGGGACGGCTTTCTTATTGCTTCTTAAAATAATTTTTTAGTAAAAAATTTAAAATTACTACTTCTAAGATTTTATTTGAGATAACTTTCATACTGCTTATTCGTTTGAGACGGTTTTCTTACTGCTTCATAACGCAGCTTTCTAGTACAAAAATTTTAATTTTGTTTTACTAGAAAGCTGCGTTAAGAATCAGTAAGAAAGTAGTCCCAAATGAAGCCTTAGTCATAAAGGTGTTGTGGAGAAAAGCAACTTTTTATCACATAAATTTATGAAAAACAGTAAGAAAATAGCAATAAAACAATTATAAAATGAAATTACGGTCACTATCTAAAATGATAAAGTTGTTCGAAAAGGCAATTAATTTTTATAATAATCAGGGTTTAAATAAATTAACTCGTAATATAAATTTAGTACCCATTTAAATTATTTTAAGAAATGATTAGTAATTAATGATTGCCTAAGCACCCCAAAATACAGTTAAAATATAAATTATTTTATCTCGTACTGATCATTCACGCAGACAATACGTAGCTAATTAAAGACCAAGTAACCCTTCAAGTTTTTAATGCACTCATACACAGTCAAGAGTTCCTTACGTAACCTTCTTGAATTATTCTCCATTTGTCATTTATATTTGCATGCGATGTATAATTCACGCATGTTAGTGAAATATTTTCTCGACACAGCTCATCTCGGTATGTTGGCTCTGAGCTTTGGCTATCAACTAAAGGTCTTAGATTCGAGTCTTATGTATATGATATGTGTATGAATTTACTTAAATTGACCTAAATATCCCAACAATATATATATATATATATATATATATATATATATATATATATATATATATATTTGCTCTCATAACTCGAGAATGTATAGTAGTACTGCTCTTCTTGTTGTAGTAGCAGTACTACTCTTCTATGTTTGCTTCTCTTTTGCCTAAATTGATCACCTGTTTATCTAAGGCTGAAGAATTTTCATTTCATTTTCTTACAAAGGGTTGAGGCCTTATTTTCAAAAAAATCTATTTAGGTGGTTATAGGTAAGAGCTCAGAAGATTTTTTTTTTTTTAAATATATTGGCATAGTGTTGAAAAACAAATTTGGACTATTTGGACCTCACTTGCTTGTCATCTTTATCTTGGATATTTTGTTTTGAGAAACTCTTATACATGAGAGAAATTATTCTGTGCGAAGTTCGGACGAGACAACCGTTCAAACTGTGAGTGTACATTGATTTGATACACACTATATATAAATATGTATATAATATGTACCCTCATATATCTGAAAAGTTATTCCCGTCCGAACTCAGCACAGAACTATTTCTCTATACATGAAGGACATATATTACGTATTTCTATTCTACTAATACAAGGAATGAATGCTTGGCAGGTGGGCGGAAGTCTATTAAGAATATAAAGAATATAATACGTTTATGATCTAGGGTGGATCCAGTTGTTGTAATATTGTCGACTAAGGCTTTAACAGCTAAGAGGTATTGTGTCATTATGACATCCTTCGTGGAGATGTGTGGCTGGTCATTCTTTAGCTAAATAATTTTCAAGTTGTTTGTTTGTTGAAGACAATAAACTATTGTCTTCCATATGTCATTGCAAGTGTTGAGATAGAGGATGTATGGTAGGATAGTGTGGAGGCGATGAAGGAGAGAGCTGCAGCCAAATTTTGGTCGATAACTTGCAATTATTGTTGCGAGTGTTGAGTGATGAGAGAGTCTGGAGGAATCAGCGATGATGATTCGCACACAACATGAGAAAGTGCCATCTAAATGCCACGTAAATCCATTGTCCTTGAAGGGTTTTAGCATTTGAAAGGCCCATAGTGGGTAGTTATCTAAGGTGAGCTAGTGTGGATAACAATTTTGATGACTTTAGAGGAGAAAGGATTGTGCATGAGTTCAGATGAGGTGGCCGGAGGGACGTCGGAGACGAAGGAGGGGGCTGATTAGGAGAATCATCCATGCACGGCTGATGAGTGGTTAAGTAGGAAGGGGAGAAGGCATTGGCTGGTACAACTCTGATACTATATGAAGAAGCCATGGAAAGGAAATAGAAATCACTGTGAAGCTGCACCTACATTTAAGAATAGGAGAGTTTTTGGTGGGCTGTAGTAATAAATGCATACATGAGAGAAAATTAAAGAGTGAGGACTTATTGAATGAGGACGATAGAGATTGATCCTTTGATTATCAGTTGATGGCTGAGATTAAGCTGAATTACAATTTCTTAAAATTTTTTAGCCTAAGCTGTGTTCGATCAGCTTATCTGTATGACAATTGTAACACGAAAGCTCTTTCCTTAATGGTCAACCTGCACACGATCGAATATAAAAATAAATAATTATTTGGCCAGAAAAGCACACTATATGACAAAAATATATTTATGAATTAAGAATCAAACTAAGGCCTATTTAGAACAGCTTTCTAGCTTCTTTGTTTTTTTTCATATACTAACTATAATTTTGTTTGAATTCTAATTTTTTTACTGCATGATTTTCAAAAAATTTTATGATAGAAAGCTATTTTTTATAACAAAAGTTGATAAGTTATTTTCTCCACTACAACTTCACAGTCAACTTTATAAAACACTGCCGTTATCCTAAAGAGATCATAAAGGTTTGCTTTGGATAACTTCAACATTTTTTAAAGATGATTATAAAGTTGTTGTGTGAATCGAAAATTTTTTGAAAGCTACAATGGCTATTATAAATATGTTTTTTATTAAAAAATCAAATGTTTAATTGCTTTCTTAAAAATATCACATATTAGCAACTCTGGTTGTAAAAAGTAGCTTTTTGCCACAGAAAATTTCTAAAAACAATGAGGAAGCAATAAGAAAGCAGTAGCCAATGGAACTTTGATTGTTATCTAGGCTTCGTTTGGGACAACTTTCGTACTGCTTTCTAAAACGGCTTTCTAGT
Source organism: Dendrobium chrysotoxum (assembly GCA_019925795.1). Classification (NCBI taxonomy): domain Eukaryota; kingdom Viridiplantae; phylum Streptophyta; class Magnoliopsida; order Asparagales; family Orchidaceae; genus Dendrobium; species Dendrobium chrysotoxum. The sequence goes on from CM034315.1 coordinate 73,126,937, forward strand.
ACAAAAAATTCAAATTCAAAACATTTTTGTACAAAAAAGTTGTTTTAGAAAGCAAGAAGAAAGCCATCCCAAACGAAGTCTAAAATATAGTGAAAAAGTTGTCTCTAATACACAATTTTATAAAATATTTTAATGCATTAATTTTGTATATAACTTATCAAAAAATGTCAAAAATATTGCATAAGCCCTCCACATGTTATGAAATAGCTCTATTTCCAAGGAGAGATTTTATCTTTTTCTTCAAAGTGAATTATCATAAACATGAAATAAACCATATTGAATACAGATAAGGGAACTTCAATTTATTTTTTTGTGGGTCATTATCTTGTTGATTAAGATTTGAGGATTATCTTGTTTTTTAGCTCTTGAACAGCGTTGACCATTTTAATGATTTTTATTTTTTTTATTTTTATTTTTGGTCCGACAGAGATTATTATTAAATCCAATTGGATATTTTATATTTGCATAAATTCAAATTTAAAAGGTTTGATTGTATTATTATTATTCATTAACATCATCTTTAGCATAGTACGGATAAGGCTAATTATGATAATAATTATATAGTCAAATTGTCATATGTGAGCTCATCAATTTTATAAATAAAAAAATCATATTAGGAATCTATATATGTTTCTTTAAAATAAAATTTGAAACTAAATTAAAGTTTAATTAATTATTATTGACTATTGCATTATGTTGAATGAGATATTTAGGAGCTATCCTCATCTTGTTGTGATTTGATGGCAAGTATTAGTGTTAATTTGGTTTGTAAATTTTATGCTAACAACATCATTAGGGTTGGTTAGCTTCATGAATTAACATATTGGAATGATTTTTATCGAGTTGTGTACATAGTATTAAGATTTCGTTTAGGACGGCTTTCTTACTATTTTTTAAAATAGCTTTCTAGTAAAAAATTTTAATTTTTGTACTAAAAAATTTACTTTAAGAAGCAGTAAGAAAGTCGTCCCAAACAAAGCCTAAGTCATGTTTATCATATTTATTTGAAAATTTTGTGGTGATGTTATGTTTGTTTATAAATTGTAATCCTTTTTTTTTATTTTTTTTCACATATTTTGCTTACACCTTTTGTTGATGAATCATTAGGATTGTATTTTATGTCATCAAAGTATCTAAACTTATTTCGTATTATCTTATGATAAATAGATACTAATATAATTGTCATCCTAACATAAGTATTTCACATTTATCAACCTACTAATGTAAGCATAAGTTTGTCACACCATTCATATTTCTATTATGATTAATTTTTGTTTATTGAGGGCTTATTTGTCGCCCATAAAATGGAAAAAAAAGTTGAGGATATGATCACTAAAATTAGGGTTGTGATCGAACCGAACTGATTTTATTATATTTTGGATTGGACTTGATTTGGTTATCTTATAAATTGTTTAGGTTCAGGTTGAACCCGTGCTGAGCTTTCACACATTTTTTTTTTTTTTTGGTGGAAAGCCCGACGGCGGGGCCTTACGTGTTAATATCAAAATTCGGTTACAAGGTCCTTAGAAGGATCCTCCAGCTCGAAACTAATGCTCAAAAGAGCTACAATAACAAAAGAAAAAAAACCTAAGAGCCGGAGGTTCCTTATACTAATCAAAACAAAACAACCTAAGTACATTCTAGGGCTGCAAGAAGTCAGCACCCAAAAAAGGAAGAAAAAGAAGATAGCAATAAACTCATTCTTCCTGCAAAAAATGTCACCCCAAAATTCGAGTCTCCAACTCTGCATAAAAAAAACACTAGAGAAACAACAGCTACTAATATAATAATAGTTAACCGTTAGACAAAATTGGGGGTAAATCAAGCCATTAAAACCAAGATAATAAAGGCAAGTAAAAACAGAAAGAAAAGAACAGAGACCAAACCCAGATCCTGTCGGGCCACCTCTGAGTCGAATAAAGCACCGGAAAGTATGCAAGCAGAAATTACGTTTCTTCCCAACATAACTCATACAAATACCAGGGGATAGCCTAAGAAGAGCCATATTATCCACAGTTGCCATAATCACCTCCTTAAACAACGTCAGCCAAACCGCATAAACAAGCTCATCCCATAACACACTCTCCAGAATAGCATCACCCAACGTAATGAAAAGGGCCACCCAAGAAAAAACAAAACACAACTGAAACCTCAAACGAACCAAGATTTCATAACCAGATCTCGACATAGTATTAATAAAGCGCAAATTCAGGTAGTTACCCAACACGGCAGAAAACAAACCAACACCCAGCTTCTCAACATAATTCAGACAAAAAACAGGGGAAAACTTAACAAGAGCCAAAATATCCATAGTAGCCATTAGAACCATCTTAAACAACGTCAGCCAAGCTGCATAAATAAGCCCCCCCATACTCCAAATCACACTCTTCATTAAAAAACCCCCCACCGGAATGAACATGCCCACCCCAGTAAAGGCACTCCACACCTGAATCCTCAAAATAGCCAAGCTATCATTAGCCGAATTCGACAAAGCATTAACAGCAAGCAAAAGCAGGAAGTAACCCAGAACGCCTGAATCCAGAACAACACCCAAACAACTACCCAAATAACCACCCAGAACAACCATAAACATAGACCAATAACAAAAGCAAACCGAACACAGGCACTCAGGTATTACGGAAATAAGGCAGCCCAGCTTTATCTAAATTAACCAAACCTTTCAGCATATAAGGTAAATCGTTATTATCAAAATCCTTCCACATCTCAAGAAGACAACCAAGCTTGGCAAGGTAATCAGCACAGGAATTTCCTTCCCTAAAAATGTGCGACATATTATAGTTGATATTAGCAAGAGCAAGCTTAATTTTTCTAATAGTATAGAAGTTCTGCGGATAACCCTCCACCACATTGTCCACTATATGAATTAAAAGCAAAGCATCCACCTCAATCCAAACATGTTGAAGACCCAAAATTAAACATTTATCAAGCCCATAAGCTAGACCAGTCAGCTCAGCAGAAATGGCATTAGTGCGGTGAACAGGCCCAGCATAAGCAGCTAAAACCCTTCCCATAGAATCACGGATAATACCCCCCGCCCCAGCATAGTTAGGATTCAAAGCTCCGTCAGAATTAAGTTTCACAAATGGAAAAGAAGGCTTAATCCATTTAATAATCCTCCCCATAATATCCGGCCTACCAGAAGTTAAATTAATACCAATGTCAAAAGCCAGAGTATTACACCCATGAAAGTTTTTCCCAGTAATAACATTAATAGCAGCAAGCTGGATAAGTTTGTTCTTCACATTAGAAATCACTTGTTTGGCATCCATTTTGATGTTATTATGTTTAGAGTCATTCCGGGCTTTCCACAAATACCACATAATAATGATAGGCAGTAAATTGTATATGTGGCCTTTCATAGTATTCATCCAACAATTCAACAAAGACATGATATTAAAATTAGAATGAAAAGCCCCTTTGCCGGCCACCCCATAAAAATACTTCCAAACACTGAAAGCAATGTCACCATTTATAAGAACGTGATTTAAATTCTCAAGACTCTCACAGCATTGGCATTTTGAAGTAATATAAAAACCTTTTTTGCAAAGTAAATCATCAACAGGAATAAAACCTTTCAAACTTCTCCAAACAAAAATAGAATAAGATAAAGGGATATTATTGTGCCATAAACTTTTAAAAATGTGAGAACTATCAAGTTTAACTCTAAAAGTATTCCAAGCATCCTTTAACTTAAACTTACCAGAAGAAGAAGCATTAAACATGATGGTATCCTGATGGCTCAGTTGAATAGGGATAGACCTAATGAAATCAACAATAAAATGAGGCAAAATGGCCATGAGGGAAGGGATATCCCAAGAACCATTAATAATAAAATTCTTAACCTTAGTATTATCAATAGTATGCGAGTGTAACCAGTTATCAATGGACTTAGGCCCCAACCAATTATCTTTCCAAAAAAAAATATTTCCCATACCCAAGCCCCATTGAACACAAAGCTCCGCTTCCCATTTAATGTTGCAAAGCCGTTTCCAAACAGAAGAATCGGTAACTTTAAAATAACTTATCAAAGGATGGATGTTGTTACAGTACTTAGCATTCATAAATTTAGCCCATAAACTTTTATTAGATCTAAAGGAGAACCACAGTTTGTAAGAAAAAGCCTGAACAGTATCAGAAATGTTCTTGCAACCTAACCCACCTCATCTAAATTCCCACAGATATTCTTCCAGGAAGCCCAGTAGATACAACCATTATTCCTAGCCCCCCAGAAGAATTTGTTAAACAATCTTTCAAGTCTAAGGCAAATAGTCATAGTAGGATTTATAGTATGCAGCAAAAAAATAGGGATAGAGTTTAACACACTTTTGATAAGGACAAGTCTGCCACCAAAAGATAGAAAGTTAGAAGACCAGTTTAAAAGTTTCTTTTGGATAATAGTGAACATATCCTCAAAAAGATGACTTTTTTTCCTTCCTTTAAATATGGGAGTACCTAAGTACTTAATGGGTAGATGCATAAGGTTGAAACCACAAGTCCTTTGAATAGCATTAATTCTAGAATGATTCATATTTTTAGTAACAATAAAGCTACTTTTGTCATTATTAATGGCTAACCCACTCATATTTTGAAACAAAGATAGAAAATGGAATAAGGTTTTGATGTTATTGATAGCACCATTAGAAAAAATGATAAAGTCGTCAGCAAAACTAAGATGAGTAATAGGAATACCACGAATAGTGTGAAAAAGCAGATTAGGGTATCTTAAATATAATTCTTCTAAACCCCTAGAAAGGTATTCCATAGCAATAATAAACAAAGCAGGAGATAAGGGATCACCTTGCCTAAGGCCTTGAGAAGATTTAAAAAAACCCTGATTCCTCCCATTAATGATAAGAGAGAAATAACAATTCTCAATACTATTCTTGATAAGTAAAATAAAAGAGTCATTGAAGCCAAACAGAGATAAGACATTGTAAAGAAAATTCCAGTTAAGATTGTCATAAGCTTTAGTGATGTCTAATTTAAAAATAATGTTGCCCCCTTTAACTTTAGCTTTAATATCATGGGTAATTTCTTGAGTAAGAAGGACATTGTCAAAAATACTTCTACCTTTAACAAAGCCAGTTTGATTCTGAGAAATAATTCTAGGTAAAATATTAACCAATCTATTAGAAATGATTTTAGAATTAAGTTTGTTAAAGAAAGAGCAAAGGCTAATTGGTCTGAAATCATTCCAATTATTGATGACATCTTTTTTAGGAATGAGAACAATGTTAGTAGAAGAAAAGAACTTCGGGTAGGTTTTACCATTAAAAAATTCTTTAACCGCTTCCACAACATCCAATTTGACAATACTCCAAGTATTTTGGAAGAATTTCGTCGTGAAACCATCAGGACCAGCTACAGAATCCCCATTCATATCCTTAATGATGTTCCAAATTTCATATTCAGAAGGAGACTCAGTGAGCCTTTGGTTGTCAATATCATCAATAATGTGAGGGATAATAAAGGGATTAATAATGGGAATACAATTAAACTTATTATTGAAGATTCTATTGAAATGATCAATCCCAGAGTTGATGATACCATCATCAGACTCATGAACAATGCCATCAACATCAGAGATTTTGTGGATATGATTTTTAATGTTCTTTTTATTAGCCATATTATGGAAAAATTTAGTATTTTTATCCCCCTCTAAAATAATTTTGGCATTAGACTTTTGCCTCCAAAAAACTTCTTCTTGTTTTTGTAACTGAAAAAGAGCTTTTTTAGAATCATTGAGGAAAGCAAGATTTTCAGAACTAGAATTACCCATATAGACTTGATCCAAATCAAGAACCTTAGTTTCAGCCTCTTTAATATTGGTAAAAAGATTTTTGAATTTATTTTTATTCCACCACCTCAAGGTTTGCTTAATTCTACTAAGTTTGGACCACAATCTATTCATGCCAGAAATATTATTATCAGGATAAACATCAGCATGCCAATTAGTCTGGACCACATTCATAAAGTCATCATGTAACATCCACATGTTCTAAAATCTAAAAGCATGGGAACCAAAAGATTTATTAGTATTAATGGTTAAAAGAAGAGGAGCATGATCAGAGTAGGTTTTACTTAAGTGTTGAACATTGGTTCTATTAAACTCAGCAATCCAATCATTATTAAAGAGAAATCTATCAAGCCTTTGCCACAAATTAGCTCTATTCCAAGTGAAAGCACCACCAGAAAAGCCAATATCATGCAGATTGCAGTCATGAATCATGGAATTAAAATCATCCATAGCTTTAACATTAGGACTATTACCCCCAATTCTCTCAGAAGCGTTAGAGATAATATTAAAGTCACCACCAACACACCAAGGACCAGTGGCATTGTTAGCAAAATCAATAAGCATCTCCCACAGGGGAAGACGGCTAATTCTAGTGCAGGAAGCATAAACAAAAGAGAAATTACAATGAATATGAAAGCCACTGATAAAGGAATTAACAATTTGAGGGAAATCAGAGATAATGTTCACAGAAATAGCATTTTTCCACATAATCCAAATTTTATTTGAACAGTTAGCAAAATGATTGGGAAAACCCAAACGGTAAGCAATATGAGCAATTTTATCATTCGACACAAAAGGTTCAATTAACACCAACAGGTAAATATCATGAATCCTACAAAGATTTTTAACTCTAATCTTAGAATCTTCCCCCCCAATACCTCTAACATTCCAAAGAAGAGCTTTAACCATTAGAAGATTTAGAAATAGTTTGAGTTCTAGTGGAGCGAGGTGTAGATGTTAGAGCAATTTTAACATTTTTACCTTTCTTTTTCCCCACCTTAGTGAACCCTTCATCCTCAATGGAAATAATTTCCTCATTGGTTCCAAAAGCAACCTCCTTGTCCCTTCTATTTTGTTGTTCCAACTCCTTAGTAGGAATAAATTCACCCTCTTCACCACCCTCTTCACAGTTCTCTATATTCAAAGTCTCAAAATGTGAAACCATCCCTTCCTTTCCCTTAACAAGGTTTTGCAATGAAGTATGCTCCAGGTTATTCATGTTATGTAACATGGAGTCAATAGACACAAAGAGATTTGGCTCCTCTAAGATATCATTGCATACCTTGGCAGGGGCAGTAGGAATAAGTTTAGTAAGAGCATCAACATTGTTCCCAGTTGATTCCACAAGCAAATTCACCTCCTTTTCCGGCGGATCAGCAATGGATAGAGGTTCGACATGATTAACCATTACTATCTCAGATTCATTCCCAGTTCCCGTTTGGTCCATAGCATTCACACAAGGATTTCCCCCATTACTCTCATATTCATTCTCAATACGCACTCTATAAGAGGCATTAACATTAGGATTCCCCAAGCTAGCTTTGGAAGGCTTTTTTAATTCAGGATGCAGTTTGAAACAATCAGTTAAAGCATGACCATGCATTTTACAATTGGAGCAAAAATCAGGTATTTTGTCAAATTCAACCTTTTGAAGGTAGCCAAACGCTTTAGAACCCACCCAAATCTCCTTAGGATGTTTCTTGGTTATATCAATTTCAACTAGAACCCGAGCCACAGAGGGTCTAGTCCTAGAAGCCGTTGCCTGATCCGACTGAAGAGGCCTTCTGAAAACAGAACCGAGCGCATGCAAAACCTTAGGGTTGAAAAAATGCAAACGCAAATTAGGGAAAGAAATCCAGACAGGCACAATAGGGGATTCTTCCTTAATATCAAAAAAAGGAGTCCATTTTAAAATCCTCATTTGACAGTTAGCAATGAAATAAGCTCTCCTAGCAAAAACACGACTGTAATCCAAATCATTCGAGAGTTGAATAGCAACGTGACGGGAATCAAGCAAACCCACCGAATAAAATCCAGACAGTTTAAGGCTATTAAAAAAATTCCTAATCGTATCCAGATTGGGTCGATGCAAACCAAATTTCCCAACCAACGTAAATTGAAAAGGCAACGCAAGTTTAAGAACTTCATCATCAGATAAAAAAACCGCAGGTATGCCGTTATGAATACCCTGAGTTAAAGAGGAAAGATCATCACCAGACGCATGGGAACCTGCTAGAGCATCTTTGAAAGATCTCGACTTAGGCGGAGATTTGATACCTTCTTCATCTAAGTTAAAGAAGCCCTTGTTTTTTCGCAACTCCGGCTCATCCCTCTTCCCCCAGACGGTGGACGAAGAAGCACCAGCCATACTTACCGCCCAAAAAAGGGCTACGATGCAGAAGGCAATCCAAACCAGCCACACAAACTTGTCACGAGGAATAAAAAAGGTGGAAGCAACGATCGGCAGCAAGGAAAATGGCGAGAAAAGGAGAGGAAACCCTAAATCGCCAGAGCGGCGCAGAAGGGCAGAAGAAAAAAAAGATCTTCTGTACTTCTATGTGCTAACCTAACTGGACAAAGCGGAATATTGATTTCAACTTACAGGATAATTGGTTTGTTCATATTTGATTTGTTTAAACTTTTCAATAATTGTAATTAGCGTGTACTTAATTTGTCTAAATTAATTAAATGAGTACCTCAACAAGTCAATAAACAAGCAAAAAATTTGAAGGAGCACTTGACTTTCATACCAAGTTATTAACAAATAACTTTACAAATCTATGTAAACAAGCAATTGAATAAATTTGAAATTAGTATATAACTACCTTATACCAACTAAATAAAATAATAAATAAATTGCAAGCTGCAAATAGATTTCCTTTTCACTCGAACTTCTCAGTATCCAAACAATGCCTTATGTCAAATTAACCAACCCTAAAATGATCAATTAACATACTAAAGGTATAAATTACAAAAAGTATAAAATAGATAAAAATATGTGTTATGTGTGGAAACTGATTGTGTTGTCAATTAATCGGGTTGTTCTGTTATCTCGGACCTCAAAGCTTGTCGTGTACACTGGAGGTACGAGGGGTTTCCCCCTGCTTGGCTTTGGGTGCTTTGCACCAGAAATTTTTTCGTTCCCATATAATGCCCCAGCGTTGCGTACTCGAGCGCCCCAGCACTGAACGACAGAGAGCAGAGCACCGCAGCAGTCTAGATATAATGCTGCAGCTGGTCAATACAGAGATTCTGAGTGTTTAAACGCTGCAGCATTGTCAAACATAGACTGGGGCCACAACACCCCAAACTATCTCCACAACGCTGCAAGATGGACTAAACAGTTGTTTTTCTCATTTTTATCAAGGGTTGCATCCCTTGGGGGTTATAACTTTCTCTTATATTTTTTGAGTATGTAGACATTGAGAATGGTGCATGTGAGAAGATAAGTAAGGAGAGAGTGCGAGACAAGAGAGATCTGTACTTATTTCTCCCAATTTTCATAGTAGATTTCTTGGTGTGGTGTGGCTCCATGATTTTTTCCATATTTTGAGTTTTTCCACATTAAATCCTGATATCCTTTACTTTTCCGCTTCTTTTACTTTCTTTTTTGTTTCGTCATTGTGGTGTTTAATCCTCATCTCTCCCCAACAATATGATCCATCTACAGCATAAAAATATCAAGAAATAATAATGAGAACAACCATTAGGAAAAACTTAGGCTAGTCATTTGAAATCCAGAAAGTGTATGGATTTATGAGATTTAAGGGTTTTGTGATCTCTTTAGACAATTCAGTTAGTTAGAACTCAAGTAAGCTACTATCATTTTAATTTTTTTTCTTTCACACACTTCTATCAATTTCTTCTCCTAGATAAGCCTTGTGATGCTCGCGCCAATTTTCCTTGCAACTTGGATAGGGGCTAGGGGTGCAAACGAGTCAAGCCAACTCGCGAACCTACTTTAGGTCGACTAATTAATGAGCTCAATAGTCAAGCTTATCGAGTTTCGAGCTCGAGCTCGAGCGGATTTTCAAGCTCGTTGCGTAATCGAGCTCAAGTTCGATCAAATCGATGCTCAGCTTGTTTTCTAGTGGATCGGCTCAATTAAGTGCGTGCAACAGGAGGACCACGTGTTACAACCCGACCTGACCTATGTTAGATTGTGGCAAGGCACAAAACTGAATCCCAATATCCAATTGAAGTAGTACTTAAAACTAAACTTCTAATTTATATACAACATAGAGCCAATACTGAATAAAAATAAAGCAGAAGACTACTGAATCTCAAATATGATTTTTCTATATATGTCATCCAAAAAATACATATATAATCTGAGATCTATCTATAATAACACTTGATAACAAAGAAAATAATAAAAGTAAAAGCCAAGCTTATCAAAAATAAAACTAACCAAACATTCCTATAACATAGATCGAAACCTATTATCAAAACTACTCAACTCTCTCTTTACCTTTTCCCTAGCCTAAGAACGAAAGTAAAAGTAGGAGTGAGGTAACACAGCTCAGTAGGCTATCGCAGCCTAAAATAAAAATTAATAACTAAAACTAAAAGAACTAAAAATATTGTGCTGTAATAATAAATTGAAATACTATATAAAATTTTGAAACTGAAATATATATTGATACTAAATACATTTAATTAACAACTGAACAATACTAAAACTGAAATATAAACAAATATCTTATAGCAATTTTCAGAATAATCCTTAGGCTCCAGCATCATAACATGTCCCATTTAAAAATCCTACCACGGTAGCCCACTGGCTCTAGCATAACATCACATGTCATATTAGAATCCTACATCGGCAGCCCATCAACTCCGACATAACATAACCCCACCTCGATCGCCCACTGGCATAATAAAATCTCACCTCAATTGCCCATTGGCATCGGCATAACATAATCCTACCTCGATCTCCCACTAGCATCGTCATAATATCGCATCACATTTCTTTTATATTTTTTGATACATTTTTTTAATTAAAGCATAATTAGACTAAATTAAGAAATTGTCAAAATGCCTCATCGGTAGGCAACAGAAATAATACTGAGTAAAAATTTATTATTTCAAAATATAACCAAATTATAAGAGATTGTGTATAACAACATTATATAGCTTTAATTGAACTAAAGAACTATTTTTAGATGTCAAAATAAATTTTTGAATTGATAAAAATCATTATTTTTTAAAGTCACCCAACGAAAAATTTTTAGAATATATACTTAAAATATTCATAATCTCAATCTTTATAATATATAAAAAGTTACTCGATAAAAGTTTTAACAAAATAAAATTAACCTCATTTTTTGATAAGAAAAATACAAATTTGATCAAAAAAATCTCAATAACATTAAATTATTGAAAATTAAAATAGGCAAAACATAACCAAATTTTCCAACTGGGCAATAGACAAAAATGGCTCTACCACCTCCAAAATCATGCTTTTTCTCTCTCCTCTCTTTTCTTCTCATTTTCTCAAATCCATTCTTTGGTTTGAACAAAACGAGTGAAATTAGCTTGATGGCTTTTTAATAACATTGATAGTAAATTAGGATTTTTATATAATAATGTATTAAAGGTAAAATTGTAATTATGATATTTAAATGCAAAGATCATATAAATCCCTTTATATCTCAAATTCAAGTATCCAAAATATATGGAAAAATATTCAAAAGTTAACTAAGTATGTCTAGAAGATTATGGAGAAATCGATTTATAAAACAGACACATAACCATCCCAAAAACTCTATTTGTACCTACATATGCTAATTTGTAAGGAATTGCACCAATACCAAAAAATTAGAAAACAATTATTATAACTTGGGCTATAAACGAACCAACCAGAGCCGAGCTTTGACATGTTCGAGCTCGAGCTCTTTTGCCAAGACCCTGTTTGAGCTCGGCTTGATAAAATTTGAACTTCTTTGATACATGATCGAGCTTGAGCTCATTTAAAAACCTCATGTTCGAGCTTAGCTTGTGTTCAGGTTCGAGCTCATTTTAGGCTTATCAAGCCTCTTATCGAGTGGCTTGTTTAACAAGTAGAGCCGGGTCGCTCACAAATTTTTTTTTTTTTAATCAAACAGTTTGCTGACCGATAGCCCGAATTGTCAGGCCTGTCCGTTAGGGGCGAAAGATTTCTTAATAGACCTAACCCACCCCGTTGCCAGTTTTCAAATGCACTCCCACTTTGTTTCATTATATAGAGCAAAATCATGTTTCTTTTTATGGTGTGGGACTAAACCAACCAATTTTTTCCTTGATGCATGAGCGGGAGCCGGGAGCTGGAAACGGAGAGTGAGAGCAGGAGCTAAGGAAAGAGCGGATAGCTGGAGAGAAAAAAATGAAAAATTGATAGGGAATTTAAAAATAAATTGTTAAATATTTAAATTAGTGAAATTAATTTAATAATATTTATTTTCAAAATTCTGATAGAGCTTCTTAGTTGAGTTGTGACACCTATAGGCCGGCTCAGCATTCAGTTCTGCTAGTTCCTACCCGATTGGAAAAAGGTAAGGTTTTGAAGTTTTGAGTTTTTCAACTATATGTATATTTTTGAGAGTGTTTTAATGCATGAAATTGATTGGGTGTGCTCTAGACTGTGTCTCAAGTATTGTGTGTGAATTTCAGCAAAATCTGATAATGTCACTTTTGTAATGCAGCGACACTGAGTGTTTGAACGTAGTAGCACTGCACTCAGCTAAGACGCCAGAAAGTGACATTGCAGCACTAGCTCTAGGGTTGTTGTAGATTTTTTAGCACCACAGCGCTCTGAATTAAGCACCGTGGTTAGGCCATTATGAACTTATTAAATATTAAAAAATTTCATTTAATCCGATCATTTGTTTTCGAGCAACCGGCATGCGGGAGAGAGAAAGAGAGAGATTGGAGAGAGAAAATTCACGTTTTGAGCGGCATCGGGCAATTTTCAGCCATCGGCCCTGTTTGGAAAGTTGTACAGTAAGTCACATTATGTCTATCACAGTTTTCAAAAATATAAAATTTTATCAAAATTTTTAATTAAAATTGTATTTTCGTTAGCAAAAAACGTGTATTTTACAACAGTAAAATTTTCACCACGTAACTTTTTGTGTTATAGAGAACATAATTATGAATAGTTTGAGTATTTTTTTAAAATTTTATACCGTGTATGTTGGAATTTGTGAGATTTTAATTGAATAGAAATTAATCTGAACACTGAAAAAATAATGTTATAGTTCAATAAATATCTTAAAATAGTGTTTCACACATTCCTTTGCAATTTGATTACGTCTTGACATTGTGAAAATTTGCTCAGTAAGAAATTCACTTGTCTATCGTTATACAAGTCATGACTAGTTAAATTTTCAGTTTTGTAGCTCTTGCCTATAACTATGTACTGTAGTGTAAATATTTATTTTGATGAAATAAAAGAAACTTTGTGAATAAGTTTATTTTTAGTATTTGAATGTTTTAGTAGCTCTATTGTCTGTAGTTTTTATTTAAAATGAATATTGGAAGAGAATATGAACATTCCAAAACTAAATATTGAGAATTGCATGTCACAACACAACACGATGGGATCTATCTTGATCGGATTGGGGTGTGACATGAGCTTTAATCAAGCTTTTAACGAGTTTATTCGTGAGCTTTAAACGATACTGTTCGTGAACATAAACAAACCAAACGCCAAGCTATTTAAGTTCATTTATTTAGTTATCGAGTATTTATTAGAAATGTTCAAGCTTGTTCATTTATCTAATCAAACGAATATGAACAAGCTCTTATCGAGTTGAGCCACGAGCAGCTCGTCGAATGCAAGGTTCATTTACAACCCTAATTATAACTAAAGCATAATAATATCATTGTTATGACAAAGACGGTCTGCGATTTGGACTTATAGTAACTCATGAATAAATTTTTTACTATCGTTGGTCAATTATATATTTTTAAAATTTTAGAGTTATAACAACGCGTAAGGCGAACTGGGAATGATGGACCGCGGAGGGCAAATTGGTGAACCATGTGTGAAAGGCTAATTGGCAAACCGCGTGCAAAAAGCAGACCGCAGAAGGCAAACTAACGAACTGCATACGAAAGGTGGACTGCTGAAACTACTTAGAAAAGGTGGACTGCGAAGGGGGTGATCTCATGAGCTGCTCACGAGCTTATTTTCAATGACATAAGCTGAGCTCGAGCTCGACTCAAGCTCGAGTATGAGTTTGAACTTAGGATTTTGCTCACAAGTAATGTGTAACTTGAGCTCGATTCAACTCGTTTGCACCTCTAGTAGGGGCAGAAGGGTTTTCAGATTTCTGGTAGGGGCATAAGGAGAAAAGATAGTATGACTAGTGAGGCAAAAGGTAATAAATTGAGAAATGTTTATGAAAAATTAGAAATAGAAGTCAATTAATATGTAATTGATAAATAATTCTAAAGTACTTATATAGCTAAAATATGATAAATAAATACATATTAATAAAATAAATGTGCAATTGAAAACTAATCTTAAAATATTATTGATATTAAACTAAGAATTATTACTCTTAAATATTTTATAAACAAGTTTCTAGTTAATCATATTTTATTTAAATAGCTATTATCAATTTTAATATCAAGCACTTCACAAGTTATTTATTGGACAACAAACGAGCTTTTTTTATGAACATAAATAATGGAGTTTGATTATATTACTGTTTAGTTGATTCAACCTTCAAGCTTTTAAAAATTGCTGAAACTTATTTAATTTACTAAACTTGAAAGTGCAATAATATATCTATTATAATCAAATCTTGATCATCATAATATGACCCAATTTTTCTCCAAAAAGAAATGCTTCAAATGTGATAAATTGAAAAAATATATAAAGAATAATTCACAATTACACTTTTAAAAATGCAATTCACCAAAAAGTCATAGCTAAATTCACTTAATGTCATTTAACTTAATGCTCATTTATGTTTGTTTATTTATATCATTAAATAAGTTTGAACAAAATTTTTAAAAGCTCGTTATATAAATAAATAAGTTTGAACACTGACTTATTTGTTCATTTATGTTCGTAAATATAATTATTTATCGTTTAACAAATAGCTCATCAAGAACATGATAAAGTACTTACCTAATATTGACTTAGACTTCGTTTGGGACGGCTTTTTTCCTGCTTCTTAAAACAGCTTTCTAGTTCAATAATAAAAATTTTTGTACTAAAAAGCTGCTTTAAGAAGCAGTAAAAAAGCCGTCCCAAACGAAGCCTTAGTTTTTTAATTGACCACTTATACCATATTTTAATATCAAATTTCTAATAAGTTATGCGATCTATAAATTATTCGAGATATATATATATATATATATATTGATGGTGAAAATATCAAATAAATAATTAGGTAGGTAAATTTAAATATGTTCTTATTAATATTTAAACTTTATTGAATAACTTAAATAACACCTTATAAATTATGCTAATTTGCATTAAAATCTATAACTTCAATAATCTATCTAGTAATTAGGCTATGTGTTTAAATTATTATCATCAAATATATAATTAATTAGGCTTAATTAAAAAGTTCTATTGTAGTGTCAATGAGAAAACTAATAAACAAGCATGAGCAAGATTTTAAAACTCAGTTCATGTTTAAGCCAGTGGTGCAATAAACGACACAACTAGTCAAATCAAACCAAAAAAATTTGAGTTCGGATTGACCCACTTGGCAAACAAGTCGGGTTGGGTTTTCAAACTTGTTTATTAAATATATCGGATTCGGGTTGACTTGTGACCCATTTTTGACCCAAAATGATCCGTTTAATATTTTTTCCTTAATTTTCTTACTTATATGTATAATCTTCTTATTTTTTATTAAATATTTTAAATTTTATAGTAATAAATTATATTAAAAAATTAAATAAAACAGGTCGGGTTCAGGTCATTCATGTTGCTAGTGGGTCGGTTCAAATTGGTGTTTTGACCTGTTTATTAAAAGGGCCGAGTTTAATTGACTAGATTCGGATCGATCCAAGCCTGACCCGTCAAGCCGTTTTGACGGCCTAAGTTTAAACTCGGCTCCAAATCAATAAAAAATTAAATAAAATAGCTTAAATAATATAATACTCAACTCGACTTGGTTCATTTACAACTCTAAATATAATGCATAGTTTAAAACCTTAAGATATTATTAGATTGGAGATTGGCTAATTTTGATTAACATGAAAAGCATATGGACAAAATTATTACAAATTTGCTAACAATTAATTAATTATGTTGGACAAATTGTCGGGCACGTGTGGGGATCATATAATGACAATGAAAACAAATTCAAAAATATGCAAAATTGCAAACTGGAATCTAAAAAGTGAAATTAAAAATTGCAAATTTTAATGTAATTATAATTTAAATATGATTTTTACACTCTAATCCAATTATAATTTTCAAAGAGTTATTTATCAAACCCACAGCCAATAAATGTAATGTTAGAGGGTTGATGGTCAAAGGAAAATTAATGATTTGCCCACTAATTATTTTTTTTATAATTTAGGGCCCATAATTTTGTTTTTTTCTCAAAGGACATTATTATCATTTAAAGGTCCATTGTCATAAATTTATAAAATTGAATTTATGTTTTTTTAAATATTAAATTTGAAGTAGAAGTTATTTGAAAATATTTCAGTATTGATTGATTTTAAACCTCGAACAAATTATGCTCAAATCATGTTCGAAACTTCTTCAAACTATTATTCAATCCTGGTTCATAAATAAAAATAAGATTTGAATTAATTTCGACTAATGTTTGATCATGAGTAGACAAAATAAGAATAGGTTTTAAGCAATATTTGAGCTTGTTAGCTCATGTCTTATAGCATTCTAGGTTTAAGATTCAAAGTGCAAATGTATAGCATTACTAGAAATGGAAACTTTGTCAAATTATATAACATTACTAACCTTCAACGATTATTGCCAACTAGCTAGTCAAATATGGAGATAGCAATGGTTTTCTTAAGACTTTGTCTTAGAATCACTACTCGCGAATTAGAATCATCAGGGAAGAAGAAGGCGCTGAGAATATTAGTGGTTGATCAACTTCTTGCTCGAAATATCACTTATAGAATATTTGAGTGTCTCTTAAAATGTTCGGTCTTTATAAACCTTGATCAAATTTTCTTTGAATCTTAATCAAATATTGTTTGGGTCATTTTTGGTCGTGGCTAACTTAGAAATGTAGTATGTAGTCCATAGTTGTAATATATTATTCTGAATAAAACTTTTGGGCATATTTTTCTCTAATTTCGAGCATTATATGTATAAAAACTCAAATTTTCAATTAATTTCTAGCCTAAAATTTATAAATTTATTTATTTATCTATCTATTTATTTATTCATTTTTTATTTGTTAATGATATTTGTATCAATTTTTCAATAAATTTGTGTTTATACTTTTTTTAAATTAGGGGATTAAAACATTCCACAAAAGTTTTAAGTAATTATATATCTAACACCTAAATTTGTATTTACTTGTACATCACTTTAGTATTTAAATCACAGCAAAATATATACATAAAAATGTATGTTTTGATTTAGATAAGTTAATATTAGTGATATGTTTTGTGAAATTTAAAATTTTAAGTGCTTTATATAAGTAAATCTAAATATTTAAGTGATAAATATGAAAATTTATAAGATTTTTGTGGTATGTTTGTAGATCCCCCTTTTAAATTTAGCCATAAAATAGTAAAAAAATAAAAAAAAAATATATTCATATTAATTTCAAATATTAAATAGTAAATACTATAAACATTATATTAAATATGCAAACAAAATAACAACATCAAAATCATAAAATTAATTCATTCTTTTAAATAACCTCATTATTATAAAATATTCGTAATTCAGAATATCATATACAATATTAATCTCACTATAAATTCAAGAACTTTGAAGTCCATTCTAATATATTTTATATTAGATTATCTTAGACATTTTTTTTCCAAATTATCTTTTATTATTTTTGTCTCCTTCTTGACAATGCTTAATTAAAATTTCATATTATTTTTGTGTCCCATTCAAAAATTTTAATATATATATATGATATTTTTTATTATAATTAAAAATTAAAATGATATGACTAAATATAAATATTTAAATATTAAATACAAATAGAATTAAAAAATCAATGGTATGCATGTAAGTATTATTGAGCTTATTTCTCATATTATGGGCCGGCTAAATTGGGCCCATGAAATTTGGAGTCTTTGCTACGGGCTTTGACCAATAGTTTTCAATGCGATAGGCTTCTTATTATATTCTGCGTGGTGTGGTATGCCCATTAGGTTAGTTTGAGACGCGCCTTTGCTTATATTTATTTATTTATTTTCGTGAACAAATTTTGCCTTTGAAGGTCGTTGAGTAATTAATATAAGAAACTTTTTAGTGAATCAAAAGGATCAAAACCAATAGACAATTAAGTGGGAGAACTAATCATATTTATTTATATTAATATATTTGCCATTCTTCAGATATGATATTAAACTTAATGTTCTCATACATCTTAATAATAACCTCCTCATATTTGAGCTCCTATTTGTCCATCACTATCGGGCTTTATTTGGAATAATTTTTCAACTATTTTTGTGGTAAGAAAAACAGCTAGTAAAAAGAACAATGTGTGCTTGAAAGATAACTTTTCATTATTATTTTAAACTTTTTTTCTTTAAAAATTTATTTTTGAAACAAATATTTTTAAAATTGTCACTGAAAAATTCGTGTACTCATATATGACTTCATGGTTATCTAACAAGTGGCTAACGAGTCATTACGAGGACACAGGTCTTCAAGAGGTGTTCTTTTGGAGCAGTCATTTGGGATTGTCAAAGGGACTTGCCTGAGGAGACCAATGGGTTCTACTCACTATTCACTTGAGCCTTCCAAGGAGTCTACCTTGCACAGGTAGAATAAAATATCCCTTGTTAAACAAGTAAATCTCCACTCACTGTTACCTCAATCACTAGCTTTTCCCTAGAGCCTTCATCTTCAATCTGTCAAGCTTAGCTATAGGAAAGTGCTTACTTAGAGGACCCCACACATCATTCAACTATTACTGTTTGGCCTAAAGCTCTCTATTCCTAATATGTTATGCTCGCCTTTCCCTTCAAGGCAGCCCGAAATCTTCTATACAAGATGTCTGCCACACAAGATCGTTCACTAGTTGTTGGTCTTCCACATCTTAGGACTCACTCACATATTCTCCTAAATTCTACTCACTACCACCTAGTTTGCCCAAGGAGAAAGCCTGTTGACTTCCCCTCCTTTAGCTTGTTAGGAGGCAACATAAGTCTACATTAGATTATAGCATTACATAAGTATTATATGTAGCTTATAATGTTTACTTATTCTTTATATAATATCTTGACAGCTCTCAAAATCATAGAGTTGATGATGAATAATTTTGAGGGGGAAGGAGGAAGAGCGAAGGACTCTAAGATTTCTCTTTTACTGATACTGAATACTTTATTTTTGGATATCAGTAATTGTTTTTTCTCTACTCTCCATGCACTCAGCATTCTTACATATATGATCCAGCTCATCGAATAGACTTGCTAGTAAAATCGGGCATCATCCACAGACAAATACAAATTCAACAAAATGAGCTTTTAAAAGCAAAATTAGAAAAGCTCGACTATCACAAATAAAAACCCAATCTTAAACTTTTTAAAACATTATTAAAAAGAAGGAATCACAAATTATAGCTTCATTTGGGATGGCTTTCTTACTACTTCTTGAAGTAGCTTTTTAGTAAAAAAATAAATTTTGTATTAAAAAGCTGCTTCAAAAAACAGTAAGAAAACCGTCCCAAATAAAATCTATATCAAGAACATAAATAATTTTTTTATATTATCAAATATCTTTGCATAAGCCATTCGCTCAAAACATGTAGAATGATCACAGGAGTCACCCATTCTTAAATACCGACCAATGCAAAAAAAAATCGAAAAATCAGGAGAGCAATCAATTGATTTAATTGTACTATCAATTAATATAACTTCTGCCACACCTCTCTTTATTTTGTTAATGCAACATTTTACGGTCAATAGAATTGTCTATGCGTTGCCTTAACTTTAAAAATAAGTAAATAAATACATTAATAATAATAATAATAATAATCTTTAAGCCTAATCGCAGGACAAGCACTCACAGGGACGACTTAGTTCGACTGCTCCTCCATCATCGTGTCAGCTTCGCGGAGAAACTTCTGCATCCGAGCTCGGATCGAATTCGCCTACGAGCCACAATCTTTGACTGAGAGTTAAAATTTTTCGCCAAGGGGCTTCGCCTAACCCCAGCAATCGAAGCTTTTTCGCAGCGCGATGGCGGAGAAGTTAGCGCCAGAAAAACGCCACAGCTTTTTCCATGGAGGTTCCTTGCTTTTGATGCTTATTCTAAGTTTTTTTTTTAATTTTTTTTTCGTCTTTTATAGGCCCTTCCCCTTTTATTCTATAGCGATGTTAAATTACAGGGAAGAAGGTTTTTGAATGGGATCAGAATTTGGATGAAGTGAACATATACATTGATCTCCCTCCTGAGGTTCCAAAGAAGCTCTTCTTTTGCAAGATCGTTTCCCAGCACATCGAAGTCGGCATCCGCGGCAATCCACCATACCTGAATGTTTGTATCTCCATTTCCTTATGAAATTTTGAATCGCTGAACTACGGCTGTTTGACCTATTCTCGTTTCTGATCCTTGATTCGTTTTTTGCTCTCTTAATGTTTTCAGCATGATCTTGCTGCAGCAGTCAAGACTGATTCTTCCTTTTGGACCTTAGGTAATACATGCCGTAACTTCTGTTTCTATCTAAGGTGAAAATACTTTTTTTTTTGGCATATCTTCTTCTTCGGTGTTGATTGAAAGCTTTTGATAATTGTTAACGTGCTACAAAAAATGCTTCTACTGCTTTTGAATCAATCAAGTGCTTCTAAGAATTTCCAAATTGCGTTTAATTATGCAGACAATGCAAATGGTTTGCCTTTTTCAATACAGCAATGGAAGATATGGTCTTCTTATAATCATCATTGTTAAGATACGCACACTGTTGTCATGCTTATATCTGACCTGGGTGATATGAAGTACGCGACAATTGTCTTAAGACCTTAGTTTTTGTGACCTAGAAAAAGTTTGTGGCCTGATTAAAGAGTAGATCGTCCTTCTTGCATATAACTTGAGCTATAATGGTGAGAATCTTATTTAATCCACTCACGTGAGCTTATGACCAGCTTCCCTGCTACACTTGCTGGCTTTGCTCAATTAAGGTTTCAAGGTAAATGCTTTCAACCTTGGTGGACATTAAAGCTTGTTTTCTGATCAGTCAACTCTCCTATATTCAAAACCATTATTGTGCGGATTTTGGACTTATTATAGATTTTTATATGTTTGTCACCAAAAAGGATAGGAAACTCAGCCAATTAGGAACATATAGAAAATTGTTAATAGTTTCCTTCGTATATCTCTTACTCTCTGATTGGAAGAGGAACTCTTACTGAAAGTTGAGGAAAGAAAAAAAAAAAGATTAAAGTGAGGAGAAAAGAAAACAAAGAATATGTTTACCTTTTTTTATTGGTAGTTTTAAGGGAGAAAGCAAAATTATTCATTCAATTTATTATGTAGAGATGGGAAAAGAAACAGTATAATTGTTGCATGCTAAAAAATTTAAGGCAATAGACAGAATTTTAATTTCATAACTTTTCATAAGGATCCAACACACAAATAAACAAAAAAGATGTAGTAGACATCAAAATTTTTATATAACACATGGAAAGGGAAAAACCTTTGGGCCTTACCCAGATAAAATGATCCACTATATAGATAAGTTACAAAAGTTCACTCTTACCCTCAATTGGTGAAGGTGGGATTACGAAGTATGTAATACAAGTTTGTCTTTTTATGAATGTGAGGGAGAATCCTAGAGATGTGGTAGTTGGATGGTATTAGTCTTGCAATGATGTTCAAATGAGAGTGGCTGAGTGATGACAATTGGGTGATAACGGTAGAGTGACGGTAGTTAGAGATGGCGATTGAATGATAGTGAATGGATTGTAACAATCGGGTGATGGTGGTCAGACAACAGTTGAGCGATGGTTGTTTGATGATGCCACTCGGGTAATTGTGGTTAGAAGACAGTAGTCAGGGTACTGTGGTGGTTAGCCCTGATAATTGGCGTTGAATGTCAGGTAAAGCTCTATGGTTTTTTAAATCTCCAAGCTCTCTCTAAACTCAAGTCAAAATCTGCTTCATGTGTAGAATATGATCTATTTATGGTATTTTGAGAGTGACATTTTGATAAATTTGGCTAAAATTCTATAATACTCCATCTCACGGTGCATATTGAACGATTTGATCATATAACGTTCATTCAACATTTAACTACCTAATGATCTCAAAATTGAGTGATCTTGGGCTTGTTAAATTTGTCTTGTCGAGCAACTCAATTTGACTTTAAGCACGCAAAATTTCGATATTAACTGATCCTTCAATCAATGTCCCAAATTTTTTAACTTTACTTCAAGTGCTCGATTTGAGCTCAGTTGGACTCGAATTAGATCAATTTTAGTGTCATTGAGTTCATCTTATCAAGCGCTCAATTTGACTATAAGTTTGTTGAAATTGAAGTTCAAACTTTGAATTTAATTCAAGAAGTTTCCAGTACAGATAGTGCATCAAGATTTGTGTTGATCAAGTAAAATCTTTTGAGAAGTATCAATGATTAATTCACATATGTACCTTCAAATAAATAAAAGGGTTGTTTGGTTGCAAATATTTAGGTTAGAATATTTCAAATACATTATAAATCAAGTACACTACATTTTAATTTCTTAAGGTTTTTTAGTTGATTTTAAAATAAGCCAAGAAATTTATTTGTGTTTTGGTGGATTTAAAGTAAAAAAACAAATCTAGTGCACGGACATATCTCAAGTAGGGATGATACAAATGGAGATCATTGGAGGCAGTGTCTATCAGGCGCATGGTAGTTCTGCACGGTCAGGCGTGGTGTGTGGAGATCACGTAAACGTGGCGGGTCGAACGTCAAGTTCATTGGCAAGGTTCACAAGGTACGGGAATAGGGTAGACATCGCCAAAGGCAGTGATGATATGGTGCGAGGCAAGCTCATGCAAAATGATGCATTCTAAATTTGTCCAATTAGGATAAATTTGGGATAAAAGAAAAATGGCCTAATCACAAATCCTGCCCTTAAAATAAAAAAAAATCCCTATATTCCTTTTACCTTACACTCAAAATACTTCAAAACAAACAACCCCAAATCCAAGTTAGATTTTTTTATTAAAATAAGTGTTGTTTGGGTATTATAAAAAATTACTTAATCAAATTTGTGTCTTCGCTTTTGGCTCATTTTGAAAGAGAAATAAATTCTGGAAATAGAGGAAAATTCTTCTATTTCTTCTTTTTTCTTCTTCTCATTTATAGCTCCCTATCAAAAAGAGTGTTTACTTTTTTTTCTTATTATGTTCTTTTCTTATCAAATCCTAACTCCATGATGGCCAAGGCTATTGACTTATTCATCCTAAAACAAACACACGGTTTTCTTTTTGCATAAGAGGTGTATTATACTATATTACATCTACATTGTCAACCCATATCATCTGGGTTTAAGCATTTTTTTGTAAAATAAGCTTGTGATATGAGGAATTCCTAAGGAATTTCTTGTCATTTTGTTTTAACTTCAAATAACTTTTTTTGCTTAATGAACATACAAGAACCTGTTATGTGCTTTTGTCCTTATTTATTGTTTTCTTTATCAAACAATTAGTGCAAAATTTTCTTATTTTTCTATAAGAGTTATTATATTTTAGGAGTTTTATTGACATTCCACTCTTAAAATATGAATTTTCTTGCATGGCTCCCAAATCTTTAATATTTATTGTCATGATTAGTTAGTGTTAATCTAAAAGTAGTATTCTATTAAATCTTTTAAATTACAACCCTTAATTTACCTTAAGGAAACAATCTTCTCCACTGCTTTGCAGTCTTTCAAAATTTTCCTAATGAGTCATGCATTGCTGAAGGAGGGAGTTGTGTACAAAATCCATAATCAAATATTTTGTGGTGGAATTAGGTTTTAATTGAGTTGAGCTGAGCACCCCCTTGATAGGATTGGACTTTGCCATCCTACAAGTTATCAAGCTAGAGTCGAGCTTTCACATATTTATCTACACTTTAAATCGAGCCTAGCCGAGCTTTCAAATATCTAATTATTTCACAATGTCTAGAATTATTTATAATTGATGTCTAAATTAATCAAATATGTACCTAAATAAGCTCATTGATGATCTTAAGACAAGAATGAGCAAACAAGTATTGAGTACTGTCATTTTGTTTCATATTATTCAAGCACTTTGAGTGGCCATAAACTGAAGGTTTAATGAATTTAAAGTCTAATTAAACATGCAATTCAATAAATTTAGAGTTAGCATCTAAATACTTGACATCAACTAAACAAGATAATAAACAAGTCATTTACATGTATTTTTTTGAATTCATACAATATGAACAAGTATTAGGCAGCAAGTTTGTTCATTGACAATTAGAAATAAGAAGTGGATTTAAAGCTTGTTGAATAAGCAAGCTTGAACATTCTAAACCAGTTAACAAACAAAAATGGTGATCATGAACAAAATTTAAAAATTAAGTAGTCACACCTTACAATAAATGATAGAGTATATGAACTCAATGCACATTAATTAATTGCATATTTTGTAAGTTATCAAACATATAGGATGAGAAATCACACAATGGATAAACCAATACATTACACTGAGGATCAGGATTAGATCAGAAGATTGGATGCTAGATTAGGAGAAATTTTTGTATGTATTTGTGCGTGTAAATCATCAGTCATTATCAGTAGCCTTATACCAACTATTGAGGTCATCTTTGCAAACTCTTGTTTTCTAGTTATTCCTGTTGACTACTGCAAGAGATGCTAAAT
Organism: Dendrobium chrysotoxum; assembly: GCA_019925795.1. Lineage (NCBI taxonomy): Eukaryota > Viridiplantae > Streptophyta > Magnoliopsida > Asparagales > Orchidaceae > Dendrobium > Dendrobium chrysotoxum. The sequence goes on from CM034315.1 coordinate 73,151,742, forward strand.
CTATTCTAAGCAAATCTTTTTAACAACTTATTTCGATATTATCCTAGGTATCTATCCTTTTATTCCTAACTCTTTGAAATCAATTTTATATATTAATATAATGTGCACATTTTCTACGTAAGTTCATTTTTTATCATATTTTCAATTGATGCTACTTCAGCTACCCCCTCTAGTATAATTTCTTAGTTTATCCTTTCTAGTTTTGTTATTCATTTATATTAACATTCTCATTTATGTCTTGTTAAATAGTATAGCTTTTTTATAATCATTATAAGTCTTATTATTTTTTTCTCCCTCTTTATAAGCTTATTTATTTTTCTTTTTTTTTTAATATGCCTCCTTAGTCCTTCAAAGTCTCCTTGGTAACTTATATCTCTCCCTATATGTACTCTCCTGAAATATCTATGGTCATCTTTTTAATTGGACATCTTATCCTATATTAAGTTTTGTTCAACTACAGAATTTTTATTTGATTCTAATTTTTAAGTTCCAAGAGAAGTGCTATGGACTATGGAGTGTTTTAGAAAAGAGAGGGGTTAATAATGCTTATACTCAAGTCCTTAAAGATATGTATGCAGGAGCTGTTACTTGTGCTCAAACACAAGGAGGTTGGACCAAGTATTTTTTTGTTTTAGTTGGATTACATCAGGGGCCAGCTTTAAGCCCACATCTTTTTACTTTAGTCATGGATGTTCTTACTAGACATTTGTTGGAGGATGTACCCTAGTATATGTTTTTTGCTAATGATATTCTGTTTATTGATAAGACTAGAAAGGGAGTTAAAGGTAAACTTGAATTATTGAGGTCAACTCTAGGCATAAAACATTTCGTTTGAGTAGATCTAAAACCGAATACATTAAATGTAATTTTAGTAGTAATAGATTTAATGGTGGGATTGTGACTTTGGGTGATCAAGTCATTAATAAGAGTGCATGTTTTAGATATCTAGAGTCTATTATCCAAAGTGATGGTGAAATAGATGAGGGTATTATTAGTAGAATTCAAGTTGGATGGTTGAATTGGAGGCATGCATCGGGCCTGTTGTGTGATAGAAAAGTACCCCTCAAACTTAAGGGAAAATTCTATATGATAGTGGTGAGACCTGCAATGCTTTATGGTGCAGAATGTTGGCCATTAAAAGAGAAGCATACAATTAAGTTAAGTGTTGCAGAGATGAGGTTGCTCAATTGGATGAGTGACTTTACTCTTAGAGATAGAATGCGAAGCGAGTATATACGTGAAAAGGTTGGAGCAGCTCCAGCAGATAAGATTAGAGAGACCTGGTTAAGAGAGTAGATGTATTAGATTTGGCCTATGTTAAGAGAGGTAGAGGTAGACCTAAAAAGACTTAGTTAGAAAATATTAGAAATGATATTTTTTTATTAGATTTAAATGAGAATTTGACTCTTATCAGGACACAATGGAGAAAAAGAATTCATATCATCGACCCAACATAGTGGGATAAATGCTTGATGATGTTGTTGTTGTTGTTGGTCTAATTGCATCCTATCTTGCAAGATTAATAAGTTTTCACCTTTCAATTTCCAACATTGTATCCTAGGTGAATTATTACTTTTTGTATCATTTTCCCAAAGTATTCATCATTAATTGTTACTCTATGTTATGCAACCAAATTGTCTCCTGAATTCATCTTGCAATCATTACATAAGGATTATTCTTTCCTTATAAGCAAAAATAATTTTATCTATGATTTGATAGCTCCACTTTTGAAAATGAGTAAAATTCTTAATTGTTTCAACTTGACAATAGAATATTTCCAATAATCAAGTCTCGATTAATGGAAACATCTAGTCAATTACAATCAATGTACTTGACTTAAATTAGGGGTGTCAAAATAGGTTTTTGAGTTGGGTTTGTGTTAAATTCGAAATTGACCCGCTCTTAACACGTCTGACCCAAACCCGACTCGTTTGTTCAAACGGGTTAAAAATCTAGACCCGAACTCGATCTGACACCAACCAGATCAACACGACCCGACATGCTAACCTGCGAGTGCGAGCAAGCGAGCTAGAGTAAGGGAGAGCAAGCGGGTGAACGGGCAAGGATGCGAGGGTGAGGGCGAGCAGACAAGCATGATTAGTGAGCATGAGCAGTGAGCACGAGCGAGGCGAGATCCGGCCAAACAAGGGTGGGTCAAACGAGTTGTTCGCAGGTTAACCCAAACCCGATATGTCAATCGGGTCAAAAATCAACCCCGAACCCGACCTGTTTGTTAAATGGGTTGACTCAAACCTGAAATTTTTGGATGGTTTCGGGTTGGGTCATATACACCCCCTAACTCAAATACAAATAGAGAAGTAAACAAAGAAAAAAAAAACAATTTGTAGCCAAGCACTGGTTTGAGTTGTATTGCCTGCCTTTGATTTTTAAAATAGAGGTCTAAGGTTTGATCCATGGTTTTAAACTTTTTTTTGGTTTCTATCTCATCATGAAATTTTTAGTTTTGGTAGTCTTTTCAATTTTGGAATTTACTTTTGGTTGTGATTATATATTTAAGATAAGAAACAAATAGAATTATCTAATTTGGGTTAAAGTTCTAATACATTTTAAATTTAATGCGACTTTGCTGATAAAATTCTAGGAGAACTTTAGTAACTAATCAAGATTTTAAGTGGAATTTCATTAAAGATGTATGGGTTTTAGGCAAAAATCTTCAATTTCACCTAAAATTTATCGAAAACTCTTCTGTCTAAATCAAAACTTACAAAATCAATTGAATTGAATCAATTACAATTGAAACCATCGAAACTTCAAACCAAGATTTGAACACTTGTAAAAAAAATAATAAAAAAGAAAACATTTTTTTTTTAACTACTAAGTAGAAACTAATTACTATAATGTATTAGTGATTCTCTAAACAAATAACTAAAGGTCTTACCACGACTCCAAATCATTAAGCATCTATAACAAATAAAGAGGAATAAGAAAAATCGCTATTAAAGGAATCATCGACCCTTATTTGCAGCCGTATTTACTCTTCCTGCAAGGTCCTACGTTTACCTTTTGTAGCCAGAGTCAAACCAACCCCTTTCCAGCTGCTTGGAACCTATTCTTGTATATGCTCAATTGTTGTTTGCTTCCTGTTTTGTTAAAAACAGCAATGATTCTATTTTGTCCAAAAATAGTGAGAAAATCATTAGCCCTCAAGGTATTCATAGAAAACCTAATTTCATTGCTCTAGATACTAAAGTTCCATGAGCCTTCCACATGCCCATTATTTAGGTATCAGAGCTTGGTTTTAACAACAATAACAACAACAAGCCTTTATCCCACTATGTTGGGTCAGCTATATGAATCTTTTTTCGCCATTATGTCCTGTTAATAGTCAAATTCTCATCTAAATCTAATAAAGAAATGTCATTTCTAATATTTTCTAACCAAGTCTTTTTAGGTCTGCCTCTACCTTTCTTGATATAAGTCAAATCTAATACATCTAATTTCCTAACCGGGTCATCGGAAGGCCGCTGTTTTATGTGATCAAACCATCTAAGGCGGCTCTCTCTAATCTTATCTTCCACTGAAGCTACTCCAACCTTTTCACGCATATTCCACTCATCCACCTGAGCATCCTCATCTCTGCAACACTTAACTTAATATTATGCTTCTCTTTTAATGGCCAACATTCTGCACCATAAAGCATTGCAGGTCTCACTACCATCTTATAGAATTTTCCCTTTAAGTTTGAGAGGGACTTTTCTATCACATAGCAAGCCCAATGCATTCCTCCACTTCAACCATCCAACTTGAATTCTACTAATAATATTGGTTTTAACACAGATATTTTTTTTCATTATTGGACGAAGGTCTGAAAAGAATACTCTATGTGATTCTATGGAGCCTAAGGATTACTAAAAGGAGACTTTACTGTCAATTGAAGTTCTTCTCGACATGAAAGAAAAATTTGCAAAGCAAATGACTGTTTACATAGCCATGATAAAGGAATAAATGTTGAAAATGATGGTTTTTTATGAAACACTTATTGTTAAGGTAGCATCAGTAGCTATTCAGGCAAAAGAAGAAACATCCGCTAAAAGCTGACAACTTGTAGAGAAAATACATTAACAAGGAGAGAAGCTGAGAACAATACAAAAATGAGAGAAGAAGTTTCTTCCCATCAAGGGGGTACAGAAGTTGGAATTGCCTTACTAGGATGGAGCAATCAAAGCTAGATAATAAATAATTGATTTGATCTTTTAGAAACATATTTATGATTAATGATTATGTGATAGGAAGAAAATCACATTTGCTTGTTTGAAGTTGACCTCAAATGCTTTAATGTGGTGGAATGCACAATCTAAAAATTATATGCTATCAATCACATGATGAAAGTTTAAAAGATTGTTAAAAGCTCAATTTTACTCCATTAAATAGGGAAAAGAAAAGTAGATTTGATGGGTGAATTTGAAGCTAATTTGCTGGCAAAATGTGCAAGAAACCTTCTTGAATTTAGAATGTAGAAAACTGCTTCCGAAAATTTGTTCAATGAAAAAATATATATTAATGAAATATGTTGCAAGGCTCATAAAAGTTTTGTATATTATTGAAGCTTTTTCCAGTTGCTGATATCAGTACTTACGGAGGAAAAATCACTCTTTCCATCGAACAAAATTCCGCACTTGTAACTATAAAGAAAATAAAGAAGATTGAAAGCTCAACTATAGAGAAACAAAAAGCACAAACCATCATGCTGCTATTTGATGTAGAATGGGAGGAGGGAGGGGGGGGGGGTCATGAGAATTTGAAATTTCAAATTAATTGGAAAAGAGAGGGAAGATGTTACTTAAATAATCCCTAAAATGGAGTTTCAATTTTGTGAAGGAATTAATTAAAATAGAGAAGGGAAGAGAATAAGGGGATGGAAATATAGTGGAATATTTTAATTGGAGAGAGAGGGAGAGGCCGGCCTATGCAAGGGCTTGATTGGGGATTTGATTTGGAGGAATTATTGAGATAGGAGAGAGGGTAAGAGAGAGAGAGAGAGAGAGAGAGAGAGAGAGAGAGAGAGATTTAATTAGATCTAATTTAAGTAACTTTCTTAAAATAGAGATTCTTATTAGGAAACAAATTCAAATTCAAAATTGTTTGAATTTTAAATTCAAATTTGTTATCAAATTAAGAATGCCAAAAACCGGCGGTCAAGGGAGAAGAAGAAAAGAAGTTTAGAGAAAGAAAGATAAACCATGAGCCTGGACGCTTCCTGCTGCTGATGGGTGCTACGTTGCCCTCACCTAGGGATTTCAAACCACGAGCCCAGACGTTTCCTGCAGCTGATGGGTGCTACGTTGCCCTCACATAGGGACTTCCACCCTCCTAAAAACTCTCATAGCTCTCAAGAACAAAGTGTGGAAATTTTCTTCTTAATAATCCATTAACCATTATAAGAAGAAGAAGGGTTATAAATAGCCCAAGATACAATAACAAAACAAAAGACAAAAGTGCCCCTTGGGGTCACAAGCACCTACTCCCTCAAGTGAGGGTAAAAATGAAAAAATACATAAATAAATCAAAAATACAAATAATAATTTAGAATAAAATGGTGCGATCATGACTGTCGATCTTCGTCTCCTCCTCTGATAAGCTTTCACGGTCGGATGTCCGCATCACTATTGCTACAAGACAGGGCACAAACTATTATTGATGGATTTAATATCCATAAAAGATGCTAAAATGGGAAGACAACAAGAGTATCCTCATTGCTACTTCATAAGAAGTAATTGAAGGAGTGACAAATGCATATCATGTATTATCCTTGATGTTACATGTATAAGCTATTGGGGAAGCTAGGGAAAATTTTTCTTCCTCAAGATATAAGTGAAATCTACCCTCATCAATGCTATTTTGGATCCAAGTAGTAAAATGAATTTTTTTATTTTAACTAGGCATCCAAAACCTTTATCCATATTTAGTTTGAATAGTGTAATGCTTGTCAAGTCACTAGGCAATATACTCTTAGGTTTGCTTTCTTTAGAGATTTTATTGATGAGGTAGTCTTTAAAGCTGTACCATTGAATGCATGTTATTTAATGATGGACAATCCATACCTATATGATTCGGATTATATCTTCTTTAGAAGATGACAAAATTTTGTGCTTATAAAAAGAGGCAAAAGGTATAAAGCCATTAGGTTCATTGTTCCCACTGTAAAGGAGATGGAGAAGACCAACATACTAGAGAATCCTAAAAAGAGGTTAAGAGCTCCCTTCTTGATGAAAAACATTAAGTACCATCTCAGTTGTTGATCTTGATTAAATAAACGAGATTGAATCCATTCTTGCCAAAAGCCCATGGATGCAAGAAGATAGAAAAGAAACAACAGATCTACAAGTTCTCATTTGCTTGAACAAATTATCTAAAATGAAAAGTCTTGATCTAGGAGGCAGGCTCTCAAAAAATATTTACATAATTAATCTTATAACCGGTCTACCTAACCAAACTTAAAAGAAAGACTAGACTAGTATTTTATTACATATGTGGACCCATTTGTCATTTATGCTTGTGAAATGTGTTTGTGCCTTCTTTTTTGATTGGATTTATAGTTGTTGGTTTTCCTGCCATGTTTATAGCCCATGCTTTACATCTGATTTTTGGATCTAATCCCATATGCTGATGTCTAATAGGAGTGATCAGGAAAGAGTTTAAATGGAGAGAATAAAGAAAACCAAACCTGATTTCACTCCATCTATTTTTTCTTTATTTTAAGGGTTGGTCATTTTTTAAAGAGGGAATCTAGTAGTAAGTCCTTTTGCGGGGTAGTTTATCTTCTAGTTTCATTTGAATTTAAATAGATTCTTCTAGATTTTTTTGGGTAGATATCAAGTTTGTGACATGAATTCAAGTTTAGATTGAATGAAAATCTGAACTCCCTCTTTCAAAACTTCCTCCTTTCCTCCAATATCTTCTGTTTCCCTTTCCCTCTCTCCATTTATGCTATCCAGCCTGTAGCAGCCGTCTCCAACCCCTACAGCTGCATGAATTTAATCCTTAGCCATAACTCCCGCCGGCCTTCACCTTCTACATTCCTAGAGTCAGTCTAGCACCTTCCCACTTCTGGGACCTATTTCAATGCATGTAAAAGCAAAACTATACGTTGTTTGCTCCCTGTTTAATGGTTACCCTTGAGGTCCAAAAACATAGTAAAAAGTAAAAACTTGAGGTATTTCATAGAAAATCTAATTTTTCTTGCTCTATTTACTTCCTACCAATTTCAAAAGCCCCACGCATCCTATTTTAAAGGATCAATCAAGAAAATGTGAGAGAAAAGGCATAAATCACTAGTGATTTGCGCAGCTGTCATATTACTATTACATAGTTGTCGTACTACTGTTGCACTTCTATCTTATTTGGTCGATTAATGCTAAAGGGAATCACTTCTCCAACAATGCCCTCTTAAGCCTCCATCTGCTCTAAAATTTGAACGCCTTATTCATTGTGTCCCCCATGAATTACAACATGCTCATCAGTGGAATCTTTGCTTTATCCTTATTTTTCATGTGTTGATAGGTTACGGTCTCTACGTTTAGAGAACTTTATTTTGACTAATTCCACAAGTTATGTGACTGGGCAACTAATAGTTTCAGGCCTTGTGGTTCTTAACAGTGCTGACATAATTTCTTTTCTGATCAAAATTTAATGCCACTTCATATTGATATTGCTATCTGTACTTTGTAGAGGATGGTACAATGCATGTCACACTAACCAAACGGGAAAAAGGACACACTTGGTCTTCTCCAATTCTCGGACAGGGCACACTGGATCCTTACTCTGCAGATCTTGAACAGAAACGCCTTATGTTGCAGAGGTTCCAAGAGGAGGTGTGGCCTAAATTACTTTGATTTATTACATATTTTAACTACTGCCAATATTCTAATATTTTCAAATCTTCATGGTATACTATATAAACATCGCCGTATCAACTGCAGGTTTCTCGTTTTTGAACTTTTTCATCTCCTATTTTTTTCCATTCCCAACACATTTTAATCCATTTACACTTTTTTTTTTTCTTTTTTCTTGCTTGGATTTGCAGAACCCGGGGTTTGATTTCTCTCAGGCCCAATTTTCTGGGTCCTGTCCTGATCCCAAGACTTTCATGGGTGGCATCCGCTTTGATTGATTTAGCCCTTGTTCCTGTGGAGCTGCTGACTTATCTTTGTCTGTAATCTTCTGTGTATTCTATGGAATACAAGTGGCAGTAAGAAACTCTATAGATTTCTAGTCCCAAATTTGAGTGTGCTTAGTTTGGGTGGCCTTTAACATAAATATTGAAAGATAGAAATCAACTCTTCATGCTTCGGCGGCAAGTCTTGCAATTAAGGGTGTAAATAAGTCGAGTTCTTGTTTAATTGAGCCCAACTAATTTAATTTATACTTAGCCCAAGCTCAAATTCAGCTCGAGAGAAAAATGTGGATCGATCTCAATAAGAAAGCTTAAGCTTGATTTGTTTTTAGAATTTAATTTTATTTTGAATCTAGACAAGAAAATATTAATAAAGTCAATATAAATGTTGATGTGCCAATTGATATTAATCAAGCCAATTTAACGAGCTGACAAGTTGAGTTGAGTGGGGCCAAGCTTGAGCTCATATAATAATATATATGCTCGAATTTAAGCTCTAACTCAAATTCATGGTTCGATAAGCTCAACTCAAGCTCGATGATGAGTGAAGTTTGAGTTAGCTTATGAGCAGTCTTGTCTCATTTGCACTTCTACTTATTAGTTGATGATGGTTTTTTTTTGTATTAATCATTAGAAAATTCCAATCGTGAATTATTTTGTCATTTATTTGATCGAATGCGGCTTTCAAGGGAAACTTGCATAAAATGCCTATTCCTTTTCAAAATTAAGGATGCTAAATTTATTTAAAGACGTTTAAGATGGATAAAACTTGGCTATTGTTGGTAGGGTTTGCAAGCCTCGGCTATCCCTTGCTTGATTTGAGAAACTATAAGGTGAAGCAATTTTTTTTTTAACCCATAAGAGGGCATACGTGTAATATCAAAAAAGATTATATGATCTTACATGGATCTCGCGCTTATTATATGCTCAAAGAGATATTGACAACAAGCAAAATAAGACCTACGAGTACTTGATCCCTTCTAGATACATAGCAAAAGAAAATATAATGGTAGGTCAACAGCCATACCCAAAAAATAAGCCATAACTGGACTTTAAGATCTTGGTTTAATCCATCAACCTGCAAAAAATAATAATATCTACACCACAAGCACTCGAATATAATAATGGCATGAATGATAGCAGTATAATTAACCAATGATACTTTCCAAAGGATATGATAAGAACTCTGATCGATCAAAACAACATGAATTAATTGGGGAATGAAGCAATATAATCAGAACAATAGAATCAGAACACCCGAAGCAGAGGCAAGGACAACACTTGAATATGAATAGTACGGAAAGGAAAAAAGGAACAACCAGAAAATAAAAAAGGCGTAATGAACCAGAAAGTGGAACGCCAGACAGAAGCAACTAGCAAACCAAAACCCACACAACAAAGAGGTGACAACAACCATTCAAATCCTCATATAAATATTACAAGTGTTGAATAAATCAACCACCCAAAAATAGAGGAAAATGGGGATCCCAACAGCAACTAGAAATCAAAAAGCAAATCCAAAGAACAACAATCAACGTAGAGGAATCGTAAGACAACATCAACCAACAATAAAAACTAACAACACAACAAACACAACAAAAATTGTTTGTTATTATTAGTATGAGGTGTGAAGCATTGCTCCAATATTATTATTAAAGCCCATCAAATATCAGGTATGATACACTTGAACAGGACAATTATTATTTCTAAATGCAGAAGATCCAAACCCTTCAACTAGTTGATCTACTCTCTCCTTCACTCCAATTTGCATCTTTAGCTTTAACTACTGTTGTTATAACTCCTATTCCCATCAGTGCCTTTTCAATCTGTAATCCTCCTAATGCTGAACTGTTCTAGCTTCTGATGGAATCATTTCCATATGCCTTTTCATCTTTAGGTTTGATCATTTTGGGAATAAATTTTTAACAACTTTAGTAAACTGTTTTCCTCAAGGTTCATACTACTATTAATCACCCTAACAGTGTAGCTAATAATACATTTACTAGATAAACTACTGAATTATGTTGTGCACAAATGCAAAGTAGTTAACAATTACAATTATATAAATAATCATATCAGTCTTATTTCTAGGAATTAATCTCATATTACATATTACAAGTCAGATGTCTTTTATATAAGAAGTCATCACTTCGTGCTCGTCGGTATATCATGTCATATCAGTTAATGACTTAATGCCTTCATTCTCATATTATTTAGAATTATATCACAAACTTTATTTAAAAGAAAATCGGTCTATCCATCCTTCTATATACGGTAACATGTCTCCAGCCAACCAAAATTAGTCGATCTTTTTTTGTCTGCCTGTCTTGCTTTTACTCATATTTCATATTATATAGATCATAATAACAAATATCATATATACTTAATACAATTATCAATATACTAAACATTATGGTTGTGGCATACGAAAAATGCATGTTAACTTAAAATGAATAGTAAATACATGCATATCATGTATTCAATGTCTAAATGTAATACATTTTGATTTCTGATTATTTTATAATTAATATTATATTAACAATTTCAATTAAATGACATTTAAGCAAAATCATCAAATGAAATTTCAATATTAACCAGTTAAAATGTTCAGGATGATAGTATCTACCACATATCAAAAGTTATACTGTGGAAAATCATAAAAATGAGAGATATTTCATTTTAATCATTTTTAGGAGAAATAAATTCAAGAAATCAAAATTATTAAAAATATAGATAAGATCCAGGTTACCTATCATGATCAAAACATTTTTTACCAACTAGAGCGACAGTTGAAAATAACCCAAACGAATCTTCTCTCTCCTCTCTCTCTCTCCTCCCTTTCTCTCTTCTCTCATAGCCAAGTAACAAAGAAGTGAGGAGGGATGACTGGGGTAATGGTTTAAGCAATTGGATTTAGATATTTAAATATTTAAAAATCACTATTTTGACCCGGCATCGTGACGCTAAATTCTCCAGCATTAATGTGTTCCTAGAGAATCTTCCAAATTCTCCTAAAATCACTTCACTTGAGACCAGGTGTCGCTGTAGATTCACTCGGCGCTGCAGCGCACACTCAATTCCCCTTTTTTTTTATTTTCTCGAGAGCTCAATACCAAGGCACAACCCATCTCGGTGTTGCAGAGCTCCCAAAAGAGATTTATGAAAATATAGGGAAATAAAATTGGAGTTGTTACAATCTATCCACTTTAGAAAAATATTGTCCTCGATATTTCTCAATATGGACTCTTAACAAATAGATAAAATCACTGGTCACCTCAATCATCAATCAAATTACATAGTCATTCATTCACACATGTATACATATTAATCAATCAATTAATCATATAATAAGTTAATCAATCAATTTCAATGTATTTCAATAAAAATAATAATATTCAAAAGTGAACTTATACCAGTGGACCTCTTAGGTGCATCTCTCACTTCCTGTCGACTCAGTCTATATACTTTCGATTGGATTGGGGTGCTGTCATTACTAATAGTGTTGGCTTCCTCTATCTTTCACTCAAATTCCTTCCATCCACCCCATTTATAGATCATTGAATAGACATTCTAGATCTTATCATTCTCTGTCCACATGTCTATCTAAACTAATCTGTCTTGAACCCAGATCTCTCTCCAAATCCTTTTTACGAATAATTAATCATCTTGTATTTGTATTGACCACATCTAAAACAATGTCAGATGATCAGATAATAATGTCATGCATGTCTTCTCTCACATATGGGACACTCTTATATAATGCCAGCTAGTACCATGGGCCCTCTCCTAATATAAGCAAATATGCTATCTCTTCATTGCTTTCTCCTCTTATCACATCTTCACCTGCCCTCTTTTTGTTCATGTTATGATTAAATTGGGGAATAGCCAAATCATTTTTCACCAGCCTAGCTCTCTTAACTAACTCTAAAAACTTCTGAATCCTTAATGGCACGAACAGATGCCTCAGTTCCTCTTTCAATCCTCTCAAAAATCTATAATACTTTTCTTCTATAGTACTATCCGATTGAGGTATATACTTGGTCAATGTAGTAAACTCAGCTTCGTATTACATCATTGTTATGTTTTACTGCTCTAATCTCATGAAAGCCACCTGTAGTTGATGTTACTGTTGATAGAGGTACAAACTAGTCTCTATAGGTACTAATAAACTCCTCACAGATGATCCGTGAGTTCAACTTGCCCTAGAATTTTGTTCTTTGCTGTCCAATCCACCATATCTTAGCTTCTATTTCAAATAAGAACAATGCTAGTGGTACTTTTTTGTTGTATAAACACTACATGCTACCAAGGATCTTCTCTATCCTCAATAACCAGTCCTCTGCTACCTGTGGCTCTACAGCTCACTTGAATAACAAAGGCTTTAACTTATGAAACATATGTAGGTGTTTATCCTCATCAGTCTCTTTGCTCCCAATTTGCCTACTATGTGCATCACTCATCAATTATGCTATTAAACTAACAAACTGCATCACGCTGCTAGAACTCATTGGGCTACTATATTTTATTCATTTGGTACTTTCGATGGATCCATTTCACTCAGTATAATTTTTTTTGCATATCAAATTATAATTCAATCATACATATGCATGGAATGAATAAATAGAAAATAAATATTAACACTACCCATTTCTACCCATCTTAATCAATTCATATAACTTTGGTTACAATTCAATTTTTCCAATAATATTTACTCTGATATCAACTTTAACGCTCCATGATTAACTTTGGAAGAATTATTTATTTTAATCTATAATTAATCTACCAGAGCTACTAATCTCATTTCAATAAATAGAAACCAACGAAAGCAATCTATAAATTCCTTTCTTTAATTTATAATTTCATTCATTTTCCAAATTTCATATACAATAGTCATGAGTTCAATCAGTACAACATTCTATCTTTCTACTTCTGACAGTAAAAGAATAAAGACAAAATACAAAAACAAAACAAAACCTGTATCTTGATCTATCTCACTCTATTGGATCTTGTCCTCTTCCTAAAAATATATAAAACTATGAAGTGAACTAACAACTTAGTAAGTTATCATAACATACAATATAATAAAATAACATACATCTAATCATTCGATACAGAGCAGAGTAAGCATATCTCTGTAGGTGCTAATAAACTCCTCACTACTTGTTGGCCTTCCATTTTGTTTTTCTTGCTGCCATGTGATGAATCGTCAAAGGAAAGAGAAGTAATAATGCTTCTGCATTGCAGCTGTGTGTTACTCACTAGCATAGCTATGATGCCTTGCCCATATACCTCAGCTGATATGATCAAATTATTGTAGCATATGTTTACTTTTGTATAGTAGGGTATTTGCCTAGTCTTATTAAGAAATATTGGTCATGTTTTGCCATTTGATTTGATTACAAAAGCATAAATTTGATTGCTATTAATTTATTTAGTGATATTTTGTTAGCTCTTATGCTACTAAGATCAATCATGCATAACCAAAATATGTGGTCCATTGTGGTGCTTATGGAATGAGTTATATGTTATAGAGCAATGAATTTCCATTTTTTAAAAATTTTTGTACATTTGTGATGGTTTTAACTGCCACAATATAACAAAATTGTGACGGTTAAAACCACCACAATTCTATGGATCAGATTTAATTGACACAAACATGGCATTATGACCGCTACATTTCTGTTATATTGTGGCGATTAAAACCGTTGCAATAACTAGCACTTCATTATGCCTACCCAATAATCTTGAAACTGTCACGGAATATCGTTGCAGTACATTACAATCACAGCAATCGTGTAGCGATTTTAAAACTGATACAATAATTTTTGGGGTGGTTAAAACCAAGGGAAAAGGTCTTATTTTGTACTATGATAGCCCTATTTTTTTTGACAGTGTGCTCTTCATCTTAAGCGAGGACAAACTCAAGCAAGATGAAATACTAGAGCATTAGGTCATTATATCAACAATCATTACTTTCATGCACTTATGGACGACATAAGTTCTTCGTATGTTATTTTTATCATTAATTATAACTTTTAGTTCTAAGGTATATTAATAATAAAATTCTTTTAAATCAATTTAGAAAACAAAAAATAAATAAATAAATAAATTTATACTAATATATATTTATTAAAAATTTATATATGTTTTTTTGTTATATAATTTAATAATATAATTTTTTATTATACAATTATATCTTTATATTAGTTTAAGCTAGGGATTAATTTAAACATGTGGCTGTATAATGTAATATTTAAATTACAGAATTTATAATTGAGGCATATATATATATATATATATATATATATATATATATATATATATATATATATATATATATATATATATATATATAATGATTTAGTACCTATTTAATTTTGTATTATCACAAAATATTTAAATTTAAAGGTGGTACTTAATGTTCTATGATGTTATGTTAAATATTTTATTAATAAAAATAATTATAGTAAAAAAATAAATTTTAAAAATACAAAATTAATATATAGAAATTCCGGTTTCATTAGAAACCGGAAAAATGTTTTCAGTTTCATTAGAAACCGAAAAATATTTTTTCAGTTTCTAATAATTAGATATATTATTTAGATATTTAGATGATTATAATTATTTAGATATATTAGATATTTTTAATATAACTAATATAAAGATTTAATAGTATATTTAGATATTTAGATAATTATAATTAGTTAGATATATTAGATATACCTAAACATCAATAAAAACATCAACATCAAGCCTTTATCCCACTATGTGGGGTCAGCTACACGAATCCTTTTTCTCCATTGTGTCATGTTAAGAGTCAAATTCTTATTTAAATCTAATAAAGAAAGTTCATTTCTAATATTTTCTAACCATGACTTTTTAGGTCTATCTTAATCTTTCTTAACATAAGTCAAATCTAATACATCTACTTTCTTAACCAGGTCATCGGAAGGCCGCCGTTTTATGTGACCAAACCATCTAAGGTGACTCTCTCTAATCTTATCTTCCATTAGAGCTACTCCAACCTTTTCACGTATAAGCTCATTTAGTATCCTATCTCTAAGAGTAAAGCCACTCATCCACCTGAGCATCCTCATCTCTACAACACTAAACTTAATATGATGCTTCTACTTTCTTAACCAGGTCATCGGAAGGCCGCCGTTTTATGTGACCAAACAATCTAAGGTGACTCTCTCTAGTGTTATCTTCCATTAGAGCTACTCCAACCTTTTCACGTATAAGCTCATTTAGTATCCTATCTCTAAAAGTAAAGCCACTCATCCACCTAAGCATCCTCATCTCTGCAACACTAAACTTAATATGATGCTTCTCTTTTATTGGCCAACATTCTGCACCATAAAGCATTACAGGTCTCACCACCATCCTATAGAACTTTCACTTAAATTTGAGAGGGACTTTTCTACCACACAACAAGCTATATTCCTCCACTTCAACCATCCAACTTTTGAATTCTACTAATAATATTCTCATCTATTTCACCATCACTCTAAACAATAGACCCAAGATATCTAAAAAGTATAATCTTATTAATGACTTGATTGCCCTAAGTCATGATCCATCCACTAGATCTATTATTACTAAAATTATACTCCACATATTTAGTTTTAGATCTACTCAAATGAAAGTCTTTAGACTCTAAGGTTGATCTCCTTAATTCAAGTTTACCTTCAACTCCCTCTCTAGTCTTATCAACAAGAAGAATATCATCAGCAGAAAGCATACACCAGGGTACAACCTCTTGAAAATCTCTAGTGAGTACATCACGACTAAAGCAAAAAGATATGGGCTTAAGGCTGATCCTTGATGTAATCCAACTGAAATAGGAAAATATTTGGTCAAACCACCTTGTGTTTGAACACAAGTAATAGCTCCTGCATACATATCCTTAATGACTTGAATATAAGCATTATTAACCCCTTTCTTTTCTAGAACTCTCCATAACACTTCTCTTGAAACTTTATCATATGCTTTCTTTAAATCAATAAATATCATATGTAGATCCTTCTTATTCTCTCTATGCTTCTTCATCAAACCTCTTAATTTATGTGTAGCTTCCATAATTGACCTACCCGGCATGAATCCAATTTGATTTTGACAAACATTAGTATCATGTCGCTACCTATGCTCCATAACTCCCTCTCATAGTTTTAAAATATGACACATTAACTTAATTCCTCTATAATTCTCACAATGTTGTGTATCACTTTTATTCTTAAAAATAGGAATCAACACGCTCATTCTTCACTCATCTGATATCTTTTTAGTCTGCAAAATAATATTAAAAAGTTTAGTAAGCCAAGAGATTCCTTCATCTCATAAGCATTTTCACACATCTATTGGAATATCATCAAGTCCAACAGCTTTTCACAATTCATTTTTTTTAAAGTCTCTCTAACTTCGGTTTTATAAATACGCTCATCAAAATAAAAATCTTTATTTTCATTTAGGGTGCTAAGGTCACTAATGTCAATCGCATTCTCACAATCTTCATTGAAAAGTTTAGCAAAATATCTCACGCACCTTTGTTGAATATCCTCTTATAATAAAAATACTTTTTGATCTTCATCCTTAACACACTTCACTTGAACTAAATTCTTACTACTCTTATCTCTTTGTTTAACTAACTTATAGATATATCTTTCGCCCTCCTTAGTATCTAATCTATTATATAAATTATTAAAAGCTAAAATCTTTGCTTATCATATTGCTTTCTTAGACTCCTTATGAGCCTCTTTATTTTCCCAATTATCAAATTTTTTACATCTAGACTAACTTTTATAACTAAATATATTAATTTTTTAATAAATATATATTTGTATAAATTGACACAATTTAAGTTGATATACATTAATTGATATATGTATATATATATACACACACACATCAGAGAATTTATAAGGAATACATAGAATATGAGAATTTGTATAGAGCACGATAGATGTTCGTTTTCTATTGAAATCATAAATTTTTTTTCAGTTTCTAAAGAAACTAGAATATTTTTTTTCAATTTTTAAAGAACCAGAAAACTGTTTCACCGTTTCTTCAAATTAGAAATCATTTTTACGATTTCTTTAAAATCATGATTTATTTTTATGATTTAGCTCTTTAGCTTTAGTATTCATTAAACTCTTTTAACTAAATTAAAAAAAAAAAGCAATATGCTCATTTTAAAAATTCTAGTTAAAAGTATAATATTTTTATCATTGTGGCCTTTGTACCTAATTTTTCCCAGCTGACACGCGAGCACACCAAACACCTAGTCATGTGACCGTAAACTGTGGGAAAATAAAAATAAACATGGGGTGATGAATCAACCGTACATTTTGGAATCAACGTCTCAAAGTAAATCGAATTTTTATTAACTAAATTACATTATATAAAGTTTTCAAAATTAAAAAATAATTAATATTACTATACCGATAATATTTAATATTTCATGTTTTATTAAAAATTAATCGTTTTATTATTTATATTTTATAAGAGGTCTTCATTTAATTTCTTTGTCATGATTCGTGCCTTGACCTCAAATCGACGGAAGATCGTCCATTTGCATAAGATATTTTGTGCGGCGTGTCGCGTAAAATGTTTCGAATACAGTAGCTCAGCCGGAGACTCACTCTGGTCAAACATAAGGAAGACGACGGCGGCAGCTACTCATACCCGTAGCCACAGAGAGAGAGAGAGAGAGAGAGAGAGAGATGGGTCTCAAGTCGTTCGTGGAGGTCTCGGCTGATTCCCACTTCCCTCTAGAGAACTTACCTTACGGCGTCTTCCAATCGAAAGCGGCGGGCGGCGGCAATCCTGCACCGGGAGTGGCTATCGGTGACTTTGTTCTCGATCTATCCGTCATTGCCTCCGCGGGTCTCTTCGACGGGCCCTTGCTCAAGAACTCTCAATGCTTCAACCAGGTCTTGGATGAATTCGTATTTATACTCTTTTTAGTCCATTATGATTAATTTTGCATTCTGTAGATCATCGTCATTGGAATTTGTTCTCAAATGTTCTGTCTGGAAGGGTTTAAGTAGATTTCTATTAGGTGCGATGGTAAGGAGATGACAAAGTTATCGTATGCAAGATCTAGTAAAACTGATGAAGCTATTCTAACCTAACATGTTTTGAAGTATCTGACTTCTGCAATAATTGCTAAAACGATTAACAAGTGGAGCAGCAAACAGAACATGCATGTTTGCAGGCCTGGTTCCGAATATGATTACCGATGCAAGCTAGCTTTGAGTTTTGAGTTAGGATTTTATCGGTTGAGTAAACAGAGGGAAATAACTAGCACACTAAATGGCTTCATGTTAGCTGAACAAGTGATACTATATTGAGCCTATTATATGAGGGTTGACCGCTGCGGCATGACCCAATGGTAGAGAGCGTCACCATTTTATTTTAATTAACATTGACTCAGTGTTAATTGGACAATACTAATGGTACTAGCGTGAAATTTTGTTCAATAGCTAATATGTTGTTGTTTATTGTGACTCCAGCCTTCTCTTAATTTATTCCTGGAGATGGGAAGGCCTGCTTGGAAGGAGGCACGTGCAACCATCCAGAGGCTCTTGTCTGGTATATTATATTTATCATTCTTGATGTTAATTAAAATATTGTGACTCCAGCCTTCGCTTAATTCTTATTGTATTCAGCAGCTTACAAAGTAGAGTTAAGTCTAAAAAGATTGAGAACGAGGTATGGTTAGAAATAGAATGCATTAGACATAGAAAAGCAAGCCTGCACTACTTATATTGTTTTTGAGTCAGTTTTTTTATTTTATTTTATTGAGTTTTAACCTCTTTCGGTGTATTGTTGCCATGCTGAGACGAAGTTTTTTCTTTCAAAATTCATTTTCTTTATATGATCATTGCTCAGAAGGTTCTTAGGTAATCCTGACTACCGAGCAGCATTTGGAGGTCACAATGACCTAGAACATACATTTATATTCACCAAAAGTAATACCATCAAAGCAACTAAGTTTCAATAACATCCACGCAGCATGCATCAAAACAAAAATATTTGTAGAACTATTTATCTTAATCTATATATCTAAGAGTTCATGTGATGGAAATATGAAAGTTTGTACTCTTGTTGAAAATGTAAGATGTGATTTTTGGGACAAGCAGTGATATTCTAAGTTTTGACTTTCTTCTACTTGTCTTATTTTATGTTTTCTAGTTTATTTACGTGCCTATTTTATGGTGTCTATGAGAATGGTTGTATTCTCTAACGTTTTGATTACTTTGGTGGGTTTGGTTTACTTCATGTTTTTTTGATTCACTTCTCATCATATTATCTGCTCAACTCCTTTTGGTTCATTTTTTCAACACATATTCCAATCTTCTAGTTCATATTATTTTTTGAACGTTTTTCGGATCATGTTCACTTGCCATTCTTTGGACTTTTTGTTCCCTGCTTTCCTTCTAATATCTAGATATGTTAAATCCTCCATTTCCTTATATTGAGTTTGGTGTGAGTGCTGCCGTGTGAAGTTGATTGCTGTTAATTTGGAATCCTTTGTTTCATGTGCCTTGAGCATTTGAATGTTACTAGGTTCATTCTATATGCAATGTTTCCTACTAGGGATCTAATTGACTTTTTCTTTCTTGGTTTTGTAATGCAGCAAAGCTTGGTCCTTGATATTTTTCTTCTCTCTTTGACTTTCCTACGTAATCAAAGGTTGATTATAGGTTATTTAACTTCTATGTGCCTTAGCAATTTGAGTTTTTGGTAGTTGTTACATTTATGGATGCTGTTGAAATTAATATTGGAAACTTGAAATTTTAGGCTAGATTTTGGGATTTTGAGACTTCTCAGGCAATAAATAGAACCCCTAAGGAATTTAAAAATTTAGCCTACACTTAGGGCTGTTTAGTTGGGTGGGTTTTGGATGTAATGTATTCTAAATGCAGGAGCTTTAGAAAATTATGCGTTTGGTTTGCTGAAAAACAAATTCAAAGTAAAGTTTTGAGGAATTTGAAATTCATTCCTTAGTTCTTTTTTAGTGTTTTCTAAAATCACCTAATTTAGACGATTTTGAAATACACTATCACATGCTCTTCATAAATGCTTGAGCGCACGCTCATGATGCTTCGCACTCGTTGGCAATTGTGCTCGCCGATGACCCCTTGTGTTCGCGCTTATGGTCCTTCTTGCTCTCCATGCCGTCACACTTACACTTCAGTGACTGCTCATGCTCGTGAACACTTGTACTGCTTGCTATTTCATGCTTGCCAATGACCTCTCTATACTTTGCTTTCGAACCTTGCGATGCTCGCAAGTCTGTGATTGCTGACGACTTATAGCATGCCCTTACCCAAAAATATTGATTTTACTTTGCAAGCAACCTAACACAAAATTAAGCTCTTGACTTTATTTCACAAGCAACCAAACATTGTAAAGTATTTCAAGCATATAGATTTTACTTTACATTGTATTTTAAATACATCTTATTCTCAAATACGTTTAGCAAAACAACCCCTTTATGAACTTCCTTTATCTTCTCAAATTTATTTGTGTATTGTTTGGATATGAATTTGTCAAGTGCGATGCCAAATTTAATGCCAAATGCTAGACATCTATGGTATCAAAACTATAACTATAACCATTGTTTAAAGTAAATAAACATCTATATGACCCAAATTTAACCGAAAATATCATCTGGGCAGGATCATAACTCCATAAACCTTAGAACACCTTTGACATAGATCATAATCTTGTAAGCCTGTAGCACTTTCATAACAGATTATAACCTTGTAAGTTTTACAATACCTTTAGGTTGGGTAACAAGCATTGAGCACCTCCTACTTTTATAGGCCTCTCTAACATTAGAGATGTAGGCCGTAGTCCCTAAGCCACTCTATATTTAGAGTTGTAAGCCCTTCCATCCCAACATTATGATTAGTTTGCATAGGTAAATCCTACACTTATAAAGTGGAACATCATTTTACCCCGTTCTTAAGCCATCTTTTGAAGTGAATTGAACTCAAGTTAACTCAAGGATCTCTTCTTGAAGCAACTCATGGATACAATAATATGTCTTCACTATTCATCATGCTAATACTAACCTCAAGGGGCTTTCTTGTAGCTTTGTTTGTAGATGATTTCCCCTTTAATACCACTATAAGTTTGACTTGGACCAAACTTAATAGCATAAGTGCCCAATAGTAATCAACTATTAAATACTCGTATATTCTGAAGTACCCCCTTTTAGGGTGGATTCAAAATTCACCCTTGGGTTATCAAATTGGCTATGTCATGCTAAATACTTAAAGTTAGTCACACTCGCCACACTTAGACACATTTCGAATCTCTGACCTAATCTCAGTATGACTTGGGCAAGTCTAGGTGTTGAACCTCTAGTAATGATGTATTAACACCTTTGAATGTATAACAATCATGTTGGTTCCCTTAGGGTCTTTTTTTCTAGTCTAAATCATTGAGCCTCATGATGACAGGGTGGGTTATGTTTAACATATTGCCATATCAACCCATTTAAGATATTTGATAGGAGGCAACCCAAGAATTTTTATCGAACTCCTTACTTGAAATGACCCTTGACCCTCTGTCATTGGTAGATTTAGTTAACCAAATTGGTTAGGATGATGGAGCAATGAGATCTTGACCATGTTGATCGCTCATTCGCAACCATTCAATTCATTTCTAATCCCAAACTCTTAATCACCAATCTGAAGTGTAGTTAATGTCCTTAATTGAGTGTTTTCCTTTAAAAGACCACACTCACAATTGGGATCTAATTGTAAATTATTTGTCTTTCTAGGCCTAATAAATGTTGACAACTATCTTCAGGCCATATAAGCAATCTTCTGAAACTAACTGACTAACTAACTAACAACATCAAATATTATCCCACTACGTGTTGTCGGCTACATGAATAATTTTTCTCCATTGTGCCATGTTAAGAGTCAAATTCTCATTTAAATCTAATAAAAAAGATCATTTCTAATATTTTCTAACCAAGTTTGTTTAGGTCTGCCTCTATCTTTCTTAACATAGGCCAAATCTAATACATACACTCGCCTAATAGGGTCATCCGAAGGCTGACGTTTTATGTGTCAAACCATCTAAGACAACTCTCTAATCTTATTAGCCATTGGAGCTACTCTAACCTTTTCACATATATACTCATTTAACATTCTGTCTCTAAGAGTAAAGCCACTCATCCACTTGAGCATCCTCATCTCTGTAAAACTTAACTTAATTTTATGTCTCTCTTTTAATGGCCAACATTCTACGCCATAAAGCATTGTAGGTCTCATCACCATCTTATAGAATTTTCCCTTAAGATTGAGGGGTACTTTTTTGTCACACAATAGGCCTGATGCGTTCCTCCCCTTTAACCATCCAATTTGAATTCTACTAATAATATCCCCATCTATTTCACAATCACTTTGAATAATAGACCCAAGATATCTAAACTTGTACTATTATTAATGAATTGATCACCCAAAGTCACAATCCCCCAACTAGATATATTACTACTAAAATTACACTCTATGTATTCAGTTTTAGATTTACTCAAACGGAAATCTTTTGACTCTAAGATTGATCTCCATAATTCAAGTTTTCCTTCAATTCCCTCTCTAGTTTTATCAACAAGAAGAATATCATCAGCAAAAAGCATACATAAGGGCACGTCTTCTTGCAAATGTCTAGTAAGAGCATCCATGACTAAAGCAAAAAGATATGGGCTTAAAGCTGATCCTTGATGTAATCCAACTGAAATAGGAAAATACTTGGAGTAATAACTCCTGCATACATATTCTTAATGACTTGAAAATAAGCATTCTTAACTCCTTTCTTTTCTAGAACTCTTTGGAGCACTTTTCTTGGAACTTTATCATATGCTTTCTCTAAATCATATCCTTTAATCTGTTGAAACTAATGGACTTAAAATTTGAAAACTTGAGGGTCAAAGCATAAGGAAACATAAGCCTCACTAGGCTATAAGAAATGTACGCTAAAGCTCAAAAACACTTCATATCATTTGAAGTTTGGTTCAACCAGTTGATTCATCTACTTTGAGGCGTTATTACATGTTTAATTGAGCAGAATTTGGTTCATTTACTCAATGGATTCGAGCCTAGAATAATGCAACTAACTTTATTTCTGTGACTACAGATGATGAGCCAATCTTACGTGACAATATAAGTTTGAGGAACAAGTCCCTGCTACCAATGGTTAGTTGTCATGCATGGACTTTATTTTAGTACTTCTTTAAATGAGTTAACTGGAGTCTTCGACTAAACAGAATGAGGTGGAGATGCTTCTACCAGTTGTAATTGGAGACTACACAGATTTTTTCTGCTCCATGTATCATACTAAAAACTGCGGAACCATATTTCGAGGGCCGGAGAACCCTATTATGCCTAACTGGTATCATTCCCTTTTTTCATTCATTTTATTCTCCTATATCAAAGAAATGATGTGTGATATAAACCATTGGATATGATGACAAACTATTTAATTCTGCACTTTAGCTAAATACCAATTTTCTTCTTGTTAGAAGTTTTTTTTTTCTTATTTCATAATTTGATAGGAAGATCAATTATCAATCTCAATTGGGTTTAATTTTGGTTTAATTTGAGCTCAGATCTAAATTGATGGGCCATGCCTTGCTTGAATCATATTTGAATTGAGCTGAGACCGATTGATGCTTTTCTAGGGCTATGTATGGATGCATAGATGCATTTGTAGATTTTGGAAAATAATTCATCTTAGAAGATTGAACATAGATTGAAATTTAGTTTGCTTTTTGTCTCAGTTCAATTTTGAATTGACATTATTGAGTCAAGCTTGCTAAACTCGTGATTGGTTTAAGCTTAATGTAGAGGTAGGATTGCCTTAGATCAAGCTTAAAATTTCTTTATTTTTTATTTTTCTAAATTTTTCTTGACCTAAAATGATCTTTAAATCATTTTCCATAAGGAAAAAAAAAGTAGTGAACCAAATTGATCGAGTTTGACCAAGTTAAATAGGTTCACTATAATATCATATAGATATAAATTTTTTCTCTCCTGATTGACAAGTTTGCACCTAACTTCTTGAAATAGTTGTCGCATCCTTCGACCACCTCTTAATAGGGGTGTCAATTTTTGACACGACCCGAAACCCGACCCGAAAAATCCGGGTTCGGGTCAACCCGTTTGTTAAACGGGTCGGGTTCGGATTCGAATTTCTGACCCGTTTGAAAAATGGGTCGAATCCGGGTTGACTCGACAACCCGCGGGTCAACCCGTTTAACCCGGATCCCGCTAGACCTAACCCAGTTTCCGACCCTATCTCGCGAGTCGAGACTTCGTCCGCACTCGCGGATCGCGGTCCCGCGAATGACTCCGCCCGCACTCGCGGTCGCGGACCCGTTGGCTTCGCCCGTGCTCGCGATCCCGGCCGGATCCCGCACTCGTGGACTCCGCCCAGGCGCGGAGGCGCCCACGCTCGCGACTCGGACTCCGGCGCTATGCCCTTGCTTGCTAATCGCGATCTCTCACTCGCGATCCTGCCCGCGCTCGCGACTCGGACTCCGCCCTCGCTCGCGATCCTGCACTCGCGGACTCCGTTGGCACTGGCGACTCGAACTCCGCCCGTGCTTGCGCTGCTTCAGCGGTTCAGCCACTAAATCCGGGTCGGGTCGGGTCAACCCGGCAACCCGCGCGGGTCGGGTCCGGGTTGAAATGTCCGACCCGTTTGCAAAAATCGTTCGGGTTCTGGTTGACCCGTTTAGATCCGGGTCAACCCGGGTTTGGGTCGAACTGACCCGCCGACCCGAATTGACACCCCTACCTCTTAAAATCTCAATGTTGCAACAACTTGATCCACCTCACCATGTATTCTTGTTACAACTCTAGTTCTGATCCTCTTAGCTTCTCTCAAAACCCATAATAATTCCCTCTCTATGAATGCTCAACAGAGAAGACAGAAAAGTTATAACAAAGCTTTATTGGTAATAGAATAATAGTTCTTAAAATCCTTCACTACCAACAACTAATAAAATCAACTTGTTTAGCATCAGCTGGAGCGACTCCTAATGGCTTGACGTTCATGACTCTTTGTTGATTGATTTTCCCATAATCATAGTGCTTGAAACTGTTAGGAGAGGCTCCTTACGGTGCCCTAGCCACTACATAATGCCTACGCATGTAAAGGAAGGAGTGATGCCAATGAGTCCATGCTTAGCTCAAAACTTATGGTAGCCCCTCAGTTGGCATCAATATTGTGCCAAAACATGATGTTGAAGTGTGTTGAGGTTTTTCCCAATTGACTCGATTTATAGTCCTGATTGGAGGTTCATTTTAACCACCTTGATAGTTATTTATAGTGATAAGTTATTAAATGATTCAAAGGTCTCTTCATGTTCTTAGAAGATTGAAAAGCTAACCCTTATAATAAGCTCGAAAGGCATCTTAGATGCATAGTAGGATATATATATATATATATATATATATATATATATATATATATATATATATATATATAGAATATTTATCTCATATTGCCAAAGCAATCAAATAGCCTTCCCATAATTGGCTATTAATAAGGGGGTAAAGGGGTTTGGGGGGTGGGTTGAGGGATTGAATAAACTAAAAATTCAGAAATACCTTAAGAACGCGAGGCACTGAAAGAAAATTTTATGTTGCACTCCTAGTGAGGTAGTGCCCTTATAATATGTTTTGCACTTTTGTCTCAGCTTTGTTTATCAAAGTTTGCATGGCTATCTTTTTTGTCTCACCTGTAAAATTGAGGCAGAGAAATACCAACCATGAATACCTTAGTGTGGTGGGGAGGCTCCTGTATTTTTATTTTGCTATTTTGCTAACATTATGTATGGGTTCTATCAAGACTCATATATATATATATATATGGTTTGGTGGAAGACCTATATATAAATTAAATCAAGATTCAACTATGAAGTTTAAATTATACTCATTCATGTATTAGTTGAGACAGTTCAAGAGTTGATGTTACAATACATTCACATAGACTAATTCCACTAAGGCCTCATATTCCATTTAGAAAGAAATGAATCCACTTAGATTCATAACCATTTAGTTCGTTCA
Organism: Dendrobium chrysotoxum; assembly: GCA_019925795.1. NCBI lineage: Eukaryota > Viridiplantae > Streptophyta > Magnoliopsida > Asparagales > Orchidaceae > Dendrobium > Dendrobium chrysotoxum. The sequence goes on from CM034315.1 coordinate 73,177,968, forward strand.
TCAATAAGTTGCATTCATTAATATAATTCATAATTGATCAACATTTAAAGCAAGTCAATTGTTCGAGTCATTAAGTGAATTGTTTTACTTGGATCCCTTCCAAAATATAGCACCCATTTAGGATGACTAATAGTTAGATTGGTTATATAAAAAGAATGCTTACAAAAACTAAAGTGGTTTTTTTCCGGACATTTTGAGAACATGTACTATTATATTTCATCACGAGATTAATAAGAGAAAACCCTAATATCTTGTGTTGTGGACATAGGACCAATCCACTTACACCCTCGTGTTTGTGTTGTGTTTTGTGCCCACTTATCCTTATTAGTAACTTGACTTAGAATTTCCTTTATGAGAACTCTCGAGCAAATTATAGTTCCTTGTTCATTTGGTTTACTCTCTGTTTATATTTGATGTTATTTGTGGGAAATTCTATTTAGATGCAAATGAATTAGACCAAATGAGGAGTTCGTTAACGAGTCGAGTTCGATTTGACTCACGAGTCAACTCGGCTCACTTACACCCCTACTATTGGATTCTTGCCCTGACCTGAAAAACCAATTAAATTCACATAATGAGCTATAATACCTAGTAAATAACCAAAACCTACAACTGCTCTCAAAACACAGAAAGGAAACAACACGCATGTAGTTATCCAAATCATAAAGTGGCATTCAGTATGATCATGAATCTATGCAAAACTATAAATTTAAAAATCATTAAGCATAAAAACAATGTACGGATACTAAACAATAAAGCTAAAAATCATAAAATCATTCATAAGCCAAAACTGCATTTTGTATTATCAAATTATTAGAGAATCGTATCAATAAGTAAAACAACATATCGTATAAAATCTACTCCTGCAGTTGGACTTCATCAGTAGTATCGTATCAGTAGTTTGAACCACATAAATATCTTAATTTTAAATATACCACCACAACAACAACAACAACAACAACAACTACATCAAGCTTTTGTCCCACTACGTGGGGTCGGTCAATATTAAAATTAATATCATATCAGTAACAGTGCATTTATGCAAGTATAAAAGTAATAATACTAAAATAATAAGTTCTAGCTTGTGTGGTGTTTATCCTGTAATCATACTTGTATCCAAGGCTTTTAAAACCGGACCGGTCAATGAACCGGAAGAAGAAGAGGTTAGCGGTTCAATGGTTCGATCGGGGTCGAACCGGATGACGTAATAAATATTTATTATATTTAAATATTATAATAATAACACAACTATTTATAAATATATAACAAAAATTGAACATAATTATAATATGAAGTATGAAAAATTAAACAATATATAATTATATATAGTAAATAAGAAAAACATAATAGTAAATTAATCATAGAAAGATAGAAAAACAGTTTAAAATACTTTATACCAACTGATAACAAAAAGAAAACATATTCACTTTCTCATTTCAATAGTTTCAAACTTTCAATAACTTCACAAGAAGAAAATCAAAGATCTCCTAAATTAGCATCATCAAATCTATCCACATAAGTTGAGTCTCCAGGTCTCGCTTCACTAAAATGTTCAAACTCAAATGCATCTGATTGATCAAGCCTGATTATGTCGCCTACATCTCCTTCATTCTCTAAGTCACCTTCACCAACAAATAAAAAATATAAAATAAGATTTTATTTTTGTTTTCATTTAAATGATATACTCAAATTTTAATATCAACTTACAATGTCCTGACTGATTAAATGATATATTTTGTTCTTCAACAACTGGCATTGCATCCTCTTTGTATATCTCATTTTCCAAATTTTGTAAGTCAAGTTCTGGAGTTGTTTCATCTTCAAGTATCCAAAAATTAACCATTTCAACACAAGTGTAGTCTAGAGGGTCATAATGTCTTTTTTTAAGTTGAAACCTAAAAAATGAATAAATAATTTAACGTTAAGATTATACATACTATTTAAATTGATACTTGTACATAAAAATTAATATAATGTAAGATCATACCTATTCTTTAAATGCAGATTATACCGAACATATAAAAGATCGTTGAGTCGTTGATGCTCCAAATAATTTCGTCTCTTTGAGTGGATCTGCTAAAAAACACTCCAATTTCTCTCACATCCTGATGAAGATGATGTTTGGCTGAGAATTCTTATAGCTACTTTTTGCAAGTTTGGAGCACTTGATCCAAACATCTTCCACCACTCATCTACATATTATCAAGTTTAAGGATTTAGTGAATAAGTATATTTGTATAAGTATATACACATATTGAAAATAAAAAATAGAATTACCAGGTTGCATTTCTTTTGCCATTGTCATCGCAATTGGTTTTCCAAAGCTTTCTAAGCCATCACGGAATAATTTGACTTCATTCATTGCAACTGTAGGTTTAGAGCAAATATCTTTATTTCCAATTAACTCAACTAGACCTTGTAAAATTTCTGGCTTTTGACAATAGTTCTCTCTATCATACTGAAAATGAGGATTGAGAAAATATGCTGCTGAATGGATGCCTTGCCTTCGTTGAGTATCCCATCTTCTTTTAATTATAGTAGTAAAAGGCTTATATAATCTCTTTACATTTCTAAACATAGCTTTAATTGCCTTCCTTGCCCTGTACATGCCATCATATAGATATCCAAGGGATGATTTTTCATCAGAGTCAACAATACGCAACAACCTAATCAAAGGGCCCAATATCTTCGAAATAATAAGGCAATTATCCCAAAACCTCAAATCTAAAATAATTGAAGCTACTTCCTTGCCCTTGGAGGTTTTAGATATCTTCGAATCCATAAAGAACTTGCTTGTAATTAGTGCTGGTAGGTCATGATGATGCTCATGCACACTTTTCAAAGTTATGAAGGTTGTTGCAAAACGGGTTGCTCCAGGACGTACAATCTCCTTCCAACCTGGCCTTCTCCTAAGCCATGCAAGTATGAATATATGATTATAACAAAAAATTGTCAACTTCAATGCTTTTTTTGCTAGCTCCTCTATGAAAGGCATGCTTCCAATATCTTTCAAAATCAAATTCATACAATGTGCAGCACAAGATGATTAGTAAATATTATTGAATCTTTCATGCAACAGTTGACCTGCCTTCTTGTAATTAGCAGCATTATCAGTAACTATTTGAATAACACTCTCTGGACCAACCCACTCAACAACCTCAGTAAATAAAGAGCACAAAGTGGTAGCATCCTTTGTGATGTCTGAAGCATCCACTGATTTTAAAAAAGATAGACCACGTGGATAATATATCAAAAAATTGATTAAAGTTCTGCTCCTACTATCAGTCCATCCATCTGCCATTAGTGTACAACCTGTTTCCTTCCAAGTTTTTCTATAGCTATCAATGAGTAGCCTGCATTCTTCCTTGCAATCCCTAAGTAGGTTTACTCTCATGTTATGATAACTGGGGAGCTTGTAACCAGGACCAATTGCAGCAATGGCATCAACAGCTTTCTGTGCATATACTGAATTAAGAGCATTAAAAGGTATGCAACAATCAAAAAACCACCTTGCTATTGCCATATCTGCACGGTGCACTACTTCCTTAGATGCTAAAGCACTCTTAATTGAAGGTTGGAAACCTTGTGTAGTTCTGGGGGCAAAGAAGGATTCCATATCAGAAGCTTTTCTTTTTCCTTTACTTAGTTCTGATACATGTGCTTGAGAAGTTTGTGTTTTTGGTAGCGAACAAGAATCTCTCTCTTCATCTATAGCATCATCCACAGGAAACGGTGCACTGTCCAACTCTTCCTATGCTTGTTGTTTTTTTCTTAAAATTTCCTTTAAATTTTCCTGCATTTGATATCTAATGTCGTGTGGTACCTTCTTGCAAGCAGCTATATTCCCTTTTATACCCGCTAAATGTTGTTTCATTCTATTAATTCCTCCTCCCTTGTATGAAATACCACAATGTAAACATTTAAACTGTTTCTTTCCATCAGCTCCTTTAACTTCAGCAAAATGATTCCAAGCAATGTCCACTTTTTCACGCACAGTATAAGTTGAAGCTGAAGTCTGATTACTAGGTGCTTCCATTCTAATTTGGTTTACTAAATAAAATCACATCCACATAAATTATGCAATTTAAAAAATCACAAAGTAGAAAACTATACAAGCTAAAAAACTATACAAGGTAGAAAGTTATACAAGGTAAAAAACTACAAAATAGAAAACAATGCAAGATAGAAAATTATGCACACTTTTCAAAAAATCACAAAGCTGAAATGACACACAATAGATACCTCTATTCGTCGTAGTAGCAATTTTATATCACTTGAATTTCCACCACAGTTAATGAATATTCAGAACATAATTTTAAATATTGAATAAAAATTATAAATATTTTGCGAGAAAGCTCGATGCAGGTGGGATTCTGTCCTAGAACCTTAGGCAACAACTGCAAAGTTGCCAAAGTACAAATTTGATGCAGGCGGGATTCATAGCCTGCTCACATTGGGAGGAACTTATAAATTGGAAATGAACACTTAGTTGGATAGTGTTGATAGCTATCTTCAAATCTCCTTGAGATTCAAGAAGCCCAGATTCTTAGGCTTAATTCCCTTGCCACCAATAAAACATAGATAATAAAGATGCATCTAGTTAAAAGATCAACCCAGCTCATTTGAAAAACAAGATATTTCAAGCTTCTACAAAGTTAACGGAAACTTGAAATATATATCTCAACTATACAATGATTATTATTAATTGATAGGATATAGAATATATTCCATGGACTCTAAAACAAAGCAAAGGCAAGCACAAAATATAAGCAAGGTTGATGGAGACTCTAAGGATTGCTATCGATTCGACTGAGCCGGCATCAGCTCAAAATCAATTTTTCAGTTTTGAGCTGAGTCAAAAATTATCAATTCTGAATCACTTTTTAAGTTTAGCATGAGCCAAGGCTCTTAAATTTTTGACACAGTCTAAATTCCTAAATGTATTATATATATATATATATATATATATATATATATATATTAAAACTTATGTATAACATGAAAGTTTTTAAATATCTACCAATCTTATTCTGTCTTCGAAGATCTCAGCTCCAATAAGGCAAGTGGTAAAGTTGTTAAAAACGATTTGTTCTTCAAGTTATGTTTCTTCCGCTCTATCTTCCAGAATTACTTCTTCTCATTGGCACCCTAAACATTGAAATTTAGAGGAATGAAAAACATTAAGATCAATTGCATTGCTCCACAACTCTCATGCATTTGTAGCTCCACAACTCTCATGCATTTGAAAAACGTTGATTTCATTGCTAACCAAGATGAGTGTTTATTGTTTACAGCTCCATAACTCTCATGCATTTGCTGATGTACAGAAACCTAAAGAGTAAAGACTAAAGACTATAAAAAAATTAAGATCAATTGCAACAGAAATAGTTAAAAGCCTTGCTTAAAAGCTTTCACGATCTCCACAGGCATTATAAAAAAATTAAGATCCATTGCAACATAATTAGTTAAAACTTAAAACTTAAAAGCTTTCACGATCGCCACTGGAAATAAAAAATCATCGGTGGAGTTCTGAATTCTAGCTTGGATGAACGGCATTTTTAAAAAATTAAGATCCATTGCAACAGAAATAGATCAAATCATAAAACTTAAAAGCTTTCACGATCTCCACTGGCAACAAAATTCACGGTGGAATTCCAGGTTGGCTTCGCGAAGGGAACTTGAGCAGTTGAGCACGAGAGGGAAGCTTCAATTCCAGGTTGGCTTCGCGAAGGAGCAAGCGAGTTGCGACGACGCCGATGAGTGGGAGGGAAGCTATATAGTTGCGAAAGGGGAGCGGGGAGCAGACGGGGAGAACTTCTTCCGAAGAAGTATTGCGAATTCTGAATAGTAGGACTTTTTTTGTTTTCGCATCTCATATTCTCATTAGCCAGCGTCGGATCAAATCCAACGGCGCAGAATACACAATGCGCGAACCGTCCGGTTATTCGAAACCGGAGCCGATTTTCCGGTTCGACGCCGGTTCGACTCGAAAATGATTTTCAGCAGAACCGTAACCGGTCGGCCGGCCGGTTCGCGGTTCAACCGGTTGCGGTCCGGTTTTAAAAGCCTTGCTTGTATCATATTCATTTTAATATGTTGATCTCAATTTAATATTTAGGTTACTTTCTTGAAGAGTCGTCATGCTCATTAGTATCTTAACTCCTTATAACTCTCAATCTTGATCTTGATCTTGATCTTGGTCGAGGATATTACTACAAACCTATGAAAAATCCGTCGGCTCACCCTCATGTACATTGTAAAATTAATCTTCAGCCAACCTATCTTAATAACCAGTCTTTCTTGTTTGCACATAATATAGGAACATATATAATTTATAACAATTAGCAATTATTCATTCACTATGCCTGTTTCATCAATATGCCCGTATCAAGATATCAAAATCAATATATATCTTATTCCAATTGAAATTGTACAAAATATAATAAATAACGATTCAGCCGATAAAAATACAAAATCATCCATTCAAAATGACCATAATATTCAATACTACAATATACCCAAAGTTATGCAGTAGAAGTTCACTAAATTAAGAAAAAATACAATTAATATAGATTTATACAGGAGAATCAATTTCTAAATCAAAATCTTTGAAAATAGAAGTAGATCAGAAGTCACCTACAGTGATCAGAATAATTTTCGTAACATGAGCGACAGACGAAAAAATCTCGGAAGCCAACTTTCATTTTCCTCTCTCCTCTCCTTTTCTCCTCACCTCCTCCTTCCCTTCCTTTTTCAGCAAGCGGATGTGCCTTTGGAAGTAAAAACAACAAACAAAAGAGAAGTAAAGCGTAAGAACACAAATATAATTGTAGTTTTATGATTTCTCCTTCAAAAATAAAGCAAGATACAATTGATCTACTATTCGAGAGGTAGATCAGCTCTCCCATAAACCCTAGACGCTGCTAGCAACTCATAACAAATACTAGGAAAATAAACTCAGCAATATCGTGGTCCTAACCTTCATCCAAACTCCTTAAATAGCCCTAGCCATAATAACATAAATAGAACCTTCCTAAATAATTAAATATGATTTAGAAAATCTTTCTAAACAATTAAACATGATTTAGAAAATCTTCATAAACAACTAGCCCTAAATAAGCTTTCCTAAACAATTCAAATGGGAAATCTTTTCCTAAATAATTCCCTCCTTATTCCCCCTCCTAATATAATGAATCATAGCTTTGCTAGGCCCCACAAGGGGGTTGAAATCCCCCCCTATTCCTCCTGATTCAGTTCTAGCTAGACTGGCCCCTGTTGGCTCGGTTGTTGGGTCCGCTCCCGCCCTCCTGCGGCTCCTTCCATATCAATACTCCCCCCCCCCACCAAAAAAAAAAAAAAAAAAAATGAAAAAAAAAGAGCATTTTGTCCTCAAGGTGGAAGGATGGAAATTGCTTCTTGCTCACCTCATACGATTCCCATGTAGCTTCATAATCAGGTAGATCCTTCCATCGAACTAGGACCTTATTGGCTCTTGTCATTCCTTGCCGTAATCCCACGACCTCCATGGATTCCAAAATCACTTCCATATCCTCAGTCAATGTCATCGATAGTGAGGAAGAATGTGTGTGATTTTCGATAGCATGTTTCAGTTGTGATACATGGAATTCTGGGTCTATCGATGATGATGCTGGTAACCTCAGACGATAAGCTACTGTCCCAATGCGCTCCGTCACCTTATAAGGCCCGAAGTAATGTGGGGATAGCTTCTCATTCTTCCTCTTAGCCAGTGTCTTCTGCCGGTATGCTCTCGGTTTCAAATAAACTTTGTCCCCGGCTCGAACTGCAATTCCCGTATGTGTTCATCTGCCTTCTTTTTCATAAGTTTTTAAGCTCTCAGTAGATGCCCTTTGAGTTCTACTAGTATCCTGTCCCTCTCCTCTAATTACTGATCTAAACTGGACACTGGTGTAGTGCTTTACCCATATTATATCAGATGTGGTGGATCCCTCCCATACAAAAACTTGAAAGGGGCAGTCCTGGCTAGCTATTCTATGTTTTTATTTATTTATTTATTTTCACTTATGTTTCTAGCTCTCTTTCTCCTGTGACTTTTCGTTTTCCCTACTGTCCACTCAGTTTTCTTGCTGTGTTCTCGTTTTCCCTGTTGTCTACTCGTTTTCCCCATGTTGCCCTATTTTCCATGCTGCTGCCTTTCCCTATGCTGGTTGTTTTCTCCATATTACTGTCTAGTTTTTCATGCTGCTGCCTTTCCCTATTCTGGCTGTTTTTCCCATGCTGCAGTCCCTTTTTTTTTTTGCTAGCTGTTTGATTTCCACCTTATTTTTATCCTATACTAAGTGCATTAACTCATTGAATTGGCTGATTTGGAGGGGTTTTAGTGGCTATTTTGGTGGCACATTTATGTAGGATAACAAATGCCCTTCCCCCTTCTTCCTCCTATAAATTGGGGCTGGATTTCTTTGTGAAAAAGGGAGAGATTTGTGATGAATTGTTGGAAGGTGAAACCTGCGGGTTTTTAGGTTGCGAGCTATCCTCTTCTACCTTCACTCTACTCATTCGTCTTGGACTTCTATCTACTTCTCTCCACGGTTTCCATTTCACTTGTATCTTTCTTCTCAAAATTTTTATAAGATGTAAGGTATCGTTGCGTCGTGTTTTATTTTAACTTGTAAGGTGTTGTGTCATTTATTTGTAGTTGTAAGGTGTGTCCTATTTATAATAGTATTGTTATATTCTATATGAGTTTGCCTATGTTTATGATAAGAAAGACTTTGAGTTTGCAATACTGTGTTTTTAGTTGCATCAATTTGGTGTCAGAGCTTTAGGTTGTCAGGTGAGTCTTTCTTTCACTCTAAAAATCAAAAACAAAAAAAAAAAAGAAAGTTAAAACAGCCAACAAGCCAAATTTCCAATTCAAAGGGTGATCTGTCATCTGAAAGAACGCATTCAGAACATCGGGGAAGCACTGCCATTCAACATAACGAACCAAACTAGCGTGTTACTATGGCATTCTCATCAGGTGATGAGATTCTTCCACCAGGGGAGAATTGATGCAGGCAAGGCTAGTTATTATATATATATTTCACTTATATTTATAGCTATATTTCTCCTATGACTTCTTGTTTTCCCTGCTGTCCGCTCAGTTTTCCTGGTGTGTTCTCGTTTTCTCTGTTGTCTACTCGTTTTCCATGCTGCTGCCTTTCCCTATGCTGGCTATTTTCCCCATGTTGTTGTCCTGTTTTCCATGCTGCTGCCTTTCCCTATGCTGATTGTTTTCCCCATGTTGCTGTCCTGTTTTCCATGCTGCTGCCTTTCCCTATTATGGCTGTTTTCCCCATGTTGCTGTCCTATTTTCCATGCTGCTGCCTTTCCCTATTCTGGTTGTTTTTCCCATGCTGTAGTTTCCTTTTTTTTGTTGCTGACTGTTCGATTTCCACCTTGTTGTTTTCCTATACTAAGTGCATTAACTCATTAAATGGGCTTATTTGGAGGGGTTTTAGTGGCTGTGGTGGCACATTTATGTGGGATAATAAATGCCCTACCCCTTCGTCCTCCTATAAATTGGGGCTGAATTTCTTTGTGACAAAGGCAGAGATTTGTGATTAATTGTTGGAATGTGAAGCTTGCAGGTTTTTAGCTTGCGAGCTATCCTCTTCTACCTTCCCTCTACTAATTCGTCTTGGACTTCTATCTACATCTTCTCTCCATGGTTTCCATTCCACTTGTATCTTTCTTTTTAAAATTTTTATAAGTTGTTAGGTATCGTTGCGTCGTGTTATATTTTAAGTTGTAAGGTGTTGTGTCCTTTTTTATTTAAAGTTGTAAGGTATGTCCTATTTATAATAGTATTGTTATATTCTATATGTGTTTGTCTATGTTTATGATAAGGAAGACTTTGAGTTTGCAATACTTGTGTTTTTAGTTGCATCAAATACCGTCATCAAAATAGGTCACGTGCTGCATATCCACCAGCCAAAGGCCATCCCTATTAATATCTTTGTTGGCTTTGGTGAAGCCTTTGCTATTTTCTTTTTTGAATGATTTTAATTCTAAAAATTATGAGAGGGGTTTAGCAGGATTATAAACAAGAAATCAGTACCTAAATTTGGAGAAATGAGATGGATGATGGGTGGGTTTTATGCATGATAATCCCTAAAACAATTCCTTTTTAACTCGCAATCTCTCTCCCTCCCATCCCATGGTAACTATGAAAATAGTATTTTTAATATTTTTTTCCTTGCATCATTTTTTGGGCTCAAGAGCTAAAAAAATTAGTCAAGATTTAACACAATAATTCAGATTCATCTAAATTGATATATTTATCTTGTAAATTAAGATTTTCAAGCTCCATCAAATCTTTTACAATAAGACAGTTACATGTAAGAGCTAAACAAATTAGTCAAGATTTAACACAATAATTCAGATTCATCTAAATTGATATATTTATCTTGTAAATTAAGATTTTCAAGCTCCATCAAATCTTTTACAATAAGATAATTACATGTAACACAATATGCAATCTCATGCAACAAATTTGTGCTAAATCTCAAACTTAGCTTGCTGGCTTATGGTACTTAATTTGGGCATGTTGATGATACAACTCAATATTGATATATTGTCCGCTTTGGTCTAATGGCCTTATGGTTTTATCCCATAGGGTGTAACTTATCAGGAGATCACCCACCTCGAGAGGTCAACCTTAATTTTGGAAAGGGGATTCATAGTAAACTATCTGTCTAATGGATGATTCTTGGCTAAGAAAATTGACATGGACATCAGATATCGAAGTGATGGAGATTGTGAAGCCTTCTAAGAAAATAAATCTAAACTATTAAATATCGAAGTGTTTTTTGGTGTAAAGGTTAGACTTTCATTAGAAACTCCAAAGTTAAACAAGCTTGTATAGGAGACTCCAAGGATGTGTGACCTCCTGGGTTACACCAATGGGACAAAATCATAAAATTATTAGGCCCAAATGGACAATATCTCAATGGTTGAGAGTTTTGGTTGATATAGATGAGATCTTAATGATTGAACTCCTAAGCACCCTGCATCTCTGGCCTTTGCTTGCATTCACGTCTCATATTATCCTATTGGTAGTCCTGAATCCTCCGGTCACTTTATACGGCTTGAATTTTGTTATTTGAATTTTATTAGATTAATTACAATCTGTATTTAATATGTGAATAAAAATGACAGGTTTCACCTTCCTGTTGCTTATCATGGGCGGGCTTCGTCTGTGGTTATTTCTGGGACAAATATTACTCGTCCAAGGTGAAGATTGTTGACTGACATTGCCAAACTTGTTATTAGTTTCTACAAATGTGTTTTCTTTCTTTGAGCTCTTCATTTCACCATTCACAATTTACTCACCTTCAAACAAGTTTGACATATTGCAATGGGAAATGCTTAAGACTTTTTGTTTTACCTGGAATAGTAAATGCTCTATTGCCTACTTTGAAGGTCATTGAGTGTTTTTTATGCTTTTCATTGCGACTTGTCTGCTTGTTCAACAGGTATGAATGAATAAGAATGTCATACACAGTTGAAAACAAGTCCTCTGTTCTAAGATGCATCTTATGTAGCTTTCTTGGATGTTTTGCTTTTTTACATATCAAAATTTCCAATTAAAATTTAGATATCCTATACATGAACTTTTGAGTGCTATTGCTTTGGCAAGCAAGAAAAAATTACTGGCTTTTTTTCTCCTAGAGGTTCACCAAACATGGTTTGCATGTCTTTGGAACAATGTTCTAATAATTACTTATAAAATCAGCTATTCCTATTCAGAATAAAGTTTGTTTTTTAATTATTTTGGTGCCAGCTCATGGTTTTGAAGTGTTTTAAAAGCAAATTTGAATACTCACTAAAAAAAGGGCTTATAATACAAAAAGCTATTATTCCTGCTTGGGGAAAAAAACTTTCCTTTATATTTATATTGGTGCCAACCGTGGTTTATAATTGTTTTAAATACAATTTTGAAAATTCTCTTTTAAACTGTCGAACCATCTCTTAATAATTGCTTAGTATAAAAAGTATTCCTTACATCTTAATAATTGATGTTGATTTGTAAGTTTATAGTCATTGGAAAGGTTGAGCAATTAAATGATTTATACAATGTTTTAGTTTGATTTCTTTATTTTGTAGTGTTTAATTTCAATTTATTTGTTCAAGCATGTTTGTGATGATCTGCCTATGAGAATTGAGTGTGTTTTCCTTTATTATGTTTTCTCTTGTTTGGCTTACATCTAGTTTAGTTTGGTTTAAGTGGATGTTGACCTCTACATACACTCCAAATCAATGCAAGCTAGTTGGCTAAGAAGAGGGACCAATCAACACTACGTCCTTCGTAGTGGGCTCAAAATGCCTCAACATCATGCTGAATCACTCGAACTTCATCAATTTGTGAAATGGGTTGCATCGACGTGTTCAGAGCATCGAATTGACCAAAGAGGAATCATTCGTGCATAACGAGGTCGAATAATGATGAGCATAGCATTCAGTGGTTGCAAAGTCACACAAAATCTCCTGAATGACTTCCGATCATAGAACAGACTATGCTGTTGCATCCGGGACGTCAAAATTATTATGAGAGGACCCTCGTGTTCGATTCGAGCGAACATGAGCAAAACGACAAACTATGGGTGCAATGTTGCGTGAGGTCGCTCGAATGACATCCGTTCATTAAACAAACTACACCGTTGTATCCAAAACATCGAAATTACTCAAGAAAGAGACATATATTGCTAGGGTTGTCGCACAATGAGAAAAGACAAAATTAGCTAGCACGCAAGACAACAATACGCATTTCGAGACGCACGAGCGACAATAATGCACTAGGGAGTGTTGATGCTCACAAATAATTGATTTCAGAATATTTTAAGCTATTTATTTTTATTAATTAAATATTTATATTAAAAAAATAATAAATATATAATACTTTAAAATTTTATTCTTATAAAATCCCCAAAATCAAATATTCACTATCCTTGCAAAATTCGGTGCTTCCAATACTTTTCCAGTCTGTCACTTCTAAAAAAAAATTTGTAATCTAAACTAAGGGCAAACACTCTCTCATTCCTCTTCTAGACTGGAACGTTCCCTCATTCCTTTTCCTCACACAAGCAGTGGGTCGAACCCATCTCCCTTTTCGACTCTCCCAGCTACACACATGCCACTTCTTTTGCATCCAGTGGCCCCCTTCCCTCTTTTGTCCAGGCCATTGCTCGCGCCTTCCTCCATTTACCCAGTAGCCCCCTGCAACCCTCTTTCACTCTCTCTGGTGTGTGATCCTAGCCGTCCCTCCATTCCCTGCATCGAAACAACTCATTTGAGCTCCTCCCAAACTTAGCAACTGCACACGCCTCGCCCTCCCAACTCCTTCATGCCAACTTTCTCCTACACATGACCTTCTACAACCAGCTGCCAGCTCGACAATCCCCTGCCATCTCAATACCAAGCCGGTTAGCCCATCTTTCGACCTACTCAGCTCGACCCTCCTTCCTCTCCACGCAAGACCAACCACACTCCGCAATAGTCCCACCTTGTTCGATGACTTGCAGTTTCCCCTTGCCTGTTGCTCCCCTCACCCAACCTACCCACTTCTAGTTGCAGTCGTCATTTCGACCGGGCTCACTCCATAACCTCCTATCCTCCTCCCCTCAGTAGTGCTAGACTCCATCTACTTCATCTCCGACTAGCCCAACTGCTCCTCAGGCTAATTGCTGTTGACCAACCACCCAACTCCTCTAGCCACTTCTCCTCATAGTCGGTCGGCTAATTTCCCAACACTGACGACCCTCTCTACCTCTCTCACTACTTCCGACACTCTTTCCTTAACTTCCTCACTCAAACTTTCTTATTTTCTCTCTCCCCCACACTATTTCCTTTCTAAAACAAAGGAGAAAATTGTCTCTCTCTAGAGTCACCTCTTCTCCCTACCACTCTCTATTTCTCTCTCAATATATATTATACAAAAAAAAGGAAAATAAAAAAGAGCCAAAATTTGTCTTCAACCCACAATAACCTCATCGTCGTTGCCTCGCATGTTTAGAGGTATAGTGCTCGCAAAATGAAAAAAATTCCAAAAATTTCGATCGCGATGCATTTAGCGCAATGAGCTGAACCCATGCACACTTTTTTAGCACGGCGGTGGAAACTTGTAAAGCTCGCGACACATTGGGTAAGCCCTGTGTTCGTTTTTCTTATCATGACGGTAAATTTAAATATTCATTAGCATTGTTTCAAAATGGCAAAAAAGTCATCATTTTGCTCGTGCAAGTGATAAATAGCCATACATATTTTTTTTGGCATGGTGGGCATGCCTAGTACTCTTTATGACGCCTCTATGCGGGAGACATGCCGGGAGGCTATCGAAAATTAAACAATATGACTCACTGGGCACCGAACTTACAATGAAATTTTTAAAATGAAATGCAATTTAATAAAAATTTTTAAAATTAAATGACCAAGGAACTTGTGACGACTCTGAATAGTTCACTTGCGAGCGCAAAACTTCTTCATCAGCACTGGAAGACTTGTAAACTCTTAGGGACACTTAGCGAATCATAATAGAATGAAAATGAACTGAAAACTTTACCAATTTATAGAAATGAAAAGATGCTTCATTGGCCCCGCCCGCATTAATAAAATTAATGTACGGATAAAAAATCCTCCATCCGGAGATGGGGCATCTAAATAAGGAATCTAACTCATTTTCAATGTCATTAGGTCTGTGATAGGAAATACTTGAGTTCGCAAGTAATCCTATCGGAAATACTTGAGTTCACAAGCAACCCTAACAATAATTTGGTAAAAAATAGTGAGAAAGACACAAGAACGATAATGAAAGCAACCCAAAACAGTAGATTTTATTATATGAGATAAAACAACGCAAACGGCAAGCAAATATACAATTGATCCCCTATTCGAGAGGAGGATCGTCTCTCTCAAATCTCGAGACAAGAGTCTAGAGCCCAAACCCAAAGAGACTACAAGAGAACAATAATCAAAAGCATGCCTAGCTCTATCCCCCTCATCCCCTTTAAATAGCCCTTTCCACCTCCTTACTAACCTCCTTATAAACTTCATATTATAAGATATTATTTGATTAATACAAAAGATATCAAATCTATTTAATTAATCAAATCTACTTTCCTTATTGGTCTTGCCGCCTCCCTCTCTCTCCTCTTATTGCCGTCGAAGTGGGCCCCACTCTAATTAGGGCGGTTTGGGCTAGGCGGTTTGGCCCTCCTTTGATATCGCCGCCCCATCTGGGCGGTTCAGGATGAACCGCCTTATCAATACCCGCCTCCCAAAGAACCACCTTATCCTCAAGGTGAAAAATTAGGAAACTGATGCTTTATCCTTTTATACGGCTCCCATGTGGCATCGTAGTCTGGAAGGTTTTTCCACTTGATCAGTACTTCTTTAGCTTCTTCTTCTTTTTGGCAAACTTCCATTAACTCTAAGGGTTCTAAAATCACTTCTACATCCTCAGTAAGTGTGACTGGCAATTCTGGGTTGGTTGTATAATCACCAATGACCCTTCTCAACTGGGATACATGAAAAACCGGATGTATGGTTGCCATTGGTGGTAATTTTAGATAGTAGGCTACTGCTCCAATTTTGTCCAATATCTCGTAAGGTCCAAAGTACCTTGGGGCTAGCTTCTCATTCCTCCTGTTGGTGACTATTTTCTGTCTATATGGTCGGAGCTTCAAAAACATCTTCTCCCCTACTTTGAACTAGACATCCTTCCTATGTGCATCAGCTGGTTTTTTCATAACCTGCTGGGCTCTCAAAAGATGCCTTTTCAATTCTCCCAATACCCTGTCCCTTTCCTCGAGGTATTCCTCCACCGAAGAAACTGGACGCTACTCCCAAAGTGCACCAAGTGAGGTGGGTCCCTCCCGTACAACACATTGAATGGGGTCATTTGTGAAGCAGAATGATAAGAGGTGTTGTACCAGTACTCCGCCCATGGTAGCCATTGGACCCTAAGCTGGGGTTTCTTTGACACAAAGCATCTAAGGTAGGTTTCCAAGCTTCTGTTAACTACCTCTGTTTGGCCATCAGTCTGCGGGTGGTAAGCGGTGCTTCTCTTTAATACCGTGCCCTGTAATCGGAACAATTCCCTTCAAAAATGACTGAGGAACACCTTATCTCTGTCAGACACTATCGCCTCTGGAACGCCATGTAATCTGACAATTGATGCTACTGTCACTGCTGTGTATGGATGTCGGAGAGGAATAAAGTGAGCATACCTGCTCAATCTATCCACGACCACCCATATTACTGTGAACCCTTCTGAACGGGGTAGCCCGTCTATGAAGTCCATAGAAACTTCTTCCCATACGAGATCTGGTAATGCTAATGGTTGGAGTAATCCTCCTGGTGACATAGCCAAATACTTGTTCCTCTGACAGACTTCGCATCGGGCTACCATCTCCTCCACATCTTTATGCATTCCCTTCCAGTATAACTATGCAGCGAGCCGATTGTATGTCTTCTGTACTCCTGAGTGACCCTCAATTGCACTCCCATGGAACTCCTAAAGCAGGTGTGGGATATGGATTGATGTCTTGGATATCACAAACCTTCCTTGGTATAGCAGTTTCTCTCCTTCCAAAGAGTACCCTGGGTGACTACTTCCCTCCCTCCGTAAGTCTGCCCTGATTTTGCCTAATTCCTCATTCCTAGTGCTCTTCTCTTTGATGGCTTCCCAATCTATCATTAATGGGATAGATATGGTCATTGTTTGAAGTTCTCCCATGCATCTAGACAACGCATCGGCCTCCTTGTTTTTCACTCCCGGTCTGTACTGGATTTCAAAATCATACCCAACAATTTGGATAGCCACCTCTAGTGCTCCTCTGTCACCATCCGTTGTTCCAACAAGTACTTTAGGCTTCGCTGATCGGTCCGAACAATGAAATGTCTCCGTAGCAGGTAGGGCCGCCACTTCTGAATGGCTAGAACGATGGCCATCAGCTCCCTCTCATATACAGATTTCAGTCTAGCTCTAGCCGTCAATACCTGACTAAAATAAGCAATGGGACGATGACTCTGCATAAGTACTGCCCCCAATCCATATCCGGAAGCATCCGTTTCTACTATGAAGATCTGAGTAAAGTCCGGTAAGGCTAAGACCATAGCCTTCTTTAAACTTTCAAATGCTGCAGTGGCTGCTTCCCCCCATAAGAAGCCATCTTTCTTTAACTATTCTGTGAGTGGCCATGCTATTGTGCTGTATCCCTTTACAAACCTCCTGTAGTACCCTGTCAAGCCTAGGAATCCTCTTAACTCTTTCAGATTTTGAGGTACTGGCCATTTCACCATTGCCTCAATCTTGGATTGATCCGCTGCCACCCCCTCTTTGGACACAATATGGCCCAAGTACTCTACACTGGGTTGTGCAAAGCAGCACTTCCTCAAATTGGCTCGTAGTTGGTGTTCCTTCAGTACTTCTAATACCCATCTCAAGTGCTCTCAGTGCTCCTCTTTTGTTTTGCTGTAGCCTGTATATTAATGTCATCAAAAAATAACAATACAAATTGCCGGAGATAAGGTTTAAAAATCTTATTCATAAGTGACTGAAAAGTAGCCGGAGCGTTGGTGAGGCCAAAGGGCATCACTAGGAACTCATAGTGTCCCTCATGAGTTCTGAAGGCAATCTTGGGTACGTCTTCCTTCTTCATTCGGATCTGATGGTATCCTGACTTCAGATCTATTTTGCTGAAGATCACTGCTCCGCTCAGCTCATCTAACAGCTCATCAATTACTGGTATAGTAAACTTGTCTGGCACCGTTTCCTTATTGAGTGCCCGGTAGTCCACACAGAATCTCCAACTGCTATCCTTTTTCTTGACTAGTAAGACTGGGCTGGAAAAGGGACTAACGCTGGGCCTGATGATTCCTTCCTCCAACATTTCTCTAATTAATTTCTCAATTTCACCTTTCTGAAAGTGAGGATAATGGTAGGGTCGTATGCTGATGGGTGATGTCCCTTCCCTGAGTGTGATGGCGTGCTCCTGCTCCCGGGGTGGTGGCAAGCCTTAAGGTGGCTGGAAGAACTCATAGAATTTTGGATCAACGGCTGCAGAGAGTGGGGTATATCCCTTTCTTCTTCTAGTTCTACTCCTTCCAATCTAAGCAGCTCTACTAGGTAGCCTTCTCCTACCTGTTGTATACTTCTCACCATGGTTTTGAGAGAAACCATTGATTTGGAGAGTCCTGGGTCGCCCTTGATCATCATTCTTCTTTCGTCGATCTGTAGCTCCATAGTGAGTGCTCCCCTGTTGACCTTGGTATCCCCAATGTTTGTAGCCATTTCATCCCCAGGATGACATCCGTGCTCCCTAGCTCAAGTGGAAGGAAATCCTCTCTTACCTGAATTCCTTGGATGGTCAACCTTACTCCCCTACATATCCCCTGGCCTTTTTCTGTCTTCCCGGTCCCCATCATCACCCCATACAAACTTGTGTCCACTAATTTTATTCTCAATTGTTTTACGACCTGAGTGGAAATGAAATTATGGGTAGCCCCACTATCAATCAATACCACAACCTCCTTGCCTTCTATCTCTCCTTTCACCTTCATGGTATGATTCGTAGTGAATCCTACCACCGAATTCAAAGAGACCTCTGCCAGATCTAGATGTAGCTTTTCTTCTATTTCTTCCTCTACTTCCCCTTGCCTCCTTCCTTAGTTTTCTCGTCATCACAGACGGTGAGAACCTGAAGAGTTTGATCCTTACACCTATAGCCCGGCATATATTTCTCATCGCACCAAAAATATAACCCCTTTGCCCTCTTTTCCTGCATCTTCTTTTTTGTCAATCTCTTGAAGTTTCCTCCACTTCCTCCTACCACCGGCTTTTCCCCAATAGTCTCACGAACACCCCCTCCCACTGGCCCTTTTGGAGCTAGATGAGTAGTAGTCATCCGGTATGAGTTACCTGAGTTGTTGCTCCTGAATGCTCTTTTTAGATATCTCTGGTCTTCCACTAGTTGTGCTAATTCCATAGCGCCCAAGTCTCTAGGTCTCATAACCCGTACTGCTGCTCGAATCTCGGATTTGAGTCCCTTCATAAAGTTGCCTTTTAGCATTGTCCCTGATAGTCGTTCCACCCGGTTGGCCAGGTGTTCAAATCTTTCCCGGTAGTCTGCTACTATGCCCTCTTGTACTAGTGCGAAGAATTGCTCATAGAAGTCCCCTTCCCTGCCGGTTCGTAAACGTTCCAGTAAGCATTCCTTGAATTCTCTCCAGACCCGTAGGGGTCTTCTCTAGTCTCTCCACTAATACCAAGACAGCGCCTTCCCTTCCAAACATAGCCCGGTTGCCGTTAACTTCTCTTCCTCTATTAGCTTGTTGACCGCGAAATACCTTTCTACTTTGTAGATCTATCCATATGCGTCCTCACCCTCGAAGATAGGCATCTTCAGCTTCCTCACCCGCCGGTCACCTCCATCTCCCCTATGTCCTCCATAGATTCCCCTTTCTCAAGTGCTGGGCCCTCCCCAAGTTTCCCTATCCTCCCTCCTACGTTCGTATAGAAACCCTTCTTCCTTTTCCCCCTCTTTTCATCAAACTCCGTACCCTTTCACTCATATTCCCTTTCTTTTCTTCCCCAATCAGCCCCCCTTGTTTCCGAAGCCGTCGTCGGGAGTTGATTCTCCACTAACTTCGTCACCATCGCATGCAGATCGGATACTTTGTCTTCTACGGATGAGATTCGTTCTTCTACCATGGCTTTGATTTGACTCATTTCTCCTTCAAAACGCTCCTCCAAAGCGTCCACCTTCTTGGCCGCCATCTCTATCCGGAGTTTGTAGATGCACCAAAATTGAATTTTGGTCTCCATATCAGCAACTTTCCTTATTTCCGGATCAAAAGTTGCTGCTGGAATTCGCCAAAAACAGCCCTCCACCGCTCTGATACCAATTTGATAGGAAATACTTGAGTTCGCAAGCAACCCAAATAATAAATTGATAAAAAATAGTGAGAAAGACACAAGAATGATAATGAAAGCAACCAAAAATAGTAGATTTTATTATATGAGATAAAACAATGCAAATGGAAAGCAAAAATACAATTGATCCCCTATTCGAGAGGAGGATTGTCTCTCCCAAATCTCGAGACAAGAGTCTAGAGCCCAAACCCAAAGAGACTACAAGAGAACAATAATCAAAAGCATGCCTAGCTCTATCCCCCTCATCCCCTTTAAATAGCCCTTTCCACCTCCTTACTAACCTCCTTATGAACTTCCTATTATAAGATATTATTTGATTAATACAAAAGATATCAAATCTATTTAATTAATCAAATCTACCTTCCTTATTGGTC
Source organism: Dendrobium chrysotoxum (assembly GCA_019925795.1). Classification (NCBI taxonomy): domain Eukaryota; kingdom Viridiplantae; phylum Streptophyta; class Magnoliopsida; order Asparagales; family Orchidaceae; genus Dendrobium; species Dendrobium chrysotoxum. The sequence continues at coordinate 73,198,296 of CM034315.1, forward strand.
TTGCCGCCTCCCTCTCTCTCCTCTTGTTGCCGCCCAAGTGGGCCCCACTCTAATTAGGGCGGTTTGGCCCTCCTTTCATACCACTGGCCCCATCTGGGCGGTTCAAGATGAATTGCCTTATCAGTCCGCAAAGCATACACGTGCAAGCGGACATCTTTTAAAATTAAAAAAAAAAATACTAGCATTCTAATGATAATCACTCTCACAAATATCCAAATTTAAATATTTTAAAAATCTCCTATGCATAAAAAATGCAAATTTAAAATAAAGTGTGCCACCGTGTTGAGAAATGTGTCGTTGCCTTGAAAATGCTTAGCAATCTTGAGAAGTGTGCTACTATCTCGAAAAGTGTGCTACCATCATTGCATTGAAAAGCATACAACTGTTCCGAAAAACATGCAAATGCATCGAAAAACATAGTATTACTTTACAACAACAACAACAACAACAACCACATCAAGCCTTTGTCCCACTATATGGGGTCGGCTACATGAATCCTTTTTCTCCATTATGTCTTGTTAAAAGTCAAATTCTCGATTAAATCTAATAAAGAAAGATCATTTCTAATATTTTCTAACCAAGTCTTTTTAGGTCTACCTCTGCCTTTCTTAACATTAGTCAAATATAATACATCTACTTTCCTAACCGGGTCATCGGAAGACTGCCATTTTATGTGACCAAACCATCTAAGGCGACTCTCTCTAATCTTATCTTCCACTGGAGCTACTCCAACCTTTTCACGTATATGCTCATTTCGTATCCTATCTCTAAGGGTAAAGCCACTCATCCACCTGAGCATCCTCATCTCTACAACACTTAACTTAGTCTTATGCTTCTCTTTTAATGGCCAACATTCGGCACCATAAAATATTGCAGGTCTCACCACCATCTTATAGAATTTTCCCTTAAGTTTGACGGGGACTTTTCTATCACACAACAAGCCCGATGTTTGGTCAAACCACCTTGTGTTTGAACACAGGTAATAGCTCCTGCATACATATCTTTAATGATTTGAGTATAAGCGTTATTAACTCCTTTCTTTTCAAGAACTCTACATAGCACTTCTCTTGAAACTTTATCATATACTTTCTATAAATCAATAAATATCATATGTAGATCCTCCTTATTCTCTCTATATTTTTCCATCAAACCTCTCAATAAATGTATGGCTTTCATAGTAGACCTACCTGGCATGAATCCAAATTGATTTTGAGAAACATTAGTATCACGCCGCAACCTATGCTCCATAACTCTCTCCCATAGTTTTAGAGTATGACACATTAACTTAATTCCTCTATAATTCGCACAATATTGTGTATCACCTTTATTCTTAAAAATAAGAATTAACACACTTATTCTCCACTTATTTGGCATCTTTTTAGTCTTCAAAATAGTATTAAAAAGTTTAGTAAGCTAAGAAATTCCTTCATCTCCTAAGCATTTTCACAGCTCTATTGGAATATCATCAGGTCCAACAGCTTTTCCACCTTTCATTTTCTTTAAAGTCTCTTTGACTTCGATTTTACTAATACGCTGATAAAACATAAATCTTTATTTTCATTTAGGGTGCTAAGATTACTAAAGTCAATCATATTTTCACATTCTTCATTAAAAAGATTAGCAAAATATCTCATTCACCTTTGTTGAATATCATCTTCTAAGAAAAATACTTTTTGATCTTCATCCTTAATACACTTCACTTGAACTAAATCCTTACTACTCCTATCTCTTTGTCTGGCTAACTTATACATATGTCTTTCTCCCTCCTTAGTATCCAATCAATTATATAAATCATTAAAAGCTAATAACTTTATATCATATATTGCTTTCTTAGATTCCTTATATGCCTTTTTATATATTTCTCAATTATCAAAATTTTTACATTTAAACTAATTTTTATAGCAAATCTTCTTATTTTTTATCTTTTCTTGCACATTTGGATTCCACCATCAACTATTTTTATTATTAGGTGCTTTTCTCTTTGATACTCCAAGCATATTTTTTGCAATAATCTTAATATCACTAGCCACTTTTTTCCATATAACATTAGCATCCTCATGCACAGACAAAATCTTAATATCTAAAATCTTACTCTCAAAAATACTTTTATTAATATTTTTTAAATGCCCCCATCTAATCCTAGAATAACGTTTTACTTTATTTTATCTTAAAGTTCAAAACTAATAATCGATGTTGGGTACATAAATTTTTACTCGGAATAACTTTACAATCTTTGCAATCTAAATGATCTAATTTTCTTATAAGAAAATAATCAATCTGAATTTTATTATATCCATTTTTATAAGTGATGAGATGCTCATCTCTTTTCTTAAATAAGGTATTAGCAATTAAAAAATCATAAGCTAAAGAAAAATCTAATATGGTCTTACCACCTTCATTTGTCGTTCCAAATCCATAGCCATCATGAATGCTTTTAAAATCATCTACCTCTCTACCAACATGTTCATTTAAATCTCCTCCAATAAAAACTCTTTCTTCTAGAGGTATCTTTTGTATTAATTTTTCTAAGTTATTCCAAAATTTTAATTTTGATCCCATATCCAAACCTACTTGAGGAGCATAAGCATTTATAATATTAACAATTTTAGCATCAACAATAATTTTAAAGCTATAATTCTATGTCCAATTTTTTTAATTTTTATAATATTATCCTTCAAACTCTTATCTATAATCACACCTACATCATTTCTAATACGACTCCTATCCGAATACCATAGTTTAAATCCTAAACTATCAATCTCCTTAGCCTTCTCTCCAACCTATTTAGTTTCCTGAATGCACAGAATATTTATCTTCCTATGAATCATAATATATATTAATTCCATTAATTTTCCTGTAAGGGAACATATATTCCAAGTTCCTATCCTAGTTTTAGTTTCATGGACTAGCTTCTTTGCCCACATCCATCATTGATGTGGGAACCCTTACATATTTAACACTGCACCCAGGCGCCGATGCAGCGGCCCTTGCACAGTTGTCACTGTATTCAGGCCATATAACGCATTGCTTCCAGGGGACGCTCTAGCATTAACACAATTTTTTAAAGGATTTATGTCATAATTATTCGACAAGTTTTACGCTAACTGTCAATTACCTAACACAACCCTCCATTTTTCTCATCGAGGACTTGGGACCTGGCAAAATTTAGATGTATATTAGATTGCGTGCAACTGTAACTCACAACTATACCAAAAGTGCACTAAGTATTTTACAATATGAAAAATTGATGCATACTGAAAAACGTGTGAATGTACTATGCAAATATATTGAAATACATGCAAATGCATCATGTAAGTGCACCAAAAAATATGTTAATACATTGAAAGCATGCTTATGCACAATACAAATGCAACGAAATGCATGCAAGTGCATCATGCAAATATATCAAAAAGTGTTTACATGATTTTAAAAGAAATTTTAAATCACCCGCATGTGTTTTGACAAATGGGCTCAACGCTCAAATATGAAAGTCTAAGATGGCTGCGCAGGTTTAAAGCAAACAAATTTGAATTTTCTTTTCTATTTAAATTACCCGCATGTGCTGAAACAAATTTGCTTAATGCTCAATCACAAAAGTCTGAGAGTGAAGGCATGGGAGATTTTTAATGTCTAAAGACTTTCGGAAGACTTTGATCCATGCTTTCAAAGATCTATAAAGATATGAAGCGTATTTTGCTGAGAGATGTTTTACTGAAGTCTACAAGCTTAGAATGAACTAGTCATCTCATTCTCTAAAAATCTCATGCTTAAATGATAAAGCATAATCATCCTCTATATGTCATTCCAGAATGTGAAGGCACCAAGATATGCTAAATCTTGGTTGATCCAGGATCCTTCATAAATTTTATGAGCCTGAGAGCATTAAGATCATTGTCCCTTGATGTGCAACATCTCAGGCAAGATCAGCTAAGGGTATATAGTTTGAATAAAAAAGGCCGCAGAGAGATCGGAGCGCGAATTTTTCAGAGCCCACAGAATGTATACGCTCACATTTCATACTCATGTTACCCTAGTGAGTTATATACTTTATCACTGGCCCTTCTCTTCTTCGCTTATCCAAGGCAAGGTTAGCAATAGTGGTCTTCTCAGTTGCATTGGCAAATCTCTTCACAAATAAAGTTTCTAATTTTGTAAATATTTTTTTAGAATTTTTGGGAAGTTCAACACACTACTAGAAAATAGTCAAAGTCAAATTGCTGACGTGTTGTCGAAAGAGTTGAGCGTCATTATCTCCTGTATTGCCATAGTTTGCATTGAATTGTGTCTGGTGTTGTTTATGGTTGCCATTGCCATTGAATGTGTTGAATTTTTTAATAGAATAATCTTTTGAATATGACGCCCAGTTGTATTCTGCAGGATATAGACGACCTTTATTCATCAATTTCTCCACCTGATCTGAAGCTATAACAGCCTTGATCTTTTCATTAATGATATTCTCTAAATGTGTGACTGTCACATGCTCAGATGTACTCGCCATATTTTGAGGAGTGAGCTGGTGGATTAAATTGTTGACTTTGTTATCGCCTTCAGGTACACCCCGCACTCCTGAGACTTATGATATTAGAATAGTTGGTGGGTCAACAGGAGCACTGCTTAAAGCATGGTGATTGATAGGTGGGGATGACAGAGGGTTTGCAAGGATATTTCTCTACCTAATCATGGCCATTTATGCCATCATCTCAATAATTTTAGCATTTAATTGAGATATTTCTCTATCCTTTTGATAGGAAACACTTGTAGATCTCAAGTATTTCCTATCAATCTTCGAAAAACAGCGAGAATTCTCCACAAAAATCCACACAAAACCACGAAAATAGTAGATAATTTGTATTATTTGATGAAATAGAAACGGAATATAGCAAGATACAGTTGATCCTCAATTCGAGAGGAGGATCAATCTTTCCCAAATCTCTAGATGCTGCTAGAGCCCAAAAAAAATCTAAACCTAAGAGATCCAAATTCAAGATGCCCTAACCCTAGGAAAACAAACTATTTAATGCATACAATTCAAAAGGAAATCTCTAAACAGTCACTACATTCAAATTTCCCTACCAAATCCCTCAAAAAACTTTCCTAAATCTCTCTGTCTGGGCGTTCGGATCGCCCGATCTCCGCAGGAGGCGGAGATCCCTCCTCTGTTTCACAAGCTGGTCCTGTATGGACTGGCTAGACCGATCTAACACCTTTGCTTTCATCCAAGGCCGCATTTGCCTTTGTGCTTCCGCTAGCATGGTAGTGTCAGCAAACAAAGGTTTCTCTTCAAATTCCTCCTCTTCGTCACCCTCAAAGGAGTTTGCGCCTTCAAACTGATTGTATTGTGTTAGATCATCATGAGGGATAATGGTTTCGGTAGCAGTGGATCCAGCTCCATGATGTTGTTGGTAGCCTTATAAAGGCGACAACTCATTATTATGCCTCGCCATATTGACCACTTGGACCTCCATGATCTCTTCATAATCTTTATCATTATTTTCTTATATTCGGATCTTTGAGCGATGTCGTCACTGGATCTCCGGCTCATTATTTAGTACAAAAAAATTTATGAACTATGGTTGAAGTTAGCTTCTTGAGATGAAGAAATTTGACGATGGGATCCCTTAGAGAATTCTCCTGGTTGTTGACTATAAAAAATATTATCATTAGGGACCCTTCTTCGGGAACCATTTCTGATAGCTTTTATTAGGCAAATCTCTGAGAGATTACACTAGATGTTACGCCTGTTCTCCCCCTTTCAAATAATTTTTTCTTTTGAGTCCTACGCCTCCAGATCTCCTTTCTTTTTTGTTGGGCCCTTTCGGCGACAGATTCTTGAACACATGGTCCAAGTGTCACGCCCTGATTTGCTTCTTGTGGAGCCGAATTTGGTTGTCTTTGAGTTATCATAGCAAATGTCAACTCTCTTGATGGGGTCCTCTTGGCCTCAATTACTAGTAGCCTTTGGTACTTCTTTTTCATTAGACTTCTTTCATTTGCAACATTGAAGACTTTGTGCAACCTGATAGACAGAGTTTTAGGTTCTTTCTCTTTTGATGGGGTTAGTGTTTGATGTTGTTGAGCCCGAAATGATTGCTTCAGCTCACCGGTAGAGATTTTACTTTTTTACTCATTTTAAATTTGTGGATCTATTGTGGGTAGGTGCACTTGCTTCTAGTTCTAGGGCTGTCAGTGTGGATGGATGCATCGACAACAATTGTTGCGTTTGCAATTTAGTATTTTTCCTTCTTTTTTGTCTTCTAGATGACTCCTCTATATGAGGAAGTCTAGTCATCATTCCTTCCAGGTACAAACAATTCAGTTGGCGGGGTGGTGGCATTGATAGGCTCCATAGAAATTTGCTCCCCAACTACAACTCTCTTCATCGTTGGCGTCCCTGAGTGGGACAACCTTTCAAAGATTGAGATCTTTTTCTAAGAAACCTCATTAACAATAACAAGCTTTGGCTGGCCGTGGTCATTGTGCAGGTGGATTCGCACGACGAGTAGTAACTTCAGTATGATGAGGCCCTCTCTTGGTAGGCTCATCAGTCGTCATGTCGTATACAAGCATGATAGCAGCCCTTGCAGTAGCTGTAGAGATATTGCCCTGTATTTTCAAAAATACAAGGACTCGACAAAACAAAATAGCATAATAGATAATTTGCATAATTTCAAAATATTGCTTAAAGAATTTTAATGAGTTATAAATTCATTTTAAAAATGATATTTTAAAATTTAAACTCATTATACTTTGCTACTACTATAGCTTATATGTACGACTAGTCCAATAAGAGAAATCATACCTAGTAGGGTTGTCATAAATCTGTGAGCTTCAAAAATTTGTGCCCCAGCCTCCATGCCTTTTTATTTATCAGGGAGAGTTTTAACGAAATTAGATTTCGAGGTAAATTTTTAGAAGAAAGATTAAAGTTTTAGATAAAACACAACTCATAAAGTTTGACCTCATTCTACGAGGACTTCATTATCTGAGGTTTGGTTTTCCATAAACGTAAGCCCATATGATTAATTATCCCTCCCGATAACACGACAAAACTTTTGATTAAGGATAGTCGTTAGATATACACTTAGTAACCGACGTATAGTAGCAACAGCTTTAGAATTTGAAAATTGGATTTTTAGGATTTTGAAATATATCACCGTACACTTAAATCGAGTGATGGGGGAATGATGACAGTCCCAATCAAGATCTCATGGTTTTGTCATGGTCCATAGTCTACTTAGTTAGAGAAGATAATTGACCAAACTTGACCGAAGGATTCTTGTTGACAACAATGAATTGCTTCGTCCAAGAGTACCTTGTAGATTTGGGGTGAATGTTTGTCTAAAAGTACATATCTGAGTCAACCCTAGCTGATAGAGGGTTTTTTGCCTTATTGATTATACCCTATGATTTATTACTCAAGAGCATTAGCCATTGAAACACATACTGTTTTAGCAATAAATGTAATATAGCGGATTCGTTAGGTCAAATCACCTGGTTAGAGGGCTTCAGTCATAATCATTCACTATATGAAATTGTTGGTCCAAACCATTGGATTTGGTGGAGCCATTAGGTCAAATCATTAGATGTGGTGGAGCAATTAGGCTAAACCACCAGTTAGAGGACCTAATCATAATTGTTCAACACATGGAGTCACTGGGCTAAACCATCGGTTATAGGACGTTTGCCATGTTCTTACTGGCAAAAGATTGGCTGAGAATAAATTTTAGTGATGTTCTCGACTGGGCATTCACTCTTTGTAAGCTAAAGTTATTCTCTAATTTATTCTCCTTAACAAACTATTATGGAGGGCGAATGTATTTTTACTTTTAGCTTTAAGTGATTTAATTTCATTTTAAATATTGAAAATTGTATAAATTTCAGACATAGAATTTTACTGAAATTTGAGCCTCTAAGTGATTAGTTATAGGATTTGGGGGGCATTTAAAATATAGAGATTCCTTCAGTTGAGATTTACATTCAACACGACTATCATTGCGGCTTTACTCTGTTAACTCTATCTATTTATCAACAGAGGATCGGGCTCAATTTGAACGTTATGGCATTTAATGATAGTCCCCTATGGTTGAGTTTTATATTCAAAATGTTTATCATCGGAGTGATGTTAAAGTCACTTTAAATATTTTTATTTCATTAGAATTTAGAGGCATTTAAAGGGTATGATGCCCTCGTGCTGAGATTAGTTTTTAATAGGGTCATCATTGGGGTTTGTGGGCAATTTTCATTATTTAAACCCTATGTACTCTATTTTCCCGTCAATAGAGGATCGAGTTCAACTACTGATTTTTAAGGTTATATATGTATCAAAATAGGAGTTGGTATTTTAATGAGTGAATTTTTTTATAAAAGATCTTTAAGGCCTAATGTGAATGTATAAAATTAAATATGTTCATGGATTCAACGAGTGTTTGTTATGAGAGTGTGTTTTAGTAGTAGATTTTCCTTATTAGAGGTCTTGAAGGTCTAAAGTAAACTAATAAAATCAAATATTTTGGTCGACGCAACAACTGTGTATTTGTTCATTAGTTCAAGTTGTGTCAACTCTGGTCCATTCAAGAAGGATTGAGCTTGAACTTAGGTTCACATTTGACCTGTGCAATATTTTAGGGCATTGGGTTTAAAAACTTAGCATTACGATCAGAGCGGGCAATTTCATATTTAAATGATATGCATGCTTTTTGAAATGCTTAATAGTTAATTTGTCATTTTTCGGTCCACAAAGCATCCTTAGACGTCACGCTTGCATACATATTGTGCTAGTTGGGGTCCATGCGGATACATGCTTTTTTAGTTGTATTTTGCATAATGCGTTTACATGATGATCGATGTATTTTGTATGATGGGCGTGATACACTCATATATAGTTTGTATGATGCATTTGTGTGGTGACTTTATGCATTCACACAATGTATAATGCGTTTACATGTCGGTATAATGCACTACTACGACACATAATACATTTGCACCTTGGATGGTGTGTCTACATATGCATTTAGCATGTTGCATAGCATGTGTGCACAATACATTTACAAGTTGGAAAAATATATGCAGTGTCTATATGTGGGGCTACGCATATTCACAATATAATTGCATGTTGGATAATACGTATGCATGTTTCATTTTTATGATGATGATGCATTTGCATATTGCTTAGGATGCATGCATAATTCATTTTGATATTGCATTTGCATATTATATAGCATGCATATATAATGCATTTAGATGTTGGATAGTGTATGTATATGTTGCATCTGCATATTACATATAATATATGTATGGTGCATTTGCATGTGATGCAGTGCATGTATACGATGCATTTGGATTTTGGATAGTATGTATACATGGTATATTGGCGTTTCATGTTGCATAGTATATATGCATAACATGTTTTCAAATGCATAGTGCATATGCATGATGTATTAACATGTCACATTGCGTGTACATGTATTTGCATGTTGGACAACATACACACATGATGCATCTGCATGTTGCATGAATATTGATGCATTTACAAAATACACTCGCATATACAAATGATGCATATGAGTACACGCTGCTTAGTGCGCTTGTATGTCAGGCATTCTTTTGCTTTGATAATTTGATATATCCTGCACATTTTAGTGAGAGAGTCGTGCAACCCGGATGCACAATAGTGTACCATTTTGCTTCTTTTTGAAGGCATGCATTCACGAGATGTATGATGTATTCGCGGGGTGTTTACGAGTTCCCCTGCTTTAGTGGCTAGTATACATGTCACCAAGGGCACTCGTATACTCGTGTTTTGTAATGGGTTTGTTCATTTCATTTCATTGAGAAACATTTAATTGAGATGATTATTGGGTATATGCGGGGGGTCATACGTGGCAATTGTTTACATGAATGCTTTGCTGTAGGAGCATACACACAGTTCGAGTTCCATGTCAATATAAATTTTTGTTGCACCTCGGTGTTGTCCCAACGTAGGGGGTTATATCGGGGTGTGCTGAGACTTCCCACCATGCCAAGAAAGCCGTGCATGCTTGATATCCGATGACTCTGTGGCCGTACTCTTCAATCTCACAAGCTAAGAAAGGCAATGTATGAGTCTTCAAATACATGTTTGCAAGTCACAGTCTTTCTCTTCCCATCAAGAAAGACAATCATAGATACTTATGTTTGATCTTGTCATGCTAAGAAAAGCATGCAAGAGACTTGCCCGACACGTCGCGAGCTTCGCTTAGGAGTTTCTCCCGTCGGCTAAGAAAAGCACCCACATGTTCCGCTCATCGTGACATGTATATTAAGGCTAGGATTTTTGGAGCTTTGAAGTATCGGGGTTATACCTTAAAGTGCGCAGCGACAAGGATGACAATAATGAGGCGAGGTGGGGTATGAGTTTTCTCTCCTTTTTTTGTTTTTTGTTTTCCTTTTTTGACTCTTTTCTTCTTTTTTTATGGAGAGAGATAGAGTTGGGGGAAGAGAGAGAGAGAGGTCTTCCTTCTCTTTATAGAGAGAGAAAGAGGGGAGTAGGGTAGGGTTTTCCTCTCTTTCTAGAGAGATAAAGATAGAGAAAGAATCCCTCTCTAAGTAGAGAGAGAAAGAGCGTGAGAATGTGGGAGAGGAAGGAGAAAGGTCTAGAGAGAGAAAATGAGCTCTCTCTCTCTGTTTAGAGAAATAATTTTCTCTTTATAGGTCTAGAGAGAAAGTGAGAAAGGTTAGGGTTTAGGTGGGGGTGATATAGAAGGTTGTAGGGAGATTTTGGTGGGAGAAATGGGGGTAGTGAGAGAAATCCCTCTCTTTCTCTTAGATTTTAGAGAGAGAGAGAGAGAGAAGGGGATTTAGGATTTTGATGGAAAGGTGGTGCCAAGAGGTGTGGATGGAGAGATTGTGAAGAAGTGGCTAGAGAGAGAAAATTCCTCTCTCTCTTCGATTTTAGAGAGAAGGAAATAAAGAGGGAGGGTTAGGGTTTGAGGAGGAAGAAGAATAAAGTGTTGGAAGAAGATGAAGAAGAAGAAGAGAGGGAGGTGACGACCTTGAAGCATGTAGCGACAAGGTTGGCTAGGCGTGGGGTGCAAACGACGGGTGCTTGGAGGCGCGACGAACTGAGAGAGGGAGACGGGGTTCATCCTTTGGTGTGCGAGAGAGCAAGAGAGAACAAGAGTGGGAGAGGGGCGTATGTGGGTTTGTCATGAGGAGGGGGGGTGGTGAGTGTGTGAGGGGCTAGGTTTAGGTTTTCATATTTAGGATTTTTTATTTTTTAATAAAAAAATAGAAACATCAATCAATTTTATTTTCTTAATAATAAGCATTTATTTATATTAATCATACCTTGACCCGCTCGTCAACTTGTCCTTGTTCGCGCACATCGATTCCGCCTCAATCAGTGCACAGTGCACACAAAAGTTCAATTTTTACCGATCAACGACCTCGGCTAATATGGATGTTGATTTTATCTATTTCAGTGGCCCAGAATGTGCCGGTGTTGTCTGTTTTGCGAACAGACTCTGTTTTGGAGATTTGGGTTTTGCTTGACACACTTTGGGTGACCTTCATGCAAACTTTGTGCGACATTGTGCTGTTCGCTTTTGAATTTCGTCGTGCATGATCGGCTCGACCCCGGAGCTTATATAGAGGTCAACAGGTGCTACATTTAGGAAACAACAATGTTGATTTATCCTATGCAAAAAAACCATCCTATTGTGGAGAATGTCCCTTTTGCCTAGCACTGGGGTGTGAATAAGCCGATTTCAAGCCCATCCAGTACCAGTTTGAACCTCTATAAGGAAGCTTGAAATCAGCTTATGGCTTGAATTAGATCAATTTTGAGCTGACTTGGCTCTAATCAACTCTATTTTGATCTGACTCAAATTTGAATTTAGCCAACTTGAAATCATTTTAATTTTTTTTATTAAAATTTAACAGTATTAAATATTCATAAATATAAATATTATTTATATTTTTAGCCAATTTCGAACTAGCTCTATTCGATTTAAGCCTAGCTTGAAATCAGCTCGAGCCAAAATTATAGCTTGTGGCTTGGCTCATTTTGTTCGATTCAAGCCTTATCCGAGCAAAAAAATAGATTCAATCTTTGAGCATTCTTTGATTTTGGAGTTAAAATCTCAGCCACTCTTAGCATTCAAAAAGTTTAATACAAAATCTATGAAGGTACATTTCCTTTTTATTTCATGTTAAACATTGATGGCATGATAGCTAACTATTCTATTAATAGATTTCAGGCATCAACTATGCTTGTGACGTCTTACTATTTCTTTATCTCAATTTAGCCTTTTTAGACCTGTATATGATTTTCTCCTTTTCCCTCTAGACATATTCTATAATTACCTTCATTTTTTTGTACTTGTTAAAATTTCTTTTGCATTATTTTGAAGAGGTCAAGGTCATCCAACAGGCAGTTCACTCCCTTACTTTGGGCCCACAAAGAAACTGGATTTTGAACTTGAAATGGTTGGTATCAGTAACTTGAAAATCATAGTTTTGATTTATTACTACATATAATTTAATTAAATTGGAATTTAAATTGTTTATAATTTTATCATGATTGTTCTGTAGTATTTCAAAGTTTTCTATCGACATCTTGGTGAATTTAATATCTTTCCAGGCCGCTATTGTTGGTCCAGGCAATCAGTTAGGCAAAAATATTGATGTTAACGAGGCATATGATCACATTTTTGGACTCGTGCTTATGAATGACTGGAGTGGTGATCACTGCTCTCTTTCCTAATAATTTCAATTTGTTCCTTCGCTGGCATTTGTGTTTCTTCCAATAACTAGAGTTGCTTTGACAGCCAGGGATATCCAAGCATGGGAATATGTCCCCCTCGGGCCTTTTCTCGGAAAGAGCTTTGGTAAGTAAAATTTCTTGTTATTGTTTTCTTTTTTTGTCACCATTTGCTTTCTTGTTATAATCCAGCTGCAATTAGGTACAACAATTTCTCCTTGGATTGTGACCCTTGAGGCTCTAGAACCTTTTGCTTGTGATCCCCCAAAGCAGGTAAGTAGACTCTTTGCTGTTTCTTTTTCAACCATTTTAGTAATAGAAATGCAAGAGCAAAAGAAAGTTGATTTTCTTTTTGCTAAAATGTAACTTGAGGTCAGAGTGGATATGCATGCTATTCTTCTTGGCCTACATATTCAAAGAAACTGCGTTCTCATCCTTTCTGAAGATCTATGCCCCTTGTACCAAGAGGGCATAATATGAGCAATGTCTTCATTTAATAAATTAGGAGCCACGTAATTCATGAAAAAATAATGAGGCGTCCAAAGAGGTTTATCATCTGAGTAAAAAGATTTTTTTTTTTATTAAGATGAACTTTTCTTCTGTTACTTGGGACTGCATGCATCTTTATGCGCCTATCTGTGCACATATGCTCAAAGGATTAGATCTATAAAGTCCTCATCCGTTGTTACCGGGAGAATAAGAAGTAATTTTGTCTTTCTTGTTACTGGGAGATCATTATAGGAACATATTTATGTTTTAATTTGCAGGATCCTCATCCGTTTCCATATTTAGCTGAAAAGAAGCATATAAATTATGACATTCCTTTGGAGGTATTATTATTTTGTTACATTATCCGGTCAATACTTTGTAGTTACTATATCATAACCAATAAATTTTAAGATGATGTATCTTTACCTTGTGCATAATCATTGCAACATCTTTCACTGCAAGGTCTGGATCAAACCTGCAGGGCAAGAACAAGCATCAGTAATTACAAAGAGTAACTTTAAACATCTGTAAGTATTTCATGGTAAAAATTCTAACAGCGAGTGCTATTATAATACGTGACTTTTGCGCAAACATTCATTATGTGCAAAGTCCGCTAACTACTTTTTTCTTTCTAAACTTAAATAAATTATGCTAGTTAATTTTTCAGTAAATTGTTGCCGGAGAAAAGGACCAAAATGGTCCCTTGACTCTTTATGAAGGACCAAAATTGTTCTCAACTATATTAAATGACCTTTTTGATCTCTCAATTCTTTAAAAAAGGAATCAAAATAGTCCAATGATGGGATTATTTTGGTTCCTCTTTAAGAAATCAAGTGACGAAAATAGTTCTGTAATATAGTTGAAGACTATTTTGATTTTTCATAAAGAGTCAAGGGACCATTTTGATCATTTTTCGTTGTTATCGTTATTAGTAAAAGTTGAATTAGTGGAGCGCTAAATGGACGTGAAAGAAATGTCTCGCTTTGGCAATTAGGAATAGTTAATGTATTGTCTGTCTTTGTTTCTATTGTATTTTATCTCATCATATCACATCTTGTACTGGAATGTTTGAAAATTAAATAAATGAAACAAGGAACATTGTTTTTGCTTGGAATCACGATCATTCTTCTCGAAAGTGGGGTTCTTAAAAGCCCAAAAATTTAAATTCCATTTGAGTATGTGTTAGATCGGTCCAAGAACGACTGGTTCAGCCGGCCCAGCACAAGGGATGGCCTCTAGTTTATTCCAGGCGGACCAAACAGCAGCCGACCCCTCTTGTGAGGCCCATTATTTGAATAAAAATCAAGAGGGGGCGGTTTAGGAGGGAATTGAATTTGGGAGGGACTGTTTAGTAATTATAATTATATTTGTATGCTTTAAATGAATGGGAAGGGCTAGTGTTAGGGTTATATTGGTTGTTTGCTGAATTTGAGAGTCTTCTTAGGTTTGTGTGGGCTCTAGCCATCTGGTAGGGATTGGGAGAGCTGGATCTTTCTCTCGAATTGAAGATCCATTGTATCTTGCATATTTTCTTTCATCTACTATCAAATAAAGAGTGTTCTTATTGTTATTCCTCTACTCTCTTCTCAAAAAAATTGATTTGCAAGTTGCTGAATTCTGATTTTAACAAGGGATTTCTTCTATTTTTCACTAGTATTTCCTATGAAATTAGTATCAGAGTGATTCGATCCATCCAGGGTATTGATAGCCAGAAGGAAAGTAGAAGTCTTAGAAAGGAATTAGGCCAATTAAAATCAGATTTTGTGGAGAAAATTTTAGAATTCGAGAATCAATTTTCATCCGTTCATAAAAAGATGGATGAGAAGTTTGCCATCGTGAAAGAAATGTTGAGGAAGCCGCTTGAGGCTCAACCCAAAATGATGACATGGGAGGCAGAAGGAGCCACTGGCGGCCAAGGAAGCGATGAAAACCCTAATCCATTAAGGGGAGGGGAAAACCAAGAGGTAGAGATGTTGAAGGGAGAAGATGAGATGCCTCCCGTAGAGCCTATTTCTAGAGAGGAGATGAGTAGTGGGTATGAAAGGATGGGTGCTGATTTTGCAAGAAGAGGGGCTGATTTTGTGCATAGGGTTGAGGATTGGGACAAAAGGAGAGGGGATTTTGAAGAGGGGTTTGTGTATGAGTGTAGAAGGGATGATCATGACACTTGGGGAGGACCACTCTTTTGGGGAATGGGAGGTTATGGAGGATTCAGGAGATACAGAGGCGACCCAAAGGTGAGGTAGCTAAAGATGCCCATCTTTGAGGGAGAGGATGCACAGAGATGGATCTACAAGGTGAAGAGATATTTCACTGTCAATGGATTGACAGAGTAGGAGAAACTGACGACAGTTGGTCTATGTTTGGAAGGGAAGGCCTTGGCTTGGTTCCAATAGAAAGACATGAGACAACCCATACAGAATTGGAGGGAGTTTAAGGACTGCTTGTTGGAATGTTTTCAAACTAGCAGAGGAGGGACCTTCTATGAGTAGTTTTTTCCCTAACACAGGAGGGATCAGTGGTAGAGTATTGCGAGAGGTTCGAGTACATTGCTAGCCGATTAGACCGGCTTTCTGAGATGGTGTTAGAGGGAAACTTCATGAAGGGGCTCAAACCAGAGATCCGAGCAGCGGTTAGAGTGATGAGTCTTCATGGCTTGGGAAAGGCTATGGAGCTAGCACAGTTGGTGAAGGACCAGAAGCACCTGGAAAGGGGGGTTAGGGGTAGCAGCTCTGGAAGCTCATACAGGATGGCCACCACTTTTTTAGCACCAAAGGGGCTGACATCTGGTAGTCTGCGAGAGGCCCCAAAGGAGAAGCCCTTAGGAGAGGGAACTTGGGGAAATTTTAAGAAGTTCACTAAGAAGGAGTTGTAGGAGAAGAGGGCTAATGGATTGTGCTTTAGATGTGATGAGAAGTATACACTAGGGAACAGGTGCAAGGATCGAACTCTTCGGGTTCTCACCATCTGCGATGAGAAGGAAGTTGAGGAGGTGGTAGTGAGGTTGTGGTAGAAGAGGAAAAAGAGTTGTATCTTGATTTGGGGTGAAATTCTCCTTGAACTCAGTGGTGGGATTAACTCTGAATCACACCATGAAAGTAAAGGGAGAAAGCATATAAAGAGGTGGTGGTATTGATAAATAGTGGGGCTACCCATAATTTCATCTCCAACTAGGTCATATAGACCAATTGGGTGTGAAATTGGTGGATACCGGGTGTTATGGGGTGATGATGGGAACTGGGCAGGTGGAGATGGGTAGAGTGTGCAAGCGAGTGGTACTGACTATACAAGGGGTCCAGGTGAGGGAGGAGTTTCTTCCATTGGAATTGAGGAGCACTGATGTTATCCTAAGGATGAAGTGGCTACAGACCTTGGGGGATACCAAGGTAAATTGGGGAGTACTAACAATGGAGCTGGTGGTGGAGGGAAGAAGGGTGGTGATCAGGGGAGATTTATGACTATTCAAAGCCATGGTGTCTCTCAAAACCATGGTGAGGACCATACATGAGGTGGGAGGAGAATTTTTGGTAGAGCTGCAGAGTTTAGAGGGGATCAGAATGGAAGAAGGATGGAACATTTCGCTTTCAATACAACTACTTATACGTCAGTTCAGGGAGGTCTTTCAGCCACCTCAAGGCTTATCACCACTGAGGGAGTAAGAGCACGCCATCACCTTAAGGGAGGGGTGTCATCGATTAGTGTCCGACTTTACCACTACCCTCAAATTCAAAAGGATGAGATTGAGAAGCTGATCGGAGAGATGTTGGAGGCGGAGATCATCAGATCGAGTGTGAGTCCTTTTCTAGCCCAGTCTTGCTGGTCAAAAAGAAGGATGGGAGTTGTAGATTTTGTGTGGACTATCGGGCTTTGAATAAGGAGATTGTGCCGGACAGGTTCCCATTCTGATGATCGTGAGCTATTAGATGAGTTGTGTTGAGCTGTGATCTTAATAAGATGGATTTGAAGTTGGGATACCATCAGATCATGATGAGAGAGGAGGATGTCCTGAAGATTGCATTCAAAACACGTAAGGGACACTACAAGTTATTAGTGATGTCATTCGGCCTCACCAATGCCCTTGCTACTTTATAGTCTCTGATGAACATGGTATTCTGACCATATCTCTGGAAGTTTGTACTGATTTTTTTTACGACATCCTAGTGTACAACAAGTCAAAGGAGGAGCATTTGGAGCACTTGAGAGTGGTCTTAGGGGTGTTACAGGAGCAACAACTGAGGACCAATCTGAAGAAGTGTTGTTTTGCACAGGCTAGTGTGGAATACTTGGGGCATGTGGTATCTTAGGAGTAGCCGCTGATCAGGCCAAGATTGAGGCAATGCTGAAATGGCCACTACCTAGGAATCGAAGAGAGCTGAGGGGTTTCCTAAGGTTGACGGGATACTACAGGAACTTTGTGAGAGGGTATAGCACGATAGCTTAGTCATTGATAGAGCAGTTGAAGAAAGATAGCTTCTTGTGGGGGAGGAAGCCACCCAGACATTTGAGAGGTTGAAGAAGCCCACGAACATAGTACCAGTCCTAGCCTTACATGATTTAACCAGGTTTTCATTGTAGAGACGGATGCATTTGGATATGGTTTGGTGGTAGTGCTTATGTAGAATCATAGACCCATAGCTTACTTTAGCTGGGTGCTGATAGCCAAAACTAGGCTGAAGTCAGTCTATGAGAGGGACTCGATGGCCATCATTTTAGCCATTTAGAAGTGACGGCTTTACTTATTGGGCTGACATTTTATTGTCAGGACAGACCAGAAGAGTTTGAAGTACTTATTAGAATAGAGGATGGTGACTGAGGAGCATCAGAGGTGGTTGTCAAAGCTATTGGGTTATGACTTTGAGATCCAGTATAGGCCAGGATTAGAGAACAATGCGGTTGATGCCTTATCTAGATGCATGGGAGAGCTCCAAGAGATGGCCATTTCAATACCACTGATGGTAGATTAGGAGGCTATCAAGAAGGAGAGTGTGCAGGATGAGGAGCTGAGAAAGATTAGGATGGATCTACTGAGGGATGAGAGTAGCCACCCTGGCTATTTCCTAGAGGGAGAGAAACTACTATACTAAGGGAGGTTTGTGTTGTCACGGACCTCAGTTCATATTCCCCACCTGCTGCAGGAGTTCCATGGGAGCGCCATTGGGGGCCATTCTGATGTATAGAAAACATACAGGAGATTGGAAGCAAAATTGTATTGGAAGGTGATGTATAAGGATGTTGAGGAGATGATGGCGAGGTGTGAGGTATCCTGGAGTCAATGGTTTCTGACCGAGATAAGATGTTCCTCGGTCATTTCTAGAGAGAGTTGTTCAAGCTGCAAGAGACAGTTCTAAAGAGGAGCACCACTTATCACCCCCAGACAAACAGACAGACGAAGGTGGTAAACAGGAGCCTGGAGACTTACCTGCAGTATTTTGCTTCAAAGACACCTCGGCTATTGGTCAAGTAGCTAGCATAGGCAGAGTACTGGTACAACACTTCATATCATTCAGCTTCTTAGATGACTCCTTTTAAAGTGTTGTACGAAAGAGACCCTCCACACTTGGTGCATTTTGGGCAGAGGAGCACACCACTTTAATAGATCAGTACTTGGAGGAAAGATATAGAATGTTAAAGGAATTGAAGAGGTACCTATTAAGGGCACAATAAATTATGAAGAAGCAGACGTATGAACACGGGAGGACATCCAGTTCGAAGTGGGGGATAGGGTATTCTTAAAGCTGTGTTCCTACAAATAGAGAACGGTCGCCAGGAATGAGAAGGTTGTCCCAAGGTACTTTGGCCCATATGAGGCGTTGGAGAGGATTGGAACAGTGGAGTATCGCTTGAGATTTACCATCAACTACTACTATACATCCATTGTTCCACATGTCGCAATTGAGGAGAGTTATTGTGGATCATACTGCTAGTTAAGTGTTACCTGTGACACAGATAGAGGACTTAGAGGTGTTATTAAAATCATTGGAGTTGAGAGGAGTTCGATAGGGAGAAGAATGGACCAAGTTGGTTCTGATAAAATGGAAGATCTCATCGGACTATAATGCCGCCTAGGAGCTATATAAGAGAGTGAAGCATCAGTTTTCATCCATTCACCTTGAGGACAAGGTGATTCTTTGGGATGAGGGTATTGTTAGACCGGTCCATGATAACCTCTAACCGACCAATCCAACCGACTTCCACTACCCACAGTCACATTATCCCACGTTCGCTCCACACAATGCTAAACTCCCTCACAAGCATAGAAGAACGACCGATCACTCCCATTCAGACACTCAGGCACCCAGGGGACCAAAGAAGCCATTCGACTCTCCCTCTGGCCGAACAGAGCCCTAGTCACCTCTGACTGACCCGATCCCACCTGCGACCGAACCTGTTGCCCGCATGTTGCCCTGTGCCTGTCGTCCTCTTGACCCAACAGTTTGATCCCGACTGCTCTGCCTCCTCTGTGCCAGATCAACCGTATTTCTCTGTTGAAATGTGAGTGTGAGTATAGGGAAAGAATAATATGTATATATATAAATATATATAATAACAACAAATAGGAAAACACCGCAATTGCTAAATTGGTGCATTAGAAGACCTATTCCAGGGTTGATTCACTCCCCCAAAGCCCTCGGCTGTTGATTTGATCCGGCCAAGTGGACCTAAAGGGCAAGTGGCCAAGTGCTCTCCCCAACCTCCCCTCGTGGGGAGGGACGTCGAAAGGCTGTTGAAACTTCGGGAAAATGCCAAAGTACCGCAATCGCCAAATTGGAGTGTCAGAAGACCTATTTGGAGGTTGATTCACTCCCCTGATACCCTCAGTCGTCGATTTGATCTGGCCGAGCGGACCTAAAAGGGCAAGTGCCCTACCTAACCTCCCCTAGTGGGGAGAGGACAATGGGAGGTTGCCAAAATTATGCTAGGAGGCTGCTGAGCTTGCAATCTGAGAGCTACAATTAATTTAAATTAATAATCAAAATTTTAATTGATTGATTTTAAAGAAACAAAATTAATTTAAATTAAAATTAACTAAAAAATTCATTTAAATTTAATTTTAATTTAAAATTTTCAATTCAATAATCAATTAAATTTCTAATTTTAAAACTCTAAATTAATTAACCTAATTAAATAACTAATTTTAAAATAAAATTATAATTCATATAATTAATCAATTTTAAACTAAATTTTAATTAATTAAATAATTGATTAATGTTAAATCTAATTAAACAATTAATTTAAAATTTAATTAAAATTAAATTAATTATTTAAAACTTAATAAAAATAAAAAATTTAATTAATTTAAAATTTAATTAAAATTAAAGCTTTAATTTAATTAAAACTAAAACTAAAAATCTTTTAATTAATATTTAATTAATGAACCAATTAATTAAATTTAAATCTTTAAAATTAAGTAAATTAATTGAGAAACCAATTTTAAGTTAAATTAAATTAATTAAATAATCTTAAATATATTTAATCTTTAAAATTAAATTAATGAGTTGAGCAATTATTTTTAATTTAAAATATAAATTTTAAATTAACTAAATTAACAAAAAAATTTAAAATGCAAGTAGAAGAGCAGTGAGGGGAGAGCCACTCTGGTAAAAATATGCATTTTTGAATAATAAAAGAAAAACAGAAAATAATGTTTCCACTAATCAGACACTAAATACAACTCATACTAAAACTCAAACTCCTAAAATTAAAGAAAACCTATGATGCACTGACACTTCTCAAAAAGGCGTGCAGTGTCCGACACGTATCCAACACGACACCCGTCCGACACTCCGACATGTGTCGGACATGCCGAAAATATTCCTAATGAAAAAAATATTAAATACAAATTGGACACGCATGTCCGACACGCGTGTCTTAAATATTTTATGATTTTTTGAAATATAATTTCTTGTATTTAAAATCTTTATTTATTTAAAATACAAAAAATAATTTTTTTTTTATTTCCTATCCACAACACCAAATCAATCGCCCTCACTCAACACCCCATTCATCGAATATTCTCATTTTCATTTCTCTTTGGCGAGTCGTGATTTTGGTTTCATAACAATGTCTAATGTCATCTCAACATCGATGTCTGACGTCATTACAAAATCGATATTTCAAAATCATCTCAATATCAAAGTCTGACACTGTCTTGGCATTGATGCTCGATGCTAGCAATTTTTACACCTACAACTTGATTATTCATCTTTACCCAACGTCTTCTTAACATCGATGACCAACGCCATCTCAACATCGACGACAGACACCCTCTTAACATTGGCGCCCAATACTTCCTAACTCTCGATAGCATTATTGTCTCCTTTCTCGATGCCTGATATATGGCATTGTTGTCGGACTCTCGACATCTTAATATTAATCATTTTAAACACAAATTCTAGTTAAATGACTTATTATTTCTAAATTATTTTTAATATTATGCCTATTTAATTTTTATGCACTATTTTGAAAATATAAAAATTATTATACCGTATCCAACCCGTATCCGTGTCCTATATTTTCAATAATTGACGTGTCCTGTGTCTGTCGTGTCGTATCTGTGTCGCAGCGTCCGTGTCTGTGCATCATAGAAGAAAATATAAAATAGAGAAAAGGTCCAAAATTCTAATCTAAACCCCTCCAACTCCTTGCAACTGGAAGGAACAAAACAAGTACCGGAAAGAACAAAGCTAAGTACCGAAGCAAAAATTGGTAAAAAGAGCTATTACTAAAAGTAAAAGTTATTACTGTAGGCAAAACAAGACACTGCTTGGATGCATCTATGGGGTCTCCCAAACTCTTCGGGCAAGCTTCTGATTGCTCCGCTCAGCATCCCGATCTGCTAGGTCGCAGATAGCCCGCATCCACCCAGGTTTGCTTTCCGATTTCTCCAATCCCGTGCGGGGATCTTACTCCCATTGTAAGGGAGGTTGCTGGAGTGGGTTGTGCCTCAAGTACAGCTTTGCTTGGGAAGGTTTCTACTAGCTCTAGGTGTGATCCTCCTTTGGATACAGCAGCCACTCAGCATCTTGCTATAGGATCACGCCCACAAGATGTTTGTGGAAATGCCACAACAGCCCAGAATTCTGCTAGCCCTTATAACCAGCCCACACAAGCTCCCCCCATGCCTCCTAGAGGGACGTCCACTGGTTCCTTTGCTTGGAATAAGGTGCAGTTTGTTCCTTTAGACAAATTGACAAGTGAAACCTTCCTTGGCCAAGATGGTGTGTCTATGGATCCCGAAGTTCAAGCTGTCAATGACAACATTGCAAAGCTAGAAAAAGGTCTTGTGGCCAAGCTGATTGGCAGGCGAATCTCTTTCCCCTATCTCCTTAACGAACTCAAGTGACGTTGGTATCACTTTGGGGAATTTGAAGTCATCACCACGGCTCCAAATTCCTTCATTTGTATCTTCCAAAGCGTTGAAGCTAGAGATGCAGTCCTCATGAGTGGGCCGTGGATTATAGCAGGGAACATCATCGGAATGGATAAGTGGACCCCTACCTCCTCTCCAAGCTCTCTTCAAGGGCTTCGCTCGCCGATATGGATCCGCCTACCGCAACTTCCGCTTATGTATTGGGATGTGAACAACATTACCCGTCTAGCCAACATGTTAGGGGAACCTTTATGGATGGATTCCCACACGAGCACATGGGGTAGATCTTCTTATGCGAGGATTTGTGTAAGGATCGACCTCTCCCAAAAGTTACAGCCCGGTGTGTGGATCAATGGGATACATGGTAGATTTTTTCAGAAGGTGGAGTATAAAGGCCTCTCCAATCAATGTTTCTTTTGTGGCTTCATTGGCCATAGTATCGATCAGTGTACATCCAAGGTATGTACCCGAAGCTCCCAACCCCTCCCGCCCAAGCAGCCACCCGTCAATGTTTGGCCCAAAATCGTGGCCATTCTCCTACCAAGCTGGTTGATGTTGCAACAGATGAGCCCCAAAGTCGTGCTAATAAGGAAGAGGCATCACTTGGCACCTATCAAGCAACCAGTCAGCCAGTCACGCCCCCACCTCTCCAGTTCTCGGCTTCAAAAAAGCAGCAGTTGGAAGAAACTTCACAAAGGATCCTTAACTTCCACAAGCAACAACCCAGGGTCTCTAGTGCCCCCTTCACCAGGGAGCTCCTCCAGCTCGGACCCTTAGCTACCTCCCCTCGAAAGAGGAAGAAGACTTCAGTTGAGTTTACAGGCGGGGACTTGGTCCCCTCGAGTGGCCGATGGGTGACCTCTTCTCCTTGGTTTGTATTGGATACTGTGCAATAGAAGGACCGCTGCTGGTGTAGTGGTTGCCGCTCTATCTCACTTGTGCGCATTACAAACCAATGAAGGTGCTCTCCTCATCACTTGAGGGGGGTCCTTTGTTTCTTTTTTGTTTGTCCCTTTCTCTCTTGCTTTGTATGGGTTGCTCCTTTTAATGTAATCTTTTCCCCTTTTTGTTTTTTTGTTTTTATTTTGGGAAGAGTTAGTTATACCTTGTACAAGCACACTTTAATTAGGGTATCAAGGAAAAGTTTCCCATGACAGACAATATGCCTCCAAATAGATGGGCTACTTCCAAGGGAAGCTGTAAGACCCGCTATACGGGCCACTTCTAAATGACACAATAAGACCTGCACGTTAGGGAAACTTCTAAGTGAACTACCATAAATCCAAATTATAGGCCACTTCCAAGGGAAGCCATAAGACCCGTTGTACATGCTATTTTCAATGAAAGCAGTAAGACTCAGCCTCCTAAACGTATGGGCTACTTCCAATAGAAGCCGTAAGACCCGCTATACGGGCCACTTCTAAGTGACATAATAAGACCTGCACGTTAGGGAAACTTCTAAGTGAACTACCCTAAATCCAAACTATGGTCCACTTCCAATGGAAGCCATAAGACCCGTTGTACGGGCTATTTTCATTGAAAGCAGTAAGACTCAGCCTCCTAAATGTATGGGCTACTTCCAATGGAAGCTGTAAGACCCGCTCTATGGGCTACTTTCAATGAAAGTCGTAAGTCCCGACCCAAAATCCAAACTACGGGCTACTTTCAATGAAAGCCGCAAGTCCCAACCCAAAGCCAAACATACGGCCAACTCCTAAATAGAGCCGTAAGACCCAATCTAAATCTAAACTACGGACAACTTCCAAATGGAGCCCCAAATCTCAATCCAAATCAAATAACCTACATCTATCCACGTTACTCAGGATCTCTTAGAGGAGACAATCCATGGTTCTTAATCAGATTCCCTAGACACTGCAATCAATGATTGTTAGTGTTGGTAGACTGAAATCTACTGTATTCTCTGGATGACGGAATCATGGAATCTTGATCGGGTCTACCTTCATCCTGCACAACCAAGACTAAAACACTTGCACACTGTTGCACTTCTGGCACAACTAAATATTTTTTCATCCTTAATCGAGAGTGCTCTTCTATGCGTTAGAAGTGGTAATTAACTATAAAGGCTTGCACTCATAAGAAGTAAGGATCCAAATATAAATAAATCCTGACACTACCCTCTGGGGAATCTAGTTAAAATTCAATATGTCTCAAGGAGAATGGAATCCTATGGAAGTGGGATTGATTTGTGCCTATGCACCACTTTCCACTTGAGCAAGAACAACCCAACCAGTCCAACACAAGGGCCAGCCCCTGGTTTATTCCAGGCAGACCAAACTGCAACCGACCCCATTGTGGGGCCCATTATTTGAATAAAAATCAAGAGGGAGCGGTTTAGGAGGGAATTGAGTTTGCAAGGGGCTGTTTAATAATTTAGAATTATATTTGTATGCTTTAAATGAATGGGAAGGGTTAGGGTTATCTTAGTTGTTTGCTGAATTTGAGAGTCTTCTTAGGTTTGTGTGGGCTCTAGCCGTCGGCTAGGGATTGGGAGAGTCGGATCTTCCTCTCGAATTGAAGATCCATTGTATCTTGTTTTGTTTCATCTGCTATCAAATAAAGAGTATTCCTATTATTATTCCTCTACTTTCTTCTAAAAAAAAACTGATTTGCAAGTTGCTGAATTCTGATTTCAGCAAGGGATTTCTTCTATTTTTCACAAGTATTTTCTATTGTTGACCCTTAACTTCATAACAAGCCTGCAAACCCCACGGCCTCTAACCGCCGACCACCCACGATCCCACGACCGAAATTGTCGCTCCCCACGATCTCTCACGGCACAAAAAAGACTCCCTCAGTCATTCTCATCCTCATGCTCTCAGAATCAAAGGAAAGGAAGATTACCAGAGAGGAAATCGAAGCCCTTGCCTGCGCTCTGGCTCGCCTGTTTTCTTCCTCTCGCCGATAGCTGAAGCCCACCGTGCCCTAATCACCTCCGTCTCCACCTCCTACTCGCCGACTGAGCTAGCTGCCGCCGTGATCTAGTCGACATCCGCCTCTACAAGCCAAGCCTGACGCTGCCAGCCGCCGTCATACCCCAGACAACCACCGACTGCTGAATTCCCACCGCCGTGCGTGTCTCCGACCCGAGCCGATCGGGCTCTGCTTCCTCCTCTTCCTCTCTTATAATATAATATATATATATATATATATATATATATATAATATAAAGAAAAAAAGGGGGAAAAGGCAATCGGTAATTGCAACCGGCAATCAACAATTATCGGCAACCAATCGTCGACAATCAATAATCTGCAACCAATCGTCGGCAACCAATAATCTACAACCAATTATCGGCGACAATTATCAGCAACAAGTAATCCGCAACCAATCGTCGGCAACCAGTAATCTGTAACCAATCGTCTGCAACCAATAATCTGCAACCAATCGTCATCAATCAAAACTTCTGAAGACCAATTCCGGGACCAGACAACGTCCCGAAGCCCTCGGCCGTTGACTATCTTTTCGGCCGGACAGATTAAAAGGGCAAGTGCCCTCCCCAATCTCCACACAAGGAGAGGGGGCGTTGGAAGGCTGCCGGATTTTCGAGAGGAATAAAAATATTTTAAAAATCAAGTAAAATCACTGGCAATCGACAATTATCTGCATCTAATAATCGATAATCATCTGCAACCACTAATCATCAATTGGAGCTTTAGAACATAAAATCCGGGACTCGGCAATGTCCCAGAGCCCTCGGTCGTTGACTATCTTTCCGGCAGGCGGATTGAAAGGGCAAGTGCCCTCCCCAACGTCCCCGCGAGGGGAGGCGGAGCTGGAAGGCTACTGGATTTTTAAGAAGATTTAAAATAAAGTTAAGTCACTCAATTAACTATTATCTGCAATTAGCAATCAACAATCGTTACAAGGACCTCCAAAGACCAATTCCAGGACCCGACAACATCCCGAAGCCCTCGACCGTTAACTATCTTTTCGGCTAGGTGGATTGAAAGGACAAGTGCCCTTCCTACCTCCCTTTGCGAGGAGGGATGCCGAGAGGTTGCCAAAATTGAAACTGACAAAAGGGAACCCTCACACAATCAAATTATTCTTTTAAATGATTTAAAATAAATACAATAATGATAAAAAAATAACACTTATGTGATGCTTTCCTCGGATAACATAACTTGTATAAGAACGCTGGCAACGAGTTCATAACACTCATATTGGCCTTGCAATTAGTTAATTTGGAATAATTGTAATAAACATAAGGATGTGTGTTAAAGGTACAAAGATCTTTAGCATGTACGTCACCTACGAATGATGACATCTGATGTATAACATTCACACCGGTCTTGCAGACAAAAATACCACTCCGCGATGAATACTAAAAATCAAGGCATAAGTGAATGCAATAACTTGTCTACTAGCATGCATAAGAGAATTATGATGTATGTAACGCATCATATATGCATCCAAGGCAACTCATGGATGACCCACGAATAGATCCAACAAAAATTTACAACACATAACAGCTGGTCTACGAGTTAAGAAAGGTGACAATAGAAGATTTGTGATGTGTATGAAAATCCACTCACAAGCGGCACCCGAAGATTCTCGGTGCATACAACGACCTATCTATGGATAGTATCTAGAGACCTACATCCAATGAGGCTTCCCCACATGAGATAGTAGAATGCTCGTAATGTATGCAATGGCAGTATGCATGAGCGAATATAATGAATATATAACAACTGTGAAGGATCGTCTACAGGCAATAGATAGAAGATCGTGATGGATGCAAGTGCCTACCAACAATGATGGAAGATGCATTATATGCATAGTGATATATATATATATATATGATCAACAGGTTGTGGATATTATAACACCTATATAATCAATCACAATTCAATGGCCAGCAAATACGTCGATCCAATTCCTTACAAGCAGGGAAGGTGATATACAGCAAAAGCAAATACTCACGAACCGCACACAAAGTGTTGTCTACAAACAAATACAGAAGACCCGTAATGCGATGCAAAGCCACCGAATCCACAACACTCATATGAGCGGACATAAGGCTATATCCTTATAATAACTCCAATCTATAAACTAAAATAAACTCCCTGCATGTGCTCCGATCAACGTGTTAAGGTTACAAACACAAATATTCGAGAATGCTACGTAGGGTCAAATGCTCGTTAATAGAACATTCTATTTGCAAACTAAATACCGCCTGCATGTGCTTTGATCGTCGTATATGACTCCTAAATCTAACGATTCGAGAATGCTGCGCAGGCCAAATACTCAAGTCTCATCCTCCTCCTCGAAAGGACTGGAGTCGACATGACTTGAATTGTAAGATGCCTCCCAAATTCCTACGAAAATACAAGTGACTTTAACGTCACCTCGATAATGGCCATGTTGACAGAAAATCTCAACCGAAGGGGTTAAATCTCAAATCCAATAAAAGCCCAAATTCCTAAAATGAAATATATCATCTTAAAAATTTAAAACTAAAATTCATCAACCTCCCGCAACCATTTGTCGGGGGTGATAAATTTAAAATTAACCTAAGCTCACAAAGAGTGAATGTCATGTCGGTTGTATCACTAAGGTTCATCCTCAAATTATCTCTTGCCAGCAGGGACGTGGCACGTGCCCTCTGATTGGGTGGTTCGCCACAAAATGGCACCATTATATTACGATCACAGCCAAAACCCGTATGCTCCCTAAAGGCTTCAAACCCTTGAGTAATGAATCATAAGGTATATTCAATAGGCATAAAGCGCTCTTTCAGCTAAGGTGGATTCAGATCTATCCCTTTAGACAAACACCAACCCAGATTTACAAAGTATTCTTGGACAAAGCAACCCATGGCTGCCGATAAGGTGCCTTCTATCAGGTTGGGTCGACTACCTCCTCTGACTAAGTAGACCCCAGGGATCATGACAGCCTGGGACAACAAAATCATGGGATCTTGATCGGGCTCATCTTCATTCCCCATACCACCAGTTTTAAGTTCATGGTGATAAATTCCAAATCATAAAACCAAATTCAAACCCTAAAACTATTGCTATTATTCGTTGGATTTACAACCTATGCGACCTCTTTAACAACTAGCCTTAATCGAAAGTTCTCTCTCATTATTGGAAGGGGTAATTAACTATAGGGGCTTGCGTCTATAGAAAACCAGAACTCAGATCATAAAGCCCTCACAAAATGAGGGTGAAATCTCTGGGTAGTGTCTTATCTAAAAACCCAATTTGCCTTCTGAAAATTCACCCAGAATCTAAGCTCGTTAAAACTCTCCGTCGTCACGATAAACACCAAAAAGAAAAGAGACTAGCGCGCAGAGGCCGGAGAGCATATCATGGAATTTTTGGAGCCCACACCTTTCAGTATGTTTAGTTAAAAATATGATAATTTCAATGTGGGATTCTATGTCATCCATCTGGGTGTTCACTAAAATGGTTTACTTGACATCAGCTATACCGCTCATTCATCATTAGCCAAAATGCATATTTGTGAGTGATCATTATCTGCATCCTAATCCTTGAATCAGGGTCAAGGTGAAACTAAAGAGTTGCAAAACATCAATATGTAGTCTACCAGCTGCCTGATGATTATTAGTTTTGCAAAGTAGAACAAGAGCATCTGCTATACTTTAGAACATGAATCAATCTCATTCTTAGAAGAATCAGATGCAATAAAAAAATTTGAGAAAAATGGTAATCAAATTGGAATAAATCCTTTTGTACTTTCACCTATTGCGACATAATCAGAATGAAATGATATTTTGCAAGTTTTCCTTGAACACTTAGATTGGCAATTAAGATGAATATGCTCAGGTTGACTTGTCTTCGCTTGTAGTCCTCCTTTACTCCTTGGATGAAATTTGTTATTAGTGATATTTCATTTAGTAAGACTGTTAAGGATTTACAAATTCACTAGCACAACTTATTCCTCAAGCCTTGGATTCCTTGATGAGACAGGCTAAGAAAAACTTAGGTGAAGCGTAGAGGTAACTTTATTACACTTTTATCATTTCGTGATCATATGCCTTGACCCAGAATAAAGGAGCTTGGGCTCATATTTTCAATATAGAAGAAAGTTGTTGGGAGCCTTCTTCATGAAGGACCTGATCAATTACACATTACTAATCATGAAAGAGAGAGAGAGTGACTAACTATTGTAAGAAGGAAAATTGCTACACATTAAGAATGACTGGAATCTCCTATGTTAGAACTGAATTCGTCAAAATCATTCAATTGAGCATAAGAACCATCCATTTGTTGCTGCTGATGAAAGTACTCTAGTAGACCCAAGAACCCAACCATACTGTACCAGAAAAAGAAAGGTACAAATGAGATTCACACCGGCAACTCTTAAAAAGAAGATTTAATCACTGAGTGCTCGCAAGAAGGCAGGTTGTTTTCACCACATCTAGCTAGACTGAAAGGTGATTAGTCAAGTTGCGTCAAGATAAGTGGAACTTGACTTGAAGTAACCATTGAATAGATCTTGGATGCTAAACTATCTTTCTTACCATTTATTATATCATTGATCAAAATACTTGAATTTCATGTTGAGGAAATTGATTTTGAATGGATTACTATATTTTTCCTTTGAATGTCTCTCTCTCTCTCTAATTTGTATGCTTTTTCAGGTACTGGACAATCACGCAACAGCTAGCGCACCACACCATAAATGGCTGTAATTTAAGATCTGGTGATCTTCTTGGCACTGGAACAATAAGCGGACCTGTATGTAAAAGATATCTTCTCATCGTTTAGTGAATAAAAAAGCTTGAATAGTTTTTATTTCAGGGTAATATATATCTTTTTAGTTGCAAGTACTTGAATTTCATATATAATTTGCAGGACCGAGATTCTCTTGGCTGCTTGCTAGAGCTAACCTGGAATGGACAAAACCAGCTTAGCTTAAATGGCTCAGCTCGGAGTTTCTTGGAAGATGGGGATGAAATCATTATTACCGGGCGCTGTGAGGTTTGTTCTCATAAACTTGCTGGGCATGTATATTGTGATATATTTGTTCAATTAATTTGGTCTACTCTATTATTAATTTCTTTTGCTTAGATGGTTCATGTATAATATAATATTGTTTCTGAACTTTGGTCTGCTCTGTTATCAACTTCTTTAGTTTTTTTTCTCTTCTGTGGTTATAGTTTATTATTTTATGGTTTAAAAGGCATTTATCAGAGCCTAAATTTGTGAACTAAATAATTATGTCTTTGATTAGCTACCAAGACTTTGAACAATACAAGGGCATTGAAATTGTGCATATTTTAGTGTTAATACTAAGACCTTATTAGAGAAATGAATCAAGCTTAATGAGCAAAAGAAGAGAGAAGCTAGGTATCAAATTAATCTCTTAAAGATTGATTGGTTCATAGAGAACCTAGTTGAACCCTTATGAATAGATACGGGCAAATCAAACCAAGCTAGTTAAACATGATTGAAAGTGAAAAAGATTTTGTCGAGAATTCTCATGAGATTTTTTGTAAAAATTTAAGTGATTTTGCTTATGCTTTGTAATAGATTTTAAGTGCCTAAACTCGACCATTGAACCAGATGAATATAAGCGTATGCTAGTTCCCCAATTCTCTTGCCTCTTTTGAGAAATCGAGTAAGATATCAAAATTAAAGCACCAAAAACCTAATTTGGCTTGGTACTTGGAGTGGGAAGCATAAATAGATTTGGAGCACTAGCGCAATGAATATTCAAATTTTTTACGCCCGTTTGTTATGTTAGTACCAATGCTTATAAATTCAAAATTTGTACTTTAATTTCATAACTTCGTTGTTTGAGCTTTGGTCATTGTACTTGATTTTTAATTGCTTTAGAGCTCATTGCCTTGCAAAGATGAAGAAATTCAAGTTTGTTCAAGGTGGTTGTTGTCGAAGGAAGTTTAGAGAAACTGCTAAGTGGAAATCTCCCCTATTCTTAGAGAGGTTGTTGCTGGCTGAACGGCCACCTTTGAAGAAGATGAAAATCAAGAAGTTAGAAGGCAAAAACCGGACCCTGCAATGTAGTTTCCGAAGAATCTGTTGTTACTGAGAAAATTATAGCCGAGGGTGTGGATATTTTGGCAAAGATTCCACATAGAATCTGGTGAGGGCAGTATTGATAACCCTCAATTTTAAGAACAAGGCAGCATATCACGTTTTGAACCATTTTCGCAAATTAATTGAATAATTTTTCGATAATCTAGATTTCAGCATACCGTAAAACGTTGCCTTCATTTTTTAGTTTATTTCAAACGCACCTAATGAATTTGAGGGAGCGACTTTGCTAGTTCTAAGAGTTACTTTTACTGAAGGCAAGAATGTATTCCCAAAAGCCGCTTAGCTAGGTTACGGACAAAAGGAGTGTCCCGATGAGCTTGCTTCTATGTTAGTTTCAACTTGAATTTTAGTTGTTGGTGAAGAGGAGTTGCAAGGGTATACCTGTTCCTGACCCTAAAGAGAAGAAGACTCATAAGGATCCAAAGTTTAAGAAAGTTGTTGGCGATAAGGAGGCCTAGATTGTGAAGAGTGATAATTTTATTGTTGGTGTTGAAGAGGTGACTCTAAGAGAGGCGGAGCCCAATAGAACATCAATAAGGAAAGTGTTGACGCTGGAATGAGCATAACAACTAAGTTGAGGAAGTATACCTCAAGACTACTTAAGTTGATGGGGCTTCCAACAAATGGAATCTAGAACTCTTGTTGAGAAGATTGGATTTTGAGTTGACTTTCTCTACAGTGAATTAGCTTGAAGGAGAACTCAAGATGATCATTGAGGCTAGGTTCTAAGTGCTGCTCACCGAGAGTAGATCTTAGAAGAGAAGCAGAAAGTCTAAACATTGGCATTGCGATTTGGAAGGAGAAGGTGAATGAGCAGATTAAGAGTTCGATGGTTGCCAAGCAAGGAATTATCTGGCTCGAAGTTTTTAGCCAAATTAATGGAAGTCACCTCAATTAGCTGGAGACAAAGTTAAACTAGTATGTCAGAAATTATCTCGGCGAGTTGTTCGAAAACTTCACCATTAGACATTCTCTTAGAAGTTGATGAACTTAGGATGTTGTCGTCTTGATGAGGAAGTTTGTTGAAACTTTCAAGATGAGCTAGTTTGTAATAGGGTTGAAGTTCAATCTTCATCAATTAATTCAATGAGTTCTCCCTCTCAAAGGTGCGCTTGCCCATAATTTTGCTACTTGTTGCGAGGAAAATGCAACGAAATGCTTGGCACCAACTTTAAATCAAATCACAAACTGGTGAGTAGAGCCTCTTACTCCATTTGGTTATTGATAACATGGAAGCAAATTCAAACTACACGATTAAGAAAAATTTCTATTTGGCTCTTTAGCATAATTCCAATTCAAACTCCTACGAATCATTAGGCTCTGTTGATAAAGGTAACTTAGAGTAAGTTTTCGGGGGTTTCTATCTTCTCTTCAACTCTTATAATAGTAGGGCAGCTGGTTTCTACACTTTTATGGTGATTTGTAGTTGTCAGGAGATTTGGAACTCTTTAAGCTCATTTGTCCATTTGAAAAGTTGTCTAGAGTGATCTATAGCTTCAAGGATACAACTTTAAGAGGTTGGTTAATGGCAATATGATTGATAAGAACTTGAAAGTATGGACGAAGTCATACTGTAGTGATGATTAGAGCCCAGGCTAATTCTTATTTCTCCATAACCAAATATCTCAATTTGGCTTCATATGAGATTTTGCTAATATGGTAGCCCAAACTTCATTTCGTATTCTTTAATTAGGATAGAGCTAACCGCCACCTCACTCACTTCTAGATAGAGTAGGTTATTCTTGGGCCGGGAGCTATGGAGAGTAGGCGACGGAAAAAAGACTTAATTTGGTTGAATGAATTGGTCCATGGAAAGTGTTTTGCGTTTCGTAAAACTTTGAAAAATGGTGAATAATCGTCTCTAGAATTTAGGATGACTAGCCTTATAATCTTCCGTATAAATTATTGAAGCTCTTTTGTAGTTTTTAGAGGCAACATCTTAAATACCACTTCGATACTGTCTGGATTCATCTTTAGGCCCTATGGAGTACGAAGAAAAAGTCCAAAAATTTTCCTGAACATGCTCCAAAGATGCATTTGAGTGTATTAAGTCGCATATTGTACATCTTTAATGTAGCAAACCTCTTTTGGAGGTCTATGATATGTTGTGTTGGAGTCATCCTTTTTATGGGCAAGGCCTTCAACATAGACTCAATGTTTTGGTCCTTATGCTGTTTGAATGCATTGTCTATCATCCACTAGTAGGTTGTTCTACTATTCTTCAATTTGAACAGCATGTGTTGTATAAGCATAACCATTGCTGGTAATGAAAGCAGTTTCCTCCTAATTAGCTATATGTATCTTGATTTAATGATAATATGAGAGGTCATTAAGAGAGCTCATTTCTAAAAAGTCGATCACACAGTCAACAAGGGCATCAATTCATAGAAGTTGGC
Organism: Dendrobium chrysotoxum; assembly: GCA_019925795.1. NCBI lineage: Eukaryota > Viridiplantae > Streptophyta > Magnoliopsida > Asparagales > Orchidaceae > Dendrobium > Dendrobium chrysotoxum. Next base: position 73,232,340 of record CM034315.1, read on the forward strand.
AGTTATCCCTGGGACAAGTCTTTTAGAGGTTGTGAAGTTGACGCAAACCCTCCAATTAATGTTAACCGTTTAAACCATGATAACCTTTGGATCTGTGATCCAAGCTAGCCTCCTTTAGCTTTTGGGCTTCAAAAACATATATGGGTTATGCCAAAGTCATGACAAATTGGTGAATTCTCTTTTTGATTGGCCTAGTCTATTTATTGATGTTCAATCAATGATAGGTGACATTTATGTCGCTTACTAGCATTTCAGCTGCATACCATGTGAAAACTAATGTTTAAAATGCTCTAAAATGAATGAATCTTTGATTAGGGCTGCAAATGATTTGAGCCAAGCTGGGAAGGTGCTTGCTGATGTTTGAGCTCATTTATTATCAAAAGCTCAGTTGAGCTTTATTCAAGATTTTTTTATGTTCAAGCTTGTTTCATTTAAAATGATATATATTCATATTTAGTTTATACTCGGTTCACTTTTTGCTTATTGAGCTTTAAACAGACAAGTTTTATTGAGCCAACTACCAAACAATTATGGTAGAGCCTGTTTATGAACATATCTAGCAGGTATTTTTTAGCTACCAAAAAAGCCTAATCGCGAACATATTTAATAAGTATTTTTGAGCTACCAAACGAGGCCATTCACAAACAAATGAGCTAAAAAAATAATTCTTCTTTTAAACAAGTTTGTTCATGAACAATTTAAACAAACAATCCAACAAACATGAATAAATATCTCTTTATCTCTTGTTCATGAACAAATTTATTTCTATGAAAAATTATAACATATAACGAAATTAGTTTTTTTATAAAATAAAAATCATTTTATAATAAAGCAAAAAAAATATAATATTATAAAATATAAATAGTTTTAATTAAATTGTATATAATATTTATTTAATAGATATTCTTGATTTATTTTAATTAATTGATATTTTAATGTTTAATTACTTTATAATTTATTGATTAATGATTATTATATTATTAAATTATAATAAATATAAAATATTTATATTAAATTGTTCATCATTTTCATAACGATATTTGATTGACCCTATAGCAAATACAAATCAAGATTTTAGCGAGCTTATTCACGGTCTTTGAATTAAACATGAATCAAACTTCTTATTAAGATTTATATCAAGCTTGTTCATGAGCTTTAAACGATGTTATTCATGAGTATAAACGAGTTGAACACATAGTTGTTCCAGCTTGTTTATTTAACTATCGAGTATTTAAAAAAATATTTAAATTTGTTTGATTACTTAATCAAACAATCATGAATGAGCTGAGGTATGAATAGCCTGTCGAACGCTCAGTTCATTTGCAGCCCTAGTTTTGATGCATATAGTGTGACTTGGATCTTTTTCTGAGACAACAATGACTTCAGTTGTCTTAGAAGTCTCACCTTGTGTTGTAGAACTCCTTGTACAAATCTGGTTGCCTTTAGGTGACATTTTCAAGATTGCAACAAATCTCCAAGGACAGTGAGTTCAGATTTTTGCTCGAAATTTATTGCATCATGGTAAGTCGGGGCTACTATCATTAAACTTGAACAAAGATCGGCCAAAGATGACATCATAGATAATAGGCATGTTGATTATAATGAATATTGTCCATGTAATGCACAAGTGGTCGCCCTCCTCCTAAGTGAATGTTACCATGATCTGGCCTCCAGTCTCCCTTTTAGGGAGACGTCAATGGGTCCAACTTGAAGTATTATGATTTATTTGATTGAAAACTCATTTAAATATAATATTAGTAGAACTCACAGTGTTGATCTTGATTAATATACTTCTAATTTGATAGTTGGTAGTAAGAATATTAACATCGATAGCATCATTGTAGGGATTCCTCTTTTCTATTTTAGTGGAAGTGTTGGACCTTGGAAAATGATGAACATTTCTTGGCCAAAGTTTCAAGGCTTGCTTATCTTGGCACCTTACTCCCAACTTCATTAAGAATTGACGGGACCATCATTATAATGTGAATTACTCATGCTGGGACATACTCATTCTTGTTCTCTTTAACATGCGACTTGTTTGGATATTTTACTAGGTCATTAAGGATGAATTCTTTGAGTCTTCTAATGTGAATCAATTCTTCAATGAGATTTCGAAGGTGACGACCACCCTTGGTGTCATGATTATAATCCTTATAAAAACGTAATATTTTAATGGGTCATAAGTAGCTGTCGTGGTTCACACTGGCAACGGTTGGTGAAAATGCTTTTTATCGTAAATATCATCCACAATCACGATTAGCAATATTTGAAGAGGATTATAAATCGGCATATCTCTGATGATGAGGTGATTTCTCCTTTATTGACGGATTGTAAGTCGGCATTCCCCTATCTCGATTCTTGGGGTGAAACGCTTTATGATGTTGGTGATGTGGCTTCTTGATCGACTTATCTCAATGTTAGGGCGACTTGTTTCATTTGATCCTTGAGATATATTCGTGAATTTGATAGGAAACACTTGAAGATCTCAAGTATTTCCGATCAATCTTTAGAAAACAGCGAGAAAACTCCACAAAAGTCCACACAAATCACGAAAACAGTAGATAATTTGTATTATTTGATGAAAGGGAAATGGAAAACAGCAAGATACAATTGATCCTCTATTCGAGATGAGGATCTCTCTCCCAAATCTCTAGACGCCGCTAGAGCCCAAAAGACCTAAGAGATCTCAAATTTCAGCCAAATTCAAGATGCCCTAACCCTAGGAAAACAAAGTATTTAATGCATACAAATCAAAAGGAAATCCCTAAACAGTCCCTACATTCAAATTTCCCTCCCAAATCCCTCAAAAATCCTTCCTATTCGGCTCCCGCAAGGTTGCGGCTCGCGTGCGGCTGTAGCGGGAGGCGGACAATGTTCGCCTTGTTCTGCCTGGGCCGGTCCCGGCTGGACCGGTCCAATTGGACCGGTCTAACAATACTCCCCTCCCAAAGATCCACCTTGTCTGCAAGGTGGAAAGACGACACCATCCTCCCATCCTTCTTCATCACAAACAACAAGAATCTGAAGAGTTCGGTCCTTACATATGTGCCCCGGCGTATACCTCTCATCACATCTGAAACAGATCCCCTTCGCCCTCTTCTCCTGTAATTCTGTTTCTGTGAGCTTCTTGAAGTTGTCCCCAGGTCTTCCGCCGGCAGTCTTCTCCTTCGGAGTCTCCCGAAAGGTACCCGGTGTCGGCTCCTTAGGTGTCAAAAAGGTGGTGGTCATCCTGTACGTGCCTTTTGAGTTGCTGCCTTCCACCCCTTTCTCCAGGTGCCTCTGATCCTCCACCAACTAAGCTAGTTCCATAGCCTCTCCCAAGTCACGAGGTCTCATTACTCTAACCGCTGCCCGGATCTCTGGTGTCAGCCCCTTCATGAAATTTCCCTCGAGCACTGTTTCAGGAAGGCGGTCCAATCGGCTAGCAAGGTACTCGAATCTCTCCCGGTACTCCGTCACTGAACCCTCCTGTGTCAAGGCGAAGAACTGCTCATAGAAGTCTCCTCCCCTGCCAGTTCGGAAACATTCTACCAAACAATCCTTGAACTCTCTCCAACTCCGTATGGGTCGTCGCATGTCCCTCAACTGATACCAAGACAAAGCCTTCCCTTCCAAACATAGGCCCGCCGCCGTCAGTCTCTCCTCTTCTGTCAACCCATTGACGGCGAAATATCTTTCTACCTTGTAGATTCACCCGTGCGCATCCTCCCCCTCAAAGATTGGCATCTTCAATTTCCTCACCCTCGGGTCACACCAATTTCCCCTAAATCCTCCATAACCTCCCATTCCTTGAAGAGGAGGTGCTCCCCAATTGTCACGATCTTCCCTCCGGCGATCATAACCAAACCCTTCATCAAAATCCCCTCTTCTTCTTTCAAAATCAGCACCTCGGCGATCAAAATCATCCCCTCTCCTTTCAAATTCAGCACCCCTTCTTGCGTAGTCACTGCTCCTCTCCTCTCTAGAAAGTGGTTGTAGAGGAGGCATTCCATCTTCTCTCCAGGATCTCCACTTCTGGATTTTCCCTTCCCCTAAACGTGTTAGGGTTCCCATCTCTTCCATGGCCGCCGATAGTTTCCTTTGCTTCCGATGTCACTGGTTTGATTTTGGCTTCAAGCAATTTCTTCAACATCTCTTCCATCACGGCGAACTTCTCTTCCATCCTTTTATTATTGGATGAAATCTGATTTTGAAAATCAGACCATTTTTCCTCCAACTCTGATTTAAGTTGCGCAATTTCTCCTTCCAAAACTTCAACCTTCTTCCCGGCCATATTTCTTCCCAAGAACCACGAGAAGATCTTCTTCCGGATGAGATTTCACCGCTAAAATTTTATAATTTCAGCCGCCGATGGTCCCAAGACAACGCTCTGATACCAATTTGATAGGAAACACTTGAAGATCTCAAGTATTTCCGATCAATCTTTAGAAAACAGCGAGAAAACTCCACAAAAGTCCACACAAATCACGAAAACAGTAGATAATTTGTATTATTTGATGAAAGGGAAATGGAAAACAACAAGATACAATTGATCCTCTATTCGAGAGGAGGATCTTTCTCTCCCAAATCTCTAGACGCCGCTAGAGCCCAAAAGACCTAAGAGATCTCAAATTTCAGCCAAATTCAAGATGCCCTAACCCTAGGAAAACAAAGTATTTAATGAATACAAATCAAAAGGAAATCCCTAAATAGTCCCTACATTCAAATTTCCCTCCCAAATCCCTCAAAAATCCTTCCTATTCGGCTCCCGCAAGGTTGCGGCTGTAGCGGGAGGCGGACAATGTCCGCCTCGTTCCGCCTGGGCCGGTCCCGGCTGGACCGGCTGGACCGGTCCAATTGGACCGGTCTAACAGAATCCCCTATAGTTTAGGAGTGTAATGTCTTAAAAGTGAAGTAACTTGATTGTATGCCTTCAGATTGATGTGGCTACTAGCCAACTCCAATAACTTACTTGGCTAAGGTCTCAGGCTCTGCTACAAGTCAAGTGCATAGTAAGGACTTTCTCAAACACTCCTTGAGCGATAGTGTTGATTGAGCGACAGTTGATTCTAGGCTTTATGCATCCAATATCCAGTGTTGAAACTATATGAAAAAAATGCGAAGTGACTTGCCTGACTTCTGTCTGATTGAAGAGAGCATAAGATTTCTTCAGTGGCTTCTAAACATTAGTGAATTGGGTGATAAATTGTAACTTGGAGCCAACAAAAAATGTAATGCTTCTTGAAGGAAGTCCGCAGTGGTGCATCCTCAAAAGTGATAAAAAGCATATGACATTTCACCGCATTGTTGATAGTGCGAACAGAAATTGTTGGCCCAAATTGAGTGACATGGTCGACGGGGTTTGGCTTCCCTTAATACAAGTTTAGGACTAACATCTTGAACGTAGACAGTAGCTAAGCCTCCACAATGTAGATTGAAAAAGTATTTGTCCGCTATGTCTTACGCTTCATCGGATTGCAAGGAATAAGAGTTTTGATTGTACTCTGCTTTGGAGATAAGGCATGCCATCAAGGGATAGAGCTGGAGCAGCACTCCTAGAGTTAGGTGATGTCGGAGCATGATGGACATGCTAGATTTTTGTTACATGGGGAAGGAAGAAGAACGACTAGTCGAAAGCACTCAAATATATTCTAAATCATCTTGGTAAAAAAATCCTCCATATGATGTAGGTCCATATGATGTAGGTACTTAGAAATGACGTAGATGTTAGGTCACTCAGCATGCTAGGATCTTTCATTGTCATCGATCGATTCAGTTTCTAATTTGTTTTCTTCGATATGATCCACCTTCTCGACACCAATGATTGTGTTGGTTCCAAAATTTTTCTAATGATACAAATATCCTACTAAAGGAATGTACCAAGCCCATGAAGTGAGAGGAAGAGAAAAGTTAGGACTCGAATGAATATCTTAAATAATTAGTTTATAAGGAATCCAATTAAATCCTTTTAATTAAATAAAAGGATAAATCAAACCGAGCTCGTGGTAGACAATTCGAAACAAAAGAGATTTCATAGAGAATTCTCGTGAGTTTTTTTGTAAGATTTTATATATTTTTTCTATGAAATTCATATCAATTTTTTTGTGATTGTGCCTAACCATTGACCATCTATTTGTAAGTGAGGATCAAAGCTGATACTACATAATTGACAACCTGGTACAATTACATAGAAAATAATTAGGCTGAACCCATTATAGTTAGGTGTATAGTGAGCAAGTTAGGCATGAAGTCAACTTCTAGTTATGAGAACTACAAATGAGTTCCTTCGACAAATTCTTTCGAGGTGGCTGACAAATATTTTGGGCAAGTTAGCAAGTCTTTTGGGCAAATTAGTTGGCGACTTCGTGCGTCCCTCGAGTGAGTTTAGTATGAGTTGTCGAATTAGAGCTAACTCTCAGGGGACTTTCTTAAGATATAATTCTAGGTAAGGGTTGTCAATTACATTTCATGTGTTAGATTTGAATCTAACAAGAAAATGACATGACATGAATATAATCAACATGGATTTGACTTATTTATTAAAAGAGTAAAAAATCTCAACTTAGATTGACTCGACCAAACCCAAACCCATCCTAACAACAACAACAACAACAAAAGCCTTTATCCCACTACGTGGGGTCGGCTACATAAATCATTTTTCTCCATTATGTCCTATTAAAAGTCAAATTCTCGTTTAAATCTAATAAAGAAATATCATTTCTAATATTTTCTAACCAAGTCTTTTTAGGTCTACCTCTATCTTTCTTAACATAGGTCAAATCTAATATCTTTACCTTCCTAACCGGTTCATCGAAAGGCCGCCGCCATTTTATATGACCAAACCATCTAAGGCGCCTCTCTCTAATCTTATCTTCCACTGGAGCCTAATATTTTCTAACCCAAACCCTGCCTAACACAACACAAAATATTTAAGTTGTGACCAGATAGAGTCAACTCAACCCAAAATGAATGCAATTACCTTATTTGGACACAAAAATTTAGAAAACAAAAAACAAAAATTGTAATTTCATACGTGTTTTTTATTAAAAAATTTAATCAAATAGTTACATCATTATTTTCGGATTTGCCCGGATCAGCCTGACATAGCCTGTCTAAATATGATTTGATTTTTTGTTTACATGTTACGCGGGTTGGTCCAGCCCTGATTTTTTTTTTTTTTTTTTTGTGACACGTTCAAGTCAAATTTTCATATCGTGTTTAATTTTGACGCCCCTAGTTCATGGCAGCTTGATGCTTTAGTCTACTTGGTGAATCTTGTGCTGTAGAAAAGTCACGATGGTTCTCAATCAGTGACTTCTTCGACTCAATTTTACATCTTTATCGTGAAATGATTAACTTGTTGACTTGACTGAATACTTCTTACTATTTATCCTTACCTGATAACAAGTTAAAAACCTGAACTCCTCCCGTTTCTTTGCATCGTCTGTCAGTCATTCTATTTAAAATTTTATATTAATTTTGTAGCATCGTAATAACATTTAGATGTTTGATATGAAAACAGCTAAATATTTACAATTTCTTATAAACAACTGAAAATCATTCTGCTCTGTGATCTCTGCAGGGGAAAGACTATAAAATAGGTTTCGGCACATGCACTGGTAAAATACTCCCAGCAATCCCTGAAGATCAATGATACCCAAAACCTTCTCAGTTTTCATCTGTTCCTTCTCAATGCAGTGAGGTTCTGAACCCCACTATCACATGCCATTTAATGAATAATATACATTATTGTTAGTACTTTTCTTCTGCTACTAAAAAAAAAACATATTTGTTCACAAAAATATGAGCATGGCATGATGGAAACGGCTTATTAATAAAAGAACACATTTTAGCAAAATATTTAAACTCAACTGATTGTAGATTTTTTTGTTAGTACTTTTCTTCTGCTACTTCTATCCTTCCTTACATCTGCTTCTGCTTCTGTTTCTGCTTTTGCATTTTCTCTAGTATAAAAAAGGAAGCATGCATCCCCCACCCTAAAAAAAAAATCCCTTACAGCTGTTTTTTTTGGAACTTTTGAGCTAATTAAGATAAATTCGCACACATCACATACACAAGTTTTGAACCTAAGACCTCTTAGTTGACCGTCAAAACTTTTAACCAACAAATTAAGGTTTCATTTGGGAAAGCTTTCTTACTGCTTTCCGAAGCAGTTTTCTAGTACAAAAATTAATTTTTTTTAACTAGAAAGCTGCTTCAGAAAGCAGTAAGAAAATTGTGCCTAAGATGAGCTATGTAACTGGCTATTTTATTATTGAATTTAAAATTATTAATTTTTAAATATATTTTTTATTTATAAGCAACCAAATGAGCCTGTCCTCACTCCAGAGGATCTTAATGATAAACAACGAATTCAGGTTCATGCCAGTACCCAAAAAAAAAGGGAAAAGAAACTAAGCAGAGTAGAAATAAGAACTTGATTCTTTTTATTTATGTTAATCTCTATTTATAATGTACTAATTATCTTTAAGCATTTAATAATTATGCTCAACTCAATTACTCAATATATTTATCAACCTTAAATTGTATTTCTCATGTATACATATTATGTATATCATTTTTTATATTTCATATATTGAATTTAAATATACTGTTAAGATTTAAACACTCGAATGCAGAAATAATGAGAGAAAACCTGCTTAAGAATATTCTTATATATTTTATAATATGATGGACTTTAAAGCTTTTAAATTTGAATTAAACAACATTAAGTTTTTTAGCTATATGAATTATTTTCCATTGTCTTGTATTAAGAATTAAATTCTCATTTAAATAAAATAAAATAAGATTATTTTTAATATTTTTTAATCAAATCATTTAAGACGTATAGGAAAATCCCCAAACTCTTAACTATGAAACAACATTTAAGAACCCATACTCTTATTTAAAACGAGAGTGTATGCAATGAAAGAATAAAGCTACAATGAAAGGGGGCCTATAAAAGCTTATTCACCCTCTTTCTCCCCACCCAAAACCTCCATTTTCTTCTTTACCTATTTAAGGGAAAAAAAAAAGAATTACAGGTATTCAAACTTAATGTGAAAGCCTTTATGACCAAGAAAAGAGTTCCTGATGTGCATGCAGTATGCTTTGAACAATTTCCTTGTTAAACGTGAGCTAGTCTTTGGTTGGAGAGACTGCAACGATTTCTTCGCCAATGGAAGAGGCGTTCTCTACTTGTGAAGTGTCTGAAGCAGCATCATCTATGTTTAGATTGGACAAGCTATCAGCAGCCACACTGCTGGAGTCTTCACCATCTGACGGGGCCTTCAGAGAGCTCGAATCATCAGTAGAGATCTCTGATGTTTCGGAATCTTCAGAAGCTTGTTGCAGGCTCCAGCACATAAGGCTGGCAGTAAAAACAAGGATCATCTTTGGGTTTACCTGCAATGTTAAAAAGTATGTGGACTTTCAAAGCTAATAAAAATTCTGAAGGACTTGTTATGAAACAAGAAAAACGAGCATATGATCTCAAAAGTTATAAACATATAGACAATATTAATATATCTAAATTTTCTATTAATAATGAGACATCCAAAAAAAATGTACATCCAAGAGAGAAGAGTAAAATATCAAACAAGTTCGTATTGTAAACATATAGAATTGATCAGCATTTTTTGGTTCAAAATTACATTATGGGTGCCAATATTTCAATCACAAAGCACTGCGTAGCCTTATTCTTTATACCTTCATTATTTTAATCACTTTTATGTCACCCAAAAATGCATGAAACTCTTCTGAAACACTCAGTAATCATTAAATTCACTAAAATGTATTTTCAAAGGTTAGAAATCTTATCTCATGTATCTTATAAATAATGAGTTGTCTGAGGCCAATAACAAACCCGAGGAACCCCATGCAGGGTGTCAGGAAATATACCACCCGTCATAAATAAAGTTTAAAAGAGCATACCATCTGAGTTAGAGCTTGAACCCACGGCTTCTATCTATCTTGGGAACCCATGAACTTTTACAATTAACACTGAGAAACTGAGAACAAGTTATTTTAGTGCCAGTTAACATCTAAACCAAAAATCTACCAAACCGGGTTCAAAAGTGCCTTAGACATGTAGACTGCTCCTTAGTGTAGAGTATTTCAACTGCTTGGTGAATATCTAGTTGAACATCATTATAAGAATAAGTAAAATGTTCCCGATATCCCATCAAACTCAAATATCCATCATCACATGGGGTTTCCTAGCCTGCCTGCCGCATTCAGAATGGAAAATCCTTAGATCTTTTATTTTAAAGCTTCTTTAGATCGTTTGGAAAGTCGAGGATCCTTTGCATATAATAAACAAAACAATGCATAAAATAAATATCTAATTTACCTCCATTATATCTTCAGGCAACAAGAAGACAGAGCACCCAAGCTTTCTAGCCACACTGATTATGTATGTAGCATTCAATTTTTTTTCATCATCTGCATTTTGTAGTATTCAAACAATCAGAAAAGAAAAAAAAAGAGGATTGAAATCATCATACCCTGATTTAATTATTAAAAAAAAAGATTTGAATCTAATCTGAAATATAGTTTTATTTGCATTTCTAATAGAAGGAAGGAAAAAAGTGGAGCTGCTTTATAAATAGCGTACCGGTCGCACCCTTCGTTACAAGGTTCCAGTTGACAACCCTTGGTTCTACAGAGCTTAGTAATTCAAGGAAAAATATTCCATTGGATAGGCTTTTATCCTAATAATAGTGAAAGAGAAGGAAGTTCAGAGCTGCAGCACTAGAAATATAGCAAGTGATATCTCTTGAATTATATACCTTAAAACTTTCAATTTGTGAAGTTCTGCCTGAGCTCTTGATTTTTCGATTTGCCCAATTTAGTATGTCAGTATCAGTAATCTCCTTTCCTTGAGAATGGAATTTCAAGTTCTTCAACAATTGCATTATGTCGAATCTCATCAATTGCCACAAATAAGCTGAAGCAAAGCCCCATTAGTGCATCTTTATTTTCACGTTTTAAGTAGCCAAATTGGTAACTTATACAAGTCATACTTTATGAATTAAAAATAAAATATTAACTTGACAAACCAAAAAAATTACATACTTTGCCATTTATCACTGATCATTCATCAATCATATATATATATATATAACTATGAAGATAATAATAGTATTCAGCATGCTGGAGTAAGAAGGGGCTGTTTTGTTCAGAAAATCATGGCATGATAACATTTTTCCAATTACGCAAGGAAAATACTAATTAGATAAAAATTCATCTATACCCACCCACAAACATTTAAATGCAGCATTTTTCATAAATCAAAAACAAGAAATTGTATGCTTATGTAACCTAGTTATTGATAGCATTAACATAAACACTCAGGAAAATGAGAGAACCAAAATGAAATTTTCACGCATTATATCGATAAAAAAGCACTTATAGGATGACGTTATTAGCAATGCAATTTCTGGATCCCTTCTACAATCCACCTCCGCTGGGATGCATTCTTCCTTGCATTATTCTCCATTTTCATAAGACCACGTGACTTTTGGCTAAGGGAAATAAATTCTGAATTTTTATTTTGTCATGAATATTTTGAGTAATTAATTCTCTTTATATAATAAATAGGTTAAAAACTTGATTAAAAATATAAAGTACATTATATTATAGGATTCATCAATTTATGAAAAAAAAACAATAAATAAATAGTCAAAAGTGAAAATAAATTTCTAAACTATCCATGTTGGATTGCGTTTGTTTTATCATGATTGTCATTTTTTTTGTTCTATTTTTTGAAAACATTAAACATAATTGAAATCAAACATGCTTTTGTTTCAAGCAATAACATAGGAAAATATACTACAAAAAAAGAAGAAGAAGAAGAAGAAGAAATAAAGCTAGACCAAACAGCTGCTTTACTATTGTGAATACTGATAGACCGGCGGCTGAGCCAGGCCGCCGGTGGGCCACAATAGGGGTGGGGGGAATTTTTTAGGAAAGTTTTAATTACAATTGGAAGGGAATTAATTAGGGAAAGAAATATAATTTGAATTTCAAATATCAAAGGGAATTATTTAGGAAAAACCCATGGAAGTTAATATTCATTATATATGAAGGAATCAAGGGGGAATTGTTTAGAAAAGTTTTTATTATAATTGTAAGGGAATTAATTAGGGAAAGATATCTAATTTGAATTCAATTCTAAGAGTGAATTATTTTTAAGGAAATGGAGCTAATTTGGGAGAGAATTATGGGAGTTTATTTAAGGCTAACTATGGAGTGATTTCAAATTATGCTTGTGTTTTGCTAGAATTAGTTTTGTTTATGTTGAGTGGGCTCTAGCAGACGGTTAGGGATTTGGAAGAGCCGGATCTTCCTCTCCAATTGAAGATTCAACTGTATCTTGTGTTTTTCTTCTTAGTTCTTTCAATAAAAAAAGAGTTCTTGTATGTTCTTCTTCCTAAACTTCTTACGTCTTCTCTAGTTTTGCTGAAATTGTATCCACTTCCTATCAAATTGGTATCAGAGCCGTGTCATCGGCTGAAATATGTCTTCTTCGTTGATTTATGTTGCGTTTGTTCTCTGTCTTGTTGATTTTTGCTGTTGGAAGATCAGATTCACTATTTTTTGCTATTTCTTTTGTTGTTCGGAGCCCAGATCCGGGTACATATGGCGAGAAGAAATATAGAAATGTTGGAAGGAGAGATCGAACATTTGAAATTTAATTTTGTAGAAAAGATTTCATATTTCAAAAAGTAATTTTCAGTCATTCATGAGAAGATTGATGAGAAGTTTGTCATCATGGAAGAGATGATGAGAAAGATGCTTGAGTTCCAAACCAAAATGGCATCGTCAAAGGCGGGGGAGCCACCGACGACCAAGGGAGTGGAGAAAACCCTAATCCGATAAGGACAGGGGAAGATCAACAGGTGGAAATGTTGGGGGAAGAAGAGGAGATGCCACCTTTAGAGCCACTTCCAAGGAGGGGAAAGGGTGAAGGAGTGGGATTTTTGGTGGAACTACAGAGTTTGGAAGGAGAAAAAGATGGCGAGAAGATAGAAGCACCAAATATGGTTTAACCACCCCTATAGCAATATCGAGGGGCATTCCAGCCAATTCAGGGGTTGCTTCCTCCGTGGGAACGCGAGCATGCTTTCATCTTGAAGAAAGGAGTCTCATCTATCAATGTTCGGCTAAGCCGGTGGGCCCCACTAGGGTGGGGGAATTGTTTAGGAAAGTTTTAATTATAATTTGGAGAGAATTAATTAGGAAAGAAATCTAATTTGAATTTCAAATATGAGAAAGAATTATTTAGGAAAAGCCTAGGGGAGTTAATATTCATTATGTGAGGAAGAATCAAGGGAGAATTATTTAGGAAAGTTTTAATTACAATTTAGAGAAAATTAATTAGGGGAAAAGATCTAATTTGAATTCAATTCTGAGAGGGAATTCTTTAAGAAAAAGAGGCTAATTTGGGGTGGAATTATGGAAGCCTATTTAAGGCTAAGGGGTGATTTCAGATTATGCTTGTGTTTTGCTGGAATTAATTTTGTTTAGGTTGAGTGGGCTCTAGCCGATGGCTAGGGGTTTGGGAGAGCCGGATCTTCCTCTCCAATTGAAGATCCAACTGTATCTTGTATTTTTCTTCTTAGTTCTTTCAATAAAAAAAGTGTTCTTGTGTGTTCTTCTTCTTAAATTTCTTATATTATTCTCTGATTTTGCTGAAATTGTATCCACTTCCAATCAAATACATGCTAAAATAGTTTACATTTATGAATGAAAAATTCTTTAGCATGCAACTCAAAGATGGATGTTCTTAGAAAGTACATATACACCCTAGCATAGAAAAAAGGATGGCAGCAATACAATTTTTAAATTTACTGACAACGTTCACAAAGCTGCTTTTCAACCATAAAATATTTGGATCATCCACCAAGCAGGAAAAAGGGGAAGTACATAATGAGAGACAAAAAATTCAAGCATAAAAATGCTTTTAGAGCATATAAGATGACAACATAAGATTGAGTGAACATTCCACTTGCAAATAACTAGGAAAATGCTACATATGTATATATCAGTAGAGTTTAAGCAAACTCACCAAGGATTAACTTCTTATTTCCTTGCACAATGTCATTCCCTGCCACATTAACAAGAGAGAGTTTCAACTGTTTTCCAATTCTCACAACTTGATTGCAGTTCTCTACCTTCCGAAACGGCATCTTTATGGGAGGTTTTGATGCATGCTTCCAATTAACCGATCCTGGAGATACTTTGTCAAGTACTTCTAAAAGAACCCATCTGTAGAAGTATATGATCAATCAGCTGCATCAGCCTAAAGCCAAATCATAGCAAATGATAGAAAAATTCTCACCCATTTTTGAGATCTTCAAACACACAATTGACAAAAGTAGTGATTCCAAGACTGTTGATCCACATCCTAAAAGCTCTTTCTTCTCTAGATGCTTGCACTTCATCAGGCATCATCTCTGCGAAGGACACCTTTTTGCTGCTGATGGAAAGGCCGTTCCTGCAAAGAATACTAGTGAAATTAGCTTCACGTGCAAACAAGCGATGAGAAGATATAATGACTTTAAAATGAATATAAATCCAACAATAGGGTAATGCAGAAGATCTAAGACAAAAGCAACATGAAGAGATGTATCTCTCAAGGGAATTATGGCAAAAGAGATGATTTTAAAGAAAATATTCCGATCAAACATGTATCACGAATGTTACATATTGCAATAAAAAGTACCAATTTTAAGCAAGAGAAGAAGGATCATAAATGCATTATTAAAGATGTGTCAAGACCCTATAATCAAGACCCTATAACCAACTCAAAACTTGCCAATTTGAACTTGATGCCTAACTATGTGCCAAGCACTCTTCTAATATCAACGAGGGACAACTCCCTTCTTGTAGCTAGTTTAACATCCATAAATCCTAATTTAACAAGTACTTGAGAGTTCAAACTATCCAGAATCAAAAAAACAATTATTAAAAATAAGAATATGAGTAATGTATATGAAAAAGCAGCTACAATGATAGCACACACAAGCCAATGTTATCTTCCCCAAATATATCATCCACAAACCAGAGAAGATTACACCATCCATATTTGGAGTAAGATACAGAAAGAACCAACATTTGGCAGTTCCCCAAAGACTACAATTCCAAATCCATGTCCCCCATGAAAAAGCCTAAATTATTAGATATAAACAACATATGGAGGGTTAAATAACTAAAACGCCATGATAATGTATCCTGGATTTCCTAATAAAGAAGATTATTTAAGGATAAATTAAAGTCAACTCATTAACATCATCATTTATGTCTGATGTCTTCGAAAATAAGCAAAAACAGCTCAAAACTATTTCACCATTTAGCACGTAAGTCAATTCTGTCATTCCCTGCAACAAAAGCTTGAAATCGCAATAATGTGCTCCCCCTTAAAAACTCAACAAAGAGAACAGAAAACAAAAATTTCTCTTTATATAGTACATAACTGCACTTGAAGGATCAGCCCAATGGCTGCGAGCCCGCATCCTAGCCACGGAGAGCTACACTTTAAAAACCTTCCCTTGATTCATATTCAAAACTATGCATATTCCAACATGTTTCATGTATGAGTTATCTGGAGTTGTCTTGGGTAGCCAGCAACCACTTTCTTCCACCCCCACCATAAAACACATTAAACATAACCTTACATTGGGTTGTGCGTGCAACAAACTCCAAGAGATTCATGGTAAATTTTGAAGTTACGAAGCAACAAAAGAACGTTAATAACAAAGACTCCTAAAATTTTTTTGGTAAAAGGGTATATATAATATGGTTTTAATGATAAATTGCACAAATATGTTGCAGTTCTTAAACTGCAAATTGAAGTTGATTTAGTATAAAGGTAGGATAGGGGACAACTGAAAAAACAAATGAAAATATTAATGGCTCATTAAGATCCAAGTAAGTGTATACAAAGTTATGATATTTTAATGAGCTAAAAGTGGCATTATATTTCAATTGGGAGCAGTGTTCAAAAAGAAAATAAGAAAAGAAGAGGGATACAATGGTGCGACTAAATGGAAAAAAAATAATTTTTCTCTCATCTGCAACTTATGCATAATAATACCATTGTATGTTTTTAAGAGGGTTATGATGCGCCTTGGTATCAAAAACAACAACAAACTCCAAGAAATTCAACACAAAAATAGATTTTTATTGATAGAAAATCAAATACGAACAAAGCAAGATTCAACGGTCCTCTTTCGAGAGGAGGACCTTCTCTCCCAAACCCTAGATGCCACTAGGATCCCTCACAAAAAGAAAACTACAGCACTCTAAAATTAAATTCTCCATACAAACATAACATAAACCCTACTACTTATAACAAACAATACAATAAATACCAAAACATCCCTCCCCCAATTCCCTCCCAAATCAGCCCCTAAATCTATCATCTTCCATTAAGAAATATCGCATAATTAATTCTCTTACAAATCAGCCCCAATCAGTCTGCTTTCCTTATTAATTTCCCTCTCTTTCCCTCCTTAATTATCTCCTTAACTCCCTCCTTAATAACCCTCTTAACATAATGAATTATTGCTTTGTTGAGCCCCACAAGAGGGGCTGAAACCTCCCTAGATTTGGTTTCAGGTTCTGCCCCCTTCACTGCTTGTCTAGCCTCTCTTGGCCTCAGCCGTTAACGGGTTAATAGCTTGGTTAACAACAGTGCCAAAATACTGGGTGATCTCGAGCAACATATTTTCTAATTTGATGTCAAGTAAATCTTCATTCACTAAAATTTTCTTTTGACTTAAGAACAGCATGCTAAAACCATTCTCAATAATTCTTTTTTTTTATAATATCACCATCATTAGCCTTATCCCAACTAGTTGGGGTCAGCATTATGAACCTTTTTTTATTAGCTTATGTGTTATTAAAGCCTGTTTCACAGCAAAACATTAGTTCTTTTAAATCCCAGCCGTCCCTTGGCATTTTGATCCCACGGCTAAGAGGGGAATCTATGGGAGGCTCGCCTATTAAATCCTAGCCATCCGTGGGAGGCTCGCCTATTAAATCCTAGCCGTCTCTTGGCATTTTGATCCCACGGCTAAGATGGGAATCCGTGGGAGGCTCACTTGGATCACACTGAGCTCCTTCCATGTTTAGATGACTGGTTTAGGAAGGATTATATTAAAGCAATTATGTATTATTATGTATTATTATGTAATTATTTGTTTCTTTATTAAGATATCTCGTATAGATCTATAAATAGGAACAAGTTTGTGAAATAAAATAAAGCATTTTTCCTCTCCAATTCTCTGAATTTAATATGGTATCAGAGAACAAAATTTTTGTATCTGTTGACGTTACTTTTGATGAACAAAAATCTTACTTCACTAAAACTCATCTTCAGGGGGAGACTGAAACTGAGAAAGATGATGAAAGTGAGCTTGTCCCTCTTGACCTTCCAACTTCACCTCAAAACAATCCATCTAAACCTGAAATCAAAGTCGGGGAAACTGAGGACAAAACTATTATGGATAATACGAGATTTGGAAAAGTGTATTCAAGACGTACAAATCCAAATTATGCTCCATAGCATATCCAAGAATCTGAAACGTCTCCTGAAATTGAGGCAAATACAAGTTCACCAAAAAAAACCTCCATTGTATCTCATAACCAACTTTGTATCCTTCCATAACTTCTCACCTTCACACAAAATTTTTTTAGTTACACTAAATGATATTCATATTTCTAATGATATTTCTGAAGCCTTATCTGATGAAAATTGAAAAAAGTGCCATGAAAGATGAAATGCAGGCCTTGAAAAAGAACAATACATAGGAGATCATCGACCTACCAGTAGGAAAAAAACCAGTCAACTGCAAATGCGTGTTCTCTGTGAAATACAAAGCTGATGGTACATTGGAAAGGTATAAGGCAAGACTGGTGGCGAAAGGGTATACTCAGACGTATGGGATTGACTACCAGAAAACTTTTGCACCTGTGGCCAAGATGAACAACGTGAGGATCTTGCTCTCACTAGCAGCTAATTATACTTGGCATCTGGAATAGTTGGATGTTAAAAATGCATTCCTACATGGGGACTTGGAGGAAGAAATATTTATAGAGATTCCACCAGAATTCAAGGAACAATCTGGGGATAACAAAGTGTGTAGGTTAAAAAATGCTTTATATGGGTTAAAGCAATCACCTAGTGCTTGATTTGGAAGATTCTCAAAAGTCATGCTACTTAATGGTTATCGACAGAGCCAAGGAGACCATGCATTATTCTTCAAGCACTCATACTCAGGGGAAGTCATAATTTTATTAGTTTGTAGATGATATCAGCTTGACTAGGAATGATGAAAAAGAGAAAATAATTCTAAAGAAATGTCTTGCAAAGAAACTTGAAATCAATGATCTTGGTAGATTAAAATATTTTCTTAGAATTGAAGTGGCCCACTCCAACAAAAGAATCTTCATTTCACAACAAAAATACATTAATGATCTTCTTAAAGAAATAGGTAAACTAGATTGTAAACCGGCATCAACACCAGTAGAATCAAATCTCAAATTAGGGGAAGCTAAAGAAGATCCAAATATAGATAAATGAGCTTACCAGAGATTTGTGAAAAAATTGATCTACCTTTCTCACACCAGACCAGATATAGCATTTGCTGTAAGTATGATCAGTCAATTCATGCAAAATCCAAAGCAGACTCACATGCAAGCTGTAGACAAAATATTGCACTATCTTGAGGGGAACCTAAGTAAAGGGATTCTCTTCAGAAGAGACTATGGAATAACCCCAGAAGCATATAGTGGTGCAAATTATGCAAGATCACTAGTAGATAGACTATCTACCTCAGGATACTGCACATTCCTTTGAAGAAACCTTGTTACATGGAGAAGTAAGAAACAGAATGTGGCGGCAAGATCTAGTGCAAAAGCAGAATACAGAGCTATGGCCTTAAGAATATGTGAGCTACTATGGATCAAGATAATTCTAGAAAACCTAAGGATCAAGTGAGAAGGACCCATGAAGCTACATTGTGATAACAAATCAACAATCAGCATAGCTTACAATCCGGTTTAGCATGACAAGACCAAACATATAGAAGTGGGCAGATATTTCATAAAGGAGAAATTAGATAGCGGTCTTATCTGTCATCAAAAAACCAGCTTGTAGATATTCTTACTAAGGGACTCGATAACTCTACCTTTCTGGGACTGATTACCAAGCTGGGAATGACGGATCTCTGTATTCCCCAGCTTAAAGGGAGAGTGTTAAATCCCAGCCTTCCCTTGGCATTTTGATCCCACGGTTAGGATGGAAATCCGTGGGAGGCTCGTCTATTCAATCCTAGTTGTCCCTTGGCAATCCTAGCTGTCCCTTGGCATTTTGATCCCACAGCTAAGATGAGAATCCATGGGAGGCTCACTTGGATCACGCTAATCTCCTTTCATATTTATATGGCTGATTTATGAAGTATTATATTAGAGCAATTATGTATTATTATGTAATTATTTATTTCTTTATTAAGATATCTTGTATAGATCTATAAATAGGGACAAGGTTGTGCAATAAAATGAAGTCTTTTTTCTCTCCAATTCTCTGAATTTAATAGGTTCAAAGGCAATGTATGTACAACTTAACTCTAGACGAGAACAAATTGAAAATTCTATGCATATTTACATGGTCAAGCAACTTATTCTGACATGAGGATAAATGGTGAACAACCAAACATTCTAACCTCTGATGAAATATTTGTGCAACAAAAGCTAGGTTGAGGTTTGTGGATCCTTCAACTATGTCTGTTGGGGTTAAGTATCTTTTACAGTCCATTTTCTCCGCATGATCAAGTACAAGCTTTGCCCTTTCAGTTGGATCTTTGGCATCTAAGGTGTCGAGAGAACAATGCTCAGGGGAAAGAACATTCAAAAGGTATGCATATGCCTCTCCATCCTGAAATCAAAGATTTGATGATGTAAGTTGTAATGAAATGACCATTTTTACGCAACTGTCATACCACAATCACATTTAAAAAACAAATACAAAAATACTAGCAGCACAACGAACAGCATTGTGAGAAGAAACACACAAAAGAATCTAGAATGAGGAAAAATATATAATGCTAATACAAAGGATATTATACAACGCTTCCCAAGGTAAATTTGTTAGCCATATGCATTTGAAGTGCCAAAAGATTAGGAAGGATGAAGGATAGATCTAAGATTATATGGATATAAATTAATCAAAATGATTTAAGAAAAATAGATTTAGCCCCTCAAGTAGCACTCAATAGGAATGAATGAAAAATAAGAATTTGCAAAGTTGACTCAACGTAGGTGGTGGGATAGAGCTAATCATGACGATGATGCATCGAGGATTGTTTTATGATCGGGAACCTACCAAACAGACTGAAAACTGTCTTATGGGGATGGCTTCCTCAAGCTATGATAGACACCACATTTGAAGTAGACATATGGTTGCCATAAATGGGACCCAATTATAGACAAAATTATGCACTATTACCAGCACCAACCAGTGGATGACTGGATGACTGTATTCATTAACCACATTATGAATGGGTTGATATGTAACAGACAAATGACTGAAAAATTGATAGCCAATGCAACCTATCTCCATAAGGAGCACATCTAACAAGGTGTGACAGCAGATGTAAGAACAAAGTGATACATATAATGAGAGGAACAGCATTGCCAAGTGCTGCCAAAATGTGGATATCTGCTTTCTACAGAAATAGCTGAACTTTCAAATATGCCTACACGAACACAAGTCCATACTGATATGTGTTTCAGGTCTTCTGAAGCAAAAAATTATCAGCATTAGAAAATGAAATCTGAACGATAAGGAATGGGAAATCATAGACCACTCGATCAAAACTGAAGACACTGAAGTGCTCATTTTTTGTTTATCAAACATAAGGCCTCAGAATTTATTATCATTTATCAATGAAAGATTACAATAATGCAAAGATAAGGTGCTTTCATTTCTGCATAAATCTTTTAATAAGTTTTAGTTGACATGATAATAATTTTATTGTTAAATTGGAATAATAATATCTGGACTGAGCAGATAATCACTAAATTCCTTCTCCAAGTTGACGTGCTTATTTTTGTTTACCTTCAAATCAGACGAGAAATTTGTTACAGGTTTCTTGTAACCAGCTTTCTGCAGATGAAAGTTCATCCATTTAAGTAACATCTTCTCGGGTGGTAAATTCAAAAGCTCCTCAATATCCTATAAAATCAAAACACAAGGGTAAGCTATGATAACTTCCACTACATTCCCTCTAGTGTAGCGAGCAGAAGCTCAAAGGTTGTAAAATACAAAAGTGAGAAGCAGCTGATGTTGTCCGACCTTACTATCATCCACTAGCTCTACCAGTTGAGGCATCTTCTTTAAGTTGAGATCTGCTAAGAGTTGTATCTAGCAACAAAAAACAATATCAAGCCTGAATTCTCTCGATAACCCACAGAACACAACAACACATGCAATATAAAAAATACATTGAGTACACCTCAAAGCAGAAAAAGGTTACGTTCACTTGTACAATTCCATAAACAACTGGTAACCTCTCAACTTTGAAATGAAGTTTTTTCTTTCCAATTTGGCTGTAAACAAAACAAGTTTCATGATTACCTTGATAATTTGAGAAATTAAACCCAGTACCAAATGAGGCTGCAAAAGAGAAACAATCGTTAGAACACTTTAATAGATGGAGGGAGAAATTCCTATTTATGACAAGTCCAAATAGAAAAAAGGGTGTGCCCAATGCATGAAGCTCCCACCAATGTGAGTCTAGGTGGAGGTTAATGCATGTATGCATTGCAAAGAAGCTATTTCTGTAACATGAATTTGTGACCTCCCGTCACAATAGGGGCGGTATAAGCACTATTGACAGTCCGCCTCTTTTACAATCGCAAACAACTGGAGATAAGAATTTTATGTAGTATAAGTTTTATTTAAAACTGACTTCAAAGGCTGGTTTCTTGGTACAACAGTCATTCTTTCCTCATATAATTCAAATAAATCACAATGAAAATTTGTATTCCAATCAGAGAGAAAAAACTTCATTTTACAGAATGGAGGTTCAAAAGGCCATATGGAAGTTACAGTTTAAACTCTGGTAAGCATAATAAATGAATTTTAATGATCCATCTGTAAAACTTGTCATTAATTTAAAAAAAGCCAATGAATACTCCATGCTCCACATCATATTAAGTAAAATTTAAATTGTGAACTAATTATTGCTTATTTGTGGACAGCAATGATACATCATGCAGGTTTCTTTAGCCTAAAAAGCAACTCAACAACATTGGCATGAAGGTGTAATATACCACTCCCAGAACTTGAATTACTTCATCAACTATAAAAGGCATGGAGAAATAAACTTAAAAGAAAGATTCCATTAAGGAGGATATGGAAACAAAATGCAATAACAAAGCTTTTCTTGGAAAATACAATAAAAAAATTTTTGAGACGTTTATCACTCTAAGAAAAAATTGGATCGGAAAATGACTCAAACTTACCCTCCCTTCAACCAAGTCTTGAGTACCAATATTAACTACAGTGCACCCAATGGCTTTTGCAGAGTTGAGGCAAAGAGTGTGGTTTTCATTCCTCTCCCAAGGATTCAAAACCCTCTTTGTATTGATCGCCCTCTCATCTATCGTCCCGGGGACAGCAACATTGATCAATTTACTAAAAACAAATCATAAGAATTCATTAATGATTATAATAGCAAAATCCACATTATTTGGCCAACAATCGAAAAATTGCAAGTAATGGAAGCTTCCTAGTTTGCATGAAATCAGTAATACTACGTTCCATCTCATTTTGACAAAGATAGACAGATTTGCTAGTACAACCTCAACCAAACCCTACTTACCACAGGAGGACACCATCTTTAACTATGTTGAAGATTTCATTTGAAGCCGGGTCAATCGGTAGGAATGTTTTCAAATACGAGTCGTCCCGAAGATAAGCATTTATATGAGCCACATAAGAAGCTTTTTCCGATTCATTTATAGTGTGCAGAAGTGTGGTAGTGGAAGCCTTCAGGAATGAAGAGGAATTCTTCGCACCACCCAATTTCTCTGCAGCTTTTGCTTGCACAATCAAACATTCCTGAGCAGCAATTCTAAATCATCAAACCCAACAATCGGCCAATACTAGAGACATATGAAACAGAAACAAAATCTGAAGCAATGACACAATTCAATACCCGAAGAAATTGTTCAAACTCAATCTCTTGCCCAGTGTCCGGATATGACTCTTCTAAGATAGAAGAAATCTCCTCTTTAGTGACCGCATCCTTGATGCTCTTCACTTTTGCCATTGCGGGTGGCAAATCGCTTACTCTCACATGACCATGTTCCCTCTTTATATAGATGTACTATCCGATCCCGCAGCATTCAACGCAAACAATCAGTTCAACAAACCAATTGCAAGAAACATTCAATTTCAGAGCACGATAAAGATCATCGTAATCGTAATGGCTTACTTTGGCTTTGAGGCTCCGAAGCTCCACCTGAGTGAACTGGCTCTGAAGCCACGGATCAGACACGACAACCCCAACAAATCCGGCCATTTCTATACACTACAACAGAACCCCAATCGAAATCCTCCTTTCGAATACGATTTCAGATCGACACGCAAAAACCAGTTCCCGAAATCGATCGTCCTTGTCACCACAACTGCAGGGCAACGCGGAATTCTTCGTCGCCAACAACCCAAAACGATAAAAAAAAGATGAAAATTTTCCGTCTCTCCTCCGTTCTTTCCTTGCCTCCTACTCCATTTCACCGTCTTTTACACAACTTCCTCTCTCCCCTCTTCCGTAACCAGATTCCGTGTGAATCGGAGACAGAAGGCAAAGAAAAGAAAAAAGAAATGAAAGACAATCCGAGTAATAATGGGAGAGGAAAAAGGAAGCAAAAGGATTTTTTTTTTTCTTCATCAGACCAAGAGGGCGGTGAAAGGAAGTGACAAGAACATGCTCTCGTCTCTTATAGCCGCCCTTGATTTGCAACCACGACGTGTTTGCTTCTTCGAATCGGCACTGTTTTTTTAGCATTTTATACTTTACGTGATTTGGGGCCTTTAAGCTTTAATTATTGAATGTAAGGTTTGTTTAAGCGCCTGTTTGGGACCGCTGCATTATTTTATAAAATTATTGTGAAAAAAATAATTTAATTAATTTTATTAAGAAAATAAATTTTTTATTATAAAAATTTTAAAAATAATGAAAATAGTAATTAAATAAAATTATAATTACTAAATTGTCCCAAACAAACATTACGGTCAATTTTGGTCAAGTTTAGGCTCCGTTTGGGATAACTTTTTACTGCTTTCAATAGTAATTTTTTAATTAAAAATTTGTTAAAAGTAGTTAAAAAATAATAGCTTAAAATTATCCCAAATGAAGTCTTAATCAGGTCAAGTGGTTTTGGATTTGAGAATGATAAATTAGAGATTAATTGGGATCATATATATTGATAAATATCATATACATAAATTTTTATATGTATATAAAAAACATCTTACTTTCTAAATAATAAAAAATATATAAGTATTTAAAGAAATATTTTATTTTAGATAAATTAGCATTGGTGATATTTTTATCATAATTTAAATTATAGTGTTATATAATTAAATATACAGATGTAGGTTATATATATATATATATATGATATGTACGAAGATCCTTCATTTATAATTCTCTATTTTTTATTTATATTTTAATATTAAATAAATATTTTTTTAATATTTAAATTAAATTATTTTTATTAAATACTAAATAAATTGATTTATATGATGGTGGCAGTTGTCATCATGATAATCATAAAAGCTAACCAATGATAATAATTATTTTTAAAAATACTCAAAATAGCTTTAAGATTTTTGAATAATTATTGTCACACTTTCAGGATCAGTATGCAGTTCAATCTATTCTGACTTAATCTGAAAAAGATAACCCATTGAATTTCTACTTTTGAATATTTCTGCATTTGTTAGGAAGTGTTTTATCTGCCTATGAATGTCTGCATATATTCTGAAGTAGGTCACAGTGAGTTTGTTTGTATGTTCTAAAACTCTGAAATTTGTTTCTTAGGGCGTCGTGATGCTGAGCTCTTTGAAATTTTCAAAAAACAATTCATGTCATGATGCTCGTAAGGTCTAGCGCAGTGACGCTCGTATGATCAGGTGCCATGGTGCTAGGCTTGAATTTCATATTTAAATATCATTTTTCATTATTCCACTCACTCCATTTCTCCTTAAGGTGGCTAGCTAGTGTGTGTGTGAGAGAGAGAGAGAGGGATTTCTAGAGAGAAAGCTAGATTTGGGCCCCTTCGGATCGTTTTTAGCTAACGGCCCAGTTTTGAAAGTTGCTCAAATTGAGGTAGGTTGCATTTTGCATATCTTAGTTTTAAAAATCACATAAATTTCTAGAATTTTCTTATTTAATTTATATTTTCGTAATCTAAAAATGTTGATAACTTTGCACCTGCAAAACTTTTATCATATAACTTTTTGTATGTTATAGAGACAAATTCTAAATATTTTGATATTTTTTTGAAAATTAGACACCAAGAATATTGGGAATTATGTTATTTTAATTTATTAAAAAATAAGCCTAACTCTGAAAAATAATATTATAGTACAATTAAAGTCTTTAAATAATTTTCTGAACAATATCTGATAATTTAATTATTATGAAACAATGAATTTCTGCACAGTAGTGTATTATGTTGCCTACCATTAAGATATTTTGGTAATTTCTGAAATGATTTTATTTATATTATTGTTACTACAATGCAATGAATTATATGATTATTTGATTTAATTGTGTGATTTTGAGGATGTTTGGAGTAGATGAAGGAAGCTCGATTTTAGTACTAAATGCACATTCTAGTGCTATATGAACATTCTATTTTGTTGAAAGACATTGGGTGTCCTAAGAGCCAGAATTCTATGAATTTTGTCTGCTAGAAGTTATAGGGGTCAAAATTTTTTGAACTATATTTAATAGGAGGCATAAGGGTTAGAATTCTTCGAATTATGTCTGATATAAAATGCTTGTTTATTTATTTCCCAGCACTAACTATTCTCCTCAACATAGTGATTTAGTATATTGTTTATAAGCACTCATTAAGTACTTAATAGTGATTCTTTTGAAAATTTAGATTAGTACATGTGGCATGCTGAGATATGTTAACTCACAATTATTTTTTTTCCTTCTACTTTCAGGTCTGAGAAAGGAAAAGAGCATATTGAGTAGCAATTTCCAGGATTCGATCCAAATTTGTATAGATACTTCTTTTCTAAAATTTAATCTGCTCTGTTCTGTATTCCGATCTGTAGTCATGTATTATAATGTAATTATTTTATATACATTTGAAGATAAATGAAAAAAAAAATTATGAATGAGTTTATTTTCTATACACTAAAAAATTATTAGCAGCTCTATGATTTGTTGTTTGTTTTAAAGTTAAAATTGAACGAAAAATCTGAATAGTTTTCAAAACTTAGATATTGGGATCAGCCTGTTGCAAACCAACACGATAGGACCTGACCCGTCTATGATTCTTATCGGGTTGGGTTGTGACAATTATAATAATCTCAAACTAAATGTAATAATTATATTTAAATACTTTTAAACGGATTGATTTTTGTATTATTAATTGGGAAAAAGTATTTATATTTATGAGATTGTGAATAATAAATGCTCTAATTCACTGAACGTAGTCTTCGTTGAGAATCTTAAAAATAATATGGATAGCAGTTGAAATTAATGGCCATTTAATATAAATAAAAGATTTGTTAATACAATCAATAATTATATTTTCACCAAAAATGGATATCGTAATGCAGGAAAAATAATTAATTGAATATCTCTAATGCGCTAAAGATATTATTTTAGTTATTATAAAGATTGTCACACCGTATCTTTAAATTAATAGTGAAAATTTAAAAGCATTCAAGCTAATCCTAAGGGGCTGTAGGCTGTTAAATCCTTCTGTTTGGTTAAATCTGTGAACTGTTTGGCAATGTAATTTAGGATTTAATGTAACTAATTTATTAAAAATATAAATTTAATTTATATTTGAAATTTAATTATCATTTTAAATAATAGTAACTTATTAATTTTAATTTTAATTACCATCAATAAGTTATAATTATAAATAATATATCTAGAAGCTAGTTTAATTATTTAAGTATTATTTAAATAGTTTTTTAATTACTAAGTATACTATTAATTATCTAATAAATTATTTAAGTATTCTATTACTAATTAAGTAAATTGGTAATTTTTTTAATTATTATTTAGTATTTAATTACTTACTATTTAATTAATTTTGTAATTATTAATTATTTTATTTCATCAGATTAATTATTAAATAAGTTTTAGGCCTATCTAGGGTTTGCTTTTCTTCTTCTTCGTTTCGACTTCGCTTGTTGCCGTGTGAGGTAGAGTTTTGAACCGGTTGATAAAAGCTTATTCTAGTCCTTTGACAACATCCTCTTTTCTTGTCGGAATGGAAGTCATGATAGATATAGAAAGTTCTTCCTTGGCCTCATTTGATGGAGAAATTATTCTATGCGGTCACTGGACAGTCCGGAGGTGAATCGGGATGTGTCACATCATCCGGTACATATTGGTATACAACACCGGTACACAACTAAAAAATGACGTGGCGCGTCTTGATTTTCCTCCAGATGGTGTCCGATGACCATACAGAATAATTTCTCCCTTTGACGACAATGGGAGCTCGCTAACTGAGATGGTAACCATCTTTCTCCCGTTTCGCATGTTTCTTCGGCCAACTCCCATAAATCCGCCGAACAAGAGGATTTAGTAAGAGATTTCCAATAAAAAGAGGAAAATGGAGGATTTGATCCGCCCTGAGATTTAAGATGTCTATTTTTTTCTATTTGGCAGTATTTAACACAAAACCTGCTTAAATCTTACTTCAAATTCCATACCAAACAGGCTCTAATATAATCGCCTAACAAATAATTATTAGAGAAGAAATAAGAAGTTAACATTGGCTTCTGCTTTATTGGGCGAATCAGAGTATGCTATGTGGCAGCCACATGAATGTCAGGTAACATCAGCTTTATTGAGCCTATGTGGGGTCCTATGCCTGAAAATCTTAAATTACAAATGTATATTTGCTAAGTTTTAATTTATTAGAAATATTTTTTTAAAAAAAGGGGGGGAAGATGCAAAAAAACATTTATTATTGAATATAGTAATAATTAATTGATAAAACCATAATGAACAACTCACACATTCACAAATAGAAATAAATTATGATATTTGTACTAGCAAATTATTATTCCTTGTGCTTCAAAATGAGATTGATTTTACAACAGAACATCCATTGAACACCGAGATAATCAAAATCATTATAATACCCTTAAGGGCGTCAAATAAATAAAATGTTCATCCACGAGACAAATGCCATAAATTCCTTCTAGTTCATATCTTTAAAAGTATATAACATTTATAAAAAAAAACCTTCAAAATGCAATGAATTATGGTTAGGTTAGCAATGAATGAGAGTACACTTAATAAGTATAATGTTTTAAAGTTAACTCGATTGATCATGCGTGTATAAAGGGCCTTAATTGATCCTATTAACTCAAAGTTGATATAAGAGTTTTAGTTGACTCACCAATATCCATGCAAATGCATAAAATTTTACTAATGGGCTATGCTTCATGCCTTTGAGTCATTCAATCAACCAAGTATAATAAGGACTCTATAAGTGAAGAAAACTTAGGATATGTCATAAAAATTCATGTCCCTTGGCATATTATCATCTCTATCGTCCCTAAGATGCTTCCTTATATGAGGTAATTGTCAATGGTGAAAACTTATTTAGGGGAGAGGAGGTTTAAATGAGTCTTATGATTCTATCAGATCACTAAAGAAAAGGAACAAGAATGGTGAGTTTTGAATTTAGTTTACTCCATGATGCAAGGTGGAGCCTAACTTGCAAGAAAATTAAAGAAAACAAGATAAGGAAATGATTGATAAGAGATAGCACATGAAATATTTAAGTGGTTTGACTAATAGCTCTACTTCTATTAATAATGCAAAGAGGAGAATATTTCCATCTTTCTCAAGGAAGAAGAACAAGAGCTCTTAGATCTCTCCCACTCATAATATATCCAAGATCTCTCCCACTCATAATCTATCCAAGTTACAAGAGTTCAAGAGTTCATTGTCAATATGTTAGAGTTCCAAAAAATCCCCTCTAGAGCCTTGGGGGAGTTATGTATAGTTGAAGTGCTGATTTCAAGAAGTGTTAAGTTTGAGAGTGATGCGTAGGTTATAGGTGACTCATTTTAATGGGGTAGATGATGGAATACTTGTGATGATCTGTATATGATAGATGGGACTAGAGGTGATCATATATTGTGTGGGAATCAATGGACAATAGAATGATTAACTAACAATTAGACTTAGAAGTGATGTGGAGATGGATAGAGAGCCATTATGGAGTAGTAAAGGATAGTCTCAGTATGGAGATTTCTCTATATGGGATGTGGTTGTATGATATAATTAGAGAGAATGGATTGGGCAACAATGGCTACATATGTGATAGGGCCAAAAGGTGGAATCTGTTAAGGATCTAGGAGAGTACTTGGTTGAGATATAAGGATAATTTTAGGCGGATGTTTTAGGTAATTCCCCTAAAAGGCCTAAAGTGTTATGACCAACTTAGCATAAAGTCAAGATGGGGGTCAAACCTCTAGCTGGCTAGATAGTTTATCTTTAATCCAACCACCTAGGGAAGTTGAAATTGATTGACATTCATTAGTGATGCACAATCCTGTCTTGATATTGTACTAGCTTCTTTTGAATCCTGATAAATATCTAACTAGCCTATGAAGGCAGATGGACCAAAAAAATTTTAATTTACTTTGCCATAGGATTATTGTAATGGAGTGCATAAATGAGGTGTTACACTTGCCCTTTACTATGAAATATTATTTATAAGATTTCATAATCACATTAGAACATCATGTGCGCGCGTGTGTGTGTCATTATCTTCTTATGTTTTTAGTAGAAACCATTTGCTTCGTCACTGACTTGCAAAGATGGTAGAACATGGACTTATAAATTTGATGTTGCCCTTATGGATAAAATGTAGAAGATAGAAGAGGAACAAATAACAAAGGCAATCTCAAAGGGAACAACATAAGAGGTTATATGTGATAATAGAGGGGATTATACTAAAGGATGTAATCGAGAGGTCATAGTTAGCATGGTAGTAGAGGATGTCATGATTAAGTTGAAAACATAGGAAGTTATACTTATAATATAGAAAAAGAGGAAGAAGGAGTAGAAAAAGGTTGCGACCACCATAAGAATCATGAAAATGGTGACATTGACTATGGTCCTAGATACATTAACAAATTTTATTGTAGAAGTTATCTTGATAAAGGTAGAGGAGGCATTTACCCAGAATAATATTACGATGATGCCAATTGAGGAATCACTACATAACAGTGGCAATAGTGTCAAACGTCTCCAAACTCCTAATAAATTCTTAGCATACACTTTCGTTGGGTCATTCAAAGTATCCTAATTTTGATAGAATTTAACTATGCTGTTAAATAGTACGGAGTTCATTGATGAGGCTAATATTTACTCAACATTGAAGATGTTAAATAGTAAAATAGATTCACCAAAGAAGCATAGTTAGATGAGATAGAGCAATTAGTTCCATTGGAGGATCAATATTGATCGGCAATCCCTCCCAACCTCAAATTGATTGATCGTCAATATAGTTTAATTTGCAGTTATAATAAAAGGAGGGAAAAAAGTGAAGTTGCTATATATATTAACTAAAATCTTTTATTCAAAGTGCTTGTATGTTTGATTTTTTGTCAAAATAATAAATGTTGCATATGTTTTCATTTAAGGCAACATGACTAAGTAACCTTTGTGAATCAACTAAATTTATTGAATATCCAAGTCAATTTTTGTAATTATTGAGCTAACCTTTTGTAAAATTGGTAGTTGTTAGATTAGATATGTTTCCAATTGAGTTTGTCTCCTCTGCTCTTTACCTTCTAGTGATGGGTTGGGCAAAGGCGAGGTGGGTGATGAGAAACTAGTGGCTAACTTAGCGCAATCAAGAGTTTATTTTGTTTTTTCAAGTTTATAATTTTAGTTGCCATTCTTATATCTTGATACTGTAATAAATTACTAGGTTATTCTCTTTTTGATGTGCAAAATTCTTTTCCCTCATTATACTTTTGCTTCAACATCAACCCTTAGTTTTCTCCATGTTTTGTCCTTTCTTATGATGCTTCCCTTATTGAATTTTCTACTAATTCCTTTCTCTTGTGCCTATCTAAAATATTTAGAATGGCTTCAACTAAGGACCTTAATCTCTCATATATACTCAATCAATTCCTTAGTCCAGTTTATTAAGTCGAGCAAAGCAATTGGAAATTAACTCAAGTTCTCTAAAAGAGTACATTTTGCTCAATGAACCATTTAAAACTAATAGACCAAGAAGATTGGTTGAATTTTAATTTAAAATTTGGGTTATGAAATGATGATCTGAATTTAATTAAATTTATTATAGATTTGAACCAGGGTGATGGCCTCGACTCCAAAAGCAAGCACAAATGGTCTCCCTAATGATGGTGATTAGCGTTGTGTAATAAGCTCAAAGTATTAATGATAGCTCTCCAAGTCAATGTCCCTTCTTAGCCATTAGTTTGCACATAAGTAGGTTCATGATTGGTTGATTATATTTGATCTTTAAATTATGAATAGCCAGCATAAGTAATTTTGATGTTCACTCCATAAACATTATAAAAAAAAAGTTTAGCTTCTTATCATTGAACTGTCTGTGACACCTCCAGGATCAGAGTAATGTTCAAACCGAACTGATCCAACTAGAAGCAAAATAATCGATTGAATTTTTGTGTTTGAACTCTTTTGCATGTGCCCAAGAATGATCTGTGTGCATGAAAAGATTTGCATGTGTTTTGGAGCATGTTACAGTGTCTGAATGCATGTTTGTGAAATCTGGAACTTTTTCCTGGAACACCCCGATACTTGAATAGTGGGGCCTCGGCGCTGTGAGTTTTGGATTTTTGGAAAATGAACTAGTGCCCAGGCATAGGAGCAGTGGTGCCCCAGTGCTAGGCAAATTTTTGCATTTAAAAATCTTTTTTTTTTCACTATTCACTCATTCTTTTCACACAAGCTGCTTAGCCTAAAGAGAGAAGTAATGAGATTTTAGAGAGAGAGAGGAGGATTTGGGCAGCTTTGGGTCTTTTCAGCTATCGATCTAGTTCTGAAAGTTATCTAGATCAAGGTACGTCACGCTATGTCTATCTCAACTTTTAAAAATACGCAGTTTTTCCAAATTTTCTAATTAAATTTATACTTCTATTACCAAAAATTGAGGATAATTTTGTACTGGTAAAACTTTCATCATGTAAATTTTTGTATATTATAAAGATTGAGATTCTAAATACTTTAAATATTTTTTGAAAGTTATACACCGGGTACTTTGAAATGTGTGCTCTCTTAATTGAACAAAAAATAATCTTGAACCTAGTAAGAGTGTTGTAGAATGATTAAAGTCTTGAAATATTATTTTGCACAACTTCTAATAATTTAGTGAAATTTTGAAATAGTATATTTTCGCTTAGTAGTGTGTTATGTTATCTACTGTTATAGCAAATTGAAAAATTTTGCACTGAGTTCCATTATGCTTTAATTGTTACACTACAATGAATTATGTGAGTTTTGATATAAAAAAAACGTCAACTAGGAGGTACAATGGGCCAAAATCCTTTGGATTATGTCTTATGTAGGGAATTTGAAACTCTCTGAAATTGTGTTTGTTGGGGGTCATAAATAGCCAGAATCTTGGATTCTATCTGAAAGAGGGGAAATTCTATTGGGAGTCATAAGGAGAAAGAATATTAGACTTTATCTAAAAGAGGGGAAAATCTATTACATTTTGTTCTATGAAATGATGTTCATATGAAATTTCAATTTATTAATTTCTCAAAATTATTATTTAAATCTTTAGATTACTGTTATGCTGTGATTTGCCCAGTACAGTGAATTATTATATTACGTTTAATAATTTTTAAAAATGTTTAATAAAAGAAATATTTTGAAATTTAGATCGGTATTTGTGACTTGCTAAGTTATTTTAGCTCATTGTTGTTTTGCATTCTATGTTCAATCTAGGAAAAGAAAAGAGGGTGTTGAAAATCAGTCTCAGGAAATCTGATTCGAGTCTGTAAGTATTTTTTGTTTTGAATTTTATACAGTCATGACTAATTTTTATCAGCATGTTCTATAGTTTTTATTTATAGCCATACACTATAATTATATATCCATTTTGATGATAAATGAAAAGAAAATTTTCTGGATAAGTTTATTTTTAGTACTGGCCGTTATTAGCAGCTTTGTGTTTATTTTTATTTTTAAAGCAAATTGGAAGAAGATTCCTTAAAATTTTCTTAAAACTTAGATCTTGGAATTCGCCTATTACAGCTCAACACGATAGGACATGTTCAATCCTTGGGTCTATAAGATTAGGTTGTGACACAATCTATGCTTGTTATTGATGATATCCAAAAAGGAGACAAAGGACCAAAGAAACTTTGGGTGACAACATCGTTGGTAATCTTCACAATAGAATTTGCTTGCAACTAGTTAGTAAAATAGCCAATAAGAATTAACAAGAATCATCTTTTGATGCTCCATAAAAGGAGTGGGCTTACATAATCAGTCACCCACATAACAAAGGCCAAGGACAAATGATTAGTTGTAGTAGCTAAATGACTATTGTGATACCCTAAAGTATCTTAAGGAGATTACAAAACCTTAGAATTAGAGCACCAAATACAAATAACAAAAAAATATTTGAAATTCGAAAAGGACTAATAACAACCGAGCTTAACTTCTAGAAAGGGAGACTAGCTAGAGAAGAAGATTCAGGCTTATAACATTGAGATAACCACAATTCAAATATAAAGATTTAATATAAGGTTTTAAGTAGAAGTCAAGGAAGTTCCAAAGAATAAAGTTTCGTTTGGGATGACTTTCTTACTGCTTCTTAAAGCAATTTTTTAGTATAAAAAATTTAATTTTTGTACTAAAATGCTTTTAAAAAACAGTAAAAAAGCCGTCCCAAACAACTCGTAAGTGTTATCCTCCCTCCTTTTTTCACATTTTATAATTGTTATTAGGGATGTCATAGGCATTGCATTGTTGAAGAATGAACCATTGCAACCTTTGATGAACTGACACTTCACCAATGACTTTGAATGAAAATAATCACATATTTATACTGAACAGATGTGTTGTATAATTATTGAGTGGTTGGACATAATATTTTATTCCTCCTCTCTCTACATTGAAACTTCATTCCCATGCTTTTCTCGCTCTTCTCCATCATCATAGATGCCCAACCAGAATTGTTGTTGTAATCATTTAATATGGCATAATTGCCAGGTTGTTAGTTCATAAGTACTTATTCAACCTAATTCCAACTTATTCTTTATAACCTACTCATAGTCTACTAAAACTTTTAACTAATTAACATAATTAATTCCTATTAAATCTTAATCTTTTTATGTTTTTCAATCAGTTTTTGAACTTCCATCACTTTTCTTTTAATCAACCAAGCAAATTTCAGTTCTCTTAAGCCTTGTTAAGTAAAAATAATCTCTCTCTCTCTCTCTCTCTCTATGTGGAAATATATAGAGAGAGAAAAAAGGATGTGAGGCCAACCCTATAAGCAATGCTCAAGGGTCGAGCCGAATTTGAAGCAACACCAACAATTACTTATAAATTTGCTCCCCCTCTGAAAACTAAGTCAAATACAGCTATCATGGGAGCTTTGGCTTCATACAAATTTTTCTAGCATCTAATCGTTTATATATCTTTGCATAGTTCTTCTTACTTGACCCCACTTGTGTGCTTATTTCCACGCAAATCTCATTTTCAGTGTGCACCTCATCACGCATATTAAGAGCAGATCAACAACCATGGAGATAGTCAAAAAAGATTGTCATGAAAACTGACTGCCATTAAAGACATAAGTGGTGAAGTAAATTCAAATTAAGGCTTGTCTAAGATATTTTTTTACTATTTTTTAAAACAATTTTTTAATATAAAAATTTCTAATTCAAGAATTTTTTGTATTAGTAAGAACTATAAAAAACAATAAAAAAATTGTTCCAAATGAAACTTAAGATTTCGTTTGGGGCGACTTTCTTACTGCTTCTTAAAGTGATTTTTTAATACAAAAATTAAAATTTTTATAATAAAAAGTCACTTTAAGAAGCAGTAAAAAAAACCATCTCAAACGAAACCTAAATATAAATTGAATTCAGAAAATTCAAATTTGATTTTATAGGTTTTCTGAATTGTATCACAAATTAGTAGATAATATGCCTGATGGATTGTTTGAGCCAATTTTTTTTCATCTTTGCATATTGTGAGAATGTAGATTCTGCTTTATTCAGTTCATTAGAATATTTTCTCCTATATAACAGCAAACACATCCTTTGATTTCCAAGGAGTGATTCTTATACATCATGGAAAAGATTTTTTTTTTTAAATAATGAGTAATAGATTATAAAATACATGATTTATATTTATAATCTTCAAAAATAATATTATTCTTTAACTTACAGGTTAAGATCCTTTTACCAAGACATGAACTCAGCTCAACCTTACAAGGCATGTTAAGTTATCCTCTGCTACAGCTATTAAAGCATCAGAAGCAGGCTAGCTTGAGATTTTTGAAGCTTGGCTGCTTCTGTTTGTTTGAATATTTGATACTATGTAATAACAACAACATCAAGTCTTTATCCCATTACATAAGGTCAGCTATATGAATTCATTTTCTCCGTTGTGTCCCGTTAAGAGCCAAATTCTCATTTAAATCTATAAAAAAAGATCATTTTTAATATTTTCTAACCAAGTCCTTTTTAGTTTACCTTTATCTTTCTTAACATAAACCAAATCTAATACATCTACTTTTCTAATCGGGTCATCAGAAGGCCGCCTTTTTATGTGACCAAATCATCTAAGACGACTCTCTCTAATCTTATCTTCCAGTTATGCTACTCCAACCTTTTCACGTATATGCTTCATTTTATATTCTATCTCTAAGAGTAAATCCACTCATCCACCTGAATATTAGATACTAAAATGGAGATAAAATTTGTTAGATGTTGAGTTATCTTGTACAAAATAATTTAAGTTCAATTCAAAGGGTTTTGGCGATTAATCCGTCAGATATTTTTTAATGTTACCTGATATGGTCATTAATTTCGTTGGCTTTGGTTATGTCATTAGGCTGATGTAGTACTTGTATTTTCCCTCATTGAGTGGCAACCACCATCATCTCTTGCCGTCTTGCCGTCACCACTGACAACCATCACTCGCTAACATCACCGTCAGCAACCACCACCATCCACCGCCATCATCACCGCATTGACGTGATTGCCGCCGAATAAATAAAAATGTATCTTATTTATATCAAAACATTAACAAAATAAAATTAAAAAAAGTTGTCCTAAACGGCCTTTAGGGTTAGAGACATGGCCTAAGGCCCTAAAGTAGTGGGGAGACTTGTCCTCCTTGGCCTAATCTTAGTAGTTTGGCGCTCACAATACCAAATAAAAAAATTAGTAATCTGAGTACGCACCCAACCTGCTATCAGCTATGTAAAGCAAACGAAAAGATTGAGGCGAAAAAACGTACCTGGACCATCACATGAAATAGAAAGTCAACAAGTACACTAGTAAATCTGGAAACAATTTTTCTCTGTCTAATTAAACATCTCAATAAATAAAAGCAGAGTTCTATGCAAATACATTTTAGAAAGATCTTGCCTGTATCTTTCTAACTCATGAGACTACAAATAGCATGCAGAGTTCTGGAAACTTGCTGAGCATGAATATAACCATATAAGAACAGGCTGACATTTGTAAAATGAGGAAAAGGGCGGGGGCGGTCAGTATATCTGAGGTTACAAGCAGGTTATTTAACTAGTTTTCTCAAGACCATTTCTGCCCTCTGCTCCATTTTCGGGAGGGTCCATTCATGTTGAATGATGTCAATGCCATCCTTCTCAGCACCCAAATTCTGAAAGAAGCACAAATTATTTTCATTCTTGCAAAGTTAAATTAGTAGAAGTGCGATTTAGAAGGTTATTAGTGGTATGAAATTGAACAGTTCTCTATAGCAGGATCTCTTTATTGTTTTGACTATATAATATCTGACTCATAACAATAAAGTTGTAACAAGTAATGAGCATTGGAAGAGCTGATATGGGACACAACATGGTCTTTATTAGTTGATGAAAAAATAATTGAATGATTTTGATTTCTATTAGATTACGAAGTTTGAAAGGTAGAGAGCCTCTTCCTGATTATAAGACGACAGAGTTTGAAAGGCAGAGAGAGCGCCTACAGGATTATAAGATGCCCAATTACAGGAAGGAAAGTTTCAAAAACAAAGAAAGGATAAAATATCACATTTTCCCTTTAAATGACCTCCTGATAGCAGTTCCTCACTGATTCCATTGCATATTAAATGAAACAGCACCTACCACTCCAAAATTTTGAACGTCCCTGATACCTGAGACTCTTCCTATCCTCTTCTACTTGGTAAACAATAACTCTGCTTGCAGAAATAAGGGAAGATATTGTTGACCCCTATTAAAATAGAAAAAAAATCATAAAAGGAAGGTAGGTACCTCTGCTCCGTCGGATCCCTGAAATCCCATCGATACCCGTAAATCCTGCTAACCTGCAAACGCCACCGAATCATGGGATCTTGATCGGGTCTATCATCCATTCCCCCACCATCCGCTTTAAGTGCAAGATGGTGAAAGTTTCTATTTTAAATGTCAAATCCCTCAATTTTCCAATACCCTAAACCCATTGCTGCTACTATATGCCAGATTCACATATTTCTACGTATCTGATTGACGACTAGCCTTAATCGAAAGTTCTCTCTCATTATTGGGAGGGGTAATTAACTATAGGGGCTTGCGCCTATAGGAAACCAGAACTCAGATCATAAAGTCCTCGCAAAATGAGGGCGAAATCTCTGGGTAGTGTCTTATCTACTATCTCATCTGCCTTTCAAAATTTACCCCGGAACTTAGCTCGTTAAAACTCCCCCCTCGAAAAGCAACAAACAGCGAGCGGAGGCCGGGGCCGAATTTTCGGAGCCCACAGATTTCTGGCGACTCCACTGGGGATTGGTTTCTCTTTCCATCTTTGGCTAGTCATCTCAGTACTATCGTAGCAGTCAAATCATCCCAGATTCAAAATTCTAAATTTTCTAAAATGATCGTTTAAAGAATTTAAATTCTGAATTTTTCAGTATCCTGAAGTCAATTCCAATCTATGAATGAGAACATCTGCCTGTCTGTAAGTAACAGTAGTGGAGATCGTATAACGCAACGCCACCGGTTCCGCAACTTTCATGCAAGCGGACAGAAGGCGTTTACAAATATTCCAAGAATACCCCTACACGTGTGCACTTTAATTTGTATACACATAGGTACACTAAAAGGGGAAAATATAATCATAACCCGCATGGGCCCCGGCGAGCGTGTTATTGGTATACACGTGACGTCTAGGGATGCTGCGCGGGTCAATAGATTTGAACCCGATCCTCCTATGCAAGCATATAGGAGTAGACAATGTTCAATAAATAATTATAAAATGCCCCCAAACACCTGCATGGGCCCCGGCGAGCGTGTTATTGGTACACACGTGACGTCTAGGGATGCTGCGCGGGTTAATAAGTGAATTCAAGTTCGAGCCCGATCCTCCTATACGGGTAGATAGGAGTCGACACGGCTCGAACCATTAAATAAATATGCAGTCGTGAGATCGACCGAGATATTTATTTTATACATTCATATTAGGCCTTCAAGGTCTATAATCAAGAGAATTCACTAACAAAGGTCCAAAGCCAACAAAACCCGATCCTCTATCGACCAGTAGATAGAGTCGACAGGGTCCAATCAATAAAATATAAATGACCCCATACACCCCGATGATGGCCGTGTTGAATGAAAATATCAGCCGGAGGGGTCCATTTCAAATATCTCAAAGTACCACCCAAACTCCCACAAAATCCAAAACTCCACAAAACTCCCAAAATCCCAAATTCCCTACAAAATCCAATCTTCTGAAAAATCCCAAAATCCAAAAATCTTTCCAACTCCAAGATATTTAAAAATTGGAATCCAACTATCAAACCGCTTAAAGCAAAATCCATCCATCCTCCGCAACAGTTTGCCGAGGTGGACAAGTTAAAATTTACTTCAGCTCGCAAAGAGCTAATGCCTGGTCGAAAATATCACTAGGATCCATTCTCAAACAATCTCCTGCCAGCAAGGACGTGGTACGAGTCCTCTAACCGGCAGTTTCGCCGCCAAATGGCACTGCAGGATAAACGGTTATGACTCGGGGCCCTCTGAACCAGGTGGTCGCCGCCAAATGGCACCATTATATTATGGTTATGGCCAGAGCCCGTATGCTCCCCAATGGCATCAAATCCTTGAGATATGAATCAATAGGATATGATCGATATGGCACAAAGCCCTCTGTTAGCTAAGGTGGATTCAAATTTGTCCCCTTAGACAAATATTCACCCCAGGTCTATAAGGTACCCTTGGACGAAGCAACCCATGGCTGCCGACAAGGATCCTTCTGTCAGGTTGGGTCGACTACCTCCTCTGACTAAATAGACCAGGGACCACGATGGCCCGGGATGACGGAACCATGGGATCTTGATCGGGTCCATCATCCATTCCCCCACCATCCGCTTTAAGTGCAAGATGGTGAAATTTTTCATTTTAAATATCAACCCCTCAATTTCCAAGCTTCAATCTCATGCTGCTACTATATTCCAGATGCACGTATTTTCTACGTATCTGATCGACGACTAGCCTTAATCGAAAGTTCTCTCTCGTGATCGGGAGGGGTAATTAACTATAGGGGCTTGCGCCTATAGGAAACCAGAACTCAGATCATAAAGTCCTCACAAAATGAGGGCGAAATCTCTAGGTAGTGTCTTATCTACAAATCCATCTGCCTTCCAAAATTTACCCCGGAACTTAATTCCGTTAAAACTCCCCCCGAAGAAAGTCAAAGAGCGGGCGGAGGCCGGGGTCGAATTTTCGGAGCCCACAGATTTCTGGCGACTCCGCTGGGGATTGGTTTCTCTTTCCATCTTTGGCTAGTCACCTCAGTGCTATAGTAGCAGCTATTCTCAACCTAGATTCAAAATTTTGAGTCTTTCAAGAAGATTATTTAAAGAATCAAAATTTCTGAATATTCTAAGAATGATCATTCAAACAAATTTATTAAGATAACGTATTTAGCAGTATTTTAAATTTGTATTATTTGAATTTGCTCGCTAATGTTATCTATTTTTGTTTTCTATTCTGTGCAAGTCTCTGCATTTTTAAAAGTGTGGGGTGATGTATCAAATTTTGATCACTAACCCTTACCTTTCATTTATGCAGATGGATCTACAGAACACACCAATGACTGTCCAACTGGGACAAGAAGCCAGGATCCAACTAGCAAATGCCATTATTGAAACTGGAAATACTGGAGCTACTATCCAGTTTGGCAGTATCGACTTTCCAGCTATTACCGCAAGAGCTGCTGGTATCCCTCCATGCGGCATTGAA
Organism: Dendrobium chrysotoxum; assembly: GCA_019925795.1. Classification (NCBI taxonomy): domain Eukaryota; kingdom Viridiplantae; phylum Streptophyta; class Magnoliopsida; order Asparagales; family Orchidaceae; genus Dendrobium; species Dendrobium chrysotoxum. The sequence goes on from CM034315.1 coordinate 73,273,062, forward strand.
TCTGAAGGGCATGCTAGGAGGCCTCACTCCACTGAAACTGCTAGCCGTCGTGTGCATCTGTCAGCGCCACGACCTGCTGTCAAAGACCCTTAAAGGAGGATCTCTGTGTTTGAACGACTTTCTCAATCTGAGGTCCCAGCCACCAGAAGGGTAGTGACTGATGGGAGAATCTCAGTGGTACCTACCAGGACCACTACGCTGCCAATAGAGTCATCTATACATGGGAGGAACAATACTGAAGCTTCCTCATCTGGAGGAAAGCCCACTAGGAGGCAGAGAAGGAAGATGAATGCTGAACTCCGAGCTCAGCAGCTATTAGTGCCAGTGCACCCCTCGAACATGCCTGCTCTAGAGCATATATCCAACGTTCCTACCCGGAACAAGTTTACTGACCTGAGATGGGTTAAGAGGAATAGCTCTACTGGTGAGCTGAAGAAGTCTTTTTGGGATCGACGATGTGAAATCCCAGCTCCTCAGAAGAGGAAAGAACCTGAAACCCTGTCAGCTCGGGTGTACAGGGTACTAAAGACTGTAAATGAGAAGGGTCTGAAGAAAAAGAAGTTCCAAAGGCCATTGGTTATTGAGACCATAAGGACCCCTCCGAGGAAAAGGTTGTCTTATGATTTGATAACCGAAAGAAGAAGAAAACAAGTCCCACGCGGTGAGCATCGGGGTGTGACACCTGAACCACGCGTTCAGGGATCCACCGCCGAAAGGTCCCGATGGAAGGGAAAACAAATCTGGAGGCCAAAGCCTCGCAGAGAGGAAAATAATAGAAGAAAAAGAACTGATTCATGCGTGACATCCGGTACTGCCTCCCGGAGATCCGCCCCCAGTTACAAACAACATCAAAAGTGGGTCCAAAAGAAGGCCCACGATGATGCTCCTCCCAACGGTAGACACCTTGGAGAATCCTCCAGGGGATCCCGTCGCTCACCAACTCCTCCCAAGGAAGAGTCTAACTTCGACCGTAGCCCACGGGTTGAAGAGATCTTCCTGCCTAACCAAGAACCGGAGATCCAGTGGCGCCGCCGCTCGGAGATCCGAGTACTAGAAGAAGGAGAAGAAGATATGGGAGAAGAAAATATTGAAGAATATATGGATGAAAATCTAGAAGAAAATATGGAAGAATACATTGAATAAAATTTAAAAGATGTAAACAACACCTTAGACATGGAAGTGGTCTATATGGTGAGGCATATCAACGTCGATGATGAAGCCTACTACGATGAAGGTGAAGATGATGACGATCGTTGGCAATCACCGCCTAGACAAGTATATCGGCGCCGCCATGAAGCCGGGTCCACCACTGGCAGAGGTGGCCATTCTCAAGAAGAACGAGAAGAGGCTGAGGAAAATTCCTTTGCTGACGAGAACGTCACGCTCGCAGAAATGCAGAGACAAATGAAACGTCAAATGAGGGCCAAGGATAGGGAAATCTCTCAGTTGCATGAGAAAATAACAGAGATGATGACCCAAATGAAGGCAATGATGCAGATCATGCAGAGAAATGCTGCAGTTGGTTCTATGCCCAATCCTCCCCCTGATCCTCCAAACTTCCAAGTGCCGCAAGTCTCAGGAGTATAGGACACTCCTGAAGGTGGCCACGAGGCTCAGAATACCACTCGTCAGCCCACCCCGCAGAACATCGCAAGTACCTCCGAGCCTGTGACTGCTGCGCAGCTTGAAGGGATCATTACAGAGAAGATCAAGGCTATTATAGCTTTTGATCAGGCAGAAAAATTGGTGGGTAAAGGTCGCCCGTACCCAGCAGAGTATGATCAGGTGTCATATCCGAAGGGATATTCTGTGCCTAAGTTTAACACTTTCGACGACAATAAAAATCCTAGACAGCACCTAGCACAATTCAAAGCCACCTGCGGGAACACTGGAGGAAATGATGCTCTACTCTTCCGACAATTCGTTAGCAGTTTGACGGCAGTTGCTTTTGAATGGTACGCTGAACTACCAAATGACTCTGTAAAGACATTTGCAGAGTTAGAAAATATATTTGTGAAGAGGTTCGCCAGTTCGACCGAGAAAATAACGATCGCTGACCTTGCTCTGAATAAGAGAAAGAAGGAAGAATCAGTGACCAAATATATCACTCGCTGGCATAACTTGAGCATGAAATGTGAGCAGCAGCTCGAAGAAGAGCATGCCGTACAGTTGTTAATGGGAAACATTGATGACAAAATGCAACCCTTCCTGTGCATGGCTACAATCACCACATTTCAGGATCTACTGGATAGAGTGGCCAAGTTTGGCCAAGTTCGAGAAATTGAACTTGTCAAAATCAGAAAACTATTCTGGTAAGCCTAAGAAGACTAAAGCCTCATGTGCTAGAAGAGGTGAGGCTGACTCCATATTTTTCTCCAGAGCTGATAAGGAGAAACAGATGACGTATAATGTAGACAAAGGCAAGCAGCCAATGCAACATCAGGAGAAGCCTAAGCAAGTCTACAACCCTAACCCCCAGCCGAAGCTGATACTCGGGGGTAATGATAAACCACGAACTTATCAGGGTGGTGGAGAACGCCCGCGACAAACAACGGGAACTGGTGATCGAACGTTCCCCTCCCTCAAAGACAAAATGAATAAGAAATATTCATTCAAAAGGGAAAGTGTCGCCAAGTTATTTCGACAAGCATTGAAAGCGGGTTTAGAACTGCCAGAGTGCAAGAGACCCGAGGAGTCAAAACATAGTGGCGACCCAAACTACTGCCCATATCATCGGGTAATGAGTCACCCAATTGAAGATTGCTATGTCTTTAAAGATTGGCTTGAAAGAAAATATCGAAGGGGAGAGCTCACATTGTCCGACAATGTGCTGACTCATCCCAGAAAAGAATCAACTCGGGTAGTTACGACTTCCTCCGTACCCCCGGTTGGAGAAAAGAAAAATGAAAAGGAGCCAGCTCAAGAAGAGCAGTGGGAGACTGCGGTCTCTAAGAAAACTGTGAAAATGCTGAAACAGCTCGAAGGAGTTCCGGGTGTAAAATGGAAATCTCCTACAGAGCCAATGTTAAATCTGAAGGCATTACCTGTGGCACAGGCATCTGCTTCTAAACAGTTTCTCAACCAAGCTGGAACTTCAAAATCTGGAAAGGTGAAGCCCTCCAAGAGAAAGACAAAACTGAAGAAACCCAAGGAGAAGAAGACTACGACTCAAAAGGTCATTGACAGTTTGGATGAGTATTATCAGACTGCGAGACGCCCTATAAAGCTTGCTGATTTCATGTCAGAGCTTAAAATAGAGGAAGCTGAAAAAGAAGAAGAATCTCTTCCAGTGGAGATATGTCGGGTCATCTCAGTGGCCCCAAATACGTTGACAGGAGAAGAACGTACTGAAGAAGTACCCTCTGAATCCTGTATGATGGTGTCACCAATGGACTACAGTTCAGAGGAGGATCTATATTTTCCAAAGACAGATGGGTCAGAACCTGATATAGCGTCGCAGATGGGACATGTAAATCTGGGAGGTGACTCTGAATCAACAGGTGAATCCCTAGACGCGACAATGGCCGACTCAGAAGAAAATACACTGTCGAGCGAGTCTGAACAAGAGGAAATCGCTCAGGTACGATTGAGAAGCGGCAAGATACTGTCATCTCCTCCGAAAAAAGGGATATCCAACAAAGATAAGGAAAAAGAGATAGTTGTCAACGAAGACATTATCTCCGAGGATCCCAAGAAGAAACATACTCCAGTTAAGGGAATAGATTATAATATCTTATCCCATCTGAGGAAGATCCCTGCCCAGCTCAGCATATACGACGCTCTGGTAATGTCTAAGGATTTTTGGGAGACTTTGATTCAGGCTCTCAAAGACCCCGAAAGATATGAGGCGTACTTCGCTGAGCGCAACCTGACTGAGGTCCTGCAAGCTCGAAACGAACCGTTCATCACTTTCACCGAAGATGACATGATGCTCGGGACTGCAGACCACAACCGACCTATGTATGTTACTGCAGAGAGTGATGATTTGGTAATCAGTCGAATTCTGATCGACCCTGGGTCCTCCATTAACCTTATGAGCTTAAAAGCACTAAGGTCGTTGTGCCTCAACGTAGAACATCTCGGGCCAGATAAGCTAATGGTACATGGTTTTAACGAGAAAGGGCAGAAAACCCTTGGATCATTTATGCTCCCTCTTGTATTTGGAGAATTTCATACAGAAGCTAAATTTCATGTAATTGATGCGGACACTTCATTCAAGGCGCTCCTGGGCCGCCCCTGGCTGCATGAATATGGCGTTGTCCCGTCAACATTACACCAGTGCATGAAGTATCTCAGGGATGGAGAGGAGTTCAGGATCTCTGGTGACATCCATCCCTTTACAGTCCATGAAGCAACAGTCTATGAAGATGCGCAGTATTTTATGCCAAAGAAGCAAAGACTGTCAAACTCTCTGAAGGCTCAAGCATCAAACCCAGAGAGTGTAAAGCGACCTGAGCAAGAAGGTGAGAGGAAGCAGGTGGGGAGAAAGAAGGCGACGCCGACTCTTCCCAAAGAAGCTACCACTTCCACTTCTAAAGAAAGAAAACATGTACCTCACCTTGGGAGCGACACAGATGAAGATGATGTCACCCCTACAAAATCCCAGAAGGTATGCCATTCGATGGACGAATGGAGTAGGGAGGTCGCATATTCAAATGATGATTATGACTACGACTCTATCTATATGAACACGGTGCAAGATGTATTCTCTAGAAGAATAGATAGCCTGTCAATCTCAGACAGCGTGCTTGTAGTCACTCGTGTTCCCCTACAGTATTTCAAAGAAATAATTCCAAGAGATGTGCATAAGGTTGAAGAACTTATGACTCTCTATCTACCTCCGATCAAAAAGGGGATTGAGTCGGGAAATATATTCTATTCCGTAGGAAAGGATGAAGAAGTGAATCATGATTGGGGCCATGCCTTCATTGATTCTGAAGAATTACTACCTACGAGGTTACCTAAGTTTAATACTAAAGGTATTCAAAGAATGTTGCGAGAACAGATTAATATTCCCACCTCCAAGCGACAGCTCCGTACATGCCTATGCCTTTGGTACGGAAGGAGACCGCGTCCCTTACGAAGGAAGGATATGAATGCATATAAAGGTATTGGATTCGTTAGGCGAAAATGCATCCGGAAGGAGACTTGCCGAGCCATTACTTGCAGGGAAGTTGCACCCAATGACGAGTCTGATGAAGAGGTCTATGAAGTTGATGATTACGATGATCAGCCTCTAGAGGCCAAGCCTGCACCAGAAGAGCTTGAAGATGGTGGATAGGCAACCACTATGGACGAACTAAAAGAAGTCAACTTGGGAACCGAGGATGACCCTCGCCCAACCTTCATTAGTTCCCTTCTGCCAGAAGACCAAGTGGAAGAAATTAAAGAACTTCTCTGTGAATTCAGGGACTGCTTTGCCTGGACATATGCTGAAATGCCCGGCTTATCCCCTGATGTAGCAGTTCACAGGTTAGCAATCAAACCAGATGCAGCACCAGTCAAACAAGCTCCGAGAAGAATGAGATTGGAGATTGAAGAACAGGTGATTGCTGAAACGAAGAAGCTCATAGAAGCAGGCTTCATCCGCGAAGAGAAATACGTCGACTGGATTGCCAATATTGTCCCTGTCAAGAAGAAGAATAGACAGATTCGTATCTGTATCGACTTTCGGGACCTCAACAAGGCGTGTCCAAAAGATGACTTTCCGCTGCCTGTATCCGAACTCCTGGTAGACAACACGTCAAACTATGACATGTTCTCGTTTATGGATGGATCGTCAGGATACAACCAGATCAAGATGACTCCTGAGGATGAAAGACATACGTCATTCAGAACGCCCATCGGTATTTTCTGCTACACGGTCATGCCCTTTGGCTTGAAGAATGCGGGTGCCACTTACCAACGGGCGATGACCCATATCTTTGATGAATTAATACATCAGAAGGTCGAATGCTATGTAGATGACCTTGTTGTCAAGAGCATAGACCGAAAGGATCACTTGAAAGACCTGAGGATTGTATTTGAAAGAATCAAAAAGTTTGATCTGAAAATGAATCCTCTCAAATGTGCTTTCGAGGTCTCCTCCGGCAAATTTCTTGACTATGTCGTTCGTCATCGAGGCATAGAAGTCGATCCCAACAAAATCAAGGCGATCATCGAGATGCCGCCGCCAAGAAGCCTCCGTCAACTCCGCTCCTTGCAAGGGCAACTGGCTTTCATTCGACGATTCATATCGAATATGTCGGGTAGGTGCCAGCCATTTTCAAAGTTGATGAAGAAAGACGTTCGATTCAAGTGGGATGAAGAATGTCATGAAGCATTTGACAGTATCAAGAAATACTTATTGAATCCGCCCATTCTCGCAGCGCCAATTCCGGGGAAGCCTCTTATATTGTATACGGCAGCACTAGAAGAGTCCCTCGGAGCATTACTGGCCCAACACAATGAGGAAGGAAAAGAAAATGTACTCTACTATATCAGTCGGAGATTAATTGGAGCAGAGATACGTTATTCTCCCATTGAAAAGCATTGCCTGGCATTGATTTTCGCAGTTTAGAAACTTCGCCACTATATGCTATCCCACAAAATTACCTTGATATCAAAGATCGATCCGCTGAAGTTCTTGATGACAAGACCAGCGTTGACAGGTCGTTTAGCAAGGTGGGCAGTGCTATTACTGCAGTTTGACATAGTGTACATGCCACAGAAGGCAGTAAAGGGACAAGCTTTGGCAGATTTTCTCGCCGCGCATCCAATCCCTGCAGACTCCCCGCTCAATGATGATTTGCCAGATGAACAAATCATGCAGGTTGATGAAGAAGAAAAGCTATCATTCTGGGAGATGTACTTTGATGGGGCATTGTCTATCAAGTCTCCCAAACCTCCAAATCTTGCAAAGGCCCAAGCTGGCATCGGTCTCGTCTTTATAGAACCCGAGGGAGGTATAATGAGGTTCTCGTTCAGTTTAACTGAACCTCGGACCAATAATGAAGCCGAATACGAAGCTCTAATAGCAGGACTGGAGATTGCAATTGATATCCAAATCACAGATCTCCAAATTTTTGGCGATTCTCAACTTGTGATAAATCAAGTTCTGGGCATTTACAAGATTTGCAAGCTTGAATTGGCCCACTATCACCGACGAGCTCTTGAGCTTCTAAAACAAATACCGAATGTCAGGATAACTCAGGTTCCTCGAGGACAGAATACAAAAGCAGATTGTCTAGCCAAACTGGCCAAGGAGCTTGCAAATGAAGACAAAAAGCCACCCATATTCATTGCAGTTGAAAACCGCCGGGTTTTGGAGCCAGCAACCCTACAATTCCCGCAGGCAGAGGAAATACCTGGTTCAAGCCAGCAGGATGCAGCCCCGGTTAATCCTCAACATCCCCAACAAATCACTACTAAAAATCAACCAGGGGAACGTCAGGTAGTAAAGAGGCGAAGAACCGGTAGATTCTCAGAGTCGTGGTTGGATTGCTTAGATGTTGAAGTCGAAGACGATTGGAGGCAACCATTCGTCGACTACTTCAAAGAAAGCAAACTCCCAACAGATAAATCTCTGGCTGCACAAATCAGAAAAAGAGCATTGCGATACGCGTTTGTCAACAATACGTTGTACCGACGAGCTTTTGATCAAATGTGACTAAGGTGCCTAGGGACCAAGAAAGCTAATAAAGTGGTAGCAGAAGTTCATGAAGGACTCTGCGGAGCACACCAGTCAGGTCCCAAGATGGCTGCTAAAATTAAAAGAATTGGTTATTACTGGCCTACAATGGTGAGAGATTGTATCAACCACGCTAAGAAGTGCCACGAATGTCAAATTCACGGTGATGTTATTCATCAACCGCCAAATCCACTACATCCAACGATAGCGTCCTGGCCATTTGAATGTTGGGGCACAGACATAATTGGGCCAATAGATCCGCCGTCTTCGGCAGGACACCGCTTTATACTGGCAGCAACAGACTATTTTTCTAAGTGGGCGGAAGCGGCACCATTCAAGGAAGTCACATCCGAGCACGTGATCAATTTCTTTACCCATAATATCGTCTACAGATTCGGCATACCACGTCGAGTGATCTCAGACAATGGCACAGCGTTCAAGAGTACAAAAATCTACAAGTTTGTAGATCGTCACAAGATTGACTGGCGATACTCGTCTATATACAACCCAAGAGCTAATGGTTTGACTGAGGCCTTCAACAAGACGCTGGTGAAGTTATTGAAGAAGATCCTCACCAAGAACAAAAGAGAATGGCATACAAAGATGGCAGAAGCGTTGTGGGCGTATCGTACGACCTACAAAACACCGACCAAAGCTACTCCCTACTCACTAGTGTTCGGGACTGAAGCCGTCTTGCCACTAGAAGTCGAACTACCGTCTCTTCGGGTTGCTATCCAGAATGAGCTCACTCAAGAGCAAAATGCTCGGTTGAGAATGGAAGAGCTCGATGCACTCGACGAAGTTAGATTGCAAGCCCAACAAAATCTAGAAATCTACCGGGGAAGGATGGCGAAATCATTTGATCGAATGGTGCGCCCTCGATCCTTTCAAGAAGGGGAATTAGTCCTGGTGCTGAGAAGACCAATCATCCCACACCGAAGAATTGGTGGCAAATTCGTATCCAATTGGGAGGGTCCCTTTGTTATCGAGAAGGTGTACCAAGGAGGAGCCTACCAGCTTATCGATCTGCACGGTCAGAGGCCTATGCCGCCGATCAACGGTCGACATCTAAAGAAGTACCATGCATAAGATTGCCCGAAGAAATGTTATGCTTAACGTACTGTGTATTTCATGCATGTTTATTAACATATACACTTTACATTTTATATTTTTGAAATTCTCTTGTGTCGCAAGAATGCATTTCAAAATCACCCTGCAGGACAGGGGGCATTTTAAATATTTATTCGGGTCGACATCGTGCTACGCATCGAGATCCCCAAATAAATATTTAAAATCACAAAATTTCAAATTTACTCCATCATGAAATGTCCCTGCGAGACAGGGGGCATTTTAAATATTTATTCGGGTCGACATCGCGCTGCATGCCGAGATTCCCGAATAAATATTTAAAATCACCAACGCAAATATTCCTTTATACTGAAGAACACAACGAATTATTTTCAAAGTATATGCAGGTGAGCTTCAAAAGAGCGAGACACCACCTCCAACAAATCAAGATTTCAATGGTTAGAAAGAGACTTTTGCAACTACACACTCTAACAAATTGAGCCAGAACAACCTGAAGTCTTTCAGTAGCCTGAAGCTTAAGGTTCGAGTGGGTGTAAGAGGTCGGATCCAACACGCCCAAATATGGCTGGATCGCTGGCAGCTCCGTCTACTCAACACGCCACAAGAAAGGTCGTAGTAGCGGAACCCCCACTTCGTCAACCCGTCAGTAAGGACTGTAGGAAGTACGAAGGCTAATTTGACTCGACAAGTTCAAGTGATCGTAGTCTACTAAATTCTCCTAATTGACTGGAGAATCAACGTTCCAGTGGGAAGGAGAAATCTCGAGCAACTACCAGATTCGCGTAGGCTCTAAATCTTCAACCACAAAGGAAGACTCAAAATCTATCAATTTCAGCAAAATCAACATTGGGAAGCACATTTCCCCTAGCTCAAGTCTGAAGCCTGAATGGGTGTAAGAGGTCGGATCCAATATGCCCAAATATGGCCGGATCGCTGGCAGCTCCATCTACTCAACACGCCATAAAAAAGGCCGCAGTAGAGGAACCCCCATCTCAGCAACCAGAGGACGAAGGGCTGTCAAATCCCAGCTCGCCTGATCTGATGAACTCAAGTGACTCAGATTAAAGTCTCCTCAAGTGGTTAAGGATTAAGATACTACCCAAGTTTGGTACTATCAACCGAATCCAAAACCTGCAAATTCTTCAACAAGTCCACCAATGCACAAAGCAAAAGACCGAAGAAATTATCCCAAAGTTCATGAAAAGCTTAAAGCTGAACTAAGAGGATTCCGTCATCAACAAGTTCGTTATGCACAAAGCTTTGGACCGATGACTTCGCGCCACTGACCTAAAACAAACCTAAAAGGTTTAGGTCACCGGCATCTACTCCTTCATCAAGCCCGCCAAAGCTAGAAGCATAGGGCAGAAGGTACAAAAACCACCTGACAAGTCAGTAAAGACAAATCAGACAATCCTCCATCAATGTCCGCAGCACAAAGCACAGGACAGAAGGAACCAAAATCTCAGGGAAACTAAAGCTACAAAAAGAAGTATCCGAATGACATCTACAAGTGTCCCTAAAGACTGGGGGCATTTTAAATATTTATTTGGATCGACATCGCGCCGCATGCCGAGATCCCCGAATAAATATTTAAAATTTCTTGCCGAAATACTATCAAAGGAGGGAAGAATAGAAGATCCTCCATAAACTGAATGTGCCATTAGTAAAAAGTGTAATCTGAGCAAGATAGAATCAGTACAAGAGACTGCAAAGTCCCACCAACTGATGAATGTAGAAATGTTGAGTAATTACTAAATTGCTAGAAAATAATGTGACAGTGGTAGCGGAGGAAGAACAGAAAGTGGAGATGTTATCTACTACCTTCAATCTACAAAGTAACAACCCAGGGATGTGAATTTGAAGTGTTATGTCACTATCCTATGGATCTCTACTTAACAAGAGCCAACATGACAATCATATCGATGATTACAAGTGCATCTGGAGATCCACGAAGGCACATGAATGGATTCTTGGAGATCTACAGAATGAGAATCCTAGTGTGACATCCAAGCAAATCTTTGGAAATCCACTAAATGACAATCTTAGTGTGACATCCAGGCAAACTTTTGGAGATCCACTAAATGACAACCTAAGTGTGACATCCAAGCAAATTTTTGGAGATCCACTAAATGAAAACCTTTGTGTGACATCTAGAGAAAAATATCTGGAGATCCGCATGGTCAATCAGCATACAACAAACGTGATTCGCTCTAGACACGAATCACATTTGTTGGGGGGCATTTGTTGACCCCTATTAAAATAGAAAAAAAATCATAAAAGGAAGGTAGGTACCTCTGCTCCGTCGGATCCCTGAAATCCTGTCGATACCCGTAAATCCTGCTAACCTGCAAACGCCACCGAATCTGTAACATCCATGCAAGCAGACAGAAGGCGTATAAATCTCCAAACGAAACCCAGTGCTACGCCACCGTATCCGCAACTTTCATGCAAGCGGACAGAAGGCGTGTACAAATATTCCAAGAATACCCCCGCACGTGTGCACTTTAATTTGTATGCACATAGGTACACTAAAAGGGGAAAATATAATCTGAACCCGCATGGGCCCCGGTGAGCGTGTTATTGGTACACACGTGACGTCTAGGGATGCTGCGCGGGTCAATAAATTTGAACCCGATCCTCCTATGCAAGCAGATAGGAGTAGACAAGGTTCAATAAATATTTATAAAATGCCCCCAAACACCCGCATGGGCCCCGGCGAGCATGTTATTAGTACACACGTGACGTCTAGGGATGCTACGCAGGTCAATTCAGGTTCGAACCCGATCCTTCTATAAAGGTCAATAGGAGTCGACAGAGTTCGAACCATCAAACAAATATACAGTTGTGGCAACCTATATATTTATTTTAATGCGTTCATATCAGGCCTTCAAGGCCTATAATCAAGAGAATTCACCAATAAAGGTGCAAAGCCTACGAAACTCGATCCTCTATCGACCACTCGACAAAGTTGACAGGGTTTAACCCATAAATACAAAGGACCATAAAGTCACCCCGATGATGGCCGTATTGAATGCGAATCTCAACCGGAGGGGTTCACAAATACTCAAATGCTACCCGAATTCCTACAAAATCCAAATCTTTTAAAAATCCAAAAATACTCAAAACTCCAAAACTCCATAAAAATTCCCAAAATCCCAAAAATATTTATAACTGAAATCAAACCATCAAACACTCAAAATATAAAACCCATCCATCCTCCGCAACAGTTTGCCGAGGTGGATAAATTGAAATTTACTTCAGCTCACATTGAGCTAATGCCTAGTCGAAAATATCACTAGGATCCATTCTCAAACAATCTCCTGCCAGCAAGGACGTGGTACGAGTCCTCTAACCGACAGTTTCGCCGCCAAATGGCACTGCGGGATAAACGGTTATGACTCGGGGCCCTCTGAACCAGGTGGTCGCCGCCAAATGGCACCATTATATTATGGTTATGGCCATAGCCCGTATGCTCCCCAATGGCATCAAATCCTTGAGATATGAATCAATAGGATATGATCGATAGGGCACAAAGCCCTCTGTTAGCTAAGGTGGATTCAAATTTGTCCCCTTAGACAAATATTCACCCCAGGTCTACAAGGTACCCTTGGACGAAGCAACCCATGGCTGCCGACAAGGATCCTTCTGTCAGGTTGGGTCGACTACCTCCTCTGACTAAGTAAACCAGGGACCACGATGGCCCGGGACGACGGAACCATGGGATCTTGATCGGGTCTATCATCCATTCCCCCACCATCCGCTTTAAGTGCAAGATAGTGAAAGTTTCTATTTTAAATGTCAAATCCCTCAATTTTCCAATACCCTAAACCCATTGCTGCTACTATATGCCAGACTCACATATTTCTACGTATCTGATTGACGACTAGCCTTAATCGAAAGTTCTCTCTCATTATTGGGAGGGGTAATTAACTATAGGGGCTTGCGCCTATAGGAAACCAGAACTCAGATCATAAAGTCCTCGCAAAATGAGGGCGAAATCTCTGGGTAGTGTCTTATCTACTATCTCATCTGCCTTCCAAAATTTACCCCGGAACTTAGCTCGTTAAAACTCCCCCCTCGAAAAGCAACAAACAGCGGGCGGAGGCCGGGGCCGAATTTTCGGAGCCCACAGATATCAAGCTGAACATTAAGGATCAGAATTGAAGTTTGAGTGATCCCACAAAGCTGAATTGAAAGTTCATTGCCAAGACAAAAGATACGCTAGAAAATGATCAAATAAATCTGAGAGCTTATGAAGGACAAACAGATTGATCCTCTCGCTAGCATCAGTTTCAAGACTAGAACTCATGATGGCATTCCACAAAGGTTTCACACAAGACTGTGAAAACTGGACAGGACATCAATCAGAAGAAGAAAAAGTTCAAAGGTTCCACCGGGGTTGAACCAGAGTTGAACCGAATAACGTAGTAAATATTAAAATTATTCAAATATAATATAAATTATATAATAAATAAAATTTCTAATATAAATATATAATTACCTCAATTAAAATTTTTGAACAAACTCAAATTAAAGAGATATAAAATATGTAAGAAGCTTAATTAATCATTAAAATGAATATAAATATATGTATATTATAAATATAAATATATGAGCATTAAATATATTTATAAAATTTAAATATATATAATATAAATGTATAAATATAAATATAATTTATAATAAGAATAATATTTAATATAATATATAAATTTACACTATTAAAAATTTATATTATTAATTTTTATAATACATATTATAACAAATTTATAATATATAAATATAATACACATTAAAAATATTTGCAGCCCAACCCAACCAAACTAAATTTGCATCCTAACTCATGTAATATTCATGCAACTTTTTTAGTCCTACATCATAGAGGAGTTTAAGGTAGTTGTTTTTATGTAGTATTAAGTACATACAACTTAAAACAAAGCATTATATGTAAGATGGTATGCATATATCATGGTTGAATTCATCTTTATATCTAATAAAAATATTTTAAAATTTTTTAAAGGATTTAATAAACTAAAACATATTATTTTAAATTTATTTTAAAATAAAATTAAATATTTTATAGAACCAGTCTGCTCTACAAAACCCTGGCTGGCTCGATGGTTTTCCAGTTAAGCCGAATTTAGGCAAACATGGTTTTTGAATTTGACCGGATCGATAACTTATCCGCTTCACGGTCGAACTAGTTGAACCGGTCGGTCTGATCAGATTTTCAAAACGTTGCTTTTGCATGAGTACACCACCACGACATAAGGTTACTATGCAGGTTACTATACATGCCATTTTTGCAATAGATCATCTGTCCTCACATGAAAACGGCTTTGTGGAACATCGAAAATCCTTGATCTTTATGTTAGAACTCAAACAATAAATAAAATATAAAAAGTCCTCGAATATAGGAAATTGATAAGGAAGGTTTTCTTCCTTATGGAACACAGGCTCCTAAACAAAAGCAACAACAACAAGAACATCAAGCCTTTATCCCACTACGTGGGGTTGACAACATGAATCATTTTTCTCCTCTGTGCTCAGTTAAGAGTCAAATTCTCATTCAAATCTAATAACCAAAGGTTACTTCTAGTACTTGCTAACCAAGTCTTTTTAAGTTTACCTCTATCTTTCTTAACATAGGTCAAATCTAATACATCTACTCTCTTAATTGGGTCATCGGAGGGTCGGTGTTTTATGAGACCAAACCATCTAAGACAACTCTCGCAAATCTCATCTACCACTGGAACTCCTCCACCTTATCACATATATAATCATTTTCATACATGTTAATGATGCAAAATAGCATGCGTCATGGCGCATGGCATGGCGCAGATAGCACATAGGGCACTATTTGCTTGGCGTGGCATGGCCCATCAAAATAGCGAACGCTATTTGCGCCATGCATGGGCAATTGCGCTTAGCACAATGCATAAATGACGCGCGATGCTTTATTAACATGTTATAAATTTCAAATTATAAATTATAATAAAATTTTTTAAGTTTATATATTAATATCACAATTAATTAAACCTCAAATTATTAAAATATAAAAATTAAATGATTTAACTTTTTGAATGGTTTAAAGCTATCATTTTTGCTATTTTGCATAATTTAGGCTAAATTATGCTTAAATCCTATTCAAATCTATTGATGTAAGTTTTTTGTGGGATTTAAAGTTGTCATTTATGTTGTTTAACATGATTTATGCTTAAATTTTGATCTAATCAACTTATTGTTTGTTATTTAATGATATTTAATATTACTAAATACATATTTTTTAATTATTTTATAGCGTGCACCATGTTTAAAATGGCGTGCGCCGTGTCATGCGCTATGCGCCATGGTTTCATGTGGAACTTTACTCCGTTGTGCGCCATTCATCATCGTTGACAAGTACGTTCGTTTCACATTGTCTCTAAGAGTAAAGCCACTCATCGACCTAAGTATCCTCATCTCTGCAACACTTAACTTAATTTTATGCTTCTCTTTTAATGGCACCTAAACTAAAGCAGTGAAATTTAATAGCATAGAAAAACTATAATTTACCATTTATA
Organism: Dendrobium chrysotoxum; assembly: GCA_019925795.1. NCBI lineage: Eukaryota > Viridiplantae > Streptophyta > Magnoliopsida > Asparagales > Orchidaceae > Dendrobium > Dendrobium chrysotoxum. The sequence continues at coordinate 73,288,383 of CM034315.1, forward strand.
TAAGAAAACTATAATTTACCATTTATATAAAGCTGATTGAAGCACAACTCTATAACCAATGTTTTGAAAATCAGATTAAACCAGCCGACTCAATCGGTTCGACCTTGAACCGGCCAAGTTACCGATTTAGTCAAATTCAAAAACTGTATTTGCATCAAACTGGTTTGAACTGCCAGTTTGACCGGAAAACCATCAAATCAGTCCCAGTTTTGTGGAACCAGCCGATTATATAAATATTTAATTTTATTTAAATTAAATTTAAATAATTTTTTAGCTTTAAATCCTTTAAATTTTTTAAAATAGTTTTTTTAGATACGGAGATGAATTCAACCATGATATATGCATCTCACATAACATGTTTTATTATAAGTTGTGTACTTCACACTATATAAAGACAACTATCTCAAACTCCCCTATAATGTGGGACTAAAAAAACTGCATGAATATTATAGTTGTTAGAATGCGAATTTGGGTTGGATTGGGTTGCAAATTTGTTATAATGCGTATTATAAATTTTTAATATTATAAATTTATATATTATATTAAATATTATTCTTATTATAAAATATATTTAATGTTCATATATTTATATTTATAATATATACTTATATTCATATTAATGGTTAATTAAGCATCTTATTGTACTTATATTTCTTTAATCGAGCTTGTTCAGGAGTCTTAATTAAGATAATTATATATTAACTTTTAAAATTTTCATTTGTTATATAATTTATATTATAATTGAATACTTTTAATATTTATTAAAAGTCATCCAGTTCAACCCTGGTCGAATCAATGAAAATTGAACCTCTCCTTCCAATTTTATGTTCGGTCAAATTTTCACAACCTTGCTATTAACTCTAACAGGATATTGTGACATGCTTATAGGCAGCCAAATGTGGCAATTTAAATGCATAAACCTAGTAGTTAAATATAAAATCAGGCATAGCTTGCAATAGGGAGCTGCAGTATATAATTTTATTTTCATAATATAAATGCAAAACTAAATCCTAAAAAATGTTGGTATCAAGAAGGAGATTTTGACACAAGGAGAGAGAGAAAAAAAAAAGAAAAGGGAGTTCAATGTAAGAGATTAATGACAGGGCATGTAATCTAAGGATGCTGCAAGAAATTCTTAGTTGCCACAGTAAATAAAAAGAATGTAACATACCTTTGTGGGGTCAACACCAAACCCACCACCCATCTGCATCATTCGTTGTGTATCATCCATAGCTATGGGGAAAAAGCATGCATTAAAAGATATATACAACTTATTAACAATTACATGTTTGAAAATAAATAGAAAACAGTACAAGAAGCGAACCATTTTCTTCTCCTAGAATTAGGCTGAACAGGCCCCTCAATCCAAACAAATTCAGGAAATACCTAGCCAATTTCAAGAAAAATCAGATGCTTTTTCAATTAAATAAGGTGACAAAAAACAATCGAAATTTTCTAGCATGAGTAACATACCATGAGCGACCACTAACATAGCTCACATCTACAGTGCTCAGGTCGATCCCATTTTGCAGCATTGATCTGAATCTTGGAGTCAATGGGAAAGGTAATTTTGCTAATGAAAAGAGATGTTTGGAACTCGTCAATTTCATTATATAGTAGAAATCAGCAAGCAAGTATTATAACAATGCTATATTGCCAAGTAGCAGCAAGTATGCACCGTTCCTGATGTTAGTTGAATTCATAAATGAGTATGAAATATGCCTCAAGAATCAACAAATGCACTGCCAAAAGAGATAAGATTACAATCTGGATAAAATGCTGATGTTGTAGAAATATGACACATTTATCAGCAAAATACATCACAAAGATTGAGATCATTCAGATCTTAATCAGTCAATGTTTTTGGCAATTAATTTTCTCAAGTAAAACAGATGAAAAGAGCAATTGTACATCCAACAAGATTCAGAAAGATGCCAAGAATAATTTAGCAAACATGCACTTGAATAAAATGATTTGCAATGAGATCATTTTGAAGCAGTGATTACACTTTCAGTAAACTCTAAACTTTCATTAAACTCTAAAATCTCCTTAGTCCTTAGTTCAATTAGGCAGAATTGGAAGGCCTCTTCATTCTTCATGCATGTTCAGAGGAAATTGCAGGTCAAATTCTCATTTCTGAGTTACATGCATTCTAGCGTTCAAGCTCCTAGATTAGCCGGTGTAGTTTACAGAAGTTTTATAAAAATATATATATATATGGATATTTTTCCCAAAAAAAAAAACAAATCCTCATTTATTATGTAGATCTCACGGTGAAACAAAGTTCCTTAAGAAAGATGGCTGATGAAGACAAGCATGTATTTTAAATTTATTTCACTAGTATTATGCTCTGGAAAAGTTTACCAATAAATATGAATGATGGACCATCTCATTCTGATCTAGTTTAATAAATTAAACATGTATCTCCAGGGCTAGCTTGTAACAGTTTCATCATAGCATAGCCAAATTTATCTCTCTCAAAAAACAATAGCAAAAGAAAACAGGCAATCTGAAAATTAACAATAAACTAAGATTCAATCAATATGATCAAGAAAAATAAAAATAAAAAACAATCCATAAGATCAGGATGCAGACAACTTGGATCCAAACTAGGAATAGAGAGCAAGATAGCATAAACAGAAGGGACATCAGCGTGACCATCAAGCAAAGAAGAATGAATGTTTCCACTGCCATAGTCCATAGCTTAAAAGCAACAGGCGCCCAAAAGAAGATAAGCATGCAAACTTAAACAAATTGATTTTTCAGTTGGCATTGACTCTGTTAAGAATCCTATTTTCCAAATAAGCTTGAGGGACAAGTCACCAAAAAATTCTCATTTAGTCGATTATAATGAAGGCATCAGTAAACACCCTACTGACCTCTCCAAGCACGGAGAAGTTCGACTCATTATTTTAGGTGCAGAAATGTTCACTCAAGAATTTAAACCATTTTCAAGAACCTAAAAAAAGAAGACAGAAAAAGAAAAGGTAATACCCAGGTATCACTGCACTACTCGAGTAGTATGAATACAAGTTAAATAAAAATAAATAGCATGATTCAAATTAAATAAAAATAGAGATCAAGCAAAAAGGTCCATAAGTCATATATATATATATATATATATATATGATGCTACTTCAGTCAGAATATTGCTAAAAACCTCATTTTAATTGACTCGTCAATAATACATGATAAAACATAAGGGGCTTGTTTATTGAGTAAAATTTCAAAAAAAACAAAACTAAAAAAAACGAAAAAAAAAAAAGGCAATACCCAGGTATCACTGTACTACTCGAGTAGTATGAATACAAGTTAAATAAAAATAACTAGCATGATTCAAATTAAATAAAAATAGAGACCAAGCAAAAAGGTCCACAAGTCATTAATATATATATATGATGCTACGTCAATCAGAATGTTGCTAAAAAACCCATTTATAATTGACTCATCAATAATACATGATAAAACATAAGGGGCTTGTTTATTGAGTAAAATTTCAAAAAAAAACAAAACTATGCCTCAGATTAGCATTTTGGCACATTAATCCTTGCAGGCAACAATCCAGGTCAAAGACTGGTGCGCATATGTTGCTGGTGCTCATGCCTATGCTCTCATCATAGGCAACCTACAGAGCTAGCCAGTTACAAAGATTATCTAAATTGGACTCGTGTAATCTTCTAAAATGTAAACTATTTAGTTTTAATCATAAAATCATTTGATTAATCAATGCTAACATCTCAAACTCTTCGGTGCAGTTTAAAAGATGAGTTAGAAGTTTAGATTAGAGATAACAACTCGATTAACTGTGATTTGGGCAATAAGACAATAATAAAACAAAATTATGCAATCATTAAGTATAAAAGTTGTTTGGTGGGAAATAAATTACATAGATTAATTAAAAATGAAGGGATTAAAAATTAATTACATTAGTAACAATGATATTTAAGATTAATTGGTACAAAAAAATTAATTAATTGACTAATTATGGCTGATTAGCAATTATTTTGTGATTTGATGACAATTCATCAGATTCTAGTTAATTAATGCTATACCGATTCATCATATGATACATGAGCAATGATATAGAAATAATGTCACAAGTTGAGCAATCCCAATAACTAGAAATGATAAATGATGCAACATGCAAATTTAGATATATATTATTTTCAATATTTTAGGAATTATTTTCATTTAAAGTAGCATTTTAGATTTATTAAGTTTATAATACAAAAAATAGCTATGAATTATCATTTTGGATCATTCTAAGTTTGTATTTGAATTAATTTGAATAAAATTAGACTATCTTTCAAAATTGACCACTTTTAGCACCCAGTTTATCTTCCCTTCTCTTTCCACTACCCAGCTCTATATCAATTTTGGTATGAGAAACTCCTACTTCCATCAACTTCTGCTCAGGCACCCATCTCCTACAATATGATTCCCACTCAAGGTCCATGCCCAAATTCTCTGCATGCACCTATGCTCAATCTCCATCCGCACCCACCCAGTGACCAATCGCCTTCATCACATCGTCCACCTCACTATATTAATATGGTGATATTGATTAACAGTGGATTATTTTGGCTTAAATAACAAGGATTATCTTGGATAATTCAAAGATAATCTCACATAGATCTATCAAAAGATAGGAATTAGGAAAATTTGCTCCTTTTGTTTAAGAGCATTTTCATCTTGTGTTCATCTTTGATGTATCACAAAGTGAATTCATTAAGGTTGAGATGTAATTTTTAAATTTGTAACCTTGAAAAAGTGAATTCATTAAGGTTGAGACGTAATTTTAAAATTTGTAACCTTGAAAAAATAAGGAGAGATATCCTTCTTCCTATTTAGTAAAGGTTTAGATGTCTTCTCCATGGATAGTCAATACTTCAGTCAAATTGAGTCAATCTAACAATATGCATCTAGGTTTCCAGAGCTCCTCCATGAGTTTTGAAGACTAAATGAATAAATGACAAGAATGTTCTGCTGATATTGTTGATTTAATCACATTCTTTACCGATGTCTATTCCTCAAGATGAATTTTTCGTTGGTCACCTCTTCTTTGAAATGAATTTTTCATTCATCTTTCATCTTTAGGAATATGTCACTATCTCAACGAGGCAATCGAAGAACTTCAAATTTTCCTTCAACAATATTTCAACTCGTTGAAGCTAAGTTCTTTATAGCCCGGACAATTAATACAATATAATAAATTGTGTTTAAATTATTTTTATGTATTTAGAATTCATTTTCATTAAATTAGGATTTTGGAATTATTAGGTTTATTTTAAGTTTAAATTTGAATTAATTTGGATAAGATTACATTCGATTTCAAAATTGATCTTATCTTGTAACTACATTTCTATAAATAGAGTCATGCCTCATATTTGGAATCAATAAACTGAATAAAGATATTTAGGTTTTGCTCAAGTGCATCTCTCCTTTATCTCTCCCTTGTTCCTCTCCCCTTCTTTCCTATCTCCTCTCTCTCTCTCCGTTCACTTGGATCTTTCTATCAGTACCTGTTTCTCTTTCCTTCCTCATTCCACTGCCTAGCTCTGCATCAATTAAACTATATAAAATCATGATTATTGTTTTTATTTCATTACAAGTAATATATTACACTATGAAATGACAAAAAAAATATTAACACAAATAACATGTTTATTAAATATTTAATTACTATTTAAAACAATTAATTAGTACTTATCCAGTAAATTATTAAATTACATTAACTTGACATTGGTTAAAAAACATTCCTTTTAACTACCCACCTATTCAACTCTTATATAAATTGGCTATAAGCGATTAAACCACTAGCTGATAAATCAACTAGTTCATAGACCTACATATAGCATACATAATCAAGCGTCTTTTACTAGGGGTGTCAATTTCGGGTCACGAATTGTGTTCGGGTCGAACCCGGAACTGACCCGACACTGTTCGGCTCAACCCGAACCCGACCCGTTTTTAAAAATGGGTAAATTTTTGGGACCCGAACCCGACCCGCTTCGGGTTCGGGTCGACCCCGACACGGATTTTTCCGTGTTTGGGTGAAGCGCGCGGGGAAATGAGGAAATATAGCTAGCTCCCGTCGCTACTTCCAGTTTCGGCAAGGCGGCAGCAGCGGCGGTGCGGAGGTGGAGCGGCAGCTGCGGCGGCGGAGCGGCAGCACCGACGGCTAGCAGCAGTGGCGGCGGTGCGGCAGCGGCGCGACAATGACTCGACGCGAACTCGCGGTGCGGCAGGGACTTGACACGATTTGGCGACTGCGACTCCACGCGAACTGGCGGTGCGGCAGCAACGGCGAGTCGGCGACGACCTCGAAGGAGGCGAACTGGCGACTCGACGGCTAACGGACTGCGACTCGACGCGTCGGTCATTTCGCGCCTTCGCGGGCAGGGCGGGCACGCCGGGCAACCGAAGCGGGCAGAATCAATTCCGGGTCATTTCCGGGTCAATTTTGGGTTTCCGGATCAACCCGAAACTCAAATCATGTCAGGTTTTCGAACCGGAACCCAACCCGTTTGCTAATCGGGCCGACCCGAACCCGGATTTTTCCGGGTCGGGTTCGGGTCGTGTCAAAAATTGACACCCCTACTTTTTACCATGTTTCTCCCCAATTAATTAACGCCGGCCAAATAACAGCCCATAAATTATCAACTGCAACAGGAAATTAATGATTTATATTCATTTACAACAATTTCTTTTCTTTAACACTACCAAACCTCGAAGCCCATTGCTACAAGAAATTCTCCAAAGGATGATATTATATTTTTCAAATTATATGTTGTAATAGTTATAAAATTCAATTAACAGTCTTTCAGTTTTGCAAAAAATGTAGTGTTTCACATCTTTGTTTATTTAAAAGTTAAAACGCATGGAAAAAAGTAGTACTACAGCTCAAAATCCTTCTAGTACGTCTAGAATATTTCAACACTGCATTTTTTTTTTTTAGTCTCTTATTTAAGCTGATTGAATTTATCATAAACTCAACTAACTAATATTTAATATTTATAGCATAAATCAGAGCTAAGAAGCAAATTGAGGATGCATCCCAAGTGCATGATGACCTGCTTCATCTCTTCAGTCAAAGGGAAAAGGATATGTTGGTTTGGTTCGCTTTTTTTTTATTATTCTCTTCCTTGCTCCAGGAATATATGCCAAAATACTAAAGGTCATCTTTGATACCATCTTCTCATTTTTTTAGAAGTTATTTTGCCTCTTTTTTATGTTTAGGTGGATTTCTTCAAAAACGGCCAAAATATGGTTGGTATGTTAAGAAAAAACTTCAAAATGTTTGACATGATATGTGCAACTGAATTTTATTTGAACGATAAATAGTTTGGGCAATGATACAGAAAATGAATTTCATTGTACGATAAACACTTTGGGCAAATGATACAATCTAAAGATGAGTATTTCAATAATATTAATCAATTTCAAACTAATTTGAACTGTATATAATTAAAATCATTTTAGAGAGCATATAAAAATGCAGAATATTAGTAATCATTCTAAGAAATCCATTAAAAAAAGATAATGGTAACAACAAATAAATTACTTTTACACAATGGAATATTTATAATTACCTTCATCTCATAATTTTATTGTTTGACTAATTTATTGGACAATTAAATGATCCAAGTTATCATTCTTAACTTGATACTCGGTAATATTCAAGTCATTTATACAATTACAAATAACATTAGGTAAATTGTTGAAAACAGAATATCAATAGCATTATTATCAAATTTGCATAATATTTATAAATATAATGTATATTAAATATATTTACAAGCAATTCTTATTATTAATTTATTATATCACTGAGTATAAGATGAAGATAATAGTGTAAATTGTAATTAAAGAGTGTCTGGTGCATGATATAGAATAATATTAAATATTTTTTGATATTTTTTGAAAACTAAATGACAACATTGGTAGTTCAAGTCGTTACAATACTAAATGCCTAGGGAAGACTAGGGGTATCAATATTTGACACAACCCGAAAAGCCGACCCGAAAATTTCAGGTTTGGGTCAACCCATTCGGAAAATGGGTCGGATTTGGGTTTCATATTATAACCTGATTGCAATTTCGGGTCAGGTTCAGGTCAACCCGAAAACCCGAAAGCAACCCAAAACTGACACATTCGTCGCGCTTGTCCGCTCGTCCGTCATCATGCTCCTCCGTCGTTGTGGTAAGTTGTCCTCGCAGTCCATCCATCACTCGTCCTTCTGTCACACTCATCTGCGCAGTCGCGCTCGACCAGGGCAACTAGTCAAGTTGGGACAAATCTGGTTAGAAGCAGATCAGGTTCGGGTCTGGGTTTGTGACCCTTTTAGCTAATCAGGTTTGGTCAATTGAAGGCCGGTCAGTTAGTTAAAGGTTGGACCAAACCCGACCCGAAAGCCCATTTTGCACCGCTAGGGAAGACGGCTCTCTGTATGTGTTGACTAGAATTCAAAGATCAAGTTATACTAATGTTCATGTTTGATATCTTCTCATCTTTGTTTCTATGTTGTGTTGCCTCGTTTTTATTTTTATGTTGCATTTTTCAAAGCAAACAAAGTTGTCCTAAGAAAGTTGAAACATGTTTGATAAGTTATGCACAGATAAATCTCGCTTGTAAGATAAATAGTGTAAGTGAATGATACCATCTGGAGATGAACATTTCAATAATTTTAATAAATTTTCAAACTACTTTGAATGGTATATTATTACAATTTACAATCATTATAGAAAGCATATGTAAATACAAATATTAATAAAAAACCTATAAAAAAATTATCAAATATATATTAACAACAAATAAACCACTTTTACATAATCAAACATTTATAATTACTTTTATCTTATAAATAATTGATTGAATAATTTATAGGGAGACTAAATGATACAAATATAATTTTTAACTTGATATAGAATAATTATTAAGTTGTTTATACTTATTATTGCAAATAACATTACTTTGAATAATAGTAGTAAGTAATGAATATTTAGCATAGTTACTATCTGGGCTAGACATTTATTAAATAGATCCAAGATGACCATAATATTATATATCTGCAATTTATGAATTTCGAAATATTCTGATATTACAATGTCTGGTAACCTGCTATAAGATAGAGTAATATTAATTTTATCTGAAAAAAAAAAAACTATGACAACTTTGCTAGTTCAGGTAGTTATCATATTAAATGCCTATAAAAAAATGATACACTAAATTCATGTTTTAGGAACAAGTGAAAATACCTCAAAGTGTGCTTCTTGGATTTCAAAGGTCTAACTATTTGTTTTTGAAAATAAAAGTATTTTAGCTGAACATGAATGTTGAGCTTATTTCTTATTTCATCATCAGCATCATTAATATTATCCCAACTATTTGGGATTCTTTAATGAGCTCGTCTTAATTGAGTGCCACATTATATCATAATTTTATTTCATGTAGATATTTTTGTGCTAACTTATAGTTGTCATCATTGTTATACCACTTTTCCTCCCTCAATCTTTGAGTATTAATTCTCTTTAGTCATTGTGTTTGGGCATCCTTTGCTTTTCATTGTAAATACGCTCATATGATCAGCATCTATATTTGACACACTAATTACAATAATCATAAAAACAATCATCTCTGTAATATAAGCACTTTTTCACTCTATACATCTTAGTTTACAATAAATTCATCTAAATATTCCTACTTTCACCACACTCAACCTGACTATCACGGACTTCTTAGTTGCTCAACAGTTAAGACCTATATGGCAAAGTTGGTCTAATTGTATTTTTAAGTTTAACATTGAATTCGCGATGATATACTTTCCTAATAACTCCTGAGACATTATCCATCTTAACCATCACATTTTAATATTTTGTGTTCTCATTAGCATCCTCGTTCTTTTTTATATATATTTTATAAAAATGAGCACGACATTGAGCTTATATGAGCCAAACAACTATAAAACTCTTCATCATAGTTGTAATAAATTTCTACGGAAAACATGCAATAATGAGAGCAAAATCATAGCACTTATATATAAGAACACTAAATCAAAGGAAATAAACTAGAATGATGCGAGACAGGTGCTCTATTCTCCATGTTATGGTGACTTGAGTACCCTAGCAGTGACTATACAAGAGGATAAGTGAGGACAGATAAACCAAATCTTCAAGTAATGATGAAAGTATGGTTGTAATAATTGAGAATGTTATTAGTGCCTCAAAATTCATGTCAGCACCCCTCCCTAGAAATACACCCTATCTACTCACAAGGGGTGCAAACTTTACTTGAAAAATCAACCTTCATTTTCAAGTAGAGAAATCGTGATATTTATCATAATTACAGTGTCATGTCGTGCATAATGTCTCCGAGATGGTTATGCGTGCCAAGCAGTGTCCAAATAGTTATAGAATTTTTTGGAAAAAAAAGTGAGACAAGACAAATGATTTGTCTGAAACAATATTCTAAATTGATCAAGAGTTCTGTGACTATTGGTGATAAACTGCTATGTATTGGGTTTATAGGTGCAAAATATAAAGGGAGAATGCTGCTTTTATTTCCTTGATTATCAGTTTCTCTTAATCACATGTTATATCCCCAACTGAAATCCCTGCAAAACTATCTGTCTACTTGGCCTTCATCATATACAGATGAAAAAAAAATGAAGAACTTTATCTTAAACTATAAATTCTCGTTGAGTGTAACAAATTGTGGGGAAAAAAGCATACACGTATTATCAAAACATAGCAATAGAAAATGGACAGACATTTAAGGGGCAAAGAACTCCAGAACAAATTCAACCTAATTGGCTAGATAGAATAGTTGCATAAGTTAAAAGCGAGAGCATACCTGCCACAAAACCAGAGAAGAAAAAATTCACCCATGCAAAAGTAAGTGACTGAAAGGAAAATGGGGGCCACAATCAAAAAATAATAATGCAAATATTCCAAAAAAATCAGTTGCAGTACCTGGGGTATGATCATTGAAAGGTTCTTCTTCATCATATCCATTGCCATGTTCGGATCGGAAAACATTTGTGCTTGAGGATTCTGAGCTTGGCCTTTTGGGACATGTAAAAGCCCATTTTCCTACATCACCAAATGATTTAATTTCAGCTGTTAAATGATAACAGAAAGATATTGGTCCCCGTATAAAACTGGTTATATGCTACTCATTTCCCAGCAAAGTTGTTAGTCCTAAAAATCAACATTCCATGTCAACGCTACCAAAATGGCCATCTCTTCTCAAGTTAACATCATTTAAACATGCAATGATAAGCCACAGATGTTTGGTTTTATGCCATTTAGGATATATTGGGGCATCTTTCATAGCTTTTCTTTCTAAAATGTTGCAAAGCAATTTTATTTGACAACAACTTTATTGCTGCTTTTCAAAAACTTCTGAAGTGAGAAATAACATTTTACAACTAGATATACTAGAGTGTGGTAGCTGTAAGTAAACCGTTGTCCGATTTTTTCAAAAGAAAAACATCTATAATACCACAACAACTTTCAAAAAATATGCTTTCCGCAACAGTTCTGCAACTACTCTCAGAGATAATTGTAGCAGCCCTAATCAAGCCCTTAGTATGCAGAATTGCAGTGTTACCAATATTACTTGCACATTAACTGTAAAGCTGAGCAGATTGCACTGAGTTTGAAAAGTCATTCAGAATGTAATTCAGCCTTTTATTCCTAGTGCTGGCATGTAATTTAGATGGTCTTGGTTTTAAAATTGAGATATAACACTGAAACGGAATAATACTATTTTGTAGAATTCTTGTAAAGCCATGGTGAACATATTTTTTTTGGAAAGCAAATATTGAGATCTAATAAGCCAACTACTAGTATTATGTTGATATTGTCCACAAAATTGCTGGAAACTTTGCAGCCAAAGGCATCAAACGACTCGAGTATTGAGATCTAATAAGCCAAAATCTTTCTTCGAACACAACCCAATGGGCTTAAGTATTATACCAGATATTGATGTTGATAGCAGGGGAAAAAAATTAAAAACAACTCAATGTTTATTAAACCACCTCGTTGGTATAGTAAAATCTCCGAGCACGGAACGACTTCACAGGAATAAAACCCCCCGCTGCCCTGAGGTTCCTTGCCCTAAGAATCAACTGCCTGCGATCCGCAAAAATCCAATCAGACAAAGAACTCTAACCACCCCAGTCATGCAACGGAAGGAATCTTGCCTTGGGGTTTTTGAGACAATGGACAACTCACCCTTCTCTGACTACCTTAGCGTCGGGGGTCTGGGAGGATCTCAAAAGCTTGGAAACGAAATAGCGGAGGACACCGATAAGGACCATCACCACCGATAGAGGTACTAGGACCCAATCCCTTATAGCTGTGTCGAGCACCAGATCTTCCGCCATTGAATCGATCCCGAGTTGCTCAAAAGCCGGCGGCCAAACAAAGCAGAGAGGCGAGATCCACGAGACTGTCTTTGAGGATCAATATATACTAATTTGATAAAAATAAAAATTAATGAGTATTATATTTTTATTACAATTTTTTTACTTTTGCTATTTTTCTATTCTAATAAAATGAAAATTTCAAATAAAATTAGAGCTTATAGGTTAAAATTAGTTGAGGATTTCTTCTCCCAAATATTAGTTTTAATTTGTTGAAATCTTTCAATTGAACATTTATTTTATTATTATCGATTTGTCAGTATTATTTGGTGTCAATATAATATTGCATCCTTTTGTAACATTTATAACTTCAATTTGGGATAGCATTTTTACTATTTTTAAAGCAACTCTTTAGCACAAAATTTTCGTGAAAGCAGCAAAAAAAAGCAGTGGCCAAAAGTTGTCCTAAAAAAGCCTATACTTAATATATTATATTAATTTTATTGAAAGATAAATTAGATATATTGCATTCCAGAACATTCATAGTAGTAGAAAAATAGGAAGTTTAAAGTCCTAGCTTTGTACGAAGATCCATCACATGCACAAATAAGAGAGAGGGTGCAATAATTATAAGAGACACCTGATTTTTATGTAGAAAATCCTGGAAAGGGAAAAATCATGGGGCTTGGCCCAATTAAAATGATTCTGCTAATGTTTATTGTTGATTACAAATGATATCCTTCCTCAAGAGAAGGTGTTGGCTCAATATAGTAAATATAAATCGTATAAGTACCTTATATGGTTAAAGTTAAAAAAATTCAAAGACATGGGAGCTAGTCTCACGAGAATGTTGGCATGTTCGTTTTATCGGTATGACAATATTCGAGAGACAAATGTCAAATGGATCATAGTCGAGCGATAGAGGTCATGGATTGTAGTTTGATGACTGAGATCTAAGGGACCATAGTTGGTGAGCGACAGGCGATGGAGGCCAAAAGAATCGTAATTGGCTAGCGATAGATGTAACACCTATTGAATGAGGATACAATTGCACATGTTTTGATCTGATCTGAAAAAGGTAATTCACTATTTTTTTCCTTTTGAACTTTATTGCATAAGTCTAGGAATGTTGGGTATATATGTGAATGTCTGAATATGCTCTGAAGCAGATCCCGGGGTTCTGGGTGCATGTTTGTAAACTATGAAATTTTTCCCCTATGGCACAGTGGCCCTAGAATAACAGGCACCGCGACTCCTTGATCTTTGGGATATTTTCAATTAGTTCAGCACGGCAGCACTGAGGATGGCATTGCAGCGTTGTGGACTCCTAGAGGGATTGTTATGGGGCGTAAGAAGTGGCGTTAAGCGCTCGATCAAATTTTAATAATAAAATTATATTTTCCACTATTCAAATCCATTCCACATAATCACAATAGTTAGTTAGAGAGAAATAAGAAGAATTTTTAGAGAGTGAATGCCAATTTTGAGCCACTTCAGATCATTTTTTTGTTGATGACCTAGTTCTGAAAGTTGTCCAGCTCAAGGTAGGTTTCATTTTGGTTATCTCAATTTTTAATAATTCAATAATTTTGGGATTTTTCTGATTTAAAATATAAATCCCTAGTGTTCAAACCATGACAACTTTTAAACAGGAAAACTTTCACCGTGTAACTTTTTGTATGTTGTAGAGAATGTAGTTATGGACATTTAAGTATTTTTCTATAAAATTTAATTGTATATTATTGAAATGCTGGTATTCTTAAATTATAAAAAATATATTCAAGCACTGGAAAAATTGTATTGTAGAACAATTAAACCTCTAAAATATAGTTCTTCACATTCTCTGATAATTTGGTAGAATTCTGAGTCAGTAAATTTTAGTTACACTGTATTGGGTCTGACGGCTAAAATGCGGCCCATAGGGAACTTTGTAAATAGTCTAATTTATATTTAACTATGCATTTATGCATCTCTATATGAATTGAGGAGTTTGGAGGAGTTCTGTTATATATATATATATATATATATATATATATATATATATATATATATAGAGAGAGAGAGAGAGAGAGAGAGAGAGAGAGTTTTGTTATGAAATTTTTGTTTGTGTTGAGAGCACTGGAAGGCTTGAGGGCTAGGAATTTTGAATGGGAGGCATAATGGTTTTGGAGTTATGAAAGGGAGATATAGGGTTAAAGTTCAATTACTTTCTGCAATACACTGTGTTTTTATTTACATTTGGTTCGGCATACTACACTCTAAATTATGTCATTTGCAAAACTTTGTACTGTTCTGACACCACGCTATTGTAAGTCTGTTAATAAGATTGGAATAAGTGCTTTATTTGAAGTTATTGATTTTTGCAATTATTAAAAAATTATTTGGATAATATAATCAGTTGAGTTGTATTAGCTCATTCTATCTTTTACATATCATTTTAAAGCTAGGGGAGAGGAAAAGGGTTTGTTGTGTAGTAGCTCATATTTTGACTCAGTGAAATAATTTTTTTTCAAGAGTCATTATGAGTCAAATCTAAAAAATGTCTCTGCAATAACATTGATATTGTAGTATTTTAATTACACAATTTTTTTCATAATTTTTGGCCACTAATGAAAATCCTTAATAAATTGATACATGTCGGTACATATGGGGATTTCATAACAGTCAGGCATCTATTTTGCAAACTGATTTCATCAAAATTTTCTAAATAAATTGGGTTATTTAATGAATATCTTTTTATAATTTTTGAAGTCTCAAAAACTAATTAAATGTTAGTTGAGTAGCTAAGGCTGATTTTTTGGGTTGTTTGATGTATAGGTGCCCCTTTTTTTAAAAAAATTTTAAACAATCATGACATTTCTATATTTTTAGCCCCCTGTCTATCTTTTGATGGGGACTGTTTATAGCACCTATAAAGTTTATGTACTGTTCAACTCGTTTTGACTTGATAAGATTTAAGGCAATCTATTAATTTTTTACATTTTAACCCTTCTGCAAGTATCTGGAAATATTCTATGTGCATGTGAGAGTTTGCATATATTCTGAAATGAGTTTCGGGGGCTTGTTTGCATGTTCAAAAAAGTATAAAATTTTCCCCTAGGGCGGCGCAGCATTGGTGCGGGTGGCGCTTTGGTGCTAAGCTATGATAACTACAAAATTTTAATAGATATATTTTGATCTACAACTGTAAAAAATTATTTCATAATCATTATAAGTCCAAATCATAAATCATCTTTGTCATAACATAGATATTATTTTGTTTTAATTTCACTATTTTTTTTCTAACTTTTAGGCTTTAATGCAATTCATTAAGAAATTAATACTTATCTTTACAAGTGGGGTTTTGGACTATTAGGTGTCAATTTTACAAATCAATTTCACACGAGTATTTTAGACATACTTAACAAATTTATGAATATTTTCATATAATTTTTTGGATCATCAGATTTGAAGATACAAAAGGATTTTAGGCTAAAAGTTGAACAATCGACATAATTATATTTATATCATTTGAATATTTTTTATAAAATATTATTTCCACTTAAAAAGCTTTTTAAGAAGTCATTCCCCTTTTGTGATTTCGGCTAACAGAGAGGCAACAAAGAGGAAAAGGGAAAAAAGATAGAAAAAGAGAGGAGAGGGAAAAACAAAATCAGGTTGTAGAGATCATAGTCATTTTTTGTTAGTCGGCCCAGTTGAGAAATTTGTTCATGTCGAGATATGTCACATTATACATATCTTTGTTTTTAAAAATAAGAAGTTTTTATCAAATTTTATAATTAAAATTTTATTTTCATGTCAAGAGGGAATGATAATTTTGCACCGGTAAAATTTTCTTTGCGTAAATTTTTATATATTATAGAGATTGAGATTTTGAATACTTTAAATATTAAAATAAAATTTTGTGCGGTGTGTTTTGAAATTTATGTAATTTTTATCGAATAAAAAATAATATAGACTCAAAAAAATAATATTATAGTATAATTAAAATATTAAAATAGTATTCTAAACGATCTTTGGTAATTTGATTATTTATTAAAAATGTGCATTTTTCTTAGTAAGATTTTATATTTCTTATGGTTATAGAAAACTGTACAATTATGAGATGTGCTCAATTATATTTTAATTGTTGAAATATGATGAAATATATATTTATATAATTAAATCAGGGGATATTGAATAGTTTTGATATGAAATATTTGCTAAGAGATATAAGGAGCCAGAATTCTTTGAGATTTTATTTGAGGCCAAAAATATTCTGGTGCCTAGAAGGCATATTCTAGTGACAAATATATCATGTTTTGGTGCCTAAGGGTATATTTTGGTGCTATAGGCATAAATCGAGTGATAAGGGGCTACCTGGGATCGAGAAAATCTAATTTGAACTATTCTATAATATAAATTTCAAAATTATTTTTTATTAATACTATTATTTGAATCAGGATAACTGTTATACTTTTATTATTTTCTCAACATAGTGATTTATTATATTGCATTGAACTTCTTTTAAATATTCTAAAAATTATTAATAATAAAAATACTTTGAAAATTTTGATCAGTATTTGTGACCTGCTGAGCTGTTGTAGCTCACTGCAGTTTTATTTCAAGTTTTTAGGACATTAGAAAAAAAAAGAGCATGTTAATTAGTAGTTCAAGATCTGATACAAGTTTATAGGTATTTCTTTATTTTAATTTTCATACAGTCAAGACTAGTTTAGATGCTTTGCTCTGCTTTCTATTATGTAGTCGTGTACTATAATATAGATCTTCTATATGCATTGATGATATGAATAAGTTTTTATGGATGAGTTTAATTTCAATACTCTGGATATTTTTAGTAATCATGTAGTCACGTCCCAACACGATAGGACATATCCTAGTTGGGTTGGGATATGATAAACTGTTTGAAAATTTGAAAAATAATTCATTGCGGCAGCGTTGTGACATTGTGGGCTTGCAAAAGGAGCGTCGTGGCAAAAGTTGTGTGGCATTATTGTACTAAGCCAAATTTTAATAATAAAATTCAATTTCCACGTAAAAATGCCATTCATTTTCTCCTAAGGGCATCCGACTGGAGAGAGAGTGGGAGAGAATCCAAGTGAGAAAAAATTAGATTTGGGTTTTTTTGGGTCATTTTTAGCTAACAGTCCAACTCTAATAGCTGCTTGGATTGAGGTTGGTGACATTTTTTCTATATCAATTTTTAAAAAAATATACTTTTTTTAATTTTTTATTTAATTTATAATTCCATCAACGAAAATGGAGATAATTTATAATCTGTAAAACTTCCAACGTATAACTTTCTATATGTAGAGTATTTGATATAAGATATGGAGAGATAATAATTAAATGTGGTTTCTTCTTCTGATTTAAATTATGGTATATTGACTCAAATGATAATTTGACCTTCACTATAAGAAAAGATTCAGAAAGTTTAGAAGTTAGATACTGAATTTTTGAATTTGATTGATCAAATTAGGTCTGATATGAAATATGAATTATAAGTTTCTGATTATGGTATATTTTCTATAAGGATAGACTGTGGGTTCCTATTTTTGGAGATCAAAGGCGGGAGATTTTGCATAAGGCTCACTATTCAGGCTATACTATTTATCCATGAAACAGAAAGACGTATGGATATTTGAAGGATATGTTTTGGTAGCCTGAGTTGAAGAAGGCTGTAGCGAAGTTATTTCGAAGTGTGAGGCATATTAGTTAGTAAAGGAAGAGCATTAGCGACCGAGTGGTAATCTTTAATCGTTACCTATCCAGAGTGAAAATGGGAATAGGTGATGATAGATTTTGGTATGGGTTTTCCCAAGTTGAGATATGGACATGATGTTATTTAAGTTTTAGTTGATCGACTAATAAAGTTAACACATTTTATTTTGATCCGACAGATAGATCCGATTGACAGGTCAGCACAAATATATGTCAAAGATATTATCAGATTGTATTGTGTGCTAAAGGTGATTATATCTAATTAGAATGACAAATTTATCTTCAGATTATGGAGAGGTATTCAGCAAGGACAATAGGAAGTTATACTTCAGTACAACTTTTTATCTGCAGATTGATAGATAGTCCAGAAGGATTGTTTAAGTATTGGAGAATCTTTGAGATGGTCTTAAATTTTGGGGGTAATTAGGAGGATCATATCTCACTGATAGAGTTTGCGTATAATAACAATTATCAGTCCTATATACATATGGCTTTTTATGAAACTCTATGTGGTATGAAGTATAAGACTCCTTTGACTTTGATAAAGGTGGGAGATAAATATATGATAAGGTTAGCCTTTGTGTATGACACTACATGAATGATCCACTTGATCAGAGAAATATTAAAATATACACAGGATAGGCAAAAGAAGTACTATAATCAGAAACACATGCTGGTGGGATTTTAAGTTGGCGCTTTATTTATATCAAAGTCAGTCCTATGAAAGATGTTAGCAAATTTGGGAGAATCAGTAAGCTAAGTCCAAGATATGTTGGTCCTTTTGAGATCATTGAGAAGATTGATAGTTCTGCTTGCATGTTACTATTACCTGATTATATGTCTAATATACACAATGTATTCCATGTGTCTTCTTTGAGAAAGTGGGTGTTTGATTCTGGGAGGAGATTATCTACTTATGATATTGAGATTCATTCGAACATGCACTATAGGGAAGAACCTAATAGGATTTTGACATATAATATGAGAAAATTGAATTGCAAACAGATTCCTACGGCCAAGGTTTAGTGGAAGCATAGAACTGCTAGAGAGGCCACTTGGAAGAAAAAATCTAAGATGAGAGAGTTGTATCCAAGTTTATTTTGACTAGTTCTGGTTTGAAAATGTCAAGGATGATATTTTTAAAGGTGGGTAGATTGTGATAACTTTTAATTTTTTAAAAAGAGTTATTTTTATCTATATCAGTAAAAAATTATTTTAAAAAATATTATAAGTCCAAATCATAAGTCATCTTCGTCATATATATATTATTTTATTTTAGTTTTACTAAATTTTTTATAATTTTTGGGCACTTGAATAATTCCTTAAGAAATTGACATTTTGTCGGCATAAGTGGAGATTTTTAGACCGTTAGGTGTCCGTTTTGCAACATTTTCACAAGAGTATTTTGGATATGATTAGCTAATTTATGAATATTTTTTGTAATTTTTAGATTACATGATTTAAAGATATAAAAGGATTTATATGAATTTTATGATAAAAATAAAAAAATAGAATAATTATTTAACATTTTATTATAAAAATATTATTTCCACTATGAAGCTTTTTAAAAAGCCCTTCACCTTTTTTATTTAAGGTAAAAGAGGCAACAGAGAAAAAAAAAAGGAAAAAGAGAGAAAAAGAGAGGCGAGAGAAAGAGAAAGCTAAGTTTTGAAGATCATATAGTTATTTTTGCCCGTTAGATGAGTTAGGAAACTTGTCCGTCTCGAAGTATGTCATACTAGGGGTATAAGTGAGCCGTGGCGGCTCGAGCTCGACTCGTTAACGAGCTTATCGAGCCACGAGCTCGAGCTCGAGTTCGAGCATGATGAGACTTGACTTGTGAGCTCGCGAGCCCGCTTGAATCATTATTAATATTTAAAAAGTTAATAATTAAATATAGTAATATTTAAAAAATCTAGTAATTAAACATAATAATATTACTTTTAATAAATATTTTGTAATAAATGCTGCAGCTTTTATAAAAAACGTTAAAAATAATTAAAAAACTTGATTTAGAAAGGATTTGGTGATAAAAATAGAGTTCAGGCGGGAGAAAACATGTATCCTGCTGCAACATTTAATGCAGGTGGTCTTTTTTTTTTTTTGGAAAACGAACCAAGCGTGCCAAAGCATCCTATCTTGATATCGCAGGCTGCAAAAACTCAAACTAAATAGGATTTGATTTAAATGATTTTGTGCAAATTTTAATTTGATTTTGATTTTAATTTAATTTTGTATGATATCATTTAAAGTGGTCTGCAGCTATCTTGATGAAAATCCCACCCGCCTGCTTCACAAATCCCATGAGCCTGTTGGAGTGCATGCGAAAGCTTCCGCCCGAGGCTCGTGAGTAGCTCAAGCTCGTTTGTAGTGGGACGAGCTCGAGTTCAAGCTTGCTTTTTGAGCTCGAGCTCGAGCTCACTCTTTGACTGACGAGTTGAGCTTGATAGTGCCAAAACTTGACTCAACTCGACTTGTTTACACCCTTATGTCACACTATGCCTATCTAAGTTTTCAAAAATATATAATTTTTATCAATTTTTTTGGATTAAATGTTTGTTTTGTTATCGAAAAATAGGGATAGCTTTATAATAGTAAAACTTTCACCATGTAAAACTTTCACAAGGGTTTTAAAATTTGTGTGATTTTTATCGAATAGAAAATAATATGGACATTAAAAAATAGTGATGTAGTATAATTAATGCCTTAAAATAGTGCTTTACACAATCCTTAATAATTTTGTTATATTTTGAAACTTTAAAATTTTATTTTGTAGAATTTTCTGTTGCCTACCATTATAAAAAATTGTGTAAATCTGACACACATGCTCAATTACGCTTTAACTACTATAATATAATGAAAAATATATATAAGTGATTAAATTATATTTGTTGGGAAAGATAAGGCTAGAATCCTTTAAAATTCTATATGTATCAAGGAATATTATGGTGCCTATAAGGTATATTTTGCTAGGTATAAGTTATATTATGGTGCGTACAGACACGTTATGGTGCTATAAGCACAAAAAAGGAGTCATAAGGGGCCTAAATCCTTTGAGATTTTATCTGTATCCAAAAAATATGATATGAACTGCTCTATAATATAAATTTCAATTTATTTATTTGATCAATACTGTTATTTAAATAATTTGATAACTCTTGTGCTCTTATTACTTTTCTTAGTACAATGATTTATCATACTACATTTAACTACTTTTAAATATTTAATAAAATATTTAATAAAAAGAATTTTAAAAATTTAGATCGATTTATGTGGCCTTTTGAGCTGTTGTAGCTCGCTGTGATTTTGCTTCGAGTTTTCAGGATCTAGGAAAGTGAATGAACTTGTTGATTAGTGGTTCAAGATTAGATCTAAGTTTATAAGTATTTCTTTATTTTGATTTTTATACAATCATGGTTAGTTTATTATTTAGTTATGTAGCTTCTATTTATAACAGTGTACTGTAGTTTATACATTTTGATAAAATAAAAAAAATTCTTATATATGAGTTTTTTTTTTTAATATTTGGATGTTTTAGTAGTTTTGTACTATGTTATTAATGTGGTGTAGTCACAGCATAAGAAGGAGGACAGCTTACCTTCACACACATGACGCCAACGTTTCGTTCCACTCAGGTCATTATTACCACTACACTACTCGTTTTCATTATTAGCTCTTTTTTAATACTATTTTATCTTAAGTAATAGACTTAATTACACTAATGACATAGAACTACAGTATGATATATATATCAAATATCAGTAATATAAAGGAGATGAAGAAAACTTGATTTACTATTTCATTGTTTCCCGAGTATTGCCTAGGCAGCTAGTTTTCTCCTAAAATGCCATTCATTTTCTCTTAAGGGCATCTGGCTGGAGAGAGAGTGGGAGAGAATCCTAGTGAGAGAAAGCTGGATTTGGGTTATTTTGGGTCATTTTTAGCTAACAATCCAATTCTGATAGCTGTTCGGATTGAGATTGGTGATTTTTTCCTATATCAATTTTTTAAAAAATATAAAATTTTTAATATATAATTCCATCAACAAAAATTGAGATAATTTATAATTTGTAAAACTTCCAACATATAACTTCATGTATGTAGAGTATTTGATATAAGATATTGAGAGATTATAATTAGAGATGGTTTCTTCTTCTTATTTAGATTCTGGAATATTGACTGAGATGATCATTCAGCTTTCATTATAAGAAAAGATTTAGAAAGTTTAGAAGTCAGATACTGAATATCTGAATTTGATTGATCAAATTAGAACTAGTATGAAATATGAATTATGAGTTTCTGATTATGGTATATTTTTTATAAGGATAGACTGTGGGTTCCTATTTTTAGAGATCTTAGGTGGGAGATTTTGCATAAGTCTCACTATTCAGGTTATACAATTTATCCATGAAACCGTAAGATGTATGGATATTTGAAGGATATGTTTTGGTAGCCTGGATTGAAAAAAGCTGTAGTGAAGTTATTTCAAAGTGTGAGGCATATTAGTTAGTGAAGGAAGAGCATCAGCGACCGGGTGGTAATCTTTAGTTGTTACCTATTCGAAATGAAAATTGGAATAGGTGACAATGGATTTTGCTATGAGTTTTCCCAGGTTAAGACAGGGACATGATGCTATTTAAGTTATAGTTGATTGACTAATAAAGTTAGCACAGTTCATTTTGATCTGACATATAGATCCAATTGACAGGTTAGCACAAATATATGTCAAAGATATTATCAGATTGTATTGTGCGATAAAGGTGATTATATCTGATCAGAATGACAAGTTTATCTTCAGATTATGAAGAGGTATTCAGTAAGGACAATACAAAGTTGTACTTCAATATAACTTTTTATCTGTAGATTGATAGACAGTCCATAAGTATTATTTAAGTACAAGAGAATCTTTGAGACAGTCCAAAATTTTGGTGGTAATTGGGAGGATCATATCTCACTGATAGAGTTTGCGTATAATAACAATTATTAGTCATGTATAGGTATGGCTCCTTATGAAGCTCTATATGATATGAAGTATAAGACTCATTTGACTTTGATAGAGATGGGACAAAAACATGTGATAGGGTCAACCTTTATGGATGACACTACATGAAAGATCCATTTGATCAGAGAAATATTAAAATATGCGCAGGATAGGCAAAAGAAGTATTATAATCAAAAATACATACTGGTGGGATTTTAAGTTGGAGCTTTATTTATGTCAAAGTCAGCCCTATAAAAGATGTCAGCAAATTTGGGAGAATCAGCAAGCTAAGTCCAAGGTATGTTGGACCTTTTGAGATCATTGAGAAGATTGGTAGTTCTGCTTACAGGTTACTATTACCTGATTATATGTCTAAAATACATAATGTATTTCATATGTCTTCTTTGAGAAAGTGGATGTTTGATTCTGGGAGGAGGTTATCTGCTGATGATATTGAGATTCATTCGATCATGCACTATAGGGAAGAACCCAATAAGATTTTGATATATGATATGAGAAAATTGAAGAGTAAACAGATTCCTACGATCAAGGTATAGTGGAAGCATAGAACCGTTAGAGAGGCCACTTAGAAGAAAGAATCTGAGATGAGAGAGTTGTATCCAAGTTTATTTTGACTCGTTCTGGTTTGAAAATATCAAGGATGATATATTTTAAGATGGGTAGATTGTGAAACTTTTAATTTTTTAAAAAGAGTTATGTGTATTTATAACAGTAAAAATTATTTTAAAAAATATTATAAGTCCAAATCATAAACCGTCTTCATTATAGCATATATATTATTTTGTTTTAATTTTATTAATTTTTTTATAATTTTTGGGCACTTGAATAATTCCTTAAGAAATTGATATTTTATCGGCATAAGTGGAGATTTTTAGGCCGTTAGGTGTCCGTTTTGCAAATCAATTTCACCAGAGTATTTTAGATATGATTAACTAATTTATAAATATTTTCTGTAATTTTTGATTATAGAATTTAAATATATAAAATGATTTATATGAATTTTATGATAAAAATTTTAAAAATAGAATAATTCTTTAACATTTTATTATAAAATATTATTTCCACTAAAAGCTTTTTAAAAAGCCCTTCACCTTTTTTGATTTCAAGTAAAAGAGGCTACAGAGAAAAAAAAAGAAAAAGAAGAGAAAAAGAGAGGCGAGAGAAAGAGAAAGCTATTTTTTGAAGACCGTAGAGTCATTTTTAGCGTTAGATGAGTTAGAAAACTTGTTCGTCTTGAAGTATGACATACTAGGTGTGTAAGTGAGCCAAGGTGACTCGAGCTCGACTCGTTATCGAGCTTATTGAGCCACGAGCTCGAGGTCGAGTTCGAGCATGATGAGACTTGACTCGTAAGCTCGCGAGCCTGCTTGAATCATTATTAATATTAAAAAATTTAAAAATTAAATATAGTAATATTTAAAAAAAATCTAGTAATTAAACATAATACTATTACTTTTAATAAATATCTTGCAGAGTTCAGGCGGGAGAAAATATGCATCATGCTGCAACATTTAATGCATTTAATGCAGCCGCACTTTTTCCTTTTTTTGGAAAACGAACCGAGCGTGCCAAAGCATTCTATCTTGATACCGCAGGCTACGAAAACTCAAACTAAATAAGATTTGATTTAAATGATTTTGTGCAAATTTTAATTTGATTTTGATTTTAATTTAATTTTGAATGATATCATTTAAAGTGGTCTGCAGCTATTTTGATGCAAATCCTGCCCCCTGCTTCACAATTCCCACGAGCCTATTGGAGTGCGTGCGAAAGCTTTCGCCCGAGGCTCATGAGCTAGCTCAAGCTCGTTTGTAGTGGGACAAGCTTGATTTCAAGCTCACTTTTTGAGCTTGAGCTCACTTTATGACTGACGAGCTGAGTTCAATAGTGCCAAAACTTGACTCAACTCGACTCGTTTACACCCTTATGACACCTTATGCCTATCTCAGATTTCAAAAATACATAATTTTATCAATTTTTTGGATTAAATGTTTGTTTTTGTTATCGAAAAATAGGGATAACTTTATAGTAGTAAAACTTTCACCATGTAAATTTTAATATGTTATAGAGATTAAGATTATGAATATTTTGAATATTTTTAAAAAATTTAACAACAAGGGTTTTGAAATTTGTGTGATTTTTATCAAATAGAAAATAATATGGATATTAAAAAATAGTGATGTAGTATAATTAATGTCTTAAAATAGTGCTTTACACAATCCTTAATAATTTTGTTATATTTTGAAACTTTGAAATTTTACTCTGTAGGATTTTCTATTGTCTACTGTTATAAAAAGCTGCATAAATCTGACACACATGCTTAATTATACTTTAACTGTTATAATATGATAAAAATTATATATATGTGATTAAATTATATATGCTGGGAAAGATAACGGCTAGAATCCTTTAAAATTCAGTATGCATCAAGGAATATTCTGGTGCCTATAAGGTATATTTTGCTAGCTATAAGCTATATTCTGGTGCGTACATGCATATTATGGTGCTATAAGCATAAAAGGGAGTCATAAGGGGCCTGAATCCTTTGAGATTTTGTCTGTATCAAAAAAATGTGATATGAATTGCTCTATGATATAAATTTCAATTTATTATTTGACCAATATTATTATTTAAATAATTTTATAACTATTATACTCTTATTACTTTTCTCAGTATAGTGATTTATCATACTGTATTTAACTACTTTTAAATATTCAATAAAATATTTAATAAAAAGAATTTTAAAAATTTAGATATATTTGTGTGGTCTGTTGAGCTGTTGTAGCTCGCTGTGATTTTGCTTCTAATTTTCAGGATCTAGGAAAGGGATAGAACTTGTTGATTAGCAATTCAGAATTAGATCTAAGTTTATAAGTATTTTTTTTATTTTAATTTTTATACAATCATGGCTAGTTTATTATTTAGTTATGTAGCTTCTATTTATAATCATGTACTATAGTTTATACATTTTGATTGAATGAAAAAATCTTTTATATGAGTTTATTTTCAATACTTGGATGTTTTAGTAGTTTTGTACTATGTTATTGATGTGGTGCAGTCACAGAATAAGAAGGACATCTTACCTTCACATACATGACGCCAACGTTTCGTTCCCCTTAGGTCGTTATTACCACTACACTACTTGTTTTCATTATTAGTTCTTATATATACTATTTTATCTTAAGTAATAAACTTAATTACACTAATGCAGTATGATGTATATAGCAAATATTCGTAATAGAAAGAAAATGAAGAAAACTTGATTTACTGTTTCATTGTTTCTTGAGTATGCCTAGACAGCTAGTTTTTTACAAGTTTGTTGTTTAGTATCACACTAATTTGGTATCAGAGTCAGCACCTGGACCAGCACTAATGGTAGAAAGTAGCCAACGAGTAGCTTCCAACAAAGATTGAAGCTTAGAAGCACTATGGGCTATGCAGACCACCATTTTCAAACAGCCAGTAGAACTCTCTTCTGACTTTAAGCATTTCACCTTAGAGGTCCGACGAGACCTCTAAAATCGAGATGGTCTTAAAAACAACCTTCATTGAGCACCACCAGGTCTCCAAATGGGTCAAATGAATGAAGTCATGGAGCTCATCGAAAGGAGGAATCCTAACCCAATTCCTGAAGTATCTGATTCCGAAGAGGAACTGTACAAACCGATTCAACCATCTGATTCAAAAGAAGGCGAATGTGAGTATCCCCGAGATGCCAGGAGGGTGAGAGATAGGCGTCCCAAGCATCAAATGAATTTTGCATCAAGATGGATATTCCATTTTTCAAAGGCCTACTGCACATTGAAGACTATCTAGATTGGGAGAGGGTGGTTGAAACATTCTTCAAATACATGGATATTTCATCGGAGAGACAAGTCAAATATGTCACGTGTAGATTGAAGGATGGAGCCAGTGCGTGGTGGATACAGGTCAGATAGAATCGACGACGGGAATGTAAGGGTGATGTTCGAAGCTTGACACGAATGAAGCAATTAATGCGATCCCACTGATTATGAGCCGCTCTTATATGTCTGATATCAATATTATGTGCAAGGCAGTAATACTGTCAGTGAGTACACTGAAGAGTTCTACAGGTTAAGTGCCCGCAATAACCTCAACTAATCGGACACTCAGCTTGTTGCCCGTTACATTGGAGGCTTAAGAGAAGCCATATAGGACAAATTGGAAATGAACTCTATTTGGACCCTATCATAAGCCATCAATTTCACCCTTAAGGCAGAAATTTAGCTGGCGAGGCATTCTCGTAGTATTAATTATAGACGGCTCGCCATTGAACAACTGTTGGATGTTAAGACCATCGGACAGACACCAAAAACACTTCCCAGTCCTCGACCCTACCATCCCTCGCCGAATGCTAGCCCATCCACTTTGGCCAACCCAAGAATACCACCTAAACTAAGAATGCCTGCCAAAGATAATCCTTATACACGACCCTCCACCTTGAAGTGCTTCCGATGCTTTTAGATTGGACACAAATCTAATGAGTGCCCTACTAGGCCACAAATTCAGATTGTTGAAGGGGAACTTGAAGACTTAAACACTAAGCAACATGAAGACATGGAGCCAGAAATAAAGGATCTAATGTCCGATGAGGGGGATCATGTCACATGTGTTATGGAACGGCTTCTGTTGGCTCCTCGACAACCCAATACTTCCCAACGTAATGCCATTTTTCGCACTAGTTGTACCATTAATGGCAAAATCTGTGACCTCCTCATAGATAATGGGTGTACATAAAACATAGTCTGATGTTCGTTGGTCTAAGCACTCTAATTGAAGACAACCAAAAATCCACACCCTTATAAAATAAGCTGGGTCAAAAAAGGGGTAGAAGTGTTAGTAACGGAGATGTGCTTGGTCACATTTTCCATTGGTAAGAGTTATACTTATGAAATCCTCTATGATATCCTTGAAATGGACGTGTGGCCAAATTATTTTGGGTCGACCATGGCAGTATGGCAAAGGAGCTATATATGATGTTCATATGAACACATACTCATTTGACTGGAACAGAAGAATATTGAGACTCTTACCCAATACCAACTTGACAGTCCTCATAAGGGCATGGACAAGGCTACTTTTTACCTTATCACTGGTGTTATTCTACTTGCTCAAAGATCTAGAGATGAACTTTATGCCATTGTGGTGACAAACACTCCATCTATTGACTCTATGGCGTCACTATATCAACCGATCTTATCATTGTTACAACAGTTCGCAGACATCCTTTCGAATGAAGTGCCGCCCGGTCTTCCACAAATGCGAGCTATTCAACACTAGATAGACTTGATTCAAGGCGCCAATCTCCCCAATCTTCCTCACTTCAAGATGAGCCCAAAAGAACATGAAGTACTTCAAGAGATGGTCCAAGAGCTATTAAACAAACAACTCATCCAACCAAGCCTAAGCCCCTACGCCATCCCAGTCTTACTAGTTCCTGAAAAGGATAATAAAATGGAGAATGTGTATAGATAATCGAGCTATCAATAAGATAAGCACCAAGTTTCGCTTCCCAGTTCCACAGCTAGAGGATTTATTGGACAAACTTGCTAGCACTGAATACTTCTCCAAGTTGGATATTCGCAACGGTTATCATCATATACATATACGCCCCGGCGACGAATAGAAGACCACCTTCAAAACAAGCCAAGGTTTGTTTGAATGGCGAGTGATGCCATTTGGGCTTTGCAATGCACCAGCTACATTTATGCGATTAATTTTTGAGGTACTTAAAGATTATCTTAATAACTTTTGTGTTGTTTACTTCAATGACATCTTAGTTTATAGCAAGTCATTAGCGGAGCATATACAGCACCTCACCTTAATTTTACAAGCTCTTCAAACCCATCAAATATTCCTCAACCGTGATAAGTGTGACTTTGCCTCCACCAAAGTCTTCTTCT
This sequence comes from Dendrobium chrysotoxum, assembly GCA_019925795.1. Classification (NCBI taxonomy): domain Eukaryota; kingdom Viridiplantae; phylum Streptophyta; class Magnoliopsida; order Asparagales; family Orchidaceae; genus Dendrobium; species Dendrobium chrysotoxum. Next base: position 73,317,397 of record CM034315.1, read on the forward strand.
TGGGTTTTATCATCTTTGTAGAGGGCATTGCTACGGATTCGTGTAAGGTTGACGTAATTATCAATTGGCAACGTCCACATTCCTTGTTCGATGTTCGAAGCTTCCATGGCCTTGCAAATTTTTACCGCCATTTCATTTGTGGGCTTAGCATACTAATAACGCCTATCACTAATTACTTGAAATCTAAGCAATTTTCTTGGGATGAAGAAAAACAACGCAGCTAAGAATCCATTAAACATGCACTTACCACTGCCCCTGTTCTAACACTGCCAAATTTTGAGTTGCCATTCCAAGTGGATTCAGATGCTTTCGCAATTGGCATTGGTGCAGTCTTGTCACAATTAGATAAACCGTGAATTATTTCAGTGAAAAACTGAGTCCGGCAAGGCAAAAGTGGACCATTTATGAACAGGAACTGTATGCAGCTGTTTGAGTGCTCAAACATTGGGAACACTATCTATTACATATTAATTGTGTGTTATGCAGTGACTACCGTGCATTACAGTTCAACAACACACAAAAGAATATTAATCGTATGCATGCTCGATGGGTCCTATTTCTTCAAAAATTTACCTTTATTTTGAAACATAAGTCGGGAAGCCAAAATTGTATTGCAGACGCACTCAGCCAGCAAACAACACTATTAACCCAATTACAAACTGAAATAACAGGACTTGATTTCTTAAAAGATCTTTATCCAATAGACCCCAACTTTTCCAGTATCTAGCAAGCATGCTCTTCGGGCCAACTGCATGGAGACTACTCTCTCTGATATGGTTATTTGTTTAAAGGCAATACACTTTGCATTCCCTATAATCTTCTTGGCGCTAATAGCTGATTCTGGAAGCTCATAGTGGTAGCCTAGCTGCTCATTTGGGGCATGAAAAAATACTTACTCAGCTTTAAACTAGGTTTTTTTGGCCTAAATTACATCATGGTGTTTTATGCTTGGTCGAACATTGCCCTGTTTGTCAAGAATACAAAGGCAACAAGCAGAACATGGGGTTATACACCCATTACTTGTACCCGAATCCATCAGGGAAGACATTATAATTGATTTCTTTTTAGGACTTCCTCGAACAAAGAAGGGCTCTAATTCGATTATGGTTGTTATTAATCAATTTTTGAAGATGACTCATTTTATTGCTTGCAAGAAAACTCTAGATGTCGTCCATATAGCCCATCCATTATTCCACGAAGTAGTTCACCTACATGGATTATCTCGCAACATCACTTCAGATAGGGACGTCAAATTCATCAGTCATTTCTGGCGTGAGCTTTGGAAACGTCTGCACATATCTATCAACCTTAGTTCGGCATAACTCCCTCAGTCGGATGGCCAAATTGAGGTTGTTAATCGCACGTTAGGCAACATGTTATGTTGCCTGGTCCAAAGCCATCAGAAGCAGTGGGAAGAATTCCTTCGACAAGCTGAGTTCGCTTATAACTCGATGCCTAATCGTTCAACTAGGAAATGTCCCTTTAACATTATTTATACTAAAATCCCAAATCATATCTTTAATATCACTATTTTTCCAAAATGCTATGATAAAATGGCTACCTAGCTTCTTGAACAATACAACGACGTGTTACATGAGGTGCGTAATAAGCTAATTACTTCCAAAGCATCTTACAAAGATGCCTCTGACCTTTACCGTTGACGTCAACTCTTCAACCAAGGCGACCTTGTTATGATTTGCATGAGGAAGGAACGTTTTCCAGCCAACACATACTCCAAACTTAGCCCTCATAAGTTTGGCCTGATTCCTATTGTTCAACGCATTAGCGATACTGCCTACATTGTAGAGCTTCCACCTCATATACACACTTTCACTGCCTTCAATGTCTCCGACATCACTACCTATCATCCACCAGACAACTCCAGCATTCACGTGGACCATGAATCTCCTGGAGCATGAGGGACTTGATGCGGTGCAGTCACAACATAAGAAGGAGGACATCTTACCTTCACGCACATGATGCCAACATTTCGTTCCACTCAGGCCGTTATTATCACTACACTACTCATTTTCATTATTAGCTCTTTTATATACTATTTTATCTTAAGTAATCAGCTTAATTACACTAATATCATATAACTACATTATGATATATATATATATATATCAAATATCAGTAATATAAAGGAAAACAAGAAAACTTGATTTACTGTTTCATCATTTCTTGAGTATTGCCTAGGTAACTAGTTTTTTATAGGTTTGTTGCTTGGTATCACACCGATTAGTTAGTTAAAATGAATATTGAAAGAGAATCTGAAATATTTCAAAACTAAATATTAGAATTTTCTTGTTACAACTAAACACGATAGAACCTATCCTAGTCGGGTTGGGTTGTGACATAAAAGGCTAATAGTGGTAGTCAGGCAATGGCGGTGGCCAGGCTACATTTTGTTAGAGGCAGTAGGCATGCATGTTGAGAGAGTGAGCAACAAATAGACTGACAAAGGGGGTCCGATGGTGTGTCAATGTTAGCAATTTAGAGACACATTAACGATGCCAATTTAGTAGAGGCTTGATGGTGATGAGGCTCTGATCTTTCTTTAAAGAAGGGGTTAAGAGAGATACTTAAAGTGTTGATTGGTATAGATATGTAAGAAATCAATTGAAGATGTTTGACCTATCCAAAATTATTAGCTAAAGTGTTACTTGATGACATTAACTAGTCAAGATAAATTCAGTAAGGATTTGACCTATCTGATATTATTAGCTAAAGTGTTTCTTGATGATATCAACATGTGTGGAAGAGGACGAGATAAATCCACCAAGGATCTTTGACCTATCTGAGATTATTAGCCAAAGTATTTCTTGATGACCTCAACCTGTGTGAAAGAGGTTGAGATAAATCTACCAAAGAATATTTAACCTATCCAAGGTTATTTATCAAAGCATTGCTTGATGATGTTAACCTGTATGGAAGGGGTTGAGATAAATCCACTAATGATATTTGACCTATGTGAGGTTATTTAACAAAGCATACCAATATGGAAGAAGCTGAGGGAATCGACCAACAATGTTTGACATATCCGAGATTATTTATCAGAGTGTATCTCAATTACATTAACATGTATGGACAAGGTTGAGATAAATTTATCATGGATGTTTGACCTATTCGAGATTATTTGTCAGAGCATTGCTCTATGATATTAACATGTATGAAAGAGGTTAAGGGAATCCACCAAGGATTTTTGACATATCCAATATTGTTTGTCAGAGCGTTGCGTAATGACATTAACATATGCGAAAGAGGTTAAATTAAAACCCCTTGGGATCAATTATACCTTTATTGGGATGGGATGAATGCCACGTGTTTTTCCCAAATTGAAGGTGAAGATTGGCTTGTCTTTAGACCGTTACTATTTTTTTGAGGTCGAGACTATGACCTTGCCCAAGTAGTAGAAGTTCAACTAGGAACTGTATAGAGTTTTAGATTCATTTTAAGTCTTCTTGTATTTGTTGGAAACTTTATAAAAGATTATTTTTAGCAATATTGTTTCGGTTGTTGAAAATATTGGAGGAACTAGCTTGGCCACAATCGTGTTAGAGATTTCAACATGAATATTCTTTTTGAGATTGTAGCCAAAATTTCTCCCCGGTCCAAATATGCTTCCTAAAAATTAATGCAATAATAGTTACTAATTAAGGGGAGATAAAATAATGCTTGTTTGTTATTGCAGTGAGGTTACCCTCACTATTGAAGGAATCCTTTTTAGTTTTGATAATAGATCATGGAAAAGGGACTACCTTATTTCAACCATGCTAGGACGTTTACATGAATAACCTTTCAAGGTTGTAGCAAATGTTGCCCCCAGCCAGGAATCATTGCCCACAGACAATGCCAAACTATTGTTTAAAACGTTCATAGCATTAAGGAAATAGAGAGTTTAACATCCTAGCTTTATACGAAGATCCACCACAAATACAGATAAGAGAGAGGGGTTCATCAATCATAAGAGATAATAGATTTTTTACATAAAAAATCCAAAAAAGGGAAAAATCATGGGGCCTAGTCCAGTTAAAATGATTCTACTAGTGTTTGTCATTGATTTAAATGATACCCTTCCTCGGGGGAAGGCATTAGCTCAATGTAGCAAATATATATTATATAGGCATTAAATGGTTGGAGTTAAAAGAATCCAACAATATGAGAGTTATTTTCAAAAGAATATTTGCCTGTTTGTTTTATTAATAAGACTATATTCGAGAGATGAAGGTTGGAGCGACTGTAGTCTAGCGACTACGTTCGAAGGGACTATACTCGAGCGACTGAGGTCCAAGGTACCATAGTCAGTGAGCGATGGAGGCTAGAAGGATAATAGTCGGTTGGAGACAAAGGTCGAAGGGACCATAGTCAAGTGATTAAGGTCGAAGGGACCATTATCATACAATGGAGGTTAGAGAGATCATAATCATTGGGGTGTAGTTGTTGAGCGACAAAGGTTAGAAGGACCATAGTCAGAGTTCAGAGGGACAATAGTCAGGAGATGAAGGTTGGAGCAACTGTAGTTGTGTGACTGAGGTCAGATGTACTTCATAATCGGTAGGTGATAAAGGATGGAAGGACCATTGTCAGGTGATAGAAGTCAGAGGGATCGTAGTCAGGCGAAGGAAGTTGAAGGGACCGTAGTTGGACGACAGAGGTCGGAGGGATCGTAGTCGGGCAATAGTGGTCCGAGGACTGTAGTTGGTAGGCAGCCAAAGTTGGAAGAACCTAGTCAAGTGACATTGGACTAAGGACCGTAGTTAGATGAAAGGGGTCCAAGGATCATTGTCAGTGGATGGCTGAGGTCAGAATGATTATTATATGGTAATAGTGGTAGGAGAGATCATAATCGATTGGCAAAGGAGGTCAGGCGGAGACCTGCTGGTGGTGTCCAGAAAGAGTTCTAGTAGTGGCGGCTGGGCTGAGGTCCAACAGCGACGTTACTCAATGGGTGTCCAACGATAGTCGGCCTATAAAAGTCCCACAATGACGACTATGCGAGGAGGGTACGCCGGTGTTTTGATTTAAAAATATGTAGTTTATAATTTTGAAAAATATTTAATTTTCTTTAGAAATCGAACGATTATTATGAATGATATATCACCTCAAAAGGTGGACATATCGTTGTCTAATAGGTTCATATTACAAATCTTGATTTACCCTGATTATCGTAATCAAACTCAAGGAGAAACATCATATGATCTCGAAGGATCAAAATAATATTTAATCTAATATTTAATTATGCTAATCTGGCTAGATGGATCATTAATTTTATAATCAAAGGTACGATTATAATTGACATATCTATCCGAAGAAAGAAGATATCAATCATTATCGATAGTTTGAATATGATAATAACGATCGTCATTTTTGTTTGATTTTTTCAAAGATAATTAATTAAAGTTTTAAAAAATTAATTTTGAAATCTGGTTTGGGTTTCTAAATCTCCTACGAGCGCAAGCCATCGTAGTTAATTACATCGTAAGAAACCAGAAAATTTCTTATGAATACTCTTGATTAAAATAGCGATACGAATTTTATTTAGATTTCAAATATTAATATCAAAGAAAGATGAGGTTTGGAATTTTAAACAGGGAATGGATCAAATTTGAACACTTATTTCTAGAGTCAAAGGAGGAAGGGTAGGAGGTGTCTGGGATTCTGAATTAATAGAAACACGCCGACCTATTCTAAATGTTGGGCTTGAATTTGATGGAAATAGATTTAATATTTAAGTGATTGATTTTATTAGAAAGTGGCAATTAAATTCCTGGAGGTTGAGGTCTTAAGATTGAAAATCTATCTCAGAACCCAAGTCTAAAGTGGGAACTAAAAATCAGTGATCCAGAACCTAGTTAATGAAATGCAAACTGGACTTACCCCGGCCTGGATTGGGGAGCCAGCTAAAGCACCTAAACGCTTCAAAACCATGTGTCTGGTCCTTTATGAAAGAGTGGTTATGGACGTTGTTTAAGATTGAGTTTAAGGAATTGGGATCGACATCTAGAGCAGATTCCTAATTGACCCCTTAACAGATATTGGGTGAAATGCTTAAACTAAAATATAATTACGATTTAGACACTTTTAATTTGTTGCTAATGTGATGCATGCAAATTAACTCGATTAAATGCTTAAATCAGGATGAAGAAGTTTTAAAATCAGGCTTAAAAATTATTGTATCCTAGAGATACACAGATCCCCTTAGACAGAACTACACCAACATAGGCCAGGTGGTCTGTCAGAGCCCGCAGGCGGGGAGGTGCCTAGCATGTGAAAAGAAAGATGCAACGAATATGCATATGAAAAACTTCCGACAGTCCCGGACTTACTTCTTAAAGTGTTAGAATTTCTATGTTGGCTTAAATATTTTAAATTTGTTTAAGTAGAAATAGTTTTAACAATCTCTCACGAGCCTCCAATCGGGTTCCAGGCTAAATCAAAATCTGCATGCAATAATCGCCAAAAAATACTAAAAACATGCAAGTCCTTAATCGCAATCAACACAACAATCAAATTAATTAAATAATCAAATCAATTAAATTTAAAGTTCAAACTGAAAGTCCATATGGCAAGCGCCACTTAATTATACAACTCAGGGTCTGCAGAAAAAGTAAAGTGGCTGGGTACCACTGACAATAACCTAAATTCTACTCCTAAGACTCAAGTGACCTTGAGAATGGGTATTCTCTTTCTTCACTTCTTCGTCATCTCGGAACTCCTTGGATTGTCGGGTCCGGATACCCAAATGAAAAGAAACTCCCCCTGAATAAGGGTGTTATCTTTTCTCTTTGGATATTTTAAAAGTATCCTAACTTAGGCTTCCAAATGGATGAGGACTCTCCCCTAAGGGATATCCTCTTCTCTTTAGAATCTAAGTAGGATATATATCCCATTCTCAAATTACTTGATACATTATAACTCAATTACATTTAAATTATATCAATTAAAATTAAAAATATATACTCGATCCTGCAAGGTTATCCTAATAATTAACAGTTTATTTAACATCACAAGCAGTTAATATATTAGAATTTAAAATGCTCAAACCAGGCACACTTGACCATGCTCTTTTAATTTTAAAGGGGGACTTAAGCGAATTTCTAAAGCACCTGTAGAAAATAGCATCGATTTTAAAGCTTTAATTATTACCCATTAATTTTAAATGTCCTATATGAGCATGGCCACCTACATAAGATTGAATTAGTATAAATCATCTCTAACCTAGGGGTAGATCTAATGCACAATCAACCACAACACAGAGTGCAGTAAAATAAAGAAATAATCACATCAATTACTTAAATCTAGTAACCAACATGCAATGAAAACCTCGAAAAACCCTGCACACGTAAGTAGCAGAAAAGTAAACACCGGCGTAGCCTAATACTAAAATTGGTTGTCCTAGCAAACCATCTAAAGTGTGTGTAGGAGGTTGTGTGGCTTTGATATGTCCTAAATAGGATCATTTGATTGAAGTTGCTTAATATTCTGATTGGTTGAAAAGCTTAAAGGAATTTTAATTTGAGTTTTGAGTCTTAATGATTTAAAATTTATTTTAAAATTAATTTTGATTATTTATTGGATACCACCTTTGTTGCATACCGAGGCCGTGAAGTTTATTTCACCTTCCTTGGGGCTAATTTAATAGCATCGTAAGCATGAGTTACCTAGTGGTACCTGGTATAATTAAGTATTTTAATTGATTAAGAGTTTGAAAGTTGATGAATTTTATTTAAATTAAATGGTTGCTTGTTTTAAAGTTGAATTAAGATTTTTTGGAATTTTGAATGATTTATAAAATTTTAGAATTTTCTGAATTATTTTAATGATTTAATTAAGGGGTCAAAAGTTGACTTTTTGATTTAAAGTATTTTCTAGAATGTTAATATTTTTATAAAATATTAGATCTTTATACGATCAGTTAGACTGTAAGTATGCTGGAATTAGATTTTTTTTATATTTTATTATGAAGGTTTGAAGTTTTGACTTGATTTTGAATTAAGTTTGACCAAAAGTTGACTTTCTCAATTTTATTTGATTTCTGAAAATTTGATATTTTTGATAAATATTAGACCTTAATATGAGTTGCATGCCTTTGAGTTTGCTTAATTTGGAATTCATTTGAATTAGTTATAAATTTTAAAAGTTTTGACAATTTATTGAATTATTTAACTTGTTTAATTAAGGGGTTTTTGATGGTTTGAATCCAAATGACCTCCAAATTTTTTGAAATAACCTCCAAAGATCAGGAATGATCTAACTAGTGATTATCAAGTATTTAAGAAATTTTTGGAATTTTAATTATTTTTAATTAATTAAATTAATTAAATATTTAATTTCAATTAAAATTAAATTAAGATCAAATTTTATGTCCAGTCAAGGGGCTTTTATTTTTCATAGGTAGAGGACTAAGTTTTGATCAAATTGAGGTATTATTTATAATTATTGGATTTAAATTTAGTTTATTATATTTTCTTGAATTTTTTGGGTCCAAGAAAGGGCTGAAACTTTAGATAATTAATTTTCTAATCTAATGACCTCCAAATTCAACGAAATTTGAACCTAAGGCACATGATATCACTAAGTTTACTATGTTCAAGTTTCACCCCTGTTGGGAGTGTGTACAATCTCCTAGGAATTTTTAAAATTTTTTAGACTTTTTCCTAATTATTTTCCCTAGGTGTGTCTACTGTTCAAATAAGCTTGAAATTTGGTGTGACTAACCCTGACACATATGCAATCACACCACAAAATTTATGCAACCTAATTCTACAGAAAAATGGAGTTATGGATTTTCAAAATTTTGGGTCCAAAATGGACTGATTACCTTAAAAATTCACATCACAGAAAAGCACAAAGTATCTGACCCTAGAAAAATTATAGAATGTGCCTAAGATGCTCATAAACCTTCCACCAAAATTTGGGATTCATTTGATCCCTGGATTGTAAGAAAATTGAGAAAAATTAAAATCAAACAAATAATATTTTCTCTCAATCCAGAGCTCAAAAAAACTTGAATTTAATTTTAATAAATACTACGTTCAATTACCTTTCCAACGAGTCCAAAAACATCTAATTTAGTGGAAATTTTAATTTACTGTGAATTTTGGAAGATTTTGGCATTAAAATTGATTATTTTGACCAGTTTAGGTCAAATCGGCCGTCGGCGCCAATCATTGGCAATGATTGGCGCTGAAACAGTGGAGGCGAATGGCGGCACGACACTTGGCTTCGCGGGGCCCACCACTTAAATGAGTCAGCGGTCCATCAGGAACGCTGATCTGACCACGGAACAAGCTGACGGCCAGGATTGCACCACGTAGGCATCAGCGGTTCGAATCGGCATACGCTCGAATCCAGCTGGGAACGGCGCGAGGTTCGGCTAGGTCTGAGCCGTCCGATTCTTATAAAGGAAACATCGGACGACTGTGATCGATTGGCCGGTTTTAGTTCAAAAATGAACTAAAAATTCAAATGCTTATATATCCTAAAATACTTGACAAATTTTTTCAAAATTTGAAACATAGATAGAGGGCAACATAATCTTGCAATGCATGGAGTTTGGAGGCTCCATGCATTACAGATTTTCTACAGTTACAAGTTAAATTTCTACCTAAAAGTGAGAATAACTTACAATCTACCTGATGGATTTTCAATTTCTTGGGCTTGTTGGAAAGCTGAAGATGTCCTCTTCAACTTTGGTGAAGACTCCAAGAGCTGGATCTAGCTGGATTTGAAGTTATTCTTGTATCTCCTGATTCTCTCTCTAGATTCTCTCTCTTCACTGATGAGGGCTTTAGAGGCTAAATTTTGATGGGGAGAAGCATGGGGTAGCTAGGGAAATATCTGGAGAAACTCTTAGAACAGCTTGGAAGGCTAGAGGTGTTCTGGAGAGGAAGAATTAAGTGAGAGAAGCTCTAAAGGAGAGTGATGCTTGAATTAGTCTTTAACCTATTGAGATGTCCTCTAATCAAATGAGTGGCTAGGATTCAATGAGAAAGCTCCTAGATGATTGCCACCTGTCCCCCAAACAGTTAGAGAGTAGGGGGATAAAGGACAAGGGGGTACATCCCATGTGTATAGGGATTTGGTCCCCACTTGGACATGTGGGAGTGATCCAAACCATTAGATCTCCATCCAAGGGCTGGAATACACCCTAAGAAGGTTCTAGACTCAGATTAGACAGCTGGAAAAAAGGGGATTAGTCTAATATGGATTTTGACCATTCTTAACCCTTTTACAGGCTTGTTGACCATGTTGACTAGTCAACAATCCCATTGACTGCTGAGGTGGCAGTATGAAGGCTTGATGGATTAATTTAAATATAGCTTGAGGTTATGGACTTAAGGTTTGAATGCATACATATGCATGAGAAAAAGCTTGACCAAATATTGGAATGTTGACTTGGTCAAGCTAATTAGAGTTCAACTCAAGGTGGATTTGAAAATATCTAAGACAAATATTGGAATGTACTTAAAGGTTTGATGGGGTTTAAAATGAATTGATTTAATTGATATGGTTTGATTTGACCCAAATAAGTCAGATTGAGCTAGATTTGGGTCTTAGTTGACTAAGTCAACTATTGACTGGGTCAGTCGGCCCAATCAAATCTAAATCACTAGAAAGAGTAATTAGGTGAGTTTAAGAGAATTTAAAGTTGATTTAGAGATTGATTGAGTGTAAATATGCTTAAGGGTTTAAACTGGTCAACCTGGGTTAACCTGGTCAACCAGGTTGACCTAGGGCTAGGATCTGGATTGAATCAATCTCAAATGATTTTGAAGTCTGGTAGAAATAGTTTGAGGGATCAGAATGATCATTTGGTCAAAAATACCTATTTGGGCCTTTAATGGGTCAACCCAGGTTGACTTGGTCAACCAGGTTAACCTAGGAGCTGGGAATGGGCTCAACGGGTTCAATTTGATATTTGAAGATTGCTAGAAGTGATCCCAAGCAATTTGAAGATCATTTGGTTTGAAGTAGGCATTTGAACCCCTAAGGGGTATTTTGGTCATTTTGACCCCTGGTCAACTAGGGGTCAAAGTGGGGTCTAACAAAATATACCTTAATGCTCAAGAGGTCAGGATTAAGGGTCTGGATGTGTTTGGAAGCTTTGGAGAAAGCTCTAAGATCAGGATCCACTGGGTGGCAGGTCCAGTGGCATATGCCGTAAATATTTGAAGGTTTTATAACCTTTGGATTTTAATCCAAATTTTGGGGTTAGAGACCTCAAAATGAGCTCAAATTTAGAGAGTTTCCTCTAGAGACATGTCACATCAGTATACAACTGACAGACTCTAAATCAGAAGTCATTTGATGGGGTTTTGAAGTGTTCAAAGATTCATTGAAAAAGGCTTTGAGGATCTGAGTCCTTAGCCTTTGGATTTTGGTTTGAAAATTTGGATTTAAGCTAGATTTTGAGTTTGACTATCTGGATTTGAATTAAGCTTAGATTAAATTTGAAATCTAGATTGATCTAAAGGAATCCTAGGATTTAGAGTAGATCTTAGGGTCGAGATTAGCTTAGAGGAATCCTAGGATTTAGAGTAGATCCTAGGGTCTAGATCAGCTTAAAGGAATCCTAGGGTCTAGAGTAGATCCTAAGGACTGAAGTCTAGGAAGATCCTGGAGTCAGGGTAGGTCTAGGACATGGGTAGATTCTAGAACCTGAAGTCTGGAAGAATCCTAAGGTCTAGGATCTAGGAGGTCTCTAGAATCTAGGAAATCCTAGGTTCTAGGTCTAGAAGAGTCTTAGGATCTAGAGTAGATCCTAAAGTCTGAATTCTAGGAAGATCCTAGGGTTTGGAAGTCCTAGGGTCTGGGGTCTAGAATGATCCTAAGATCTAGATGAATTTGGAGGAATCCTAGGGTCTAAGAAGATCATATGATCTAAAGTCTCGCAAAATCCTAGGGTCTAGAGTAGATCCTAGGGTCTGGAGTCTAGGAGGATCCTAGAGTCTAAATTAGTCTGGAGTTTGATTGAGTTGAGTTTAAAATTAATATGAAATTAAGATTGATTTGAATCTGGATTGATATTAAAGTCTGGATTAATCTTAAGATCAGATTGATCTTAGAGTCAAGATTGATCCTAGTGACTAAAAAGATCCTAAGGTCTGGATTGGTCCTACTGACCTCATACAAAAATGAGGTCAACAACCGGCGGTGGTGCTCCGGGATTCATGCCTTAGTGCTCCCATGAATTTCTAACCCAAGGTACTAGCCTCTAAAGGTCCCCCTCATGTAAGGAGAGAGAGTTAATTTATAGATTTTGGAAATGACATGCTTCGTAAATATGGAGAAGATCTGAAATAAATTTGGAGTGCTCCATGGGATGACCCAAATTTGTTCCCTTGATCATAGAGTGTTATCAAGTATTTAAGTGCCTTAACTTTATTATAATTAAGTGATCTTGGGCTCATTCAATTCGTCTTGTCGAGCACTTAATTCAACTATAAGCATGTCATATTTGAGTATCATTTAATTACTCAATTAATATTCTGAAACTTTCAAATATGTGTCAAGTCATCTATTTGGGCTCATTTGGGCTCGATTTGGACCTATTCAATCTCGTCTGTTTCGTCTCGTCGAGACATTCAGTTTGAGTATAAGTTTGCTAAAATCGAACTTCAGTTGGTCCCATATTTAATTTAGGAAGTTTTCAATTGAGATATACCTCGACATTCATGCTCGATCAAGCCAATTTTTTGTGATGTTTCAAGATGTATTACTTTATTATAATAATTTTTATTCCATTATATCTCTTTCATTTTTTAGGTTTAAACTTATAATTATATAAATTTACAAATTTATGTAATTTTTCATTTAAAAATCATAGATTTAACCAATTATGTTTTGATAAAATTTTTTTGTATGTCACAAGTTACTGATATATTGTTAGTTATTCATTTTCATAATCATCTGCAGCCAATCAGATATTATGTCAATGTATAGGTTTATCATTATTATGAAAATATATAGCCATTTACATTTTTCTATGATCTTCTCCCTTCCTAACTCCTTTCATAGAGTTATAAGGATTAGCTGTAAGATTTCACTCATATATAGTGATTACTAATTATGAAAACATAACTCTTTACAATATTTTTCATGATCTAAATGCCATCTCCATCACCTTCCAATACTCCTTATCAATATTATACGAAACATCCCTTATAGTTTTGATATATCGCCAAAAAATCATCTTGATCGGGCACGAATCTCGAGGAAAAACTCAAGTTGGAAACTTCAAAAATTAATTCGGAGACCATTTAAACTCTGATTTCATCAAGCTTATAGTCGAACTGAGCGTCTCTGAAATACGAATCCAACAACACCAAATTCGACTCAATCCAAGCCCAAATGAGTCCAAATCAAGTACCCGAAGCGCTGTTGGAAGCATTCAACAGCCATTTGAGTTACCAAACGGTCTCCGATTTTGACGAGCTTATAGTCGAATCGAGCGGCTCGACGATACGAATCCAACGAGCCCAAGATCGTAGAATTCTAATACCGTTAAGACCTTAAGATGCTCAATCAATAGTTCATGATCGAGGGATTCAATATCAGCCGTTCATCCGGATCACTCCTTATTTGCCCCTAATCCCTCATCTATTTACGGGCTATGCCACTCCAGAAAAACTATAAATAGCCCCTCATTTCTCTTAAGGGGGGACCCAAGCCAAGAAGAGAAGAAGAGATGGATGAGAAGAAGAAGAGAAGAGAAGACTATGAGGGAATAGCTCCTCCTCGACCACCGTCGGAACACCGCCGGAACTTCGCCGGAACTCCGCCGGAACACCACCGAAGCACCACCGGGCGCCCGAGGGACGCCGGAGCTCTGCTCGACACCAGAGCAACATCAAAATTCTGCCCGACGCCAGAATTCTACCCGACGCCCGAGTGACGCCGGACTTCTTTCCAAGTGACGCCGGAATTCTGCCCGACACCCGAGTGACGTCAGAACTCTGCTTGGCCTTGTAACTGATACTCATTGTAATCTGATCGTCCTGAATTTAAAGGACGAATCAGCCTCGTGTATTTCAAACAACAATAGTGGAACTCTTTCAACTGGGCGTGGCCCCATGGTTTTTTCCCTTTCCAGGGTTTTCCACGTAAAAATTCTGGTGTTACTATTTCAATTCTATTTGTGTGCTGGATATACGTACAATGCTGAGACAGAAAATTAAAATCTATCACTGTGTATATTTGAGTCCGCAACAGTTTGGCACCGTCTGTGGGAAATCCATCCCACATTTTCAAGTATTGCTACGATGGTCAACAGGCGCAGCAGTCGTATCATTGGAGCTTCTCGCTCCAACTCCCACCAGTCTAGAAATCAGTCTATAAATCATAGATGCCCGGTATCTGCCTCCTTTTTTCCTGGGGGGCAATACAATCCTGGAGAAGGAACCTCAGGGCCTTCTTTGGAGGTGCGAATCCGAAAAATGGAAGAATCTCAGATCGAGATCTTACAACCCCTGCGAGAGACTCGACAACCGGCACTAGCACCACAAGAGGAGGTTCTTCTCCCTCGAGATCCACCACGTGTCGAAGCTGTTCAAATTGAACATCTTCAAGCTGAGATTCCTCTTCCTCCACCCAAGAGGCGTTCGCAGTTGCATCAAGATAATGATTTGGCTGATACAGCAAGTTCAACCCATCCTTCAGGGCGGCAGTCTCACCTTCCTCAAGACCTCCCTGAGGAGTTAGCCCGACCTCACATCGCTGAGCTCCCTCACAATGCCTTGCGCCACAAACTGCGATGATTGGTCCGAGAGGAGTTCCCTACAGGAGGCGTAAGGCAACCTCTTCTTCAGTGGGACTTTCAGGAGTCATCACCCCTGATGGAAGCTATTCTTCAACACCCTATTCCGGCTGGCTTTAAGTTGCCAAGCATCGAATCCTACGATGGGACATCCGACCCATACGAACACATCGACCATTACAGGACCATCATGCATATTCAACGAGCTTCAGATGCACTCCTTTGCCAGGTTTTCCCTGCCACTCTTAAAGGACAAGCTCGAACATGGTTCTATTCACTTCCGGCCGGAACGATCCCCACATTTGTCAAATTAACCAAAGTATTTATCGAGCAGTTCATAGCCAACCGAAGAATTGCCAAGGATTCTTCTCACATTTCTGGGATCCGTCAAAACGAGGGAGAATCGTTAAAAGAATACTTTCAACAGTTTTCTAGCGAGGCTCGACAGATTCTAGGAGTAGACCCAGAATTGCTCAGAGGGATCTTTCTTGGAGGCCTTCGTCCTGGCCCCTTCTATTCGGCACTCATACGCGATATTGTTCCTTCATATGCCGATCTGATCCATCATGTGGAAGCACAGATATCAGCAGATGAGGTAATAACCGCTCATAGAAAACAGTTCGAGCAACCCACTGGGAAGCGCAAGGGAGCACCTGAGATGGATAATCCATTATCACAACAGAAAAAGTAAGGGAAGAGCAATCTACCTCCTAGACCCTCATTGCCATAATGAGAACCCCGACAGGAGAAGGAGTACACTCCGCTCAACACCTCTCGAGCAAATGTGTTGATGGCGATTCAAGATCAGGACAAAGTGAAGTGGTCGCATCCTTTGAAGCCGAATACAGGAAACCAAGATCAGTATTGCCACTTTCATCGTAGTCGTGGCCACACTACTGAATTATGTAGGTAACTTAAGGAGGAGATTAAAAGACTCATCCGTCAGGGTTATCTTCGACAGTTTATTGGGAATCCACCTACCTGAGAAGAAGCTCGTCCCACTGGTGGGCAGACTCAACCACAAAGACAGCCAGTGAATAACCAGATAACGGTTGGCGAAATTTAAACAATCGTAGGAGGCCCCTTACTATCCGACCAAGTCTTTCTAACTGTGGAAGAAAACCCAACTCCAAAAAAGGCTCGTATCGATCATTCCATCACATTTGATGATTCCGACCTGGAAGGAGTAAAAATCCCCCATCAAGATCCGCTTGTCATAAACGCAGGCATTGGTGACCCGTGTTACAATGTCAAAAGAATTCTTGTGGACAACGAAAGTTCCGTAGATGTCCTGTTCTACTATACTTTTCTCAACATGGGTCTCTTAAGAGAAAAACATCAACATGCTGCAGGTCCTTTATATGGATTTGATAATCGACCTATACAAGAAAAAGGAATAATCAATCTCATGATAGTACTTGGAGAATTTTCTCGACAGACTACACACTCCATTCAATTCATCGTGGTAAAATCAGAATCAGCTTATAACGCCATCTTCGGGAGACCGCTCCAGTCAATCTTTGGGATCATCGCATCCATCCCTCACCGCAAGCTGAAGTTTCATACCCCATCAGGAGTCGGTGTAGTATGCGGAGATCATCAAATAGCGCAAACCTACTATCTTAGGCAGATCAAGTCTCGTCCGACGATTACCCTGAGCATCAAGGACTTTGATCTGCGGAGCGAAGATATTCCTCAGAGAGCTTCCCCTGTGGAAGACCTTACTACTGTATCTATATCTGAAGAGCATCCTTCAAAGACAGTGCAAATTGGATCGCTTCTCTCAGATGATGAGAAGAAAAACTTTTCAGATTTTCTACGAGAAAATCAGAATATTTTTGCATGGAGTCCAGCATATATGCCTGAAATTGACCCCAAAGTGATCGCTCACTCCCTCAAAGTCAATCCAACGTGCAAACCGATTATCCAGAAGAAGCGAAACTTTGCACCAGATCGCCAGCAAGCAATTGAAAAAGAAGTAGATAAACTTTTAGAAGCCGGATTCATACGAGAGGTGCACTATCCTACTTGGTTAGTAAATGTTGTTATGGTACGGAAGGGGAGTGGAGCTTGGAGAATGTGTATAGATTACATTGATCTCAACAAAGCTTGCCCAAAGGATAGTTTTCCACTCCCTCGCATCGACCAGTTAGTTGATACCACCTCTGGTCATCAGATGTTGAGCTTTATGGATGCTTACTCCGGATATAATCAAATAAAAATGAATCCCGCTGATGAAGAAGCAATAGCTTTTCAAACAGACAAAGGATTGTATTGCTACCGGGTGATGCCCTTCGGGCTCAAAAATGTTGGAGCAACTTATCAGCGTCTCATGAATAAGATTTTCAAAAGCCTTATTGGACGTACTATGGCGGTGTACGTGGACGATATGTTGGTAAAAAGTCTTGAAAAATCCCAATATATCTCTAACATGAAACAATGTTTCCACTTATTGAGACATTACAATATGCGACTCAACCCCGCTAAATATGCTTTTGGAGTCATTTCTGGAAAGTTTTTAGGGTTTATGGTAACCCATAGAGGAATCGAAGCCAATCCGGAGAAGATCAAGGCACTAAGGGACATGGTGCCGCCAAAGAACATCAAGGAGGTCCAAAGGCTGAATGGGAGAATTGCGGCACTATCTCATTTCCTGGCACGTTCAGGAGATAAATATCTGCCCTTCTTCAAGATACTTAGAGGCGCTCGTAGCTCCGGGTTCCAATGGACAGATGAATATCAAGAAGCCTTCGAACAATTGCGAAAGTATTTGGCATCCCCGCCACTACTTTCTAAACCAATACTAGGAGAGAGATTATATTTGTATATGGTTATATCTGTCCAGGCCATTAGTTCGGTTCTGGTCCGAGAAGAAAATGCTATACAACGTCCTATCTACTATGTTAGTAAAATTGTATCTGAAGTAGAGGGACGTTATCCTTTAGCAGATAAGACAGCATTGGCATTAGTTTATTCTGCTAGAAAACTACGCCCTTACTTTCAGACCCATTCAATTGGAGTTTACACGAATCTGCTGCTAAAAAGCATTCTGCAGAAGCCAGAAGCATCAGGCAGGCTTGTTAAGTGGTCTGTAGAACTGGGAGAATTTGATATCCACTACTTGCCTAGGCCCGATATTAAATCTCAAGCACTAGCAGATTTCGTAGTTGAATGCACCATTCCGGTATCTGATGTACAACCGAGTGCTTCACCTTCTTCTCCATGCTGGACGTTATACGTCGATGGAGCTTCAAGAAGTTCCGGGGTTGGGGCTGGAATTTTATTAATCTCTTCGCAGAGAGTTACCCTTGAGTACGGGCTCCGACTCAAATTCCCAGCAACCAACAACATAGCCGAATACGAGGCCCTTATTGCTGGATTGAGACTAGCAATTGACTGTGAAGTCCAGAACCTAATAGCCCACACTGATTCCTAACTAGTCGCCTCTCAGGTGGAGGGAGATTTTAATATTCACAACCCACAACTGGCTCAATATTGTAGCATTGTGAAGCTACTCTTGGCCCGTATAGGAGAGCATCAAATCATACATATCCTCCGAGAATAAAATACGAGAGCAGACGCTCTTTCAAAACTTGCTACGTCAACAACGGGAGATGTCTATAAGAGAAGGTGTATCGAGGAGATTCATTTTCCAAGCATTCAGGGTCTATGGGTCATACAATCAATTGACGAACTAAGAGAGATATCTTGGATCGAACCCATCTTATCTTTTCTGAAAGATGGAGTGCTACCTAAATTGATGAACTAAGAGAGATATCTTGGATCAAACCCATCTTATCTTTTCTGAAAGATGGAGTGCTACCTAAAGAACCTATGGCTGCAATACGACTTCATAGACAAGCTGCAAATTTCACCATTATTGACAACGAGTTGTATAAGCGCTCCTTCACTGGGCCGTATCTCAAGTGTCTCCCACCATCAGAAGCTGATTACGCACTTCGAGAAGTTCATTCAGGAATATGTAGAGAATATTTGGGGGGAAAAGCGTTGGCTTACAAGATTATGAGACAAGGATTCTACTGGCCTACAATGAAACAGGACGCACTTGAGTTTACACAAAAGTGCGAAAATTGTCAACTGCATTCCAACCTCACTCATACACCCGCTCTGGAGCTTGCATCCCTTCAAAGCCCCTGGCCTTTTGCCCAATGGGGAATTGATATAATGGGACCTTTTCCTATAGCGACTGAACAACGAAAATTCATTATTTTGACTGTAGATTACTTCACCAAATGGGTGGAGGCGGAACCTTTGGCGAAGATTACTGAAGTAAATGCCAAGCAATTTTTATGGAAGAACATAATATGCTGCTTTGGCAATCCCGTAAAAGTCATCACTGATAACGGGACGCAGTTCACCGGGAAGATCTTTACATCTTTTTGTAAGGATTTTCATATTCAGCTCATTCACACAGCCGTTGCCCATCCTCAAGCTAATGGGCAAACATAGATTACAAACCGATCAATCCTGAAAGGGCTGAAGACACGCTTAGGGAAGGCTGGGGGGCAATGGGCAGAAGAACTCCCCAATGTCCTATGGGCTTATCGGACCACCGCTAAAACTCCTACAGGGGAAACCCCATATAACCTTTGCTTTGGTACAGAAGCAGTCATACCGGTTGATATCGGAGTTTCTAGCCACAGAGTTCAGACTTTCGACTTCAAAAGTAACGAGGAGAAGCTTAGAGCAAATTTGAATCTCCTCCCAGAAGTAAGAGATAAAGCCTCACTCAGAACCGCTGCATACCACCAAAGAATTGCCCGTCACTACAATCGAAGGGTGAAACCTCGCCCTATCACTATCGGGGACTTAGTACTACGAAGCATTGAAGCCGCTGGAAAAGGCCCTCAGCGAAATAAGCTCTCCCCCCTCTGGGAGGGTCCTTATTTGGTAGCGGCTATAGTCAAGTCTGGAACCTTCAAACTGAAGGACGCTGGTGGAAAAATGCTTCCCCGAACTTGGAATGTGGGCAATCTTCACAAATATTATAAGTAGGAGTTAATACTACTATCTGTCTATGTGTTTTATTATCTTCTCTTGCGGTCGTGTTATGTATCTCTAAAGTTTTTCGTACATCCCTTATGTGTTGATTATAGAAAAACGTTTTCTTATATCCCGAAGTTGTTCTGGGGAACTGTTATCTTATATTGCGAAGTAATGTGATATTCACTTTGTTTGATGTTGTTTCTTCTCTCCAAACTCTTTTTCTGTGATTCAAAAAATACACAAACTATATTGTATCTCAATCACTGAATGATCAATCCCAAGGGGATTTGATCCGACCTCTTCCACACAGGTTAATGTCATCAAGCAAAGGCTTTGACTAACAACCTCGGATAGGTCAAATATCCTAGGAGGATATCTTGAATATCAAAATCATTTTATGATCAATCCCAGAGGGAGTTGATCTGACCTTTTTCCGGACAGGTTAAAGGTACCAAGCAAATACTTTCACTAATAACCCCGGATAGGTCAAGATCTTTAGAGAAAGGGATGTCTCACATTTGCTCAAGTCAAAAAGAGCTCATTAGAATACTCTCATCCAAACTGAAGTAAAACTAAGTGAATTTTATTTGTATGTGAGAAAAGAACATCAATAACATCTTTATATATCACTGAACATTAAGTACACCAGATAGAAACATCAACATCGAGCATATATACAATCACTAGAAAGAAAGCAAAGTGATACAAAACATCCTACAGAATCTCAATATCATCCTCGTCCTCCTCTAAGGCAAAAGCTCGCTGCAACTCACTCTCCAGCTCTTCACCACCAGAATCTGAAGAAGCGTCACCAGAAGCCTGGCTAGGAGTCAACCCCTCGATCTCCGCCCCAGTCTTGCGATGTACTGCACGTACGCCCTTCATGAAGCCCCTGATGAAGCCATCCTCTGCACACTCTGCCTCCAAGGCCTTCACCTCCACATCATAAATATGACTGCGAGCTTCTTGAATGTGGTCCTCAATGATGATCTTGAAAGCATAGGATTTCTTGAACTCTTCAATAACTGCAGACGGCAACTGCTGGGCCTCCTTCTCAGACAGTACACTCTGAAGCCTCTCATTCTCAGCCTCAAGGACTTGCTGAGTCTTTTCCAGCTGCTTGATCGTCGCCTGTGCCTCCACCAACTCTATATGTACACGATCCATCCGTTCATTCTGAGAAGAGGCTGAAGTAATCTTGTTGGCCAACTCTGCTCTGCACCCCTCAAGCTGATCCTCCACCACCTTCATCTCCTTCACTTTACTGTCATATTTCTTCTTGTACTCTCCCTGAAGGTATTTAACCTTCACAAACTCTTTGTTCCAATCATTCAGAGTCTTGGTCATCTCGAGCTTGAAATAAGAATACTGAGATAAGAGAATATCAAAAATATATTCCTTAAAAAATGTAAAAGAAAAAGAAGTAAAGGAGAACTCACCAACTCCTCAGCACGTCGGCGGCCGATGCACTGATGGTTCAACACATCTTCTGGAATATATAACTTGGATGGAGAAGCTCGGGGACCTTTGCTAACAACTGTCAAAATCTCATATGCCCTCCTCTTCCTCGGTGCCTGCAAACCTTCCTCGCTCCCTGGTCGCTTGGAGTGGTTCTTTTGGGGAACCACTTCTAGAACTCTAGCAGACTTCTTCAACATTTTAGCATGTGATCTCCCTGCTTAAGTAGATAATCCGACCTTGAATAAGTACTCCTCATCTACATATCTACTCAAGTAACACACCTCGTAGTGTAGAGCATCTAAATCAGGGAGCTTGAGTATCCTCAACAAATCTTCTGCTCCAATATGAAGGGGGACATGTAGCTCTTTCAACTTCCCCTATTTCTCCTGAAGACCCCAATCATTCTGCACATAAAAGAAGTTGCTGATCCAACCTTTCGAGGGGTCTCGGGTGCGGATGTCCAACCACTTAGACCTGAATGAAATACGTCCCTACGCGTCGCTAAAGAGATGCCCCATCCGAGAAAGGCACTCTGAGAAAAGTACCACTCCACGGTCTCTAAAAAGTACAATCAGGCCCATCACGATCGACATGGCTCTGTAGGAAAATTGAGACAAGCATACCCCACAAATCGTAAGAATGTCGATCAGTTCGGAAGAAGGAGGAAATCGTAGTCCCACTCACAGACTAAATTCATACACCGTCACATATCCCGGGGGAGGGAAGCAGGTGCGATCAGTTCTGGCCGGCACCTTCATCACCAAATCATTAGGAAAATGAAATTTTTTCCTAAATGAGATGAAAGAGTCCTCAGTGACGGTGGAAATCACATCGTCAGCCTTCGGCGCCTTTTGGGTCCTCTTTGGAACTTCAGATCCTTGCGCAGGACGGTCTTCTGAAGGGTTTTTTGAGGATGCAGGATCACCCATTTTACTTCCTTTACTAAAGAGGGGCGCAAATCTAAGTAGGGAAAATCACCTACGAAAGACTGCGGAAAGCCTCCGAAGTAGGAAGAAAAAAGAGAGGAAGAACGGAGAGAGGAAGGGGGAAAGCCGCTAACTTCTGCGTAAAAGGAGGGGCGCCGAATCAAGTAGGGAAAGTCACCTACTTAAAAACGGCGGAAAGCCTCAGAATGCCAAAAGCTAGAAGGCCAGGAGAGGAGGAAGAGAGGAGCATTTTGTCCCCTACCCCAAGGGGTGTATTTATAGGATGAAAAGAGAGGGAATTAATGAAGAAAAAGGGGGGAAAATGTTTGAAAATTGGAGGGAGAGGGCTTCTAGAAGAAAGTTTAAATTTTTCGGAATTTTTTCGGAATTTTTTGGAATTTTTTCGGAATTTTTTGGGTTTTGGAAAATCCATGCGGGCCCCATGTTTAAAAAAAAATAATAAATAAATAAAATAGGGGGGCAACTGCCGCGCGCCCCAAGGGGCGCGCGCTCCCGCGCGGGCGCCGCCGGCGGAGCCGGCCGGTTCGGCCGCCAACACGTTACCGGGCTCTGATTTCGGGCCCGGACGGTCCAAATTCGACGTTTTTGGGGTCCCTGGACACATTTTTTGACGTTCTGGACTCCATTTTGACACTTTCGGATCTCAACGGGGCCTCTATGATTAGGTTCGAGCAAACATTTAATTTTTGGAACACAATATTTTGCGATTCGACCAATGTAAAATACAGGAACAAGTATTTTCAGACTCGTGGAGCTTCGACGTCCGAAAATAGGGGGGCAATTGATATATCGCCGAAAATCATCTTTATAGGGCACGAATCTCGAGGAAAAACTCAAGTTGGAAACTTCAAAAATTAATTCGGAGACCATTTAAACTCCAATTTCAGCAAGCTTATCGTCGAACTGAGCGTCTCGGAAATACGAATCCAACAACACCAAATTCGACTCAATCCGAGCCCAAATGAGTCCAAATCAAGTACCTGAAGCGCTGTTGGAAGCATCGAACAGCAATTTGAGTTACCAAACGGTCTCGGATTTTGACGAGCTTATAGTCGAATCGAGCGGCTCGACGAGACGAATCTATCGAGCCCAAGATCGTAGAATTCTGATACCGTTAAGACCTTAAGATGCTCAATCAACGGTGCATAATCGAGGGATTCAGTATCAGCCGTTCATCCGGATCACTCCTTATTTGCCCCTGATCCCTCATCTATTTACGGGCTATGCCACTCCAGAAAAACTATAAATAGCCCCTCATTTCTCTTAAGGGGGGACCCAAGCCAAGAAGAGAAGAAGAGAAGGAAGAGAAGAAGAAGAGAAGAGAAGACTAGGAGGGAACAGCTCCTCCTCGACCACCGCCGGAACACCGCCGGAACTTCGCCGGAACTCCCCGGAACACCACCGAAGCACCACCGGGCGCCCGAGGGATGCCGGAGCTCTGCTCGACACCAGAGCAACATCAGAATTCTGCCTGACGCCAGAATTCTACCCGACGCCCGAGTGACGCCGGACTTCTTTCCAAGTGACGTCAGAATTCTGCCCGACACCCGAGTGACGTCGGAACTCTACTTGGCCTTATAACTGATACTCATTGTAATCTGATCGTCCTGAATTTAAAGGACGAATCAGCCTCGTGTATTTCAAACAACACTAGTGGAACTCTTTCAACTGGGCGTGGCCCCGTGGTTTTTTCCCTTTTCAGGGTTTTCCACGTAAAAATTCTGGTGTTACTATTTCAATTCTGTTTGTGTGCTGGATATATGTACAATGCTGAGACGGAAAATTAAAATCTATCGCCGCGTATATTTGAGTCCGCAACAAGTTTAAACCTTACATTCACACCTTCCATAGTTACAAAGAAAATGAACATTCATGTTCTTCTTCGTATATAGTGGAATGAGTTCAATTATTATTCATGAGAAATTATTACGTGCGGTCACCGAATACTATCTGGAGACGAATCAGGATGTACCACATTATTATTTTACTGTGTACCGGTGCTATGTATCGGCTTACGTGGCGCATCTTGATTCTTCTCCAGACGATCCAGTGACTGCATGTAATAATTTCTCGTTATTCATTAGCTTTCTTCTTTCCCAAATTTTCACATTGCATCATGTTTCTCCCATTAGTTGTAGATCATTATTTTATGTATGCAAAACTTTTGTATAACACTAAGGCTTTGTTTGGGACAGCTTTTTTCCTGCTTTTAAAAACAGCTTTTTAGTATAAAAATTAAAAATTTTGTATTAAAAAGCTATTTTAAGAAGCAGTAAGAAAGTCATCCCAAACGAAACCTAAGACTTCGTTTGAGATGGCTTTTTAGTGCTTTCTAAAACAGCTTTATAATACAAAATTTTCTAGTTTAAAAAAAAATCCTATTAAAAAGTTGCTTTAAAAAGTAGTAAGAAAGCTGCTCCAATGCTTCGTTTGAGTTAGTTTTCTCACTATTTTTTAAAGCAGCTTTTTAATACAAAATTTTTTGAGCTAGAATTCTTTATACTAAAAAGCTGCTTTAGAATGCAATAAGAAAAATGCCCGAAACGAAGCTTACGATGAAACACTCCCTAATTTTATTTTCATAAATATAATAGAGACCAAATATTGATGGAAAACATGCAACCTTTTTTTTGGAAAAAGCACATTTTTTATCATTCAACATCCATCTTCATAAATTTGAACTATAATTGACAAGTACAAAAAGAAAAAAAAAAAACCCATAAATTTTGAACAATCCTCTTCTTCTTAATATTATTTGGCACAATATGCATACATATAATGGGATAATACATAAAAATAGAGACAATGCAAAAGCTCTCTCTCACACTTCACAGCATGCAAATATATATATGCTCCTGCTCATCGATTACAAGTCATTGCAACAATAATTAACTAAGCACAATTAGCCGGTTTGACGATGCCGATGACCTTAGGTGCCTTCACGTTGACACAAGTAGCTTTGGCCTCACCAACACCATTGAACTTGAGATCAATGTGATTCAGCTCAACCCCCTCGCAAGGATTGGATGCACTACACACCAAGTTGATCGCCATTTGGCTCGTCGATGTGCCCACAATATTATTGAACTTCACATTTCTTATCTTCACTCTCGACGGCCTCAGCTACAATATATAACATATATAATCAACACAGGTTTAAAAAACAACTAACAAATTGGGTCAGCATATGATGATTAAGGTTTTGTTTGGGACGGCTTTCTTCTGCTTCTTAAAATAGTTTTTAGTACAAAAATTAAAGCTGTTTTAAAATCAGTAAGAAAGTCGTCCCAAACAAAGCCTAAATTTTAGTGAAAATGGATTTTAATTAAAAAATTTGATTTGTTTTGAGATTGGTGCAATGTAATTTTTAATTGATTATTCATATAGTGCACTCATTCTAAAATAAATTCAATGAATTTGGCGTTCATAATGTCCAATTAGTAATCCGTATATTATCATAAAAGATTATTTTTAGTTAAAAGAAATTATTTTGAGGAAATCCTAATAAAATTTCTAAGTGCATTGGATACCCAATTTATTGGATTTGCTTTGAGATTGGTGCAATGTAACTTTTGGTATCTACTCATATATAACAAGCACCTCAAAACAAATCCAACAACTTAATAAATTTAATAAATTGTGAAGTTTGAAGAACTACCATCATAATTAATTTAGCTTACTTACATTGTCAGGACAAGTCCTTGAAGGGCAATACTTCTGGTCAATAACAATAGGATTCTCCACATTCTCCATCCTAATATCTTCAAACAGAAGATCTCTAACATGAAGTTTGTTCGGTCCATCCTGCCATGTCTTAATCCTCACCCCATTCTGAGTGTCTCTAAAGCTACAATTTCTTATAGTGAGTCCGACAACATCTTCTTCATTGAGGTTCCTTCCGAGACTGCCGATGCTAATGCCATGGCCTGGCCCACATCGGACTCCCAAGATGGTGAGATTATGAGTCTTATCACCAATGGAAACACAATCATCGCCAGTGCCAATAACTGAGTTTTGGATGATAATGTTCTGAGAGACAGCGATGTGGATGCCGTCGGTGTTGGGGCTGTTGCCAGGGGCAGTGATAGTTATGGAGTCGAATATTATGTTGCTGCTGCCGAAAACGAGCATGTGAAAGTATTTGCTGTTTATTGATGATATGCGGCTTATGTTTGCATTGCTCACAAAACTGAATACCATGTTCTGCGTATATTGATAAATGATTAAAGTATTTTTTTGGACTTAGAGCAAATGAAATCTTAAATTCATATATACAAACTTTGAACTCAAATCTTTTTGCCCGGCAGCCTAAGCTTCCAAATAATAGATTAAGATGGGTTGCAAATAGTTAAAGAGTATTGAAGGCTAATCTATAACTACTAGTTATGTATGAGCTACACTTACCATAGGAAAAGGCCTGCAAAAAGACTTATGATTCTGGCGGCACTTGTTCTTCGTCCAGGCATCAGCACCCTGACCATCGACCTTACCTGGGCCGTAGAGAGTAAGCCCACTGATATACTGGAATTCAATCCAGTTGGGCTTATACAATGCTAGATCTTTCTTTGCAATCAGCATTCCGATCATGTGAATAGTTACCGGGCTCTTACATGGGCCCTTGAACAGTACCGGCCCAATCAAGTATCTTCCCATTGGAATCTCAATCATTGCATTGCTGTCAGCTGCGCATGCTATATTCCAAGCATTTTGTAGTGCCTGTTCACATAGAGTAGGACTGGCAATAAATGATTCTATTTGTAAAGGATTTGAGTTGACTCACTAACTCATTTTTAATTAAAAAACTACTCACTTAATATATATTTTTAATTGTTAGTATAATATTCTTATTTTTTTATGAAATATCTTAAATTTATAATTTATGAGTTATAAATTTATTTATTTTAACCAGAAATGATTAATGGGTCGGGTTCGGTTTAATCTTATAGACCTATTTAATAAATGAGTAGGATTCCAATTGATTGGATTCGGATATGACCTGTCGTCAATCTATTTTGATACCTCTATATAGGTTTGTTAATTAATATAATTACATATGATTTTTTGAAAGAAAAAAAAATCTTTATCGTTGATGGTGAGAGAGAAGGACTTTTTTAAATGAGTGTACGAGAAGATAAATTATGAGAAGGAGCGAGTTCCAATTGAAATTCTAAAAGGGCGCAGCGCATTGATGTTGAGGAAATTGTCAAATAATTTGGCATAGACATTGTTCATACACAAGGGGGAACACCAAAATGATTGACAAAATCCGTACAATAATAAAGAGACGGGAGAGTACACCAGAGAGAAACAGGGAGAGAGAGAGAGAAAGACGGGAGGAGACAGAGGCTAATCGGAAAAGAGAAGAGAAAAAAGAGAGAGTATATAAAATTAAGTTAAAAAATTTGATAAAATTTTTGATAAAAATAAAATTTAGTATTATTTTTATTAAATTAATTTAAAATATTATTTTTATTAAATTCATTTTAAATATTAAAATTTAATAGTTATAACTATTAAATTTAAATATTAAGTATATTAATTTTAATATTATAACTATGACTAATCAATTAATTTTAAATTATATTAATATAAAAGTTAATTAAAATTTATATTTCTTAAACTAAATATAATAGTTATAATTTTGATCATGTTAAATTTTTTCAATATTTTAAATTAATATTTCAAATTAATTTAAAAAAAATAAAAATATTTTAATATAAATATATTTTAAAATTAAATTATTAAACATATATAATATATTATACTTATTTTATAGTAAACTTAACAAATTAAATTTCATTCTAATTAAAATTTGATTAAGGTATATTAAAATTTAATAAAATCTTATTTTTATCTAATATTGTATCTATATTTTTATGCATGTTGTGTTGTAGAAAATATTTTTCTGCTCCTTTTTTTTTTCTACAGGTTTCTGACGGATTTTAGGTGGATTATTCGTCGGATAAAATGATATGATGAAATGTATCGAAGTTCCTGCGGAAGTTTATAGCCGGTATTTCCAGCGGCTTCTCCACCGAAAAACTTCACAGGACATATGCCAGTGCATTTTCCGGCGGATTATCCGCCAGAAATACTGGCAGTAAATTTCCACCGAAAAGTCCGGCGGATAAAACGCCAGGTAAATGACGTTTCTCCTTCCCTTTTCTGCCAGAATTCAGCTGGTAAGCCCGCTGAAAATGTTTCCGATGGAATAATTTCGTCAGAGTAAAATTTCCGGCACTCGATTTACCATCAACACTGAAGTTCCACCCGAAAATCAAATTATCTGGCGGAATTTCGTGGTTACCGGCAGATTTTGGCAGCCGGTAACACGCAATTTTCCTGTAGTGTCTCCTCCGTCTCTCTCTCCACTAGTTTCTCTCTCTCATACTCAAACTACGGCAATCATTTTGGAGTTTCATGTATGAATAATGTCTACGCCAAATTATTTCACGATTTTCATAACATCAACGCGCTCCATGAAAAATTTTGATGTTTCCTTCATAAAAAAAATTCGTCAAATGCTTTAACAACTTCGCTCCTTTTTGAATTTTGGCTGGAACGCTCTCCTTCTCATAATTTATGCTTCTCGTACTCTCCTTAAAAAAGCCAAGATAGAGAAATGGAGAGAGAGAGAGAGAGAGAGAGAGAGAGAGAGAGAGTCTCAATGACTTATTAGATTTTGCTCACCTTGGTGCTGTCCTTTGAGCCATCAGGAACCGCCCCATAGTCTCTGATGTTAATGGCGATGGAGGAAGTAGCTAAGATGAAGAAGAAAAAGAAGCAAGCTATGGGAAGAATGGAAGCCATTCCTTGAATAAGAATATAAGCTTTTTTTTTCTCTTCTTAGGCTCTTAGCATAGGAGGACTGCTGAAGGCTCCTTCAACCAGGCAAGGGGTATTTATATGGACATAATACTATATATTCAACGTTGAGACAAAACTAGGCTTGCCTTAATTTGTGGGGCCAAGTAACCAATTGTATTATTATCACTCTTTTTTTGCTAGAATTAGATTTGAATGCTTAGGGAAATTAAAGAAAAATATTTTTTTAATCTAAATTTAATATGTAGGCCTAAATCACTAAATGATTAAATGATTCAGGTGACTAAAATAGGATATGATGATGATAGGATATAATAAATGAGAGCCTAAATAAATAAAATGTGTCTCATAATAAAAAAAAATTAAAGATCGAGTGAAGTTTATGAAAAAAATTAATATATCTGAATTTAAAAAGCATGAAAATATATATTAAGAATATAAAAGGTAAATTTTTATATTAAGAATTTAAAAAGCATGAAAATATATATTAAGAATATAAAAATCGTCTTGATCAAGCACGAATCTCGAGGCAAAAATTGAGTTGAAAGCTTTCGAAACTAAATTTAGGACCATCCAAACTCCGATTTCAGCAAACTTATGTTAGAACCGAACGTCTCAAAAATACAAACCCAACGACACCAAAACCAGCCATATCCAAGCCCAAATAAGCCCAAATCAAGGATCCAACACATATTTGAATTATGCAAAGCTTAATTTGGAACACCAAACGAGCTCTAAATGTGACATGCTTATAATCAAATTGAGCGGATCGACGAGACGAATACAACGAGCCCAAGATCATTGAATTCTGACATCATTAAGGCATTTAAATGACCATTAAACGGTTCATGATCAGGGGGATCAATACCGGCCGTCCATTCAAACCACTCCTATTTTGACCTCGATCCTCCATATATTTACAAGCTATGCCACTCTCAAAAAACTATAAATAGCCCCCACTCTTCTCATGAGAGGAGGAAGGAAAGGAGGAAGAGAAGGGAAGAATTTGGGAGCATACTTGCCGTCGATCACCGTCGGAGTTCTTCCCAATAATCGCCAGATTTCTGCCTGTTCATCGGCCACAGTCAAACTTCCACCAGTTCGCCGACTACCGTCGGAGTCTTCCCAACCACCAATGGACTTCCGTCTGTTCGTCGACCAACGCCGGACTTCCGTCTGTTCGTCAATCATCACCGGAGTTCTTCCCGACAATCGCTAAACTTCCGCCTGTTCGTCGACCACCACCGGACTTCCACCCGTTCACCTACCACTGCCGAACTTCCGCCTGTTTGTCCACCACAACCAGAGTTCTTCTCGACCGTCGTCAGACTTCCACTTGTTCATTGACCACCGCCGAACTTCTGCCGGTTCGCCAACCACTGTCGAAAGTCTTTACGACCACCATCGCCAACTAGGATCCTTCTGACCTCCATCTCCCGCCGACTATAGTCCTTCAGACCACCATCACCCGCCGACTACGGTCCTCCCAACCTCCGTAACAGCCGACTATGGTCCTTCCAACCACCATCGCCAACTACGGTCCTTTCTGACCTCCGTCACCCACCGACTACGGTCCTTCTGATCACTGTCGCCCAACTACGGTCCTTCCGACCACCTTCGTCTAACTATAGTCTTTTCGACCTCCATCGCCCGACTACGTTCCTTTGTAGCACCGTCATCCGACTACGGTCCTTCCGACTTACATCACTAGCCAACTATGGTCATGCCTCCCAAACGAACATATCAACAATGATTCTTCTAACTCCCACCATATAATGCACTCTATATGATGTATATTTGCTACATCGAGTCAACAACTTCCGCCTAAGGAAGGGCCTCATTTGTAATTAATTAACAAACACTAGTGGATTAATTCAAACTGGGCCAGACCCCGTGGTTTTTTTCTTTTTCAGGAATTTCCACATAAAAATTATGATGTCTCTTATAAACGCTTTAACCATACTCTCTTATTTATTTGTGTGCTGGATCTTTGTATAAAGCTAGGATGCTAAACTATATCACTATCTACCGCCTTGAATATTCCACGATGAAACAAGTTATATATATATATATATATATATATATATATATATATATATATATATATATATATATATATATATATATATATATATATATATATATATATATATAATGAAATGAAGATTTCTATGGCTTTGTTTGGGACGGCTTACTTAGTATTTCTTAAAGCAACTTTTTAGTGCAAAAAAATAAATGTTTGTACTAAAAAGTTGTTTTAAGAAGTATTAAGAAAGCCGTCCTAAACAAAGCCTAAGACACATAAAAATTAGCTTTAATGTCACATCACATATATACCTTATTTAAATAGGTTTTAAGCTTTTGTATTGAAAATGAGTTCGACCGCTAATATAATTGACTTAAATTGATTCATTCTTTATAATAAGTGGTATTTGAGTTTTGGTTTATAAAGTTTTCAAATCTCAACATAAAGAACTTGAAGATCAAAATCAATAAGTTTGATAGGCATAATTTTGGGCGCTAGCAAATGCACTAAAAAGATATTGTATTTTTCAAATGTACATTTCTTTTATTTTATATATATATATATATATATATATATATATATATATATATATATATATATATATATATATATATATATATATATATATATACATATATTGTTACATAGTTAGATCCATATTAATAAAATACAAATCACATACTGGTTAATTGGAAGGAATGGTTAATCAGCCCACCATGCCCAACGGGCCAGCCTCTTTCCGAAGATTTACAAAAACGAGTATGCTAGCCTAAGCACGTATCTGCTGGGCCCATTTATAACAAGTTTGGGCCTTAGTCCAACACTCATGAGCAAGTTTGGCCTGAGACAAGCCCAATGAGCTAATGAGTCAATTTTGGGCTAGTCTTAACTCTATTCATTAGTGCATGAGATAATTCATTTAAAAATTATTAATATAAAATATACTTAAAATATATTAAAATTTAAAAAATTAATATAAAATTATTAAAAAATCTAAAATGTATATCTCTCTTTCTTATTTCAAGTTATTTGTTATTATTTCTCATTTAATTTTTTATTTTTTTTATCATATTATTATAAAATCTGCTTAAATATGAATGATATTCTCTAAATGAGCAGACTCATGAGCTGACTTGAACTCATGGAATTAAGCTCGAGCTCGAACTCATGGAATTAAGCTCGAGCTCAAGTTCAAACTCCATTAATTAATCAAACTCAAGCTCAAATAAAAATTCAGTACTCAAAACGATCAAAATATAATTCAGCTTCACTTGTCCATAATTTTGTTGAACTTTTTGGTTCTTCCTAACATTTATTGGCCTAATATC
The DNA here is from genome assembly GCA_019925795.1 of Dendrobium chrysotoxum. Classification (NCBI taxonomy): domain Eukaryota; kingdom Viridiplantae; phylum Streptophyta; class Magnoliopsida; order Asparagales; family Orchidaceae; genus Dendrobium; species Dendrobium chrysotoxum. The sequence goes on from CM034315.1 coordinate 73,349,752, forward strand.
TTCTATTATTTTTATTGTAAGATATAACCAATATGCAAGCATCACATTATCATTTGAGTTTTTTAGGAATATGGATACATTTTAATTTTAAGCTCATTAAAATTATATATTGTCCACTCATTGGTCATTTTATTACTCTTAATCCACTAATCTTTTAATATTTTATTATTATTCTAATTTTTAATTAAATAAAAGAAGTTATAACATATTAGGTTTAAATTGTACTCTTGTGTGCTAAAAAATTCAAGCAATAGAAGGATTTTTATCGTCTTATTAGTATATGAAGGCTTCACACGTACATAAAAACAATACGTTGAGAATATCTCATTGGAGATATGAGAAGTTTTTTTTTTTTAATGTGAAAGCCCAAAAGATAAAAAAAATAATGAGGTTGACCAAATTGAAATGATTCCACAACCAAAAAAATTTCCCTTCCTCATAATTTGAGAAGGCATTGATATAATATAATATACATAATGCAAAGGTTGAATTCCAATGGGAAAGCTAGAAAGCTTTGAGGTAGGAATGTCTTCAATAAATTGTTCGTGGCATGTTATGTTTATTATGTAATAAAGTCTTTGATATGTTTATGCCCCATAATCAACTCGTATTTGATCAAGATAATCAATGCCCCCAACATAAAAATTGAAAATAATAATATTATTTTTATTTCATTTATTAGTGAAGTTAAATTTTTTATATTTGAGAGAATTTTGAGAATGTTTGTAAGGTTTAAAATCTATTACATACGTAAGTAAGCCCAAATAGCAGGCAGAGTGATAAGATTCAATTATTCTCTTTAAATATCTTAATTTTACAGCAGATTTAGGTGATCCCTTAGGCAAAGAAAGACAAGTCAAATTGAGCTTAGAGAATTTTTTTAGAGATAAATAGAATGATCTAATACATAATCAATGGAGAATTTTAATAATGTTTTAGCCATATTGTACACTATTGCATCATGAATCTCACATGCCTAGGATCAATGACAAACCCTTATAGAGCCTAGCTTAGGCACCTAATCTGACTTAGATAAAATTTATCTGAGTCCTCATACTCTATAAAGTTAAGGAAACATATCTCATTATTAAGGTCATCTATTAAGTAGTTACTTTTACATATTTGATGAATTATAAAATGTTCATAAACATCTTGAAATTTGATATTATTTTATTTCTAGTATGAAATTTACGTTAAATGATCTTAATTTATCACCGTGATATGTTATATATACAATCTTACACGCTTATATAAGTCTTTCATAGGTACTTAAGGGTTCCGATAGAGGAACTCAGACCTAATTGGATCCAACAATAAGAGTTTAGTCAAAGCAGTCACCTTGCCCTCCATGAACGCCCATCAGCTAGGGAATGTGATCAACTAGGTCATACAAGATAGAGAGTTGTCCCCAACAGGAATTCACACAGATTTATCAAGGTTCATAAGGGTTTTCTCCTCGGTAAGGATTAGCTTCCCAAAGCTACTCGCCTTCACTCACATCGGCAAGTCATTGCTAGTCTTCCAACATAGCTACTGATGAAGGTAGTCTACCTTGATCTGCAATATTCAAAAACAAGAACACAAGAAGGTGAAGAGAAACAGATCAAGGGATTTGAGTTTAGCAAGCCTCTGAATATCCTTCCATTACTTTCAGTCACTACACCATACTTACAGCTGCTATAGTAAGGAATATATATAAAGTAGTTAGTTACAAAGCAAGGGTGCTGATTAACTTAGCATAAAGGAAAAGGTAGAAAGGAAAAGGTGTTCTGACACCACAACATAGATTATGGAGATGGTAACGCAAAGCGAGCCGACTTATGCATAAGAAGTATTACTTATCTATTATACTTATAAGCCCCTCTCAAGTTAATAAATGGCAATTGAATTGGTAACTTGTCTTGAAGAAGAGCAAACCAAGCTACAGTAAGCGACTTTGTAAAAATATCAAATGGTTAATCTATTGTTGAAATATGATGAACTGAAATGTATTGAGACTGAATACAGTCATGTATGAAATGGAAATCAATATCTATATGTTTAGTACGGGCATGAAATATAGGGTTGTTGGCTAAAGTAAGAGCAGATACATTATCATAATAGAGTTTGGTAGGAGTTAGGAGAGGAACTTGAAATTCATTTAGAAGTCGACGAAGCCAAATGAGATCACAAGCTGCTGTGGATATGGCTCTATATTCAGCTTCGGTTGATGATCGAGCAACTAAAGTTTATTTCTTGACCGTTCAAGATATAAGAGTACTACCAAGGAACGCACAATAACCTGTAATTGATTATCTATCAGATTTATCTGAGGCCCAGTCCAAGTCAGCAAAGGCTGTCAAATATCGTGGGGAACACATAATTGGTAATCCAAGATGAAGGGAGCCTTGAACATAGTGAAGCACACATTTCAACATTTGAAAATGTATATTTTGCAGTTGATGCATATGTTGGCAAAGAAAATTCACAACAAAGAGTAGATCCGGACGAGTTACAGTAAGATATTGGAGCGACCCGACAATTTGACGATAAAACTTTGGGCGAGAGTAAGGCATAGCTGTCGGATCTGCAGTGGGTAGAGTTGTTGGCAATGGAGTGAGCACCGATTTGCAGTCTGACATGGCTGCTTTGGTGAGAATTTCTTTGGCATATTTGGATTGACTCAAGTGAATGCCATAGGATGTGTATGTTGCGTGCAAACCGAGGAACTGATTAAGTGTGCCCAGATTTCTCATATTAAAGGTGGAGTGAAGAGCAGTAATCAATTTGTCTATTTTAGTTTCATTGATGCCGGTTAGCAGTATGTTGTCAACATACACTAGGATGTATAATTGAGTTGAATCCTAGTGAAAAATCAACAGTGACGGATCCGCAGTACTTGTTTTAAAACCATATGTGAGTAGATATGACGAGAAAGTAGCAAACCATTGTCTGGGAGAATGCTTGAGGCCATAAATAGCTTTTTGTAGTAGGTTGACATGATGTGGAAATTGAGAGTCCATAAACCCAGCTGGTTGTTTCATGTAAACAATCTCATTTAAAGCACCATGTAAGAAGGCATTAGACACATCTAACTGCAAAATAGGCCAACTATTTGTAACAGCAACGGTGAATAACATATGAATTGTAGCAAATTTTATGACCGCGCTAAATGTTTCATGATAGTCCAGGCCATGCTCTTGTTTAAAATCTTGAGCTACAAGTCTTGCTTTATAGCGAGCAATGGAGCCATCCGAATTATATTTGGTTTTGAATAACCATTTTCAGCCCAAGATATTCTGACTAGGATCATAATGAACTAATACCCATGTGCCCTATTTTTGTAATGCTTCAAATTCAGTACTCATAGCAGTTTGCCAAGCTGGATACTTAAATGCTTGAGTGAATCCAGTAGGATTAGTGGGTATAATAGTGTGTTCAAGATCAAGGATTTGTTTCGGTTTCAGCTTGCCTGTTTGTGCCCGTGTGATCATGGGATGCTTCGGTTGAGGAGGAAGTATTGGCATTTTAGAGGAGAGGCTTTCTGTAGGTTGTAATGGCGTGGTAGTAGGTTCAGCCGAAGGGAGTGATATGGTGGAAGGAGTAATGTTAGTTGGATTAACTTATTGAGCTGAAGCTGTGGGATAGAGTATAAGAGACTGAATAGTAGAGATGGGAATTAAAGTGGCTGGTGTAACAGTGGGTGTGGGAGCCATGGAGGTCGTAGTGGAGCTTTCACTTTAAAATGGGAAGATTGATTCGTGAAAGTGAACATGTCAGGAGATGTAGAGTTTAGAGTTTTTGAAGTCTAAACAGTGATACCCCTTGGCATTGGTGGCATATCCGAGAAAAATACATGGTTATGAGCGTGGAACTAGTTTGTGAGATAGTTGCGTTGAAAGCCATGGATAGGATAAGCATTCAAAAGTTTGTTAATGGGAGTAATCGGGTGGACGTTTCAATGGGCATTCGTATGGGGATTTGTGATGATTAGAGGAGGAGGGTAGATGATTAATGAGGTATACCGCAGTAAGAAGAGCATCTACCCAAAATTGTTGTGGTAAATGAGCATCAAACAGTAATGCTCGAACTGTCTCAACAATATGTCTATGTTTTCCTTCTGATATGCCATTCTTTTGAGGAGTGTAGGGACAAGATGTTTGATGTATAATACCAAAGTTATTTAAGTTTTGTTGAAATGTAGCATTAACATATTTACCACCACGATTAGTGCGAAGAATTTTTATGGGTTTTTGGAATTGATTTTCAACAAGTTTCTTAAATTGAAGAAATGTGGAGCACACATCAAACTTAGAATATATAGGAAAAACCCATGTGTAACGACTGAAATCATCCACAAAAATAACATAATAACGATAAGATTGCATAGAAATAATTAGGGAAGGATCCTATACATCACTGTGAATAATTTCTAAACATTATTTAGACTTAGTAGACGATAAAAGAAAGGATAAATGACTACATGTTGCCCGAGCACAGGTGAGACAATGATAAGTACGATTGGCAGTGGAGCTGTTTGAGAAAATTGTGGGAATGAAATGCTGAGTTGTAGGGGATGGGTGTCCTAAGCGCCGGTGCCAAATAGAGATTGTTGGAGTAGATATACCTAATGTTGTTGCAGAAAAATAGTGAAAGTTGGAGGAAACTAATGGTCTTGAGTTAATTGGGTAGAGTCCATGAAGATTGGGACCATGGAGATGAGTTCTATTGGTCTTGGAGTCCTTTATAAGAAAGCCATTAGCGTCAAGTAAGACAAAACAGGGACTATTCGAGGTTAACTTATGAATAGAAATAAGATTATGGGAGAGGTGAGGGACATGGGGAATTTTAGATAGGTAGAGCTTACGATATGGTGTAGGTAGCGATCCTTGACCTGTGTTGTCGATTCGCACTAGTACCTTCGAAAGAGATGATCCATTTTACCGGCTTTACAGTGGATCCAGTGAGGTGACTGTCAAAGTTGTTTGCTGTGAACAGTTTTAAGAGTTGAGATTTTCATATAAGATGATTTTTCAGTCGTTAGTTGAACTGTAACCATTGTCTTCACATTAGACATAAAAAACTTTAGTTGCGGTGGGATTGCGATCTTGGGAGGAGGAGAGATGGAGCCTGAGGCTTCCATCAAGGTGGTAGTTGACGAAGCGACCATTAGAAAAGAGAAAAAAACTGAAAGAAGAATACACATATAGCTCTGATACCATGATGAAGGTAATCCGCCTTGATCTGCAATATTCAAAAACAAGAACACAAGAAGGTGAAGAGAAATAGATCAAGGGATTAGAGTTTAGCAAGCCTTTGAATACCCTTCCATTACTTTTAGTCACTTCACCATACTTACAACTGCTAAAATAAGGAATAAATAAAGAGTAGTTAGTTACAAAGCAAGGGTGCTGATAAACTTAGCAGAAATCAAATGGTAGAAAGGAAAAGGTGTTCTGACACCACAACAGAGAATATGGAGATGGTAACGCAAAGCGAGCCAACTTATGCATAAGAAGTATTACATATTTGTTATACTTATCAGCTACATGGAATAACTCATGACTATCATGACTCGAAAGTACTTGCCCTTTGTGCTTAATGACCTAAAACTACACCTAAAGACTTGTCAGTATGACCAAAGGACTCACTTAGAAAGACTTGCCTTAAAATCGAGGACCAAGCCAGAAGAAGAGAATTTGTGGACACATATCATGCCACAATATGTGTCATATACATTCTATAATGGGCACAACTAATGATGTACTTTTTTTATCTTTTTTGATGTAGTTTTCCCTCTAGCTCTAAAATCTATATAAATAAAGAGCAAAGAGGCATATTATTTTACCTTTTTTTAGTATTATTGATCTACTAAAGTATTTTTGAAATCTTAATTTTTATATCTTTTTCTTAAATCTTCTCTCTTTTTTTTAATACTCGCCATAAATTCTAAAATTAGCCCATTTAGTGTTCCATATTATGGCTTAAATTACCATGTCTTATTGGAGGCAGTTACCACTCCTCTACAAAAATAAGTTTGTAAAACCATATAAGACATCAGCTGTTTTCATTAATGAACTATCAATTATATAACTAATTATAAAATGAAGTCAATTAGACTACTTAGATCTCAGGCTTATATTTAAATTACTGTTAACAGATATAATTTTTGTTTGAACGAGTCATCTCCTTTTTGTTATTTTCTTTGATGAACTATTAAGTAAGTAATTAGTTGTTTATTACGTAGCTTATTTGACTTGCTCTTCCATGGCCACGGTTGGTGTGAAATAACCTCCTTCCATATATCAACAGACAGTACATTTTTAGATATAATATCTGTAGTTGAAGGTATTGTTTGTTCTTGGTTACATCTTCTGATGAATTCAAATTTGACTATAAATAGTACGATGGGTTGGATTCTTCTAGTCTGTGAGTATTCAATGAAGAGATCTATCGAGTTTGGGGTGCTTTCTACATCCATTTTCAGGGTTAAGATAACCTGAGAGTTGGCCTCCCATAAGGATTCTCCATTTTTGATCCATAAGGCTTTTGCCTTCTCTAAGAACCAATTTAATCTTTAGCAGCTCAAACTGCTTTACTTTGAATGGACATCTTTGAGAAATCTCTTCCCAAGTCTCGTATTAGATTTTCAACTGGTTCATGATGAGTTGACTATTTGAGAAGGCAACAAGATATTTTAACCAGACTTATAGGAAGAATCATAGTCCTATGATCTACGCTTCATATTTAGCTTGATTGTTAATGATTGGGGCATCAAATTTCACGGCCGTATAAGTGAGTGTTATTCTTATTGGACTCTTCAAGGTCAAACAACTTAGACTCCTGAAGCACCATCAACATAAACTATCCAAAGTAATTCGCCTTCATAGGCAAGCACTTGTTTAGCTTTGGCTAGAGTTTTTGGCACGGTTGTTAGGGATTAACGTAACTTTCAATCCCTGGCAACGGTGTCAAAAACTTTGATCTCTATTTGTGAAAGTGCACGCATCGTGATTAAGTAATATAAAAATGAGTAGAGTATTGTCCCATGGAGATCAGGGGCGAAACTAGCTTTAATTTTCAGGGGGGGCAAACTTATAAGACATATATATCGGGGGTCCAAGGGGGCAGCACCCCCTGGCGGGGTTCGAGCTGCCCGATCAGGTCGCGGGGTCAAGGGGCAGCGCCCCAGGAACAAATTTTGGTTTGAAGGATACTTTTGGAATTCAATGATGAATTCTCTTTACTATTTGCTGGGGGCAATTACCTAAATATCATAGTATTTTAAAATTTTTAAGGGGGGCAATTGCCTAAAAACTCTTGTAATAAAGACAAAAAATGAACGAAAAGAGACAAATTAACTACAAAATCATATAATCAATTTTTATAAAAAAAAAATTTGAGGGGGGGCAATTGCCCCCCCTGACGTTATGGGGGTTCCGCCCCTGATGGAGATTATAACGTTCTTTTTAGAAAAGCTAATTACTAATCCTTCTAATCACTAAATTTATCTTACCAAAGATTACATAATCATAAAGTATTATGCCTACCTTAAACTTTCTTTTTGTTTTTATTGATTTCTAAAGTTATGAGAATTTCCAAACTTATGATGAAAATGATTTTATGTATTCAAATATTAGGTTAAAATAAAATTACTATGAATCATAATAATTATAATTCTTTGTCTCTGTCGAGTTCTTTAGAATTCTAGTCATAGTGCATTTTAACTCTCTCATTAATGATTCCAAAATTTTAAAAAGCACATGACTAGGTATTTTAATTAAATTCTTTTTCATTATCTCCCTAATTGTTCTACTACACCTCTATTGAGAACGTATATCACACTATATTTTAAATTATATGTGATCAATAATACAGCTGAATGAAGTAGTAGGAAACTTGAAACAACACTTTTAGCAAACATAACTTCCAAATGTATTGAAATGATAAAACTACAAGAATAGGATTAGAAAGATAAAATCAGGATTTGTTCAAGCAAAACAAAAACTACTCCAAAGCAAAGTACTTTCCTCTCCCTCTCTCACTACACTCTAAGAAAGAAAAATGACTTACCTAGGAAAAAGTCTCCCAATAAAATTTAGCCATCATATATATATTTCAAAACACATGACTCCACACCATGGCTCTCCAAAATGATCTAACATTGTGGCGTTGAATAGGTGCTCCGCCACGGGGCTCTGATTGAATTAACATGTCCTTTTGGTATGATGACTGAGTTAACTGCTATGGTGCGATGCTCGATCGATTTGGCGATGTTGTGCTGTGGGTGGTGATTTGGCACTACAACGCTAACGATCTCTTGCAATGCAATGCTTTGCACACTATCTTGATCTATCATCCATGATGCTACGGTGCTCCAAGCAATGGTGCTGCGGTGCCAAATTTTGGCTCGACGACGCTTGGTCTCTATTTTCTTTGAAATTTGGGCACGGGCTCTGTGGTGCTTCTTCAATCTTAGCTAAAATGTTGCCTCTTTATGAATTTTTCCTGCACAAAATAATACTATGAAACATTTTTTATTGAAAATATGATAACTTAAAATATAATATGTTTCATATCATCACCACTCTATGTATGTAGTCATGTTATTATAAATGCGGTGTCGAAGTTGTTGATGTAGATCCACAATTTGGTATAGAAATTCTCAAATTTGAGTAGGAGGATGAAAAACTCTAAGGTCTTTGGACACAGCATGTTGAAACCTTTTAACATGACATTATCCTGACCAAGATGTTGGATATTGAACACCCATCATCTCAACATTCATAAGAATATGAGATTGATTGACCCTTAGTTGTTAAGTTCATAGATTATTTCTTTCTAAGGTTATACAGAGGGGACTGTTGTGCTTAGTAGCGCTTAGGATCATGTCTTGCTCGATAAATATAATAATTGGCATATTAAGATATGGAATAATTTTGTCTTATTGAGATATGAAATATTTTTGACATATCGTACTCTACAAAGTACATCTCATATCACTTTGAACTTCAGAGGGCATTAGTGAGTGTGTCTGTAGGGTCCTCGATTTTTGCAATGCGTCATACATGTTGAGTGGATTGATAGCTTTTGAAGGTGCTCAAAGTTATTATAGCCAAACTTATCTCGAGTTGTTACTAGTTTTTAAGTTGTAGAGATGTTGTTATGGTCATTGTCATTTTTTCTTTATATTTTGTTGACAGTGTAGAAGAGTAACATAATTCATTACCTCTTCATGTGCCTTCGACCAACGAAGAATCCTTATAGAGCCTCCCTCAAGCACTTGACTAGAGTTAACAATTTCATTTAAGTAATCATCCTCCATGAAATTAAGAAATCAAATGTCTCAAGATCATACATAATATCTTTACATTCACATGCTTCATGAATGTTAAAATGTTCTTAAATTTGCAAAAATTAATACCATGCTAATTTTAACAAAAAAAGCTTAAATTGAATGTTTTTAATTTATCAAATGAATATTTTATGATTAAAAAATATATCAAAAGTCAAATCATGCAAAATAAAACCTCTTTCTACATAACAAATAGAAGTCTTCTCTCTCTCTCTCTCTCTCTCTCTCTCTCTCTCTCTCTCTCTCTCCATTTGTTTGCCTACTCTCTTCTCACATAATAATATAACACATATACTAAAATCACATATATATATGTGCCATGGTTCAAATTCATATTTTTTTTAATTTTTTATTTTATGTATGTGATGGTTAGGTTGAGGTTTATGGGAAAATTCAATAAGATGGTGGTGAGACCTACAATGCTTTATGGCGCAGAATGTTCGCCTTTAAAAAAGAAGTATAATATTAAGTTAAGTGTTGCATAGATGAGGATACTCAGGTTGATGAATAGCTTTACTCTTAGAGATAGGATACAAAACAAGCATATATGTGAAAAAGGTTAGAGTAGCTCCAATGGCAGATAAGATTAGAGAGAGTCACCTTAGATGGTTTGGTCACATAAAACGACGGCCTTCCGATGACCAGGTTAGGAGAATAGATGTATTAGATTTGGCCTATGTTAAGAAAGGTAGAGATAGACCTAAAGAGATTTGGTTAAAAAATATTAAAAATGACCTTTCTATATTAGATTTAAATGAGAATTTGATTCTTAACAAGACACAATGGAGAAAAAAGATTCATGTAGCTGACCCCACATAGTGGGATAAAGGCTTGATATTATTGTTGTTGTTATTGTTTTTTAGGCTGAGATTTAAAGACCAATGAGCTAATGACCTAATGAATCATTTTTTAACCCATTTAGATTGACCTATTTATTCTCATACAAACAAACTAAAGTTTTTCATACAAAATTCATTTGGAGCTTTGAGGTGATGCGACATTTAAAAATCTCAATAAGCTTGCTAAGTCCCCATTCTTCTATTTAAATTATTATTAACAAATACATAATGTATATGTGGAGTTATCTTCATACACATAATCAGAAGGCTTTGAAAACCGGACCGAACAACGAACTAGAAGAAGGAGAGGTTAGCGGTTCGATGGTTCGACCGGGGTCCAACCGGATGACGTAAAAAATACTTGTTATATTTAAATATTATAATAATGACACAAAAATTGATAAATATATAAAATTAAATAGAATCATAATATGAAGCATAAAAAATATAATAAATAAATTTAATAAATTTAAAATTAAACACATTATTATTTTGAGCAACTGACCTCTTTGTAGTCATAACTTGAGAGATAAAATCGAAAATTATCTTGAGATCTTATAATTTTTACATGCAATTGATAAAGCTCTGAAAAATAAAATAAATATGAGATAGTTATTATAATTATAAATCTAATAATCAAATATAGAGTAGACATAAATAATCAAATAAATAAGTAAAACATAATAATATATTTCACTTGAAGATACAACCAATTATAATTAATAACGAAAAAAAACATATTCGATCATAATATAGAGATAAAGTTAACTATGTTTCACTTCTTAGTTCAGTAGTTTCAATAATTTCACAAGAATAAAATCAAAGATCTGCTAAATTTACATCATCAAATCTATCCACATAAGTTGAGTCTCCAGGTCTCGCTTCACGAAAATATTCAAATCCAAATACATCCGATTGATCAAACTCAATTATATTGTCTCCATCTCCTTCATTTTCTAAATCATCTTCATCAATAAATAAGAAATATGAAATAAGGCATTCTTTTTGGTTTAATTTAAAGGATATGTTCATATTTTATTATCAACTTACTATGTCTTAGTCGATTGGACGGTATGTTTTGCTCTTCAATAATTGACATTGCATCCTCTTTGTATATCTCATTTTTCAAGTCCTCTAAGTCAAGTTCTGGTGTTGTTTCATCTTCAAGTATCCAAAAATCTACTATTTCAACACAAGTGTAGTCCAAGGGATCACAATGTTTTTTTTTTAAGTTGAAACCTAAAACACGAAGAATAACTTTAGCTTGAGATTATACATGCTCTTTAAATTGACACTTATACATAAATATTAATATATTATAAGATTCTACCTATTTTTTAAATTTAGATTATAAATAACATATACAAGATTGTTGAGCCATTGATACTCCAAATAATTGCATCTCTTTGAGTGAATATGTTCAAAAAACACTCTAATTTTTTTTCATATCCTGATGAAGATGATGTTTGACTTAGAATTCTTAAAACTACTTTATGCAAGTTTGGAGCACTTGATCCAAACATCTTTCACAATTCATCTACATATTATTAAGTTAAAGAGCTTAGTAAGTATGCATATTTATAAATAAAAATATAAGTATGTAATCACATGTTGACATTAGAAAGAGAATTACCAGGTTGCATTTGATATAAAAAATTGCATGGAACTGTTTTGCAAGTAGCTATATTTCCCTTAACTTAGGCTAAATATTATTTCATTCTATTTATTCGATCCTCCTTCCTTGTATGCAACACCACAATGCAGACATTTGAATTGCTTCTTCCCATCAGCTCCTCTAACTTATGTGATATGATTCTAAGCAATGATCACATTCTCATGCATGCTATAACTGGAAGCTGAAGTCTGATTACTGGGTGCTTTCATTCTAATTTGATTAACTAAAAGATATGAACAATTAGCTATAATGTATGCTATATAATCAATTAAGATAGAATAAAATAGTTTCATTACAATTGAATCCAACAATATGCTAATTAAAAATTGCTAAGTACATAAAAGTATGAAACAATCACCTAAATGGTTACACCTAAACAAATTAGGGAAACCACAAAAAATTGCTAACATAACCATCCTAATATAGATTGGACTAAATTGAACATTTTAAATAATTTAAGACTAAAATTGCTCCCAAAAATTATTTTTGCCACTTTCTCATAGATGACATAATAAATTACTCGAGTTACAAGACAAAATTTTTTGCTAGTCGATGCAAATTACAATAACCTATAAGAAGTCATGTACAAGCAAAATCCAACCTAATCTTAGAGACACATTTGCAAATCCTAATTGAGTGTCACAAACATAAATTTAATAAGTATAAGGAGAATGGTGGTAATACTTTCTTCCAAATTTGGAAAGCAATGATAAGATATCCGCAATAAAAAATGCTGCAAAAAGGAGCACATCAAGTTAGATCATAATATTCACAAGAAATAAACTTTTATTTTGCATTGATTTAAAAATACTATTAAACATAGGTGAATATTTCATAGTTCCAGAGAGATTCCTATAAAAAGGCTAGGTTTTGACAAGCTAAGATTAAACACAATTAGAAAAATTGAAAAACATAAAAGATGAAGAGCATTCTTTTTTACATGGCTCACAAGGTTTGCGGTTCAACAGGTTGAACCGGCCGGTCCGATCCAGTTTTTAAAGCCTTGCTTAATCAACTATTAATTACATAATTAAGTGTAAACCTCATGCTTATATTTAAATTCCTATTAATAAATGTAATTTATATTTGAATATGTCAATTTTTTTCTCACGCTTTTTTTTAATTTCGTTTGATTTATTCCTCCATAGCCTCACTAATGACAAGCAATATGATCGTCATATTTATTTATACTTACAAAAACATATGGCTCTATATACATATATTAAAAATAATTGAAGGTAAAAAATAAATTTATCACGCCTAAACTTTATATCAAATCATTAAAAATATTTAGTCAAAAATCTGCATGAATCTATCACAATTTTATGAGTTTGGGGTGACTTCTACGTCAACTTCTATGGCTTCTACCTTGAGTGTTGGGTAAGATAACCGGAGAGGTGGTTTCCCATAAGGATTCTCCATTTTTTATCCATAAGGCTTCTGCCTTCTCGAGGAACTGTTTAATCTTGAAGTGCTCAAATTTTGTGATCTCTGCTTCACTTTGAATGGACATCTTTGCAAAATTTCTTCCCAAGCCTCATAGTGGTCATTCACCTGGTTCACTATGAGTGGATTGTTTGAGAAGATAATAAGATATTTTAACCCGACTCACAGGGAGAATCATAGTCCTAGGATCAACGCTTCATATTTAGCATGACGTTTTATGATCAGGGCATCAATTTTTACCGTATGAGCGAGTGTGATTCTTGTTGGACTTTTTAAGGTCATACAACTTTAGACTCGTTGTGCTCCTGAAGCACCAACATAAACTATTCATAGTAATTCACCTTCATTGGCAATCACTTATTTAGCTTTGGCCAAAGTTTTTGGCTCCATTACCGGGGATTAATACTTAACTTTCAATCCCTGACAAAAATGCCAAAAACTTTGATCACTATTTACGGTGCTACAAAAGTGCACTCACCATGATTAAATAATATAAAAATGAGTAGAATGTTTGAGTGAAAAGGCTGAGTTTGAAAAGATTAATTTATATTGGGAGAATTTAATTTCTGAAATTTTAGTTTTAAAATCGAACACTTCATTATGAATAATATATCGCCTCGAGAGGCAAAAATATCATTCCTTAATTGGTTTAGATTACAAAGCTTTGGATTTATCCTAATTATTATAGTTAACTCAGAGAAGGACAACATATAACCCCGAAGAATCAAAATGATATTTGATTGAGTGTTTGATTATAATAATCTGGATAATGGATCATTAATTTCATAATCAAAATCATGATAATAGAATAATATATCTTTCTGAAGAAAGAAAATATCATTAACTATCAAACTTACAATCAAAATGAATCTCAGAAATATGAACCCAACGACCCAAATTCGACTCAATCCGAGCCTAAATGGGTCCAAATCGAAGACTCAAACCGCCTTTGGAAGGTTCAAACCATAATTTGAATTATCAAACAAACTCCAAATGTAACATGCTTATAGTCGAATTGAGCGGCTCGACGAGATAAATCAAACGAGTCTAAGATTGCTAATTTTGATATCATTAAGACATTCAAATGCCCAGTAAAAGGTCCACGATCAGGAGAATCAACATTGACTGTCCATTCAAACCACTCCCAACTTACCCTTGATCTTCCTCCTATTTACTTGTCATGTCACTCTAAAAAAAACTATAAATATACCCCTCATTTCTCATAGAGAGGGACCCAAGGAAGAAAGAGAAGGAAGAAGAGAAACCAGAGTTCTCTTGCCACCAGACTCCTCGGCCACCGCCAGACTTCCACTCGGCCACCGACTGTCACCAAACTTCCGCCAGGCCACCGACTGTCGCCAAACTTTTGCCCGGGCACTGACTAACGTCGGGATTTCGCTTGATCTTCAATTGAAGCCAAATTTCTGCCCAACCACCAAACATTTCCGGATTTCCAATCTCTATTCGTAACTGGATTTCAACCCGACGGTTAATTATTATAATCTGATTGTCCTCAATTTCATGGGACGAGTCAGTCACTTGTAATTTACTTAAACACTAGTGGAATCATTTTAACTAGGTGTGGCCCCGTGGTTTTTTCCTTTTCCAGAGTTTCCACATAAAAATTCTAGTATTTCCATTTTCTTCTATTTGTGTGCTGGATATCTATACAACGCTAAGACAAAAATTCTAACTCTATCGCCGCATATATTCTATCCCGTAATAAGTAGAATAAGATTAGCTAGTGATATAGCATATGAGTCTAACTTATTGTTAATCTGGATTCAAAGATTATTATTTTGATGATAACAAATATTTCTATTTCTGTTTGAGTGACTAACCTTTTAGGTTCACAGGATCAATTGCAATTCAAGCCAGCTCAAGATCGAGTTAGTCTGTCTTTGTTTCAAAATCAATATAATTTTTCATCTTTCTTGAGTCAAATGTAATGTAATGGATCCCCAATCTAAGTAATCTTACACACACACACTCAGAGGGAGATTTTTAGTGAGTTAGAGTTTTTATTCTGATTTTGTTCATATCATCCTAGACGATCCATTAAAAATAAAAATCCTAATTAGGGCAGCCATGTTAAGTCAGTCTGATTAAGCAGATCTTCGTGGACGATACTACCATCGTATAGGACGATATGCTCAAATCAAAAAATCTCAACGGCCAGAGTAAGTTAGGAAAGTTTTTAATTTTAGTATTTTGGTCTAATCGTCCCGGACGATACATGTATCATCTTGGACAATTCATTACAATTATGCCTAAATTAATCAGCTGATTAAGAAAAGTAATTAAGGATTGATTGATCGATCACATTATCCTGGACGATCGCAAGATCGTCTTGGACGATCAATTAGAAATCCTCATCATCTAGTGTGTCTCAGCTGGACAACACAAACTGTATGCCAGATGATATTGTTATTTTTAAACTAATCGTACATGACAATAGCTTTATCATCCTAGATAATCAAGTCTTTTTAAAATCATCCAGCATAGTTATCCTGGATGACCCGAACTGTGTGCCGGACGGTATTGGGTGTTTTTGAACTAATCATACAGGATGATATACATATCGTCCTGGACAATCAAGTCATTTTCTTTCGATTGTCTAGATTTTTCTCCTGGATGTCCTGAACTGTCTACTGGACGATATTCCTGATTTAAACTAATCATCCAGGATGATCGCAGAATCTTCCCGGATGATCTAAATAAATTATGTCTTCTAATCGTCCAAAGGAATCAGATCGTCCAGGCTAGAAGGTGATGATTTACACTGATCATATAGGAAGATGGAAGGATCGTCCTGGACAATCTTTGACGGCAAGTTAAAATTTAGGGTAATTTTTGAGCCCTTCTATTTAAGATCTCTTTCTTGCTACTAGAAAAATCTTTTACCGATGTCCTCACTTGAGAGATACTTGAGAGGTAGAGGGAGAGCTTGGGAGAGAGAGAGAGGATCTTACGAGAGAGAGTTTGTGAGGTGTTCACAAAGGTTACTCCAAGCAAAGATTTGAGTCATCATCTCTAGTCGTCATCCCTTGTCCCTTGGTGTCTTTGTGGGAAGGATCGTTAGTAAGAAAATTAAGGATCTCTGCCTGCTTCAAGAGAAAGCGAAAGGAGGTAAGGTTCTCTGCTTACTTCAGGAGGAAGCGAAAGGAGGTAAGGTTCTCTTCCTCCTTTAGGAGGAAGCAAAAGGAGTCTAGATTCTCTGCCTCACCGAGTTGGTGAAAAAGAGTTTTTGTAAAGGCTTCTCCACTTTGCTGTGGGAGCATAATGAGAGTCACTGAATTTTAGTACAATACTTAGAGGGGAGGCTCTAGGGAGTGGATGTAGGTCAAGTTAACCGAACCACTATAAAATCAGGTGTGTTCGTTCTTTTACTGTTCTGTTTTTAATTTCTGCACTTTACTTTTCTGTGGATGATTGTATGGTAAAGTTGTTTTTATGTTTGATTAAACATCTCCACATCAACATGCTTTTGCAATTATTTTAAAACATCTGAAAAGATTTTTAAAATCTATTTTGCTTAAGAATTTGTTTAAAACAACCAATTCACCCCGCTATTGGTTAGCCTCGGGCTAGTTCACAAGGGTTTAACATCCCTAACGAACTTTCATAACTAGCATCTATCTAATTGATAAAAACTTTGGATATATTATGATGTTTCCTTTTTCTTCTGTTTGTGTACTAGATATCCCCGACTCCGCGTTGCCGCCCTTACTCCGACTTATGACAGCCCCCTCGTCCATTCGTGACACTCGCACAAATTAACATCCTATAGGGGCAACACAGTAAAACTCAAAACAAACATACAAATTTGGACCAAAAACTAACACATCTCAAGATCATCCATAATGTCTTGACATTTTCATGCTTCATGAATGTTAAAATCTTCTTAAATTTGAAAAAAAAAATTAATATCATGTCAATTTTAACCCAAAAAAAAGCCTTAAATTGAATGTTCTTAATTTATAAAATAAATATTTTATGATTACAAAATATATCAAAAGTCAAATCATGCAAAACAAAACCTCTTTTTACATAACAAATAGAAGCCTTCTCTCTCTCTCTCTCAATTTGTTTGCCTACTCTCTTCTCACATAATAGTATAATGCATATGGTTCTCACATACTAAAAATCACATATATATGCCATGGTTCAAATTCATATTTTATTTTTATTTTTTATTTTATTTATGTGATGGTTAGACGGAGGTTTAATGACCAATGAGCTAATGACCTAATGAATCATTTTTAACCCATTTAGATTGACATATTTACTCTCATACAAACAAACTAAAGTTTGGAGCTTTAAAGGTGACGCATCATTTGAAAACCAAATAGCTTGCGAAGTCCTCATTCTTCTATTTAAATCATTATTAATGTGTATGTGGAGTCATCTTTGTACATTTAATCAACTATTAATTACATAATTAATTGTAATCCTTATGCTTATATTTAAATTACTATTAACAAATGTAATTTGTATTTGAATGAGTCCATTTTTTTCTTAAGTTTTTTTTTTTTTTAATTTCGTTTGATTTATTCTTCCACAGCGTCACTAATGACATGCAATTTAGTTATCATATTTATTTATACTTACAAAAATATAGGGCTATATATATATATATATATATATATATATATATATATATATATATATATATATATATATATATATATATATATATATATATATATATATATATATATATATATATATATATATATATATATATTGAAAGTAATTGAAGATGAAAAATAAAATTATCGTACCTAAATTTTATATTAAATCATTAAAAATATTTAGTCGAAAGTGTGCATGAATTAATTGCAATTCAAGTAAGAGGTTTTCGGCCTTCCGCATCTAAAGTAGAATTTTTATGTGTGCGTGCATGTGTGTGTGTATGTGTGTGTGTGTGTGTGTGTGTGTGTGTGTGTGTGTGAGAGAGAGAGAGAGAGAGAGAGAGAGAGAGAGAGAGAGAGAGAGAGAGAGAGAGAGTTCTTTAAGAGTGTTAAATGGGCTAATGGGTCAAGTTTGGGTTATACTCAAACTTGACACGATTTAAAACCAGTAGATTCTGTTGCAAATCTGGTTTTAAAGGTTATGATTTTGATGATAGCAAATATTTCTATTTTTGGTGGCCTGTTTAATCTTTTAGGTACGCAGGATCAATTAAAAGTTAAAGCCAGTCCAAGATCGAGTCAGTCTGTTTTGAAATTTAGGTCCAATGTACTGTTTTTATCTTTATTGAGTCAAATACTATGTAACTGATCCCCTAGCTAAGTAACCTTGCACACACACACACTCAGGGGGAGAGCTTGAGTGAATTAGAGTTTCTGTTCATTTTTTTTAAATCATATCGTCCTAAATAATTACAGGATGGTACAGGACAATGCGTTAAAAATCTTGACTGTCTAGTGCCTATCACCTATACGTCCAGAGCTGTGTGATGGATGATATTCTTACTTTTGAACTAATCATACGAGATGATACCCATATCATCCCGGACAATTAAGTAATTTTGAGATAATCCTGCATGTTTCACCTATACGTCCAGAGCGGTGCTCAGGATAATTTTGTGTGGATTTAAACTAAGCGTACCGGATGATAGAGATATCATCCTGGACGATCAAGTCACTTTGTGATCATCCAGCATGTTTAACCTGTACGTCCAGTGCAGTTTTCAGGATGATTTTGTGTGTTTTTGAACTGATCGTATAGGACGATCCTGGCCGACCAGCTGAGATTTAAGGCTATTTTTGAGCCCTCATATTAAAGATCTTTTTCTTCCAACAAGAAATTTTTTTTGCTACTTTTCTTTCCATAGAAACCTTGAGAGAGAGAGAGAGAGAGCTTGGGGGAGAGAGAGAGAGGATCCTGTGAGGGGGAGTTTGTGAGGAATTCACAAAGGTTGCTCCAAGCAAGGATCAGAGTCGTCTTCTCCGTTCGTCGTCTCTCATCTTATCGGTGTTTTCTGTGGGAGGATCGTTCGTAAGAAGATCCGGGTTCTCTGCCCGCTTTAGGAGGAAGCGAAAGGAGTTCAGGTTCTCTGTCTCATCGGGTTGGTGGAAAGGAGTTTTGTACAGGCTTCTCCGCCTTGCTGTGGGAGCAAAAGGAGAGTCACTTTTGTGTTAGTCCAATACCCAGAGGGGAGGCTCTGGGGAGTGGACGTAGGTTAAGTTGACGGAACCACTATAAAATCTGGTGTGCTCTTTCTGATTATTTTTTGTACTTTACTTTTCTGTTATTATCTGCTTGGGTGAAATCTGTGGTTGATCATTTCATTTCTATGTTTACTTATTTCTGCTGCAAATTATCAAAAAGATCTTTCCTGTTGCTCACAAATTTTTTAAAATAACCAATTCACCCCCCTCTTGGTTAGCCTCGGGACTAGTTCATTAGGGCTTAACATCCCTATCGAACTTTCAAGTGGTATCAGAGCGGGATATAAAAATTAAGTTTAAAAACTTTTGAATTTGATCCATTGCTAACTTTGGAAATCGCAATACTGCTAAAGGTTATTCAATTACATGATCGCCATTATTTGATAACATATCTTTTGATTTTTGGAAAACTGGCATGTCCATTTTTCTTCAATCTATAGATTATTGCATGTGGATGCTTGTTAAAGATGGCTATGAACCACATTTTAGAATGGTTAACAATGTTAAAAGTGATCTGCCTTTCAATGAATGGACTTTTGATGATCGTGACTTAGCCCAACTGAATGCCAAATGTTTAAACTATTTTTTCTGTGCCTTAAAATCTGAGGATTACTTGCGTGTTTCTACTTGTACAACTGGTAAAAAAATTTGGGATAGATTGTGCATCACTTATGAAGGTACAACTGAAGTCAAACAGTCTAGGTTAAACATATTACTTCATGACTATGAACTTTTTTACATGAAATCTACTGAATCTATTTCTGAAATGTATACAAGATTCACTCAAATTGTCACTTCTTTGCATGCTTTAGGAAGAGAACTTACAAACTATGAAAAAGTGAACAAGATTTTGAGATGTTTGCCTTCTTCGTTTGATGCTAAGATAACTACAATTACTGAATCGAAAGATTTGAATAATTATTATATTGATAACTCACTTGGGTCACTCATTGCTTATGAGCAAGGGGTGAACCAAAGACAGCTTGATGCAGGTGAGAAGAAGAAGGAAAAAACTGTGGCGCTGAAGGCCAATGATACTGACACTGATTCTTCCGGGTCTGATAGAGATGATGTTGCCTCAATCACTAGGCAATTTAAAAGCTTTCTAAGGAAGAAACATAAGAACTTTCAGAAGTGAAATAAGGGTAAGTCCAGCAAAAATTTTAAAGGTTCATCTGATATTGTTTATTTTGAATACAAGAAGCCTGGACATATAAAGGCTGATTGTCCTACACTTAAGACTCACCCAAGCAAGGAGAAGGGTGAGGAGAAACCCAAGTTCAAGAAGGATAAGAAGCGGATTCAAAAGGCGTTCTGGGCAGATTCTACATCCGACTCCTCTAAGACTGAAGCTGAAGAGGAGGAAACCAACTTATGTCTGATGGCTGATGATCATCTTGGTCAGTCTGATCAAGAAGAGGTATGTAAGCTTACTTATGATCAATTGCTAGAAATTTTTGAGAAAATTTATTCATCGTATAGAAAACGTAAGAAATTGCATGCTAGCCTGAAATTAGATTACTTAACTTTGCAAAAAGAGCACGATGTTGTGGTTAAAGATCATTCTATACTTGATAGCAATCACATATCTTTACTTGATGAATTTGATGAATTGAACAAAAAGTATTCTGATCTGATTACTGAGCATAATTCATTGAAAATCTCACATGTTGATTTAGAAAGAGCCTTTAAAGAATTAGACAAGATGGCATGTGACGTGGAGAGTAGTAAGGGAGCATTGAACTTTGAAATTACAAGTCTTAAGAAAGAGAATGAATTTCTAAAAGTAAAAATTAGTACTTTCAAGAAAAATAAAATACCTCCTACTTTTACATAATTTTATGCACCTTCACCTTTTGAAGAATCTATTTCAAAATCATCAGAGCATGTTTCATATAAACCTAGGAAGAGGCACTATCACCCACATAGATTAGTTAACCCTTTTCCTGGTGTTAGATATTTTTCTTGTGACATGTTAGGACACATCTCCCACACCTGTACTGTTCACCGTATTACACATTGGGTGTGGAGGCCCAAATTACCTATTTCACAACACAGCACACATACATTGTATTCTTCTTTTCATAAGAAGGAATCCAAACTTGTTTGGGTTCCTAAATCTGACATTTGATGATTTTGTAAGTGTGCTCTCATACAAGATCTCGTGAGAGCATGTGATACCTGAATAGGGGATATTCAAGACACATGACTGGAGATGCAAATTAGTTCATTTCACTGGAGGCCAGGGTTGGAGGCAATGTTACACTTAGAGACAACACCACCAGGAGGGTGGTAGGATCAGATATAATTGGTGATTCAAAGAATTTTATGATTGATAATATTTTACTTATAGATGGATTGAAACACAACCTGCTGAGCATCAGCAACTCTGTGACAAAGGATACAACATCAAATTCCTGCCCACTTACTGTATTTTAAGCTTAAATGACAAAATTATTTTGCAGGGATAAAGGATCAATAATGTCTACATGCTGGATGTAAGTTGCTTTAAAACTGATGTTTTAATTTGCTTAAAAATTATTACTGATGAGTCTTGGTTGTGGCACAGGACATTATGTCATGCTAGTATGAAAATCCTTAGGAGAGTCACCCAAAAGGACTTAGTTAGAGGTGTCCCCAAGCTTAAGTTCACTAAGGACCACCTGTGTGATGCCTGTCAATTAAGGAAGCAAGTCAAGTCCTCCTTTCACTCTATTAAGGATATTAGCACCTCTAGACCTTTAGAAGTCCTTCACATAGATCTCTTTGGACCCATTATCAATACCAGCTTAGGGGGGAAAGTCTATGGTTTTGTGATTGTTGATGATTACTCGAGGTTCACTTGGATTAAATTTCTATCACATAAATCTGAGTCATTTGATGAATTTAAGTCTTTCTCCACTTGGATTCAGAGGATGTTAGGTTGTGAGATCTTGACTATTCATAGTGATCATGGCAGAGAGTTTAAAAATGTGAAGTTTGGAACTTTCTGTGAGGAGCAAGGGATTAGTCATAATTTTTCAACTCCTAGGACCCCTCAGCAGAACGGGATAGCGGAAAGAAAGAACATGACCTTAGTGAAAGCTGCTAGAGCCATGCTTGCTGAGTATTCACTTTCAAAATACTTTTGGGCTGAAGCGACGAACACTGCCTGTTATGTGTTGAATAAGGTGAATGTTAGATCTAATCTGAATAAAACACCTTATGAGATCATTAAGGGTAGAACTCGAAACCTGTCCCACCTCCATATCTTTGGCTGTAAGGTTTTCATTCTAAACAATGGGAAATCATCCTTAGGAAAGTTTGACCCCAAATCTGATGAAGGAGTGTTCTTAGGCTATTCTAGTGTGGGGAAATCCTTTAGGGTGTTTAATAAGAGGATTTTGGTGGTGGAAGAGACAACTCATGTGGTGTTTGATGAATCTGATCCTAAGGAGACTTGAGTTGAGGAAGAAGAAGAGGTAGGGGAGATTACCCAAGGGGTTGAAAATGCAAATCTGGAGGAAAGAGTAGAACCTCAAAACACTTTGCCTAGAGATTGGAGATATGCTTCGAGTCATCCTAAAGAACTGATCTTAGGAGACCCTTCTGAAGGTGTTAGGACTAGGCATAGACTTAGGAAGAAAGTAAATCACTCTACCTTTATCTCAATGACTGAACCCACCAACATCAATCAAGCCCTTTTTGATGAATTTTGGATCTTAGCTATGCAAGAGGAACTGAATCAATTTGTAAGGAATGATGTTTGGGAGTTAGTAGAAAGACCTAGGAATTAAAGTATAGTGGGAACTAAGTGGGTATTTAAGAATAAGATGAATGATTCTGGGGTGGTGGTTATGAATAAGACAAGATTGGTGGCTAAGGGGTACAATCAAATTGAAAGGATTAATTTTGAGGAGACCTTTGCCCCTATAGCTAGATTAGAAGCCATTAGAGTGCTACTAGCCTTTGCATGTTATAAAAGATTTAAGTTATTTCAAATGGATGTCAAGAGTACCTTTTTAAATGGGGTAATTAAAGAGGATGTCTACGTAGAGCAACCCCCAGATTTTGAGTGTTCCCAATATCCAAATTATGTTTACAAATTAAAAATGGCCTTGTATGGATTGAAATATGCATCCAGAGCTTGGTATGAGAGGCTTAGCACATTCCTGTTAGAAAGAGAGTTTGTTAAGGGGAGCGTAGATATCACCCTTTTTCTGAGGAGAATAGGGGATGATTTACTCATTGTCTAGATCTATGTTGATGATATACTTTTTGGATCCTCTGATAAAAATTTATGTGATGATTTTTCTAAAATAATGAATAAGAAATTTGAGATGAGTATGATTCGAAAATTATCCTACTTTTTGGGGTTTAATATAAGGCAAATGGATGATAGAATATTTTTCAATCAATCTAAATACACTAAGGATATTTTGAAAAAATATGAAATGGACAAAGCTAAGCCAATCAACACTCCCATGAGCTCCTCTGTTTAGTTAGATAAGGATTCAAGTGAAAAATCTGTTAATCAGAAGAAGTATTGAGGAATAATTGGATCACTGCTTTACCTGACTGCTAGCTGACATGGTATTATGTTTAGTGTTTGTCTTTATGCTAGGTTTCAAGCTGATCCTAAAGAGTCCCACCTGACTGCTATTAAGAGAATTCTTAGATATCTTTTAGGGACCCCAAACCTAGAAATTTGGTACCCTAGGCACAGTACCTTTTTTGAGATTATTAGATATTCTGATTCTGACTTTGCAGGGTGTATGGTGGATAGAAAAAGCACTTTTGGAACTTGTCAATTCATAGGACAGTCTTTAATCTCATGGTCTAGTAGAAAATAGAACTCAGTTGCACTTTCTACTATTAAAGCTGAGTACATTATCTTAGGAAGTTGTGTGGCTCAAGTCCTTTGGTTGAAGCAATAAGTTTTGGATTTATGATTACTTGTGGGCACAATTTTTATTCTGTGTGCTAATACTAGTGCCATCTGCATTTTTAAGAATCCAATCCAATATTCTAGAACCAAACATATTAATATAAGGCATCACTTCATTAGGGACCATGTTATAAAAGGGGTCATTGAGCTACATCATGTAGCAACTAAAAATCAACTGGCTGACATATTTACTAAACCACTGACCTTTGACTCATTCAGCATTTTGATGAGATTTCCTACTTGTTTTTATTCACTATTTTATTCCTTTAAAAAATCAGATCACTGCTCACTACTGCTGATAAACTAAATTTCTGACTGAAAATTTTGCCTTATTTTTTGGTTTGGAAGCTTGTAAGCAGTGATTGATTCCACTGGATCTGTTAAAGAGAAAAAACATTGATGATTGTTTCTCTTCCTCTAACTCCTTTAATGATGTATTATTTCTTTTGGATAAAAATCTTCTTCAAAATTAAAAAGTTAATTTTTGAACTAGAGATCTATTTTATCTTCCCACAGTAATCTACCTCATATGAATAGTATTTTCAAAGTTTTGAGTTATTATTATGATTTTCTAAACCAAGTGATTGCACTTATCATATGATGTATAGTTTTTATTTTGTGAATTACTCTTCCTTATTGTAGAGAGTGAGTTTTGTCGTCTCTTATGTTTGGAAGGTAATTTCACAGCTGAGATTCTTTAACGATTTTGAAAGAGAGAAAGCTCACAAAAGATGCGCAAAGAGCGTCAAAATAAAAAGGCACAAAATTAGCCCAAACTAAAAAGATGCGTAATGTCGTCAAAAATTAAAAAGATATACAAAGTGTATCAAAAATCAAAAGATGCCCAAAGCGCCAAATAAATTGAAAAAGAGGCACAAAATAAGCCCACAAAAAATATGCTTTCCCTTTCAGATCTTTAAATGTCTTAGAAAAATCCATGCACCACTTAATATTTTCAAAAGCTTGAGACGAAAAATCATGATTTCTGATTCCTTACTTTGTAATATTATTATATCATATATTTTTCTGGAACAAGACTTGAAAGGATCTCTTTTCGAATCTAATTTCTTTTTTTCTAAATTGAATTTTTGTTTGAAATGAATCTGCGAAAGTCGATTTTCCTACTTTTCTGGATTTCAGTGTTGTCAATCCTCTTCTTATGGGTTTTTGGATTAAAAATCAAGAAAAAATTTTGAATTACTGGAGCTAATCATTTAAAAAAAATTATTATTTTTAGTTTTATTTTTTCATGTTTCTATTCTTTATTTAATCTGCTTTTTAGCTTTTTTGTTGTGATGTTTTCTGTTTATATATTGTGTCTATTCTTTCTCCTTTTTGTGATATCAAAAGGGGGAGTTAGTATTTTGAGTGACTAGTAGTTTCTTGTATTGTTCTTGTGTTTGTAATTATTTCCCTTATTGTGTTTTGTGTTTAGTGAATTTGAAATAAAATATTTTTTTTGTATGTGTGTTCAGTACTCCTGTCTATTTGATTTAAAACTACTTAACAAATATTTGTCATCATCAAAAAGGGAGAGATTGTTGCAAATCTAGTTTTAAAGGTTATGATTTTGATGATAGCAAATATTTCTATTTCTGGTGGCCTATTTAATCTTTCAGGTACGCAAGATCAATTGCAAGTTCAAGCCAATCCAAGATCAAGTCAGTCTGTTTTAAAATTTAGGTCCAATGTACTATTTTCATCTTTATTGAGTCAAATGCTATGTAACTGATCCCCTAGCTAAGTAACCTTGCACACACACACTCATGGGGAGAGCTTGAGTGAATTAGAGTTTCTGTTCATTTTTTGTTTAGATCGTCCTGGACGATATTAACATCGTCCTGGATGATCCAGTGAAAACATAAACCCAAATTAGGATGATCATATTAAGTCAGTTTGATTAAGCTGAACATCCTGGATAATATCAATATCGTATAGGACGATAGGCTTAAATCAGAAATTCTTAGCCACCAGATCAAGTTAGGCAAGTTTTATTTTTGATGATTTGGTCTGATCGTCCCAGATGATACATGTATCATCATGGATGATCCATTACAATCATGCCTAAATTAGTCTGGTGATTAAGAAAATTAATTAAGGTCTGATTGATTTGATCATATCGTCCTAGACGATCGTAGGATCGTACGAGACGATGTGTTAAAAATCATGATCGACTAGTGCCTATCACATGTACGTCCAGAGCTGTGTGCTAGACGATATTCCTGCTTTTAAACTAATCGTACAGGACAATACCCATATCGTCCCGGACGATCAAGTCATTTTGAGATCATCTTGCATGTTTCACTTGTACGTCCAGAGCGGTGCTCAGGATGATTTTGTGTGGATTTGAACTAATCATACCGGACGATAGAGATATTGTCATGGACGATCAAGTCATTTTGTGATCGTCCAGCATGTTTAACCTGTACGTTCAGAGTGATTTTCAAGATGATTTTGTGTGTTTTTGAACTGATCGTATAGGACGATCGCCAGATCGTCCTGGACGATCCTGGCCGACCAGTTGAGATTTAGGGCTATTTTTGAGCCCTCCTATTAAAATTTTTTTTTTCTAACAAGAAAACTCTTTTGCCACTTTCTTTTTTAGAGAAACCTTGAGAGAGAGAGAGAGAGCTTGGGAGAGAGAGAGAGAGAGAGGATCTTGTGAGGGGGAGTTTGTGAGGGATTCATAAAGGTTGCTCCAAGCAAGGATTAGAGTCTTCTTCTCCGTTCGTCGTCTCTCGTCTTGTCGGTATTTTCTGTGGGAGGATCGTTCGTAAGAAGATCCGGGTTCTCTACCTGCTTCAGGAGGAAGTGAAAGGAGTTCAGGTTCTCTGTCTGCTTTAGGGGGAAGCGAAAGGAGTCCGGGTTCTCTGCCTGGTTCAGGAGGAAGCGAAAGGAGTTCAGGTTCTCTGTCTCACCGGGTTGGTGGAAAGGAGTTTTGTACAGGCTTCTCCGCCTTGCTATGGGAGCAGAAAGAGAGTCACTTTTGTGTTAGTGCAATACCCGGAGGGGAGGCTCCGGGGAGTGAACGTAGGTCAAGTTGACCGAACCACTATAAAATCTGGTGTGCTCTTTCTGATTATTTTATGTACTTTACTTTTCTGTTATTATCTGCTTGGGTGAAATCTGTGGTTGATCTTTTCATTTTTGTGTTTACTTGTTTCCGCTGTAAATTATCGAAAAGATCTTTCATGTTGCTCACCAATTTTTTAAAATAAATAATTCACCCCCCTCTTAGTTAGCCTCGGGACTAGTTCATCAGGGCTTAACATCCCTATCGAACTTTCAGATTCAAACCCATCATGTTTAATAAACATGTCAAAAATGTGGACCGAACACGACATAGTGGTAACCCGAATGCCCAAATCTAACCTGATAACAAAAAAATTGTAACTTGCCGACTATAGACTTTAGGTTCAAAAATAAGAGGAGCAAACCGATAAGCAAAATAATTTAAGGAAAATAAATAAGAACCAATCATTTAAATTGATGATCATCACCCTATTTGTAATTAAGTGCATTTATTTTTTTAACTGTTATTAATTAAAATAAAATAAAGTTCATGATCTCTGTACATTAAAAATTCCTATAAAATTAATGAGATGCCTTAAAAATTAATCAAACCGATAGAAGAGAGGAGCATGATAAAATAATAAGAAATATAGTAGTGATATATCATCAAAAAATTATCTTGATTGGGCATGAATCTCGAAGCAAAATCAAGTTGCAAACTTTCGAAGTTAAATTCAAGGTCATCCAAACTCCGATTTCAGCAAACTTATAATCGAACTGAATGTCTCAGAAATACGAACCCAACGGCCCAAATTCGACTCAATCTGAGCCCCAATGGGTCCAAATCAAAGACCCGAAGCCTCTGGAAGGTTCAAACCATAATTTGAATTATCAAACAAACTCCAATGTAACATGCTTATAGTCAAATAGAGCGGCTCGACGAGACAAATCCAACAAGCCCAAGATCGCTAAATTCTGATATCATTAAGACATTCAAATGCCTAGTAAATGGTTCACAATTAAGGAAATCAACATCGACCGTCCATTCAAACCACTCCCAACTTACCTTTGATCTTCCTCATATTTACTTGCCATGTCACTCTCAAAAATTATAAATAGACCCCTCATTTCTCATGGAGAGGGGCCTAAGTAAGGAAGAGAAATTAAAGTTCTCTTGCCACCAGACTCCTCATCGACCACCGCTAAACTTCCACCCGGCCACCGACTGTCGCCGAACTTCCTCTCGGCCACCGAAGCTAGACTTTTGCACAACCACCGACTAACGACGGACTTCCTCCTGATTGTCAATTGAAGCCAAATTATTGCCCGACCACCAAATATTACTAGATTTCCAATCTCTATTCGTAACTGGATTTCAACTTAACGGTTGATTATTGTAATATGACCATCCTCAATTTTAAGAGATGATTTAGTCACTTGTAATTTACTCAAATACTAGTGGAATCATTTCAACTGGGCATGGCCCCTTGGTTTTTTTTCCTTTTCTAGGGTTTTCACGTAAAAATTATGGTGTTTCCTTTTTCTTCTATTTGTGTGTTCGATATCCATACAATATTAAGACGAAAAGTTCTAACTCTATCGCCATGTATATTCAGCCCGCAACAAATAAAATAAGGTTAGCTAGTGATATAGCATATGAGTCTAACTAGCATCTATCTAATTGATAAAAACTTTGGATATATACTGGTGTTTCCTTTTTCTTCTGTTTGTGTGCTGGAAATCCCCGACTCCGCGTTACCACCCTTGCTCCGACCTGCGGCAGCCCCCTCGTCCATCCATGACACTCGCACAAATTAACATCCTATGGGGGCAACACAGTAAAACTCAAAACTAACATACAAATTTGGACCAAAAACTAACACATCTCAAGATCATCCATAATGTCTTGACATTTTCATGCTTCATGAATGTTAAAATCTTCTTAAATTTGAAAAAAAAAATTTAATATCATGCCAATTTTAACCAAAAAAAGCCTTAAATTAAGTGTTCTTAATTTATAAAATGAATATTTTATGATTAAAAAATATATCAAAAGTCAAATCATGCAAAACAAAACCTCTTTTTACATAACAAATAGAAGCCTTCTCTCTCTCTCCATTTGTTTGCCTACTCTCTTCTCACATAATAATATAATGCATATGGTTCTCACATACTAAAAATCACATATATATGCCATGGTTCAAATTCATATTTTATTTTTATTTTTTATTTTATTTATGTGATAGTTAGACGGAGGTTTAATGATCAATAAGCTAATGACCTTATGAATCATTTTTTAACCCCATTTAAATTGACCTATTTACTCTCATACAAACAAACTAAAGTTTGGAGCTTTGAAGGTGACGCATCATTTGAAAACCAATTAGCTTGCTAAGTCCTCATTCTTCTATTTAAATCATTATTAATGTATATGTGAAGTCATCTCCATACATTTAATCAACTATTAATTGCATAATTAATTGTAATCCTCATGCTTATATTTAAATTACTATTAATAAATATAATTTGTATTTGAATGAGTCCATTTTTATTCTTAAGTTTTTTTTTTTTTAAATTTCGTTTGATTTATTCTTCCACAGCGTCACTAATGACATGCAATTTAGTCATCATATTTATTTATATTTGCAAAAACATATATATATATATTGAAAATAATTGAAGGTGAAAAATAAATTTTTCGTATCGAAATTTATATTAAATCATTAAAAATATTTAGTCGGAAGTGTGCATGAATTAATTGCAATTCAAGTAAGAGGTTTTTGGCCTTCCGCATCTAAAACTATATTTTTTTTGTGTGCGTATGAGAGAGAGAGAGAGAGAGAGAGAGATTTAGGAGTGTCAAATGGACTAACGGGCCAGGTTTGGGTTTGACTCAAATTTGACACGATTTAAAACCAATCGATTCGAACCCATCCCGTTTAATAAACATGTCAAAAATGTGGACCGAACACGACACACTGCCAACCCGAATGCCCGAACCTAACCCGATAACCAAAAAAAATTGTTAACTTGCCGACTATAGACTTTAGGTTCAAAAGTAAGAGGAGAATATCAATAAGCAAAATAATTTAAGGAAAACAAATAAGAACCAATCATTTAGATTGATGATCATCACCCTATTTATAATTAAGTGCATTTATTTTTTTTAACCATCATTAATTAAAATAAAATAAGTTCATGATCTGATCTGTACATTAAAAATTCCTATAAAATTAATGAGATGCCTTAAAAATTAAATAAAAATTAATCAAGCCATAGAAGAGAGGAGCATGATAAAATTATAAGAAATATAGTAGTGATATATCATCAAAAAATTATCTTGATTGGGCATCAATCTCGAAGCAAAATCAAGTTGCAAACTTTCGAAATTAAATCTGGGATCATTCGAACTCCGATTTCAGCAAACTTACAGTCAAACTGAATGTCTCAGAAATACAAACCCAACGACCCAAATTCGACTCAATCCGAGCCCAAATGAGTCCAAATCGAAGACATGAACCGCCTTTGGAAGGTATAAACCATAATTTGAATTATCAAACAAACTCCAAATGTAACATGCTTATAGTTCGAATTGAGCGGCTCGATGAGACAAATCAAACGAGTCCAATTAAGATCACTAATTCTGATACCATTAAGACATTCAAATGCCCAATAAATGGTACACTATCAAGAGAATCAACATCGACCATCCATTCAAACCACTCCCAACTTACCCTTGATCTTCCCCCTATTTACTTGTCATGTCACTCTCAAAAAACTATAAATAAACCCCCAATTTCTCATGGAGAGGGACCCAAGAAAGGAAGAGAAGGAAGAAGAGAACCAGAGTTCTCTTGCCACCTGACTCCTCGGCCGCCACTGGACTTCCACCCAGCCACCGACTGTAGCTGGACTTCCGCCCGACCACAGACATTGGACTTTCGCCCGGCCACCGACTAACGCCGGACTTCCCCTGATCGTCAATTGAAGCCAAATTTCTGCCCAACCACCAAACGTTGCCGGATTTCTGATCTCTATTCGTAACTGGATTTCAACCCGACGATTAATTATTGTAATCTGATCGTCCTCAATTTCAAGGGATAAGTCAGTCACTTGTAATTTACTCAAACACTAGTGGAATCATTTTAACTGGGTGTAGCCCCGTGGTTTTTTCCTTTTTCAGGGTTTCCATATAAAAATTCTCGTGTTTCCATTTTCTTCTGTTTGTGTGCTGGATATCCGTACAACGCTAAAATGAAAAATTCTAACTCTATCGCCGCATATATTCTAGCCCGCAACAAGTAGAATAAGGTTAGCTAGTGATATAGCATATGAGTCTAACTAGCATCTATTTAATTGATAAAAACTTTGGATATATTCTGGTATTTTCTTTTTCTTCTGTTTGTGTGCTGGATTTCCCTGACTCTGCATTGCCGCCCTTGCTCCGACCTGCGACATCCCCCTTGTCCATCTATGACACTCGCACAAATTAACATCCTATAGGGGCAACACAGTAAAACTCAAAACTAACATACAAATCTGGACAAAAAACTAACACAACTCAAGATCATCCATAATGTCTTGACATTTTCATGCTTCATGAATGTTAAAATCTTCTTAAATTTGAAAAAAAAAAATTTAATATCATGCCAATTTTAACCAAAAAAAGCCTTAAATTAAGTGTTCTTAATTTATAAAATGAATATTTTATGATTAAAAAATATATCAAAAGTCAAATCATGCAAAACAAAACCTCTTTTTACATAACAAATAGAAGCCTTCTCTCTCCTCCATTTGTTTGCCTACTCTCTTCTCACATAATAATATAATGCATATGGTTCTCACATACTAAAAATCACATATATATGCCATGGTTCAAATTCATATTTTATTTTTATTTTTTATTTTATTTATGTGATAGTTAGACGGAGGTTTAATGACCAATAAGCTAATGACCTTATGAATCATTTTTTAACCCATTTAGATTGACCTATTTACTCTCATACAAACAAACTAAAGTTTGGAGCTTTGAAAGTGACGCATCATTTGAAAACCAATTAGCTTGCGAAGTCCTCATTCTTCTATTTAAATCATTATTAATGTATATGTGGAGTCATCTTCGTACATTTAATCAACTATTAATTATATAATTAATTATAATCCTCATGCTTATATTTAAATTACTATTAATAAATATAATTTGTATTTGAATGAGTCCATTTTTTTCTTAAGCTTTTTTTTTAAATTTCGTTTGATTTATTCTTCTACAGCGTCACTAATGACATGCAATTTAGTCATCATATTTATTTATATTTACAAAAACATAGGGCTATATATATATATATAGAAAATAATTAAAGGTGAAAAATAAAATTTTCGTACCTAAATTTTATATTAAATCATTAAAAATATTTAGTCGGAAGTGTGCATGAATTAATTGCAATTCAAGTAAGAGGTTTTCGGCCTTCCTCATCTAAAGCGACATTTTTTTGTGTGCGTATGAGAGAGAGAGAGAGAGAGAGAGAGAGAGAGAGAGAGAGAGATTTAGGAGTGTCAAATGGACTAACGGGCCAGGTTTGGGTTTGACTCAAATTTGACACGATTTAAAACCGGTCGATTCGAACCCATCCCGTTTAATAAACATGTCAAAAATGTGGACCGAACATGACACACTGCCAACCCGAATGCCCGAACCTAACCCGATAACCAAAAAAAAAATTGTAACTTGCCGACTATAGACTTTAGGTTCAAAAGTAAGAGGAGAATATCAATAAGCAAAATAATTTAAGGAAAACAAATAAGAACCAATCATTTAGATTGATGATCATCACCCTATTTATAATTAAGTGCATTTATTTTTTTAACCATAATTAATTAAAATAAAATAAGTTCTTAATGTGATCTGTACATTAAAAATTCTTATAAAATTAATGAGATGCCTTAAAAATTAAATAAAAATTAATCAAGCCATAGAAGAGAGGAGCATGATAAAATTATAAGAAATATAGTAGTGATATATCATCAAAAAATTATCTTGATTGGGCATGAATCTCGAAGCAAAATCAAGTTGCAAACTTCCGAAATTAAATCCGGGATCATTCGAACTCCGATTTCAGCAAACTTGCAGTCAAACTGAATGTCTCAGAAATACAAACCCAACGACCCAAATTCGACTCAATCCAAGCCCAAATGAGTCCAAATCGAAGACACGAACAACCTTTGGAAGGTATAAACCATAATTTGAATTATCAAACAAACTCCAAATGTAACATTCTTATAGTTCGAATTGAGCGGCTCGATGAGACAAATCAAACGAGTCCAATTAAGATCGCTAATTTCTGATATCATTAAGACATTCAAATGCCCAATAAATGGTACACTATCAAGAGAATTAACATCGACCATCCATTCAAACCACTCCCAACTTACCCTTGATCTTCCTCCTATTTACTTGTCATGTCACTCTCAAAAAATTATAAATAGACCCCCAATTTCTCTTGGAGAGGGACCCAAGAAAGGAAGCGAAGGAAGAAGAGAACCAGAGTTCTCTTGCCACCAGACTCCTCGGCCGCCACCGGACTTCCACCCAGCCACCGACTGTAGCTGGACTTCCGCCCGACCAAAGAATGCCGGACTTTTGCCCGGCCACCGACTAACGCCGGACTTCCGCCTGATCGTCAATTGAAGCCAAATTTCTGCCCAACCACCAAACGTTGCCTGATTTCTGATCTCTATTCGTAACTGGATTTCAACCCGACGATTAATTATTGTAATCTGATTGTCCTCAATTTCAATGGACAAGTCAGTCACTTGTAATTTACTCAAATACTAGTGGAATCATTTTAACTGGGCGTAGCCCCGTGATTTTTCCCTTTTTCAGGGTTTCCATATAAAAATTCTGGTGTTTCCATTTTCTTCTGTTTGTGTGCTGGATATCCGTACAACGCTAAGACGGAAAATTCTAACTCTATCGCCGCATATATTCTAGCCCGCAACAAGTAAAATAAGGTTAGCTAGTGATATAGCATATGAGTCTAACTAGCATCTATCTAATTGATAAAAACTTTGGATATATTCTGGTATTTCCTTTTTCTTCTATTTGTGTGCTGGATATCCCCGACTTCGCGTTGCTGCCCTTGCTCCGACCTACGGCAGCCCCCTCATCCATCCGTGACACTCGCACAAATTAACATCCTATAGGGGTAACACAGTAAAATTGAAAACTAACATACAAATTTGGACCAAAAACTAACACATCTCAAGATCATCCATAATGTCTTGCATTTTCATGCTTCATGAATGTTAAAATCTTCTTAAATTTGAAATATATATATATATATATATATATATATATATATATATATATATATATATATATATATATATATATATATATATATATATATATATATATATATATCATGCCAATTTTAACAAAAAAAAATCCTTAAATTGAATGTTCTTAATTTATAAAATGAATATTTTATGATTAAAAAATATATCAAAAGTCAAATCATGCAAAACAAAATCTCTTTTTACATAACAAATAGAAGCCTTCTCTCTCTCTCCATTTGTTTGCCTACTCTCTTCTCACATAATAATATAATGCATATGGTTCTCACATACTAAAAAATCACATATATATGCCATGGTTCAAATTCATATTTTATTTTTATTTTTTATTTTTTTATGTGATGGTTAGACGGAGGTTTAATGACCAATGAGCTAATGACCTAATGAATCATTTTTTAACCCATTTAGATTGACCTATTTACTCTCATACAAACAAACTAAAGTTTGGAGCTTTGAAGGTGGCGCATCATTTGAAAATCAATTAGCTTGCGAAGTCCTCATTCTTCTATTTAAATCATTATTAATGCATATGTGGAGTCATCTTCGTACATTTAATCAACTATTAATTACATAATTAAATTGTAATCCTCATGCTTATATTTAAATTACTATTAATAAATGTAATTTTATTTGAATGAGTCCATTTTTTTCTTAAGCTTTTTTTTTAAATTTTGTTTGATTTATTCTTCCACAGCGTCACTAATGACATGCAATTTAGTCATCATATTTATTTATACTTACAAAAACATAGGGCTATATATATTGAAAATAATTAAAGGTGAAAAATAAATTTTTCGTACCTAAATTTTATATTAAATCATTAAAAATATTTATTCGGAAGTGTGCATAAATTAATTGCAATTCAAGTAAGAGGTTTTCGGCCTTCCTCATCTAAAGCGACATTTTTTTTGTGTGCGTATGAGAGAGAGAGAGAGATTTAGGAGTGTCAAATGGACTAACGGGCCAGGTTTGGGTTTGACTCAAATTTGACACGATTTAAAACCAATCGATTCGAACCCATCCCGTTTAATAAACATGTCAAAAATGTGGACCGAACACGACACACTGCCAACCCGAATGCCCGAACCTAACCCGATAACCAAAAAAAATTGTAACTTGCCGACTATAGACTTTAGGTTCAAAAGTAAGAGGAGAATATCAATAAGCAAAATAATTTAAGGAAAACAAATAAGAACCAATCATTTAGATTGATGATCATCACCCTATTTATAATTAAGTGCATTTATTTTTTTTAACCATCATTAATTAAAATAAAATAAGTTCATGATCTGATCTGTACATTAAAAATTCCTATAAAATTAATGAGATGCCTTAAAAATTAAATAAAAATTAATCAAGCCATAGAAGAGAGGAGCATGATAAAATTATAAGAAATATAGTAGTGATATATCATCAAAAAATTATCTTGATTGGGCATCAATCTCGAAGCAAAATCAAGTTGCAAACTTTCGAAATTAAATCTGGGATCATTCGAACTCCGATTTCAGCAAACTTACAGTCAAACTGAATGTCTCAGAAATACAAACCCAACGACCCAAATTCGACTCAATCCGAGCCCAAATGAGTCCAAATCGAAGACACGAACCGCCTTTGGAAGGTATAAACCATAATTTGAATTATCAAACAAACTCCAAATGTAACATGCTTATAGTTCGAATTGAGCGGCTCGATGAGACAAATCAAACGAGTCCAATTAAGATCGCTAATTCTGATACCATTAAGACATTCAAATGCCCAATAAATGGTACACTATCAAGAGAATCAACATCGACCATCCATTCAAACCACTCCCAACTTACCCTTGATCTTCCCCCTATTTACTTGTCATGTCACTCTCAAAAAACTATAAATAAACCCCCAATTTCTCATGGAGAGGGACCCAAGAAAGGAAGAGAAGGAAGAAGAGAACCAGAGTTCTCTTGCCACCTGACTCCTCGGCCGCCACTGGACTTCCACCCAGCCACCGACTGTAGCTGGACTTCCGCCCGACCACAGACATTGGACTTTCGCCCGGCCACCGACTAACGCCGGACTTCCCCTGATCGTCAATTGAAGCCAAATTTCTGCCCAACCACCAAACGTTGCCGGATTTCTGATCTCTATTCGTAACTGGATTTCAACCCGACGATTAATTATTGTAATCTGATCGTCCTCAATTTCAAGGGATAAGTCAGTCACTTGTAATTTACTCAAACACTAGTGGAATCATTTTAACTGGGCGTAGCCCCGTGGTTTTTCCCTTTTTCAGGGTTTCCATATAAAAATTCTCGTGTTTCCATTTTCTTCTGTTTGTGTGCTGGATATCCGTACAACGCTAAAATGAAAAATTCTAACTCTATCGCCGCATATATTCTAGCCCGCAACAAGTAGAATAAGGTTAGCTAGTGATATAGCATATGAGTCTAACTAGCATCTATTTAATTGATAAAAACTTTGGATATATTCTGGTATTTTCTTTTTCTTCTGTTTGTGTGCTGGATTTCCCTGACTCTGCATTGCCGCCCTTGCTCCGACCTGCGACATCCCCCTTGTCCATCTATGACACTCGCACAAATTAACATCCTATAGGGGCAACACAGTAAAACTCAAAACTAACATACAAATCTGGACAAAAAACTAACACAACTCAAGATCATCCATAATGTCTTGACATTTTCATGCTTCATGAATGTTAAAATCTTCTTAAATTTGAAAAAAAAAAAATTTAATATCATGCCAATTTTAACCAAAAAAGCCTTAAATTAAGTGTTCTTAATTTATAAAATGAATATTTTATGATTAAAAAATATATCAAAAGTCAAATCATGCAAAACAAAACCTCTTTTTACATAACAAATAGAAGCCTTCTCTCTCTCTCCATTTGTTTGCCTACTCTCTTCTCACATAATAATATAATGCATATGGTTCTCACATACTAAAAATAACATATATATGCCATGGTTCAAATTCATTTTTTATTTTATTTTTTATTTTATTTATGTGATAGTTAGACGGAGGTTTAATGACCAATAAGCTAATGACCTTATGAATCATTTTTTAACCCATTTAAATTGACCTATTTACTCTCATACAAACAAACTAAAGTTTGGAGCTTTGAAGGTGACGCATCATTTGAAAACCAATTAGCTTGCTAAGTCCTCATTCTTTTATTTAAATCATTATTAATGCATATGTGGAGTCATCTTCGTAATTGCAATTCAAGTAAGAGATTTTCGGCCTTCCGCATCTAAAGCGTCATTTTTTTGTGTGCGTATGAGAGAGAGAGAGAGAGAGAGAGAGAGAGAGAGAGAGAGAGAGAGAGAGAGAGAGAGAGTTCTTTAGGAGTGTCAAATTGGTTAACAGGTCAGGTTTGGGTTTGACTCAAACTTGACACGATTTAAAACCGGTCAATTCGAGCTCATTTTGTTTAACAAACATGTCAAAAATGTGGACCGAACACGACACACTGCCAACCCGAATGCCCGAACCTAACCCAATAACCAAAAAAAAATTGTAACTTGCCGACTATAGACTTTAGGTTCAAAAGTAAGAGGAGAATATCAATAAGCAAAATAATTTAAGGAAAACAAATAAGAACCAATCATTTAGATTGATGATCATCACCCTATTTATAATTAAGTGCATTTATTTTTTTAACCATCATTAATTAAAATAAAATAAAGTTCACGATCTGATCTGTACATTAAAAATTCCCATAAAATTAATGAGATGCCTTAAAAATTAAATAAAAATCAATCAAACCGATTGAAGAGAGGAGCATGATAAAATTATAAGAAATATAGTAGAATAAGGGTAGTTGGTGATATAGCATACGAGTCTAACTAGTATCTATCTAATAGATAAAAACTTTGGATATATTTTGAATTGAGGCTGTTGCACTAGACAATTGAATAATGGAGATCTAGTCATTTTCTTGAACGAGTAGGTGACATTAAGGGGTTGTGACAACAAGATTTAGCTTAAATTTTGTCAAACAGGATTTCTACTCGGCATAAATGTCACAACGGAATAAATCCGTCGTTGCCATCTTTTTGCGGTAAATCCCAAATTTACTAAATCAAGGGAGTTCGGCGAATTTACGGGATTTATCTTCACAATGAGTGAGCTCCCTCTGTCATCTTCATTACTTTCGATCCAACAGAAGGACGACGAGCTATCGTGACTTTCGATCCGATAGGAAGGAACGTCGTCGAAGGAGGTGAAGAAGTTTTTTAGCGACTCGTTCAACATTCTTACGTCTCACGTAGGGGTGTCCAAATGAGTTTTCGGGTAGGGTTTAAGTCGAACCCGAAGTTGACCCGGGTCTAAATGAGTTGACCCTAACCCGACCCGATTTTATAGACGGGTCAGAAAATTTAGACTCGAACCGACCCGCAGGGTTACTGGGTTGACCTGACTCAACCCGCGAACCCAAACACGAGGTTGTGCAGGCGAGGGGGGCGCGAGATCCCAGACTGTGAAGTCTGGACGAGAGGCAAGTGGTCGACGAGCAGAGCGCGGTGCAGGTCTGGGCCGTTTGGGTGCGAATTAGGAAATTAGGACGCGAGGCAAGCAGTCGAGAGCTGTAAGCTGTGCGGAGTCTGGAGGTGGGGCGAGCGGCGGAGTGCGATGCGGGTCTGGCAGTCTAGGTGCAGAGTTGCGTATTTTTGGAGTTCGAACGTAAGGGCCGCGAGGTTAGCGCGGGATAGCACTGTGTGGAGTCCGGATGTGAGGTTTTAGAGTCAACCCGGGTTGATTTCAAATTTCTAGGTCAACCCGAACTTGACTAGATTTTATAAACAGGTCGAAAAACAAAACTGACCCGACCCATCTGGCAAACTGGTTGACCCAAACCCAAAATTTTTCTTGTCGGGTTTTGTGTTGAGTCAAATATTTACACTCTTAATCTCACGCGAGGCGCAGGAGAAGTCGAACTGCTGGAGAAGAGGAAAAGCAAACCCTAGGCCTATGACTAGTGGTAAGACAACAAAAAATTCTTGAAATCAGTAGTCGTTAGCCATAAGAGTTAATTAATTTAATTCAACTAGTTTAATTAAAATTAATCAAGAATATAATGTAATTAATAAAAGATTTAAGTAATATAAATAGTAATTAAGATTAATACAATTAATTTAATTAATATAATTTGAAGTAGAAATTATTAATTATATAATTAATAATGTAAATAATAATTAAATAATTAACAAGTAGTAGAACACTTAAGTGATTAATGAGACAATTAATAGTATAATAAATAAATAAAATTAAAATTAACGAGTAACTTATACTTTACACGTAAATTAAATTCAAAACAAAATAAATTTTTAAATAAACTAACCACCTAAAACACTGGATTACATTGTTAAACAGTTCCATAGGATTTAACAGGATTTATCACCTATCTTGCCAAACAATTTTCAGAATTTAACAAATCCAAAATTTACTAATTCTGAATTTACAAGATTTACTAAAGGCAATTTTATAAAAAGGAACAAGTTTAATATCGAAATATGCATAAGGATCATAATAAAAAAAAATTTAAAAAAGAGCGAAACCGAACGACAAAATTCCAGTTTCTATATAATATAGAAACCGTATAGAAACCGGATTTTAGAGTACCGGTTTCTATGCAATTTCTTTTATTATATTTTTTTAATTAAAAATTTTTAAAAAGTGGAACTTAATGTTCCGGTTTCATTTATTTTTTTATTTAAATAATTTAAAAACCGTTAATTTTGTTTCTATATAATTTTTTTAGAAAAAAATTATTTTATTTTAATAATATGAAATTATAATTTAAATATTGAAATTCGGTTTATATAAAATCATTTAAATTATATAGTGATAGGTTATAATTAAATCATTTAATTTTAAGAAAATATTAATTATAATTTTTTATAATTTATTTTTTTAATTATATATGATTTTTATTTATAATTTTAAAATAATAAATTTGTAAAATTATATGAATTTAAGTTATAATTTTAAATAATCAAATTAAAAAAAATTACTAAAGAAACCGGATTTTCAAAATCCGGTTTCTTTATTTTCTAAAACTTAGTTAATATATAATCCGGTTTCTTTTCTTTATTTTCTTTATTTTTAGAAACTAAGATAAATAATCAATTATGTTTATAAAACTTAGAAGATAAAGAAACCGGATTTTCAAAATCCGGTTTCTATAGTATTTTTTTTTTTAAATTTGATTGTTTAAATTAAAAAATAAAATATTTATTAAAATGTTTATATTTGATATATAATCAAAAATTTAAATCGGAGACCATCTGAACTTCGATTTCAGCAAATTTATAGTCGAACTGAACGTCTCCAAAATACAAACACAACGACACCAAATTCGACTCAATCCGAGGCCAAATAAGTCCAAATCAAAGACCCGAAGCACATTTGGAAGGTTCAAACCATAATTTGGATTTCCAAATGGTTTCCAAACTTGACATGTTTATAGTCGAATCGAGTGGCCCGACGAGTCGAATCCAACGAGCCCAAGATCGCCAAATTCTGATATCATTAAGACATTCAAATGAGAATAATTGATAATCTAAAAATAATTATTAATATAAAATTTAAAAAGTTTTTTATAAAAAAAATGGTTTATTAAGAAACCCGATTTTCATCATCCGGTTTTGCTCCTTTTTAAATTTTTTTTAAACACGATCCATCTACTTATTTATGCATTAAACACGCTCCTTTTTATAATTTGCTCTTTACTAAATCCTATAAAGTTAAATCATACTTATTATAATTGAGTAGAATCTTGATCTTTGGACGACTTGATTAGTTTTTGTTATTGGGTGACTCCAAGCCTTTGGGGACTTTCGATAGAAAATTTTGAAAATTTTTAAATATATTGAATCAAGTTAATTAAAATTTCATCTGAGAAATTTTTCTTATTATTTTCTAAAGTAAATTTTTAGTACAAAAAATTATGAATGAAAATTTTATACTAAAAAATTTATTTTAAAAATAATATGAAAGCTTTCCCAAAGGAAGTCCGTTAAAGTTTAATTTGG
Organism: Dendrobium chrysotoxum; assembly: GCA_019925795.1. Lineage (NCBI taxonomy): Eukaryota > Viridiplantae > Streptophyta > Magnoliopsida > Asparagales > Orchidaceae > Dendrobium > Dendrobium chrysotoxum. Next base: position 73,391,545 of record CM034315.1, read on the forward strand.
TTGAATTTGATTTGAAATAATATTTGAAATAATTTGATTCAGTTTAATATTATAAGTTTTAGAAGTTAAACTAATTTATGTGGTCAATAATACCGCACCAGAGTTCGTATGCGGCGTTCCGCACAAACGGCAGGTGTCGCCTCCCTACCCCACCTCGACCACCCGGTTCCAGCTGTTCCGTTCCGACAGTCACATGGGGAGCTCAGACTCCCTGCACATCTGGCGTCGATAACATTAAGCGAAATTTCTAATTCCGAAATATTTTCCAGCAACACCCAAAAAGTCACCCGCCTTCCATTCCCACGAATTGTGGTGGGCCCCAAGGAGAAATGCATGGTACATTTTGTGTGTCCCAATTTTGTGGCGATCGTTCCCAGAATCGCGACCCTTTTTCGACCGCCATTATGGTCCCTTTCTCTTATAATTAAAAATATGTCATCCAAAATACTGATTACAGTAATCTAAGCCTCTTAGTTCTGAAGATCACAGCTGGAATAAGCCCCATCTCCTTCTCTCGACATCCCATTCGCTTCTATAAATCCCGACTACCGTGCCCGGCAACTGTTTTCTTCTGCTTCTCTCACAGTATCTCTCAGTCGAAATCTCTAATTTTGATCCGAAACGATGCAGTGGAGGATATTTCGGTGGCAAATCACCTTTCTCATCGGTGCTTTCCTGCTGCTGCATTTTCAAACGAGGCTGTTTACTGCCAGAGCTGCCAAGTCGTCGCCTTGGCAGACATTAAGCGGTGAATCTCTTCATTTTTATCAGTTTTCATCCTGTGTGGCTTGGTTTAATGATAGAATATTGTTGCATCGGTGTTTTTGATGGCATTGAAGAAACATAGTCGATTTTAGGGATTTTGTGTGGCTCGCTGTGAGATCTAATGATAATTTGTCTGCATTGTTGTAAGTGGGAGGTATTTATTGATTCGATTGTTTGTAGTTGCCAGCGCTTATGTAGGTTTTCATTCAGGTAGTTTATTGGTGCGTGATGCGCTGATTCCATGTCCTAAATCTGCAATACTCTTATTAAGATGGAAGAGCTTCTGATAAACTAGCTGGACCATGGTTTTAGTGGCTATTGGTGTGTTATTGCTAGTAAATTTGTTTAGATTATTCTGCACTTGCTTTCTATTTTTGGTCTAAGCGGATTTCAGTTTACTTTCATAGGGGGACTGGAGTTCATTAGTCCTCATAATGATTCATGCCTTTTGTGCTGCTCATCATTGTATCCAACTCTGGTTCTGTGAATTTGAGAAATCGGTAAGTTTTTGGTATGTGCATGGGAAGGTGGACTTTTAAGGGTTGTTTGGCTTCATATAGGATTTGACACCATTTGGATTTAGTTAATACTTTAAATCGGGATTTATTATATCCTATGTGAGTTAAATCCTGAAAACTGTTTGGCATGATGTGTTAAATTCAGGTATACTATTAGGCTACTTTTCTCATAATTTAAGGATTTATATGATTAGAATATTTTATTATATTTACTTATACTTAATTTTACTAAACTAATTAAAAATATACTTAATCTAACTAAACATCTCAACTAATAATTAATCAGTGGTTTATAAACTAATTAATTATAATTATATTTAGACAAAATAAATAAAGAATTAAAAATAATATCAATTAAGATTAATTAATTTTAATTTTTAAGATTAAATTGATTACTTGGTTTATACATATATTGTTTTTGATTGGATATTGATAATTTTAAAAAAATATCAAGTCTATTTTTGATAATTAATTTGTGATTAGTTGAGATTAATATCCTAATTACTCATTAATTAATAGTTTATAAAACTAATCAAACATAATCAATTTTATTTGATCAAATTTAATCACAAATAATATTAATATTTTTAAATTAAAGTATGTTAATTAATTAATGCTAATTATTATGATTAAAGATGATCATTTCTATTTAATCAAATTAAATAATAAATTATATTAATTTACTTAAATTAATAACTATTTAAATAATAAAATTAATTTAATATTTTTTTAATATATATGATTTAACAAATAACAATTATATTTATAATTTCTAGAAATAAAATAATAAGTTAAGCTCATCTTTCTCCCTTAGACTCCCGCCCCCTAAATTCTTGAAATTGCCAATGACAAAGAAGCGAGCAAGTTGAAACAGGAGCTTGCTAGAGAAGGCATCAACAGAACTAGGGGTGTAAATGAGTCGAGTTGAGTATCTACCTAATCGAGCTAAGCTTGTTTAACCTTTGTTGAGCTCTAGCTCTGCTCATTCGAAAATTATTAGGCTCGAGCTTATTAAGAAAGCTCGAGCTTGGCTCGTGAAATAATTAAAAATATTTAGTATATATTTTATTATATTATTTTAAAATTAGATTTTAAATATATTTTAATTTAAACGAGCGGCTCGACAAGCATACGAGCCGAGCCTAGCTGAGCTTGACTATAAGCTCGAGCTCGAACTTTCGATAAGCTCTACTCGTGAGCTTATTAACGAGTTGAGTTCGAGCCGGCTCGGCTCTCCCACACTCCTAAATAGGTCCAACAACATGTGAATGTGATAGAGATATGGAGTTCGTGAGGAATGTGATAGAGATATGGAGTTCGTGAGAAACTTGTGCATTTAAGTTAAATGTGTACTAGGCTTGCATTTACTAAATTTGGGATTTAAGACAAAGAGGGATAAATCATATTTAAGATTTTGTAGGATTTAAAGTTATCATTTTTGTCGTTTGTCGAGATTTTGGTAAAATCCTGCTACCAAACATTCTATAAAGTTTGAAGTTTATTTGAAGGTTTTGTGGAAGTTTGAAAAAACATTGTTATGGCACTTGAGGTTTTGTGTTTAGTCTCACATTTTATTGTCGGAAAATCTATTGGTATGGAAATATTAAGTGATTGACCCTCACATATATAAGCATACAATTAGAAGAAACTTGGGAAAAAAAATCATGTATCTCTAGTGTACATCCAAAGTAAGCAAACAATCATAATAATTGACCAAAAAAATAATATACAGACCATTTACTAGCAAGAAAATATAAAAACAGATAGCTCTCTTATATAACCTAGTTGATTTTACCGACTTGGCCTATGGATCTTTAAGTTTTAACTTTTGATGTATCTAGGGTTTCATATTGGGATTCATCCTTCTGGTTCATTCTTTCATTGTATCCCATAAGCCTGTATGACTTTTTAAAATTACAAACGAATTACATTTTTTTAAAGAAAAAGAAAGACTCTTTTCTCTGCATAATAAATGTTAGGAAACATGTAATATATATTCAAACATCACATCACAACTTAACCATCACTTATAATATAAGGTTGATTATCTCTGTTGGCCATATCTATTTATGGCTTTAACTTATAAAATAGCACTTATAAGTAGATGTTAGATGATAACTTTTTAATTTGTTCGCATCTTTTGGGCATGCATATCTGCTTTGGAAAAACATTTATCTCTATAATAACACCTAATGGCAAATGCCTATAACATGAACAATTGGCAAATAATCAATCAACATCAAGCATTACAACCACATGCATGATTGTGTGTGTGATCCACAACACTACACCCTACACTGTGGGGCTATAATAGATACCATGCAAGTGCACGTGGCGTGATAAGTAATATTGAGGTGAGTAGAGTGTCATTGCCATGATGATTATAATGATCTTAATACCAAATTATTACTATTTATACTTGTTACTAGATTTATCTTATCAAAGGATAAAAAGGGTTGGTGCTATTGAAAGTGAACTACTACAAAGTGACTAATAATAACTTCTATGTTTAAACGAGCCTTAATTTTTGACAGAAAAGAAATGTTGTGTCCATTGATTGGTTTACCCTAATAGGTGCTGTGAATCTAAGCTTATCTAACTCCTCTTTTTTATCGAGTTTGTTAGGGTCTTTAACAAAGCCTAACTTTACCACAATTATATTATCTCCTTAAAAATCCTAAAGTCCTAAACCATATATATTTATGCTTGGAAGTTCTCTGTTCTAATTCTCCTAATTATTCCACTACACCTTCGTCGAGATTGTAGACCATACTATAGTTTAATTTTATGCAAGGCCTATACACAAAGTAAATGAAGTTCGAAGGAACAAGAAGCAACAATAGAAAGTTTAATCACTTAGATCTATTCTATGTAGCACATGCATTCTTATCAGATCAGTAGCCTAGAAAATGATTTAGCGTATCATTGCAATTAATGTAAACATGAAAAACTTCATTGCAGAGATAAAAACAAATACAATAGTAGAGTTTAAAGGATAGATAAAGTCAAATTTCTTCTTGCAACAACAAATACAACACTTCCTTGCCCTCTAATCCTTCTCTCCTTACACACACTCCCCCTCACTACTGGACCTTGCGTAGAACTTTGATTGCTGCAGCGGGATGGAGTATTGCTCATTGGGATAGTACACAAGTTGAGATGATTGCTTTAACCCATATAGACCGATTACTTTTTGACTGGATTTTTGAGTTAAATGGAGCAATCATTGAGGGAGACAATGTCAGTGTCATAAATTACATCAAAAAATTCAAACAGTTGGAGATGTGGAACTTGCAGCCGAAGGACAGTGATAAGCTCAATTGGTTAAAGTTGTTTCACAAGGTCATATTTGTCCATATTTATAGAAGATTCAATAAAGCAGCTCACTATTGTGCCCAAAGGGACATTGATAGTTCTTTTTCTTGGCATATAGAAGATAGAAATAATCATTGTATCTCTCAAGAGTTTTTAGATATTCTTGAGGAAGATAGTAGTTCTTTTTCTTCAGTTTAGTGGCCGGTTGGCCTCTCTTTTTATACTTGTATGTAATAGCTTTTCATATTTGAGTGCAATATATGCAAACTTTCAAGGACCCTGTGTAGAACTAAGTATAAGAGATAAATATGGCTAGCTCCTATCAATAAATTGAACTACTGTCGCGACACTCATGAAGAACAGTGTTGATCCGCTCAACCCAGATCGACGTGTCATTTAAGGAGAGTAATTGAATTAACTGCTTCGTCATGGCGCTTTGACGGTTCGACGTTTTGGTCAGCGTTACAACGTTGTGGTGATCTAATGCTGTGATGCTTGGATGGTAATACTACGGTGAGAACCTGTATACTGCGACGCCCTACTCTCTATCTTGAGGTCAAATTTTTATCTTGAATGCCACGATGCTCCAAAAGTCCCGCGCCGCGATGTTGATTATTTTCTTCAATTTTCAGCCTTTTCTTTGAATTTTCTTGCACAAAATCATAAAATGAGGCAATTTAATACAAAATATGATAACTTAAAACATAACAATTTTTAGACTAACAATGCACGAAAAGAGAAAATTCCTTATATTAAGATGCGTAGAAGGTGTGCATTTATTGTGTTGGTTTATGTGTCTGCCATGCTATTATTGATGCATTATTTGAGTTTGGAGTAAGATTATATTTAATTTGCTTAGGTGATGGTTTCACATTAAATTATTTATAATTACAAGTTTTTATTTTATGATATTTCATATTTTTAAAGGGTTATGAGAAACCTATTGAAGGACCACTACTTACATAGAGGTAAGTTTATCATTTATGATGTCATGAGATCCAATGACAGAGAAATTCTATCTTTTGGGTAAACTTATATATCATTGCATAAGAATGGAACCTAAGCTATTTTTTATGAATTTTAGTAGTTCTATTAATATTTGGTAGCCAACTCCACGTAGTGGGACAAAGGCTTGATGTTGATGATGTTGTTGTTGTATAATATTTGGTTGAGAGAGAGAGAGAGAGAGAGATAGAGAAATTTGCCTAATTTGGGTTGAATACACTCACCTAAAGGTTTCACTCAAGGATTGTGAAATTCACCTAATTAGGCTAGGTATATTTCAGGATGAAAGTATCTTAAAGAAATCTACAGCTTTGAATTTTAATTGAAAGATTAAATCACTTTTGTTGGCTAAATGATGAAAATCTAGAGTTTGAGTCTAGATAGGAAAATCGTCTACTTTACTGGGTCAAATAAGTGATCCCTAGATGTTATAAAGAAACAATAAGTGATCCCTAGTTTTGAGGCCAAGAATGAAGGAATATACTCGCTTGATTGAGTTAAGCAGGTGAGCCAATGACTTTGGGGCCAAAGGAAAGAGAGCTCCTATTTAATTTTGGCTCAAATAGGAATGACTACTAGGATTGGGCTCTAGACTAGGAGATGTATTCATCCATTTGATTTTTCAGCTTAAGCAAATGAATAAGGATGTTTCAATAGCTTTTGGAGCTAGGAAAACATGATGAATCTTATCAATTTAAGGCTAAGGAGTAAGGTTTATTATGTGATTTTGTGTCATATAAAATAATTGGCTTGTTTCTCGAGTGGTTCAAGTTAATGCAGCTGAATTAAATATTTTATATCTAATTTGGAAGATGAAAACAATTAGGAAATCCTATATCTCAGAAGTTTAAGGGTGAAACTCATTTGCTTATTTGGGTCAAACAAATGAAAGATATTAGAATGAGTCCTATGCAAAAGATTGAAATCATTTATTAACTTTGAAGTCAAACAAATGAAAGGAAGATCTATATTTTGACTCTTAGAATAGAATAATGCTATTTTGTAATTTTTTAGAGGTCATTTGAGAATCTCTATGTACGATTTAAAAAGGGCATTAAGAAAAAGAACCTAAATAAGAGAGGCTTGGATTGATTTTGGCTCAATCTGAACCAAGGCAAACCTAAGGGTTTTCTAAGGCTGCTTGGCTCTTAGAAGGATCTTTAACAAATGCTAAGGTCTTTTGAAACTCTTTGAAAGGTCCTAGGAGACCTCTAAAGGGAGTTATGAAAAACATGAAACAAGATAAATCCTCTCTGGCAAAGTCAAATTTAAGCTTGACCTCAATAACTCAAGCTACTTTAAATTTTGCTTAAAGACAAGATGAGATTTCAAATGAATTCAAGAAGATGGAATGCTACTTGATGAATTTGAGTTAATAAGTAAAGAAAGCTAGAATGTGAGTGCCAGGGATAAGAGGATCATTTTCTGGCTTAGGATTTAGTCCTAAGTTCTACTAATGCTTTTCTAGACTCATTAGAAGGTTGTAAGAAGCTTTCATACGAGGTTATAGAAAACACAATGCAAGGAGTATTTTTTTAGAGGAGGGTCAAATTGGGTTTGATCCATTCAAAGCTCAAATCATCCAAAAAATTGGTCAAAGGGAAAGAGAGGTTTCCAAATAGATTGAATGGATGATGTCTTCCTTGGTTGTTGAGTGAACCAAGAGAAGTTAGGATATGGGTCATATGCAAGGGTTGATGCTAGTAATTGAGTTTGACTCAAACATATAACTAAAGGAACTAGGGTTGTAAACAAGTCAAGTCAAGCTTGAGTCAAAGCAAACTTATGCTTGACTTGTCACTTGAAAAACAGCTCAAACTCAAGCTCGAGGATTCCTTCTTCGAGCCCATGGAATAAGCTCAAACTTGGCTCAAGAATTCCTTCTTAGGCTCAACCGCTCAAGAGCTTGATTGTACAACTTGAGAGTCAAAAGCTTGACTGCTTCACCATTAAAGTCGCAGTGGGAGTTTATCTTCCTTGAAGGAAATCATGGTGGGTGCAGTGGCGGGAGTTTTGCTTTGCCAAAGGAAGTTGTGGCAGAAGCTGCTGGAGATGATATGATAAGGAGATAAAGGAAAAAGATAAAAAAGTTGTGCGGCAACAGTGGATGCCCATCTTGAAAAAAAAAGAACAAATAAATTTAGTCACTACTGTCTAGTTACATCTCAAAATAAACATTATTTTTTAAAAAGTGTACATATGCATTTATTACTGAAAATGGCTGAAATTTTGAAAATTGTGTAACTCTTTTAAATAATAAATGCATATTTTAATTTAATATATAAAAAATTAATAATTATTTTTAATATTTAATTTATTCAAACCGGCGCATGAGCCAACTAGCCGAGTTCTGTCAAACTCGAGCTCGAGTTTGAGTTCAAATTCAAGCTCATGGCTCGATGAGCTCGACTCGTGAGTTTGTCAATGAGTCGAGTTTGAGCCAGCTCATGAGCCTGCTTGACTTATTTACACCCTTAAAAGGAACATATGATTTTAACATAAGGATTCTTGGCGATCTCTTGAACACTTTAGAGGTTGCTTGAAAACCTCTAATGTGAGTCCCAACAACACCAAACAAAGAGAATCTAGATAGGAAAAGATTCAAGTTGAGTTTGATTTAAATTGAATCAATATGACCTTGAGCTTGGTCTAAAGATAAGCCAACTCCGAGTGGATTATAGAATTCATGGAATGAATTATTTAAAGCTTTAGGAAGCTTCAAAACAACATCCATGATAAGATAAAAACTCCTTTATTTCTTTTGAATGTTATGAATTTAATAAAGATAGGACATACTTATGACTTAGGAAATCAAATGAGATCAATTTTGGCAGGATCTATTAATTTTAGAAGTACATAAAAGTTAATATGGCATTTTTTTAGTAATTTTCTTTAATTACTTGTGAAATTTCAAAGTAGTATAATTAATAAAATTATTCGTTTATATTTAACATTTCAAAAGCATGGCCAATGCCCTTCCAAATACCATGAAATCTAGCTCCTGGACTTTTGAAAGCCTATGGAATATTATACATGAATTTCATAATTTTTGGAAGAGGATGTTGGGGGTGGGAAGTAAAACACTGCAAGGAAACAAACAAGAAAGATAAAAGCAGCGGAAATAAAAAGAACACCATGATTTAATGTGAGAAAACCTGAAATCGGGAAAAATCACGGAGTAACAACACACAAAGAAATCCACAATGAAAATTTTGGAGAATTAGTACATATCTCTCTTATTTCTTACTCTTTCATTGCTTCTCTTCTCTCTTTCACCATTCTTACACAAGAACAAACAAAGAGTTCTGATGCAAACCACCAAGAGACATCATCCTTAATGAAAAATGAGAAAGAAAACTGTTAGCCCGTCTCGCAGCGCTGCAGTGCCAGTTTGGAGCGCTGCAAAGCTCTAACCTCTGTCATTCAGTCTGTCTAACAGCGCTGCGGCGCTCTGCTCTCTGTTGATTTTGCAGAAAATTATTCAATGCCTAGGCGCTCGGGTACACAACATCGAAGTGTCGGGTATACCAAACCGGGGCGCTCCGACACACAATATCGGGGTGCTCAGACACAGCACCGGTTAAGACCCGATTGATCAATATAATCAGATTCTACACAGTCTTCACAAAAATTAAATTTATAAATTTTAAATCAAGAATCTTTCCTCTAGTAGGAAATGAATTCATATCTTTCTTACTAATATGACCAAGCCTTCGATGTCAAAAACCTCCACCAGCATTTGAATCAACAACTCCAATAGAATCTGATCTTTTGTTGATGACATATAGGGTGCCTTCAATACTACCACGAATTATAACTATAGCTCATTTTGTCACCTTCCATGAATCTCCTGTGAACGATGTCACATGGACCGAGTTTGCAAGTTGACTCATAAAAACTAACTCCTCTTCAGACAATGAACGTGTCTAACATCCTTGAGGCTCCAAGTTGACTCATCTGGCATTTTGATATCAACGTGTCTCTGTCTAACAATATTGCAGGGCTTATTGTCTCTCAGATACATTTTACCCAAATCACATTGAGTGTAGTTTTTGAATGCCTCATTGTTAGGACTTGCTTGAAATGAAGCACCTGAATTTATAAACCAATATTCAGAATTATCCAGAGATAAAATCAGATAATATGATTGAAACTCTTTTGCGGATACATTTGCAGTGTGATTTTTGTCTTGACCTCCACCACTAGCCTTCTTTGGAACTGTACAGTCCTTCAAATAACCCTTCTTTTCACATCTCTAGCAAACAACTTTTCCTCTACATGAAGTAGACTTTTCTCTCTTGAATTTAGATCTTCCTCTACTTGGATTTCTCTCTAAACCCATTCCTATTGCTTCAACATTCAAAGAAGAATTTGAAGATTCACTATTCGCCCTCCTATAAACCCCTCCATTAAGCACCAACCCCACAATATCCTCAAAGTTCAGCTTTGAACTTCCTGAAGAGTTACTCATAGCAGGAATAAGCCCACCCTAGCTTTTTGGCAATGAAAATAACAACATAAACGCTCTAACCTCATCTTCAAACTTGATGCCAATTGAACATATTGACTCATCACAGTGTTCAGATTATTCAGGTGCTCTGCCATTAAAGTGTTGTCCAACATCTTTATATTGAATAACTTTTCATCAAAAATACTTTGTTTGAGGCCGACAACTTCTAATACATCTTAGTCAGTGCGGCGATGAGATTGACTGTAGTCTTCTCATTTACAATGTTGATGCAATAAATGAGAAAAGTGAAAGTTGTATCAAACCTAGGGTAGTCCGTTCAAGAACCTCCCACTCCTCCATAGCCATATAATTTGACTTCTTGGTGATTCCTTTCAATGGTAAACATAACTTCTTCTAATACAACAAATCTTCAATTTGCATCCTCCAAAATGCAAAGTTTGAATCGTTGAATTTTTCAATCTTCCATCTTGTTTTGCATACTCCCACTCGAACTAAAGAACATAGCTCTGATACTAGTTGTTGGGGTTGGGAAGTAAAACACCGCAACGAAACAAACAAGAAAGTAAAAACAGCAAAAATAAAAAAGAAAACCAAATTTAACATGGAAAACCCCGAAACCGAGAAAAAATCATGGAGCCACACCACACCAATCCACATTAAAAAAAAAGGGAGAATTAGTACAAATCTCTCCTCTCAGACTCTCTCCTTGATTCTCTTCTCTTTTCCACTGTTCTTACACAAGAACAAACAAAGATATCCGATACAAATCACCAAGGGACGCCACCCTTAATGAAAAACGATAAAGAAAACTGTCAGCCCATCTCGTAATGCTGCAGTGCCAGTTTGGAGCGCTGTGGCGCTCTGATCTCTATCATTCAGTTCGTTTGACAGTGCTGCGATGCCGAATATAGAGCGTTGTGGTGTTCTGCCCTTTGTTGCTTTTGCCGAAAATTGTCCAGAGCCTAGGTGCTCGGGTACACAACATTGAGGCACTCAAGCATACAAAATTAAGGCACTCAGACACATAGAACTGGGGCGCTCGGACATACAACACCTTGTAACACTTGATTGATCAACACAATCAAAACCCTACTAAATAGAAACATGCCCTATTCTTAGATTAACTTTATTATAATCTAGATTTTGATAGGAATCAAATGCAATTTGTATGGATTTAAACAAGTGCATAGCCACTTCATTGAAATTGAATGGCCGTATGAACCTAGGGTTTAATGTAGGTGAATGAATATATCTACCATGAATGCAAATTTCATGCATGGGTGAATATTTGAGCCACATACGATAACCCAACGCTTTTTCACTGATGCAGGACATTAATGAATTTATGATTTAAATAAGGAGTTGCACGTGGGAAAGATCAAGAACAACTTAATTAGGCTTGACATTGATTCAAACAATGACTCGAAACATAAAGAGCGGTAGCACTAGCTTAGGCCAAGCTACTTGCGTTAAGTAAAAGCCACAAACAATCAATTATTCGTAACGATGCATGTGTGATGAATTTCAACTAGAAATCCCTAATCTAACAATAAGAGTACTGCAATGAAAATCTCTTATACTCTTCCTACTAAGCACTAAGCTTTTAGCGGTGTTTGGCAAGATTTTGCATGAATCACATAGAACCACAAACAAGTATCAATGAAGAAGGTAAGAGAAAAGGGAAGAGTTCACCCTTATTGCAACCCGGAAGTGATGATCCCTTGATCGGAGAAGAGTTTCTCTTTGTCGGCTTCAACCATCCATGCCGAAGGGCTGTTTTGCATCACTAAGATGTTGGACAGCAGTGTGGCCTTCCTGGAACAGTAATTTTGTATGGTAGAAGGCAGATTTCTCAGAGAAAAGAGGCCCCAAACCCCTGTACAGCAACTAGAGATGTGCAACAGCAGCAGGTGAAGCTTTAAACAGCAGTTTGGCACTTGGTTTGCATCAGATAACAGCCCAAACAACCTCCAGGAAAATCTGCCAGCAGTTTCCCTTTGTTGGAGGATCCTGGGACAGCAAAATAATGCTCTTGGGAATGCAGGGCAGCAAGGGAGACCTACTGGAGTTCTGGGACAGCAGTAAAAATCTGGGACAGCACTTAGGAGTCTATGAGAGGAGGAAAACTGAGAGGTGGGGGGCTTAGAGGGGGCGGTTAGGGCTGAGGGGATTAAGGGGTTGATTGGGAATTGTAATGGGGCAATTAAGGGGTGTTAATTAATTTGGGGAGAGAGGGAGGGGCCGGCCTTACCAAGGGGAGATTGATTGGGGTTTTAAAATTTCTTTCCAAACATAGAGCTTAATTAAGGAAAGGGAATTAAAGGGGAAATCTCCAATTAAATTCAGAATTGGATAGATGTGGAAAGTGTCCAAATTAAATCACTCTTATTTTAGGAAATGATTCAAATTCAAATAAACTTGAATTTAAAATTTGAAATCTTTCCAAATGTGAGAGGATCTAAATTAGGTAAGTCTTCAACTCTTTCCTAGAGGGGATTGGGAAGGGGAAGAGGGAGGGAAGGGGGAGTATGGCCGGCGGGTGTGGTGGGGGATTTGTGGCCGGCGGTCAAGGGAGGGGCTCTAGTGAGAGGCCGGCGGCTTGAAGGAGGATGAGGGGGAAGGATTTAAGGAAGTATGTGATGCTTCCTTAAATCAAATGCTAAATTTGGAATGAAAGATTTCATCCAATTTTAATTCAAAATCAATCAAGCTATGGGTTAGGAAGTTTCCTAAAATAGGGTTTATAATTTAGGCAACTATTTCAAATTCAAATAAATTTGAATTTGTTCATCAAGGGAGTTACCAAAAGTATGAAAACCAATTTAGGAAAGGTGAGAAAGCAAATGAGGGGTGGAGAATTCAAGAGGGAGGGGGCCGGCGGTAGGGTGGCTTGGCCGTGGGTTGTAGTAGAGGGAGGAGGGCTAGTGGGGGTGGTGGCTTTGAGGTGGGGATCTCCTTGGCCGGCGGCTTGTAGGGAACAGGGAAAGGTAAGGAAGGTAGATACGAAGAACCACGAATCCGGCCGTCTCCAAGATTGGTGGGTGATCCGATTTCCCTCTCCTAGGGATTCCTCCAAAGTTCTCTCCAAGAACTCTCACAACTCTCCAAAGAACACATGTGCAGAAATTTTAATAATAATCATTCATTAACCTCTCCAAAGGAAGAGGGTGGCTTTAAATAGCCAAAAACATGAGGGAAAATAATAAAGACACTATTGCCCCTAGGGCATACATAAGACAAAGTCCTCAAGTGAGGGTAGAAAATGAAAAGAACAATAATAAATCAAATACATGAAATAGAGCAAAATAAATAAGCACAATCGTAGCCGTCGATCTTTTGATGTCCTCATCATTCACTCTCTTAGGTTCTAGAACAGGAGCCATCTATTGGAAATCATTGGATTTTCATGTATACAAGTAGAGGATAGCAAAGTTATAGGTTAAACAACATCATCAAGGATGTTGGGCCTAGAGTTGAAGGGTATCATCACATACACAATCATGTGGCTGATAGACCACGATTTCTTAAGTTTTTTCACTGAAGCAATGTTCAGTGTTCGTTGACTATAGTACTTTCATCTAGTAGAGACGAAGGCAATTGAAACAAAGAATGTTGCTGTTCAGATTGTTTTAGATGTCATCACCACCATCAATTCACAAAAATTGATGAATGAGGAAGATAAAGAGGCCCTAGTGGATATACTCAGCTAGGTCTGAGATAAGCTCCTTTGTTCGGCAAAAAGAAGAGCTCCTCGTTGATTTAGAAACTACTGCAGGTGAAGAAGGAACTAGGGCTTTAGTTGAGAAGAAAAAAAATGAGAGGAAGAATATTAGGAATACCTTCTCCACACATAAATCCTTCAACTAAAGAATCGTTGCTTACGCTACTTTTTCCCCTTCGAAAATCACCAACCCTTTTTGGCCTCTCCCCACCTCTCTCGCGTTGCTCAAATCGAGAGGCCAAAATCGAAGAAGTGAAAAATTCACCTTCCTTTTTCTCCCAGCCAAATACCTCTCCACTTTGTTGATCAGTCTAGCTTGTGACTTCAAGTGCCAGGAACAAAATGACATGTGATTGAGTCCCTATTTCATTTCAGATCGACGGCTGAGATATGCTCCTCATTGCCCCTGATAATTTGCGATCAACGTCTACGTTAGGAGATCTTGTGAAAGAGGTAGACAAGGTGTATGAGGGCCCGAGGTCTGCTACTTGCTCTTTCGTTTACATCTTCGATTGTGGATTGAGCCTAGGGTTTGATTTGGAAAGGCCTTATAAGGCCATGATAAGGCTTGAGCTGAGCAAGCTAAGTAAAGTCATTTTGGGTTTAATTTGAGTTGTATTTAGCCGTTTTGGGGCTACATTGAATGAATCAATCTAATCAATTTGAATCGATTGGCTTGATTTAATTAAATTAAGTCGGCTTGAGTCAAAATTTGAGTTGAAATTAAATTCAATTAATTTGGTTTAATTAAATCAAGTACACTCGATGCATAAATTGGGTTAAGAGAAGTATAGAATTTCTGGAAATTAAACCTTTCCATTTGTAAAATCAAAACTTCACAAATATCAGACATTGCAGTTTAGAGAAAATCCATTGTGTTAGCACTTAGCAACCTTGCTCTCAAATCTTGACTCAGTTAACAGCATCGAAGGCTTTCAATAACCGTACAAGAAAACTACATTTAGAATATGAATAAAATTTTGTGATTGTGAGATACTTGGAAATAAATGCGAATAGTGCCATTTGCACATAATGTAGCACGCCTCAGTGGAATATTAATGAAAAAAAGTTTGTCTATGGTCTTTACATGCACATATGATGAAATGTGGTGCAGAGTTTTACTTAACCGGGCAGTTCTATGAAGTTGATGTTGCAAATAAATATTCTCTGCTTATTGGCTAATTTGCATTTGTTTCCACAGGTGATGTCCCAGCAGTTGTTGCCAAGGGTGGTTTTTCCGGACTTTTCCCTGATTCCAGTGAGAATGCCTACAGGTTTACTAAAATAACTGGTTCTCCAGATACAATATCTTGGTGCGATGTTCAATTGACAAAGGATGGCATCGGTTTCTGTCTACCTGATATTAAATTGGATAACTGTACAAACATTTCACAATACTTTCCTGATGGGAAGAAAAGTTACGTTATCAATGGTGTGCCAACAATGGGATGGTTTTCTGTGGATTATGATGCTCGTAGCTTATCAAATATCACTCGTAAGTAACCCTAGCACTTCCATAAGTCTGTTTTGTTTGAATCTAATCGGCAATTAAGCTGCCAATGAAAACAATGTCTTGCAATGATGAAGAAACTCTTATTTTACTTGGACGGAATGGATGAACTTCAATTGACTTGTCAACCCTGGCTATTTCTCCCTGGCTATTTCTCATGTGCATCGTGACTGGACTGGTGAAAAAGAGAAATGGAAAGCCTGCAATTCTTGATTGGGTATTGCAAAGAAAGACGGCACTTGTATAAAGTATTTTTCTACTATGAGAGAAGAAAAAAAGGGATGAAAGTTAGCACACTTTGAATTTAAGAATTAAATGATGCTTACATCGTTGGAACTATGTTTTTACTAGAGCCATAAATGGTGATTGCCCATATGTTAGTTTATCATTAGGATATTTATTTTTCAAAATCTTAAGGCCTAAAAATAATAACTATGCAATCTTCTTTCCAAAATGCATGCACGTTTATTCGCTTTGCCAGATTTCAATATATAGAGTGTAATTTTAGTAGTAATAGACCTAGTGAGGGGATTGTGACTTTGGGCGATCAAGTCATTAAAAAGAGTACACGTTTTAGATATCTTAGATCTATTGTTCAGAGTGATGGTGAAATAGATGGGGATATTATCAGCAGAATTCAAATTGGATGGTTGAAGTGGAGGAATGCATCGGGCTTGTTGTGTGATAGAAAAGTCCCTCTCAAACTTAAGGGAAAATTCTATAAGATTGTCGTGAGACATGCAATGCTTTATGGTGCAAAATGTTGGCCATTAAAAGAGAAGCATAATATTAAGTTAAGTGTTGCAAAGATGAGGATGCTCAAGTGGATGAGTGGTTTACCCTTAGAGATAGAATACGAAATGAGCATATACGTGAAAAGGTTGGAGTAGCTCCAGTAGATAAGATTAGAGAGAGTCGCCTTAATGGTTTGGTAACATAAAACGGCGGCCTTCCAATGACCCGGTTAGGAAAGTAGAGGTATTAGATTTGACTTATGTTAAGAAAGGTAGAGGTAGACCTAAAAAGACTTGGTTAGAAAATATTAGAAATGATCTTTCTTTATTAGATTTAAACGAGAATTTGACTTTTAACAAGATATAATGGAGAAAAAGGATTCATGTAGCCGACCCCACGTAGTGGGACAAAGGTTTGATGTTGTTGTATGAAAAGACATAATTGAGTACAACAAGAATTGATTTTGGTGTATAAATGCATATGGTGTAATTCAAAGGTAAATTCATATTATCAAAGAAATGTATTATGGAGAATTAACTAGAATTAAATATAATTGTGGAGTGCTGGAAGAGTTTTAATTATAGAAGGTTTAATTAAAGATCAATATTGAGTCCATGCCTTTTATATTAGT
Source organism: Dendrobium chrysotoxum (assembly GCA_019925795.1). Classification (NCBI taxonomy): domain Eukaryota; kingdom Viridiplantae; phylum Streptophyta; class Magnoliopsida; order Asparagales; family Orchidaceae; genus Dendrobium; species Dendrobium chrysotoxum. The sequence continues at coordinate 73,408,216 of CM034315.1, forward strand.
TTTAAAGATACTTTCAAAAAAAATATTCAAAGTGAAGTGCCTTGGAGTAATTTTTTGTAATAAATTTAATTCTAATTTATGAAGCATAATGAAAATAAGTGAGAAATTAGAATATTGAAGAAAATTATTTAGACAATAATGTATTTAGAATTAATATAACAAAGATTGAATATATGATATGTAATTTTAGTGGGTGGGTTATTAATAATTATAATTCAATATTAGTAAGACAAAATCACAAATAAATATAACAACAACAATAATAACATCAAGCCTTTAATCCACTATGTGGGGCTGGCTACATGAATCTTTTTTCTCCATTGTATTCTATTAAGAGTCAATTTTTGTTTAAATCTAATAAAGAAAGGTTAAAAACAACAACAACAACATCAAGCCTTTATGCCACTATGTGGGGTCGACTACATGAATCATTTTTCTCTATTATGTCCTGTTAATAGTTAAATTCTCATTTAAATCTAATAAAGAAATGTCATTTCTAATATTTTCTAACCAAATCTTTTTTGTTCCGCCTCTACCTTTCTTAACATAAGTTAAATTTAATACATCTACTTTCCTAACCGGGTCATCGAAAGGCCATCCTTTTCTGTGACCAAACCATCTAAGGCTACTCTCTCTAATCTTATCTTTCACTAGAGCTACTCCAACCTTTTCATTTATGCTCATTTTGTGTCTTGTCTCTAAGAGTAAAGCCACTCATTCACATGAGCATCCTCATCTTTGCAACACTTAACTTAATATTATGCTTCTCTTTTAATGGCCAACATTTTGCACCATAAAGCATTGCATGTCTCACCACAATCTTATAGAATTTTCCCTTAAGTTTGAGAGGGACTTTTCTATCACACAACAAGCCCGATGCATTCCTCCACTTCAACCATCTAATTTGAATTCTGCTGATAATATCCACATCTATTTCACCATCACTCTTAACAATAAATCCAAGATATCTAAAACGTGTACTCTTTTTAATGACTTGATCGCCCAAAGTCGCAATCCCTTCACTAGGTCTATTACTACTAAAATTACACTCTATATATTCCGTTTTAGATCTACTCAAGCGAAAACCTTTGGACTCTAAGGTTAACCTCCATAATTCAAGTTTACCTTCAACTCCCTCTCTAGTCTTATCAACAAGAATAATATCATCAACAAAAAGTATACACTAAAGTATATCCTCTTGCAAATGTCTAGTGATAACATCCATGACTAAAGCAAAAAGACATGGGCTTAAGGCTGATCCTTGATGTAATCCAATCGAAATAGGAAAATACTTGGTCAAACCACCTTGTGTTTGAACACAAGTAATAGCTCATGCATGCATATCTTTAATGATTTGAATATAAGCGTTATTAACTCCTTTCTTTTCAAGAACTCTCCATAGCACTTCTCTAAGAATTTTATGATATGTTTTCTCTAAATCAATAAATATCATACATAGATCCTCCTTATTCTCTCTATATTTCTCCATCAAACCTCTCAATAAATGTATGGCTTCCATAGTAGACCTAGCCGCCATGAATCCAAATTTATTTTGAGAAACTTTAGTATCACGCCGTAACCTACGCTCCATAACTTTCTCCCATAGTTTTAAAGTATGACACATTAACTTAATTCCTCTATAATTCACACAATCTTGTGCATCACCTTTATTATTAAAAATAGGAATTAACACACTCATTCTCCACTCATATGGCATCTTTTTAGTCTTCAAAATAATATTAAAAAATTCAGTGAGCCAAGAAATTCGTTCATCTCCTAAGCATTTTCACACCTCTATTGGAATATCATCAGATTCAACAACTTTTCCACCTTTCATTTTCTTTAAAGCCTCTCTAACTTCGATTTTACTAATACGCCGATAAAAACAAAAATTTTTATTTTCATTTAGTGTGCTAAGGTCACTAAAATCAATCATATTTTCACATTCTTCATTAAAAAGTTTAGTAAAATATCTCATCCACCTTTATTGAATATCATCTTCTAAAAATATTACTTTTTGATATTCATCCTTAATACACTTCACTTGAACTAAATCCTCACTACTATCTCTTTGTTTGGCTAACTTATACATATATATTTCTCCCTTCTTAATATCTAATCTATTATATAAATCATTAAAAGCTAAGATCTTTGCATCGCATATTGCTTTCTTAGATTCCTTACGTGCCTCTTTATATCTTTTTCAATTATCAGAATTTTTATATTTAAACCAATTATTATAACAAATCTTCTTATTTTTTATCTTTTCTTATACATTTAGATTCCACCACAAACTATTTTTACTATTAGGAGCTTTTCCCTTTGATACCCCTAGCACATCTTTTGCAATATTCTTAATACCACTAACATTAGCATCCTCATGCACAAACAAAATCTTAAGATCTAAAATCTTACTCTCAAAAATATTTTTGTTAATATTTTTTAAATGCCCCGATCTAATCCTAGAATATCATTTTACTTTATTTTTTATTTTCAGCCCCTTTATCTTAAAGTCCAAAATTAATAATCAATGTTGGGTACATAAATTTTCACTCGGAATAACTTCACAATCTTTGCAATCTAAACGATCTAATTTTTTAATAAGAAAATAATCAATCTGAGTTGTACTATATCCATTTTTATAAGTAATGAGATACTCATCTCTTTTCTTAAATAAGACATTAGCAATTAAAAAATTATAAGTTAAAGAAAAATTTAATATGGCCTTATCAGCTTCATTTGTCGTTCCAACACCATGGCCACCATGAATGCTTTTAAAATCATCTAGCTCTCTACTAACATGTCCATTTAAATCTCCTCCAATAAAAAATTTTTCTTCAAGAGGTATCTTTTGTATTATTTTTTCTAATTTATTTCAAAATTTTAATTTTGAACTCATATCCAAACTTATTTGAGGAGTATAAGCACTTATAATATTAACAATCTTAGCATCAACAATAATCTTTAAAGCTATAATTCTATCTCCAATTCTATTAATTTTTATAATAATATCCTTCAAACTTTTATCTATAATCACACCTTCACCATTTCTAGAACGACTCATACCCGAATACCATAGTTTAAATCCTAAACTATCAATCTCCTTAGTCTTCTCTCCAATCCGTTTAGTTTCCTGAATGCATAGAATATTTATCTTCCTATGAATCATAATATATATTAATTCCATTAATTTTCCTGTAAGAGAACATTTATTCTAAGTTCATATCCTAATTTTAGTTTCATAGACTAGCTTCTTTGCCCACATCCGTCCTTGATGTGGGGACCCTTGCTTATTTAACACTGCATTCGGGCGCCGGTGCAGCGGCCCTTGCACACTTGTCGCTGCATTCAGGTCATACAGCGCGTCGCTTCCAGGGGACACCCTAGCATTAACAAGGATTCATGTAATGATTATTTGACAAGTTTTACGCTGGCTGTCAACTACCTAACGCAACCCTCCACTTTTCTCATCTAGGATTTGGGACCTAACAACGACATTGTTATCAATTATGTCTTTTCATGATCAAATAAAAATAATAAAAATCATGCTAATAACATTTCTTGCTTCTATACTTATCTGTTTATTGTTTTAGCAAAAATCACTTTTATAGTCAATCTTCTTGACATGAAACCAATTGAACAACAAAAAGGAGTCTCGATGGTCTTCATTGTCAATCTTCTTTCTCGCTTGCTACCAAATGTGAGCTCACTCGACGTCGCTTGAGATTTGGTTGGATCTTGGCTGACGGGTGACTAAGAAGTAGTGCCGAGGGGAACTTTCCGTATCAAAGGGCGAGCATAAGTCACCAACTTAGCTTTGGGGAGCAATTCAGGGGAACTCGTCGAAGGCTTCGCTTTCTTTGCGTTCCTCTTCTTTTCTACCTCTTGACTAAGAAAGCTCGTGCCAAGGAACTCCTGCACAACGGGGTTGTTGGGGTAAGTGTACATGAATCAAAAAGAAAAAAAAAACTAAAAAAGATTCACAAGTCAAAGAGGTGAGCATCTTACTATAGAATGTGTTATACATAGCTCTTAGATTCACATGCTCATGAACAAGGAAGGCCCTTCACTTTTCGCCATCAAAGGCTCGAGACTCATTGAGCTCAAGGACGATAGTCTTGTCTTTGATGATGAATGGGGTGGGCGGGCACCACCTAATCGATTTGTAACTTCGCAAGTATAAACTTTGATTTTCGATCTCTCACCTTATTCGCCACACCACTCATCCTCATATGAATAATTGAATAAAGGATAACTGAATGCTTCCATCCTTAAAGGCCTTGACAATGAAGATATTGGCGGAACAAGATGAGACTCCCTTAATCTTGTCTTGTCGCAGATTAGAGAAGAAGATCATCACATTCGTTATTTGGTTCAACATGATCTGCACTAGCACAAGCCCATAGAAGTTTTGGATCTTAATGAGTCATGGGGGAAGAGGAAACCACAAGACAAGCTTAATGTGCTCAAAAGAGAAGCATGGCTCATCTTTATACAACTTGTTAAGGAGCTTGTCCTTCGTGGAACTTGAACTATCATGTTAGAGTCCTTATAGCAATACCCGATGAATATCATGTCAACAAACATCTCAATCGCCAAGGAGACTTGGTAATACTCGAACTCATTGAAAGCCTTGTGACATCTCCTCATAGCCATCATCTCATAGGGGAATGTAGGCGCCAATGAAAGGAAGAGATAATGCAATGAGAGAATGTCATAAAAAAATGATGAGAAGGTGATGCCCAAAGGGTGAGGGGTATTTATAAGAAAATTAGAGGTTCTAAATTCTAATTTTGAGACTCGAGTCACATCCATCATTGATGAACCTATTCTCGTCTCTCTCAAATCATTACAAAAAATTCTACTCATTCCTCTCGACGAAAATTCGCCCTCAAATGGAAATAGAAAAGCCGCTCTTGGGTAACGAGGTAAAGATTCACCACAATCGAACAACGAAGAGTCACCACAGATGAAATATGAAAAGCAAAGCAAATAGCAAAAACCGTAAGCCGCAAGCACAAATAAAGAGTGCATAAAACATAGAAAATTGTATTGCTTTAATATTTTTAGAAGTTTTATTACATATTGGTGAGTTTCGCTTGCTCCCTAGGAATGACTTATATAAATGGTCCAAAAGGACATCAAATGGTTCTTGTCTACTAAATGGTGCATGATGAAGCGACCTTCCTCAAGAAACTTGTTGGACTACACCAACTCTAAATGAGTTGCTAACATCTTAACTCTTGGGCTCGGTACCTCCCTGTACAACACAACAGCCTCATCACTCGCAAAGCTCACCTTCTCCAGGACCTCTATCCTCCTCCCTTCCTCAAACTCGATTGTGACGCATGCAAGCTCCTCTAAGGCCCGCAACATTTGCTCAAAGTAACGCTTGCTCGAGCCTTGCCCTAAGGGGAAGTAGCCAAAACTAGCTTATGAGAAAGCAGGTATTCGTCCTAGTGGAGCTTGCCATTGGAGTATTAGATCAGAGATATTCTTATTCCCGACAAGTTCATCCAGTGTACTCGCCTCAACTAGCTTTCATCATAAGGGGCACTTGGGTCAAGAGGATTCGGTCCACTCAGCAATTTTCCTTAGCCAAGGCCTTTACCTTCCGTGGATTTCCCAATCCAAGCTACAGAAAGCCCACACCTTTGGAGCGCACGATCATGATTCCGTTGACTATTTTTGGCTCTGACTCATAATCCTATATGTCCAAGAGACTCGCCTTCACAGGCTTGCCAGACTTGAAGGCTCACCCAAGGCAATTGACCGCCGAGACTCGCCCCAAGGTACTTGCTAGTGGTTTTTCCAAGTCATGTAAGAGACAAAGGGCCACATGTACACCTTTCAGCCTAGCCCATATGTTTGTGTTAGTCTATACTTGTCATTTCATGTATTATTGTTTCTATTTTATTAGGTGTAGCCTTTCCTACAATCATTTTAATCCTATAAATAAGTGGTTAAGAGGCATATTTAAGACTTTATGTTATTTTACTATTCACAGAGTTCTTTTGCTTTCTCATATACTCTTCCTACTAGTTGATTGTCTCACCCTATTCTCTTGCTCTGACTAGTCAAATCTATTAGTAAGGTCAGATGTCATCCATGGACAAATAATGTTAAATGCCACCCATGCACAAATAAGATCAGATGTCACCCATGGACAATTTTAGATCTAACACTCATTTATTTATTTCTCAAGGTAGCATTTTATCTTTCTTTGATGTCTTCATTTTTAACTAAGATTCTATAATCTTCAATTTTAATGTATCTAATGTGATCAAAGTTTGTAGATCGTTTATTTTTGGCTTTAAATGTCTATACGTGTCCATTTGTTCTTCTTTAGTGCCAAGCCATTAGATAAATCATCAAAAGTTATAGCTTTTGCTTGAGTCATTATGCTTTTTTGAAATATTGTAGCTTTTTATAATAATTGTAAGCCTTAGTAGTATTCAATTTTTATTATGTTTTAAAAGCACATTTTTTAGCCAAATAATCCTTTGTGTGCGGGCATACATCTTCTCTATATATGTTGAGCCTTTTTTTAACCCTATTTTGATAGAAAATATTTTTGTCAATTGGCATTATTAAATTTTGTTGCTGCACCATCATAACTTTATTTACTAACTTAAACATACTTTTGACACAGTCCTTTGGACATCCTATCATCAAAATCTCCTTGTTAGTTCAGTTGCTTGATGCCTTCATATATTTTGTAATTTTGATTTCTGTCTTTTAAGTTTTAGAGAAGTAAATTTATTGGGTGTAGTCTTTTTTCTTTCAACTTGAGTAATAAATGTTGTCTATGTGTGTTAACATCTATAAATGATTTTTAAGTTTTCACTCTCTTCTCAAGTTTCTTTTAAAAATGCAGTGATTCGAGGAATTCTATCCCGATCTGATAGATTTGATTTCTTATTCTCTATCCTTACTCCTCAAGATGTGGATGGTTTAGTTGAGCCAAGTGCCCTTTGGTTGAATATACAGGTATACCAACCCCATTTAAGTATTTTATTTCGTACGGTTGGATGTTCTCCTTCTTTGTGATTAAAAGTACCAACTACTAGTCTACTATTTTTTCTTATTATGCAGCATGATACCTTCTACAGGGAGCACAACTTGAGTATGAGGAATTATATTCTTTCTCTGTCAAAAAGTGTTAAAGTGAGCTACATTTCATCACCAGAAGTAGCATTTCTTAGCAGCATAGCATCTCGATTTAAGAGAACTAAGACGAAGCTTTTCTTTCGCCTTCTGGAGGAGGACATTCTTGAACCATCTACAAACCAAACATATGGTTCTCTTTTAAAAAATTTGACATTCATTAAAACATTTGCCTCCGGGATTCTTATTCCCAAGCAATACATTTGGCCTGTGACATCTGATCTTTACTTGCAACCTCATTCATCCATTGTTTCTGATGCACACAAGGAAGGGATTGAGGTTTATGCTTCCAACTTCGCTAATGATGCAGTATTGAGCTATAATTACAGCTATGATCCGTTAGCTGAGGTTCTTTCATTTGTTGACAATGGGGACTTCTCTGTGGATGGTGTGCTCACTGACTTCCCCATAACTGCTTCCGCAGCCATAGGTAATGTTTTCTTGTTCAGCTTTGGCCAATTTTTTATTTTTATTAATTAAAAGTTAAATCCCAGCTGTTTTGTTTATAATGGAATGAAAATTTTTAGTTCATATTTAACATAAAAAAGTTGACTCTAAATATTTGGGATAAGAAGCGGCAGCTGCTGTTGATGAATATAATATTAAAATTGTGTATACAGTACATGGCGGCTGCTAATGATGATAAAATATAAAAATGGTGTATACTGTGCATGATTCTCTTGTCAATGCTTCATTTGAGGGAATTTTCATGCATACTTTGTTGCCTCTACGTCGATGATAAGTTTATTTGTTTTAAGTCCATTGCCTCTTGTTCAGAACTATGTCAACCTCCTTTGCACCATCCATGTCCTCTAGTTTATTTGTAACATCATCACCATCATCATTCTTAGCCTTATACTAATTATGGTCAGCTTTATGAATCCTCTTTATCCATTCTTTTCTACAGAGTGTTGAGTTCATATGCAAGTTTGACATGCAAGTCATAAAAAGTTACATGTTTTCTTATTTTGTTCCATTTCCGAGAGGTTTACAATTCATTAATTTAGTGATGTGTATGGCATTTATTGCAGGTTGTTATTCTCATTTAAGCAAAAATAACTCCGGTCTTGGTAAGCTTACACTTACCCCTTATCATTAATGTTGAAGTTTTGAACATGATTGCATACAAAAGAGGAGCCCTGTTACCCATACCCTAGAGAGTATCCCCTGAGGTACTTGAACCTCGAGGAAACCAATGCTACTGGGGGAAGCTCATTAAGAAATTAATGGTATGGGTACGCTCTTTGGGGTCTTCCTGGTGTGTTAGCATCATGTTTCATGGATGAATCTTTTTGACAGTTTCATATACTTCTTGACACTTTGAACTGATTGTCTTGTTTTCATTTCTCTAGGAAATCCTGTTGTCATATCTCACAATGGAGCTAGTGGTGTTTATCCTGATTGTACTGATTTGGCTTATCAGCAGGCTTTTGAAGATGGTGCAGATTTCATTGATTGTCCTGTTCAACTGACACAAGATGGAATTCCAATTTGTATGAGTTCTATCAATCTTTTGGACGTTACTAATGCAGCAACTTCCGAATTGCAATCTCGTACTTCTGTTGTTCCAGCTGTTCAGAGCGCTCCTGGAATTTTTACATTCAACCTTACCTGGGAAGAAATCCAAAAAAACCTGAAGCGTAAGTGGAACTTTTCTTGTTTACTTTATGGAAAAAGAAGGGAAATGCTAGATTTTTTTGTTTCAATTTCCTTGATTATCTCAATATGAATGCTTCGAAGTTTCATTTTTTGTTGACTTTATTAGTTATTACTGACATCAACAAGTAGTATTGAGAAGAATTTTTTTTAGCATAACAGTATTTCTTGGATCTAGCCTAATGACGGTTAGCTGCTTTCACTTCTGAGCGCCATTTTAGATGTTTTTTTCTTCGAGAATACTGTGATAGGCTCAATATTGAGTTATATTCTTGCAATAATCCCATCTTTGTTGGTTGCAGCTGCAATATCAAACCCAGAATTGTCGTACAGATTATCACGAAATCCACGGAATAAAAATTCTGGAAGTTTCATGAAGCTATCTGACTTTTTGACGTTTGCAAAGAGCAAGGCACTAGCTGGAATCTTGATAGGGGTTGAGGTGAGAACTTTCTTCTTATATATTTCTTAGCGGTTTTAGAGGAGTAGCACTGAAATTGTTTTTGTTATTGGACTAGAGTATTACAAAACTCTTTTGACAGATAGACATTTATTTTCTCAATTTTAAAATAGTCTAATTTTTTTTCACTTGTATTCTTCTAGGGATGATCTTGTAGTACTACCCTCAAACGTTTGAATTCTTACTGCTTTCATATACTTTATTAAATCTTTATTTTCTGTTATTTCAGCATGCAGCTTTTTACGCTGAGGACATTGGCTACAGTGTAACTGATGCAGTTATCGGTGCCTTGAAAGATTCAGGATACAACAATCAAACTACTCAGCAGGTTTTGATTCAGTCCACAAACAGTTCTGTTCTGACCAAATTCAAGCAGCAGACAAATTACAAGCTCGTATACAAGCTCGATGAATCTATCAGTGATGTAGATAAATCATCATTGTCAGATATTAAACTCTTTGCTACTGCTGTTGCAATCAGCAAGCAATCTGTATATCCTGCAAGCCTGATGTTCGTTACAGACCAGACTGAACTGGTCAAGACATTACAGTCTGCTGGCCTTGCCGTCTATGTATATTTATTCAGAAATGAATACGTATATCAGCCATGGGACTTCTTTTCAGACCCAAATGTTGAGATAAATTCATATGTCCAGTTGATTGGGATTGATGGTATCATCACCGACTATCCAGGAACTGCAACAAGATACAGGAGTATGTAGTTCCGTTTTTTCCGAGCTTATTACATATTTGGTAGTGCATAAGTTAACTTTATTTAACATATATATGACTACTTGTCATACTACAAGTTCTTTTATGCCCCATTCCTGTTTTTCAGGAAATTCCTGCTTAAAGCTTGGTGATAACCAGCCGAACTACGCAATGCCTGTCAAAGGTGGTCAGTTGCTGGAATTGGTTGCCACTTTGCCGCCCGCCTTGGCACCGATGCCAATCCTTGATTCTGCAGATGTTATAGAGCCTCCACTCCCTGCTGTCTCGGCAAGGCCCTCATCGACAGGAGGCATTGCTTTGCCACCTGCTGCTCCGTCAGGGGGATCACAGAGTTTAATTAACTATGGCTTACTCTTTTTTGCCATGCTTCTAGTAAATGTCCTATGTTAAGATGGCAAATACTTACCGTTCAAACTTTCTGGAAAGGTGCTTTTAGTAAGTTGATTAACTGGTTTTGGTTTTGTGTTGTCATCTAATGATTCTTTTTCTGCTTCTAACATCATCTGTGACTAGTCAGTGGTGTTCATTCTCTTCCCATTTTGAGACCTTTTAAACCTTCTATAGTATAGTAGTTACCATTGGTTGTGTTTTTAGCCTGCAATTGTTGTTGAATATTGATGACTTTTAGATGATGAGATTTTTTATTGGCTTTGTATTCATATAGAAGATAAGTTTGTTGATTTGCCATCTTACTTATTAATAATCTTATAAAGATGCCACCCTGATTGGTTCAGGTTGGATTGAGTAGAACATTTAAAGCCTGCAGCTACAATTGGACTGGTTGGGATGGGCCAACGTAAAGCTTAAAGGGTTGTTTGGTTTGTTTTTGTGTTAAGAAAAGTATTAAGCTGAAAGTAAGGTTTTCTTGTGTAACATCTCATTGTACCTCTTACTCTTAACAGTATTGAAAATATTACTAACATAAACATAACATTTTCATCTATCAATCATATGATACTTTTCATTCATTTGAAAAGTGAAATAAAATATCCACTAATATTCCATTTCATCAATGGAAGCATCTAATAACTTTAAACTCTAACAAGATATACACACAGAGCCACTAAAAAATTCAAAATAAAATTTAAAGTAAAACACTGTAGAATTGTCTTTATATCTCCAATGTAGACTCATAAAAAATGTAAATACTAAAAGATAACACAAAAACTTTTAAATTATTTAGCAACGATTTTATCCTTTCCTTTATTTGTAATAACAACCAGTAAAAAGTATTGGTAAGTTATGAGGTTCAATAAAATATACACATTTAAATAATTATTAAATTGTATTATAAAATTATAATATTTAAATCGTCAATAAAACCATAAAAAGAAATTCTCATACAATAAAATACGTCATTAATCTTCTTCTTTTACTGCAGACTATATTGAATATTAATTTTAGACATTTAAAAGATTGGTTTACTTTTATAAATATATTTAATGGAGTTCAGATAAATCTATCATTATCGTCATTGAATTATATAGAAGCCTCTTTTGCCTTTTTAGGAGTTTCTTTTGTCTCATATGTTATACATGTATCATATTTTATGGGGTCTCTTTTTTGCCGCACCTACAATACAATGTTTCATAGTTGGGTCCATTTTGCTCACTTGATATTGTAGAAATTATATCATAAACCAATCAATCTTTATTAATTTGATATTCAGCATAATTCAAATATGATTATGCTAAGTATAGATGCATCTATCTGTTGCCTGTAAGAGTTGATATGCATTATATATAAAGAATTTATGTAAGCAATATGTTAAGAAGAATACTTCATTCCAAGATATTTTTAACTAAAGAAATCTTTAAATACTCATTTTACATTTTATTTTTAATCTAATTCATTCAAATTTGCATGTGATTACCCATACAGGAATACTTGATTGTTAACATGCATAATGTAAAATTATCTACTTCAACCATTATCCTTCTAAATTGACATAAAAATCAATGTCCATGTTAACGAAGATACCATATATTCTTTTATTTAAAACTTTGCATTATTTACCTTTTTGCCAATGTATCTTCTCCAATTCTCTACTTCACACTCTTCTACGATTATAAGTAACTTCAAAATCTCCCTTTTGCATATACTCAATGAGTCATCTTTCATCTTCTCTCAATTTCCTTCTTTTCCTTCTCTTCTTCTACCAAATTGGTCACCTTCACTTATGTCAGCAAATTCTTTTGGTTTCTTACTCTACCAAGAAACAATTCTCCTCAATGTTAGACATCTTCCACAGCCACAATTCTCTCACTGAAAGTGTTCTCACACACAAATTCAAATAGCCTCAGATTTCCTTTGCTGCTACTCCCTGTACTGTACCAATTCCCTTCCTTATATGTGTCAATTTTTTGCTACAAAGACTTCTGTAAATTGCACCGAATAAAGCTACAAGGAATTCTATGCACTGTGCCGATTGTATCTACAGTCCCGTAAGAGCAGTCACTATGTTGAACTATCTACTGTGTTTTTTGGACACTATGCCGAACAGTTGAACAGGGATTTCTGCACTCTACCGGAATCTGCTACGGAACTTTCTTCCGAACACTGCTACAAGGAAAATGCTATCGTCTCTACCGACTGATGTCTTGTGCGATATCCAAAATAGAGAAAACGGTTGCTTACATCCCATATACTAGATAAACAAATTCTAGCTAATTGAAAGAGATAGCTCACACACCATCATAACTAAATTCCAATAAAAAAAATCTCAGCCTTATGATGTAATTCTATTTGGGTCTTACAAATCGTCTCTCCTTATTAGAACTTAGTCTTTGAAAGTTACTTATCATACTTCTTCAAATAGTTGAGGAAACTTCTGTGTCATGTCTGTTTTTTTTTTTCATGTAGCTTGTTTAACTGATCTGCTCTTCCACTTTATTTTTCACAAAGTGAATCATTCTGCTTCTCAGTTTAAGAACATCCCTTTCCAATATCCGTTCAGATTCTTCAATATTCATCAAATCTTTTGAGAAACTCTCTGACTTTCACCTGTAACCCACTTTTTGAGCATTGAAACATGGAAAATATTGTGAACGTCAGACATGTCTGCATGTAGCCAGTTTGTAAGCCACTTTTTTCAATCTTTCAATAATCTTAAATGGACCAATATATCTAGGATTGAATTTTCCACCTTGGCCAAATCTAACTATACCTTTCATTAGTTTCCCCTTCAAGAATACAAAATCTCCCACTTAGAATTCTACCAATTTATGCTTGGGATCATAGTATTTTTATTGGCGGTCTTGAACTGCTTTTAATGTCTCTAATTAATCTGACATTTTCAGTCGCTTGATCCACTAACTAGGGACCCAACATTTACCTTTCACCAACTTCAAACCAACTTAAAAGAGTTCTGCATTTTCTGCAATATAAAGCTTCATATGGAGCCATATTGATACTGGATTGGTAACTATTATTTTATGTGAACTCTATCAATGGAACATGGTCTTCCCAGCCACCGTCAAAATTCAGAATACACAATCTTAATAAATCTTTTAACACTTGAATTAGTCTTTCTAATTGACCATCTGTCTGTGGATGAAATGCAGTGTTGAACTTTAATTTTGTGCCCAAACTTACATGAATATTTTCCATAACTTAGATGTAAATCATCCATCTCTATATGATATAATAGCTTTAAGAATTTCATTTAATCTAATAATTTCTTTCACAAATAATTAGCCAATTTCTCCGCTGAATCAGTCTGACGGATAGGTAGATAATGGGCTGACTTCGTTAGTCTGTCAACCACAACCCATATACAGTCATGCCCCCTTGTATTGATCTGGGAAATTCTGTAATAAAATTTATGGCTATTTCTTTCCACTTCTATTCTGGAATTGGTAGAGATTGTAATATGCCACTGGGTTTCTGATGCTCAGCTTTAATAATTTAACACTTTTTATATTTGGCCATATAATCTGCCACATCTCTTTTCATTTCTGGCCACCAAAATAAAGTCTTTAAATCCTTATACATTTTTGTACTTTTTAAATGAATTGAATAACCAAAATTACGTGCTTCATATAAAATGTTCTGAATTAATTCTGATTCCCTTGGTATCCACAAATGCATATTGCTCCTAATTCTTTTCTATTCATCAATACTAAGATCCTTTCTTTTTCCTGAATGCTCTTATTCCATAAGCTTTTGATATTCAATATTATTCTTCTGAGTTTCAGTGATTCTTTCCTCCAACGAATGATGAACTGTCATCTGGTTAAGACTAACAGAATATTAATCTCCTTGCATTCTGACTTCTAGTTGTAAGGCTTTCATTTCCTTAATTAACCCTTCTTCTATAATCAACATATTCAACTGTGTTTTAGATTTTCTGCTCAATGTATCAGCTATTACATTGGCCTTGCCTGGACAATACTGGATGTCAAGATAATAATCCTTTATTAATTCTAACCATCTTCTCTGTCTAAGATTTAATTTTTTCCCAGTGAAAATATATTTCAAGCTTTTGTGATCTATAAAAATCTCACATCTCTCCCATACAAGTAGTGTCTCCAAATTTTTAATGCAAATATCACAACAGTCAATTCTATCATGATGCTTCAAGTATCTAAAAACATAGGCAATAACCTTTTTATTTTGCATCAACACACAACACAATCCTTTTAAAGAAGCATCGCTGAATAATTGAAATCTCTCAGTTATAGAAGAAATTATCAACACTGGTGCAGTTGTTAAACACTGTTTCAACTCTTGAAAACTCTGCTCATAATCATCAGTCCACTCAAATTTAATATCTTTCATGGTCAACTTAGATAAAGGCAAAGCAATTTGAGAAAAACCTTTTACAAATATTCTGTAATATCCTGCTAATCCCAAGAAACTTTTGACTTATGTCACACTATTTGGTCTCAGCCATTCCACTACTACCTTTATTTTTTATGGATCCACTGATATTCCTTCTCCGCTGATAATGTGCCCCAAGAAGGAAGTTTTCTTCAGGCAGAATTCACACTTAGAATACTTAGCAAATAATTTGTTTCACCTCAATAATTTTAGAATAATTTTCAAATGATTTGCATGATCTTCATCATTTTTGGAATAGATTAAAATGTCATTAATAAATACAATTACAAATTGATCCAGAAAATATCTGAAAATTATGTTCATCATATCCATAAACACTACTGGGACATTGGTTAATCCCAAGGGCATAACCAAAAATTCATAGTGCCCATAACTAGTGTTAAAAGCAGTCTTCTCTACATCACATTCATTCATCCTAACTTGGTGATAACCTGATCTCAAATCAATTCTGGAGAATACAGAAGCACCTGCTAACTGGTCAAATATATTATCAATTCTTGGAATATAGTACTTATTTTAAATTGTCACCTTATTTAATTCTTTGTAATCAATACAAAGTCGCATTGAACCATCTTTTTTCTTGACAAATAATATAGGTGCACTCCAAGGAGATGAACTATGTCTGATAAATCCTTTTTCAATCAATTCTGCCAACTAACTTTTCAATCTTGCAATTCCTTAGTTGCCATTCTATAAGGTGATTTCATAATTGGATTTGTTCCAGGTTGAAGATTTATTGAAAATTTAACCTCTCTTTCTGGAGGTAAATTATTCCATTCCTCTAAGAAAATATCTACAAATTCATTTACTATAGGGATGGAATGTATATCATCACTTTTCTCGGTAGTTGCTTCTAACTTATTAAGAAAACTAAGCCACCCACTCTTAGACTTTTATACATTTGACTAAAAGCAATCAATAAGGAAACTACTCCTCTTTCACATTAAAAATAAAATACTTCTTCTCCAGGCAAATCAAACCTGACCATTTTCTTCCAATATTTTATGGTGGCAAAATATTTGACCAACCAATCCATTCACAAAATCACTTCAAACTTTACCAATGAAAGTACTATCAAGTCTGCTTGAAACTTTTTACCAACTATCACAAAATTAACTAAACATGATGTATTGACATTTAAATAATTACATGCAGTTAATCTAATACTCAATTCAGGAGTAAAAATGACAGGTTTCACATGTAATTTCTCACAAAATATCTCTGATATGAAAGAATGTGACGCACTAGAATCAAAAAGTACTCTACCAGGTAAATTTGAGATATTTAAAGTACCTATCATCACCTCAGAAGATTCCTTAGCCTCTTGAGAAGTTAAAGCAAATACTCGTGCTGGTGCTGATTTGATTGCTTCACCTGAGGCTTCTCCTTTTATCTTCAAAGTAGATTAAGTGAATGGTGGCCTAGCACCTCTATACTAATCTATCTTCTGACTGCCTCTAAATTCTTTACCTCATTGAACATTCTTTGGATAATTTCTCTTGATATGTCCTGATTCTCCATACATGTAACATTTCCCTGAGTTCACCAGACATCTTCCTGGATGACATTTTTCATAATTTGCACAAACTGGTATTACAGGTAATCTCATAAACTGCTGCTATTGGCGTTGTTGGAATTTTTGCCTTTATGATGATCCTCCCCTATGATCACCTTGTCTCTTTCTACCATTATTCTCCTATTTCTATTTGACCACCTCTATATCATTTTTCAACAGTCTGGCACTTACCACTAATTCAACAAAAATCTTTTTTACGAAGAATTAATGGATGTCTCAATGAATCCCTCACACCTTTCAAAAACTCTATAACACTTTTTCTCAGAAGTACTGATAAGCTGAGGAGCATACATTAACAGGGTTATAAATTCTGCTTCATACTGAATAACAGTTTTTGCTTATTGCCTTAGATTTACAAAGCTCTCTTGCATTGCTTGTCTTGTTGATGGAGGAACATACCACTCTCTAAAGACTTGCTCAAATTCCTCTTAGGTAATTTGATCCTTTGCTGTACCTTTGAATTTTTTAGATGTTGTACTCTCCATCACCTTTTTGCTTCACCTTCTAACATAAAGATGGCTAGGGATACATATCGATTCTCAGTGCATATCATTCCATTTAAAACCTTCTCTATCCTGATGATCCAATATTCAACATTTCTGGCATCAACTCCTCCTTTAAGCAATGGAGGTTTTATACTCTGGAAAAGCTTTACATGCTTATCCACTTCTGCACTAACAGGATCACCTGCCTCAACATTTATACTACTATCAGGAGTGGTAGGAGCAACTGGTGTAATAACAAGTGAAACATCAGGTGCTACAGATCCCACCATAGACTGCATTCTTTCCATCATCTGCATCATCATAATCATCATTTGCATTTGCATTAAATTCCATGACATTATATTAGCAGCCTCAGTTCCTACTGGTGTATGATCTACTCTAGGTGCACTGCCTCCTACTGGTGAAACATTTTCAGGATCCTTAGAGATCCTAAGAGGTTGAGATGACTGACTCTTATCCCTTTCAGGTGTTCTTTCAGCCATTATATCTGCAATGCATTATATTAAGATTTATGTATTTATATAATCATGTACTTCTATTTAAATGTTATTTTTATATGCTTACATATTATTTTCATATGCTTATATATATGCCAGATGGAAGTTAAACATGTTTACATACAAACCAGAGGAAGTTAGACTTATTACTAACTTAGAAACACTACACTCTCTTAGGCTCTATAATAATTATATCAGATTCATTCTTATTTTCTTAGACAATTCACTTTACTTATGTTTTCGTAATTAAATACTCAGAACCTTAAATCTTTACTCTGATATTACTTTTATAACACCCCACGGTACCTCTTAACAGTACTTGGAGTATTACTAACATAAATATAATATTTTCATCTATTAATCATATGATGCTTTTCATTCATTTGAAAAGTAAAATAAAATATCTACTAATATTTCATTTCATTAACGGAAGTACCTAATAACTTTAAAGTTCAACAAGATATACTTACAAATGCACTAAGAAATCTAAAATAAAATTCAAAGTAATACACTACAGAACTGTCTACATACCTCCAATGTAGACTCATAAAAAATTTAAATACTAAAAGATAACACAGAAGAACTTTTAAACTATTCAGCAATGACTTTATTCTTTTCTTTACCTGTAACAACACAAATAAAAATTACTTGTGAGCTATAAGGCTCAATAGGATATGCACATTTAAATAACCATTAAATTGCATTATAAAATTATAATATTTTAATCATCAGTTAAACCATAACAAGAAAATTTCATACAATACAATGTGCCATTAATCTTCTTCTTTCACTGTAGATTATATTGAATATCAACTTTAGACTTTTAAAAGATTTGTTTATTTTTATAAATATATTCAATAGAGTTCAGGTAAACCTGACATTATCGTCATTGAATTACATAGAGGTCCATTTTACCTCTTTAGGGGTCTCTTTTGCCCCACCTATTATGCATGTATCATATTCTTTGTGGTCCCTTTTTCCCCCACCTGCAATACATGTTTCATAGTTGGGTCCTTTTTGCCCACCTAATATTATAGAAATTATATCATAAACAAGCCAATCTTTATTAATTTGATATTCAGCATAATTCAAATATGATTCTACTAAGTATAGATGCATATATCTGTTGCTTGTAAGAGTTGATATGCATTATATATAAAAAATTTTTGTAAGCTATATGTTAAGAAGAACACTTCATTCCTAAATATTTTCAACTAGAGAAATTTTTAAATACTCATTTTACATTTTATTCTTAATCTGATTCATTTAAATTTGCATGTGATTACTCATACAAGAATACTTGATTGTTAACATGCATAATGTAAAATTATCTACTTTAACCATTATCTTTCTAAATTGACATAAAACTCAATGTACATGTTAACGAAGATACCATATATTCTTTTATTTAAAACTTTGCATTACTTACCTCTCTGCTGATGTTTCTCCTCAAATTCTCTACTTCGCACTCTTCTACGATTATAAGTAACTTCAAAACCTCCCTTCTGCATATACTCAACGAGTCCTCTTTCATCTTCTCTCAATTTCCTTCATTCCCTTCTCTTCTTCCACTAAATTGGTCACACTTCACTTATGGTAGTAAAACTCTTTTGGTTTCTTACTCCACCAAGAAATAATTCTCCTCAATGTTGATATCTTCCACAACCACAATTCTCTCACTGAAATTGTTCTCACACTCAAATCTAAACAGCCTCAAATTTCCTTTGTCGCTACTCCCTGAACTGTGCCAATTCCCTTTCTTGTATGTGCTGATTTTCTTCAATAAAGACTTCTGTGAACCGCACCAAACAAAGCTACAGGGAATTCTATGCACTGTGCCGATTATATCTACAGTCCCGTAAGCAGTCATTGTGCCAAACTATCTATAATATTTTTTTGGACACTGTGCTGAATAGTTGAGCAGGGATTTCTGCACTCTACCAGAATCTTGCTACAGAACTTTCTTCTGAACACTGCTGCAGAGAAAATGCTATCGCCTCTACCGATTGATGGCTTGCGTGATATCCAAAATAGAGAAAATGGTTGCTTACATCCCATATACTAGATAAAGGAATTCTGGCTAATTGAAAGAGAGGGACCACACACCATCATAATCGAATTCCAATAAAAAAAATCTCAACATTCTGATGTAATTCTATTTGGGTCTTACAAATCGTCTCTTCTTATTAGAATTTCATCCCCGAAATTCACTTTTCATACTTCTTCAAACTGTTGAGGAAACTTCTGTGTCATGTATGTTTCTTTTTTCCATGTAGCTTGTTTAACTAGTCTGCTCTTTCACCTTACTTTCACAAATGGAATTATTATACTTCTTAATTTATGAACATCCATTTCCAATATCCTTTCAGTTTCTTCAATATACATCAAACTTTTCTAAAGTTCAATGTTATTCTTAGAAACCCTCTGACTTTCATCTGTAACCCACTTTCTAAGCATTGAAACATGAAAAATATTATGAACATTAAACATGTCTGCAGGTAGTGCCAGTTTATAAGCCACTTTTTCTAATCTTTCAATAATCTCAAATGGACTAATGTATCTAGGATTGAGTTTTTCACCTTGGCCAAATCTAACTACACCTTTCATTGATTTCTCCTTCAAGAATACAAAGTCTCCCACTTCGAATTCTACCAATTTATGCTTAGGATCATATTATTTCTGTTGGCGGTCTTGAGTTACTTTTAATCTGTCTCTAATTAATCTAACCTTTTCAATAGCTTGATCCATTAACTATGGATCCAATATTTATCTTTCACCAACTTCAAACCAACTTAAGAGAGTTCTACATTTTTTGTCATATAAAGTTTTATATGGAGCCATCTTGATACTAGATTAGTAGTTATTATTATAAGTGAACTCTATTAATGGAACATGATCTTTTCAACTACCACTAAAATCTAGAACACACAATCTTAATAAATCTTCTGGCACTTAAATTAGTCTTTCTAATTGACCATCTATCTATAGATGAAATGTAGTACAAAACTTTAATTTTGTGCCAAAACTTTCATGAATATTCTTCCATAACTTGGATGTAAACCGTCCATCTCTATCTGGTACAATAATTTTAGGAATTTCATGTAATCTAATGATTTCCTTCACAAACAATTTGACTAATTTCTCCACTGAATTAGTCTGACAGATAGACAGAAAATGGGCTGACTTTGTTAGTCCATCAACCACAACCTATATACAGTCATTTCGTTGCCTTAATCTGAGAAATCTTGTAACAAAATCTATGGCTATTTCTTCCCACATACATTCTGGAATTGGTAGAGATTGTAATATGTAATTGGGTTTATGATGCTCAGCTTTAACAATTTGACACTTTTTATATTTAGCCACATAATCTACCACATCTCTTTTCATTCTTGGCCATCAAAATAAAGTTTTAAAATCCTTATACATTTTTGTACTTCCTAGATGAATTGAATAACCAGAATTTTGTGCTTCATATAGAATTTTCTGAATCAAATTTAATTCCCTTATTATCCACAAATGTATATTGCTCTTGATTCTTTCTTGTTCATCAACACTAAGATCCCTTATTTTTCCTGATTTCTCTTCTTTCATAAGCTTTTAATATTCAATATTATTATTCTAAGCTTTAGTGATTCTTTCCTCCAACAAAGGATGAACTGTCATCTGGTTAAGACTAAAAGAATATTAATCTCCTTGCATTCTGACTTCTACTTGTAAGGCTTCCATTTCTTTAATTAACCCTTCTTCCATAGTCAACACATTCAACTGTGTTCTAGATTTTCTGCTCAATACATTAGCTACTACATTGGCCTTGCTTGGACAGTATTAGATATCAAGATCAAAATCCTTTATTAATTCCAACCATCTTCTCTATCTCATATTTAATTCCTTCTGAGTGAAAATATATTTTAAGCTTTTGTGATCTGTAAAAATCTCACATCTCACCCCATATAAGTAGTGTCTCTAAATTTTTAATGCAAATATCACTGCAGCCAATTCTAGATCATGAGTTGAATAATTCTTTTCATAAGACTTCAGCTATCTAGAAGCATAGGCAATAACCTTTTTTTATTTTGCATCAATATACAACCCAATCCTTTTAAAGAAGCATCATTGAATAATTGAAATCTCTCAGTTTCAAAAGGAATTATCAACACTAGTGTAGTTGTTAAACACAGTTTCAACTCTTAAAAACTCTGCTCACAATCATCAGTCCACTCAAATTTGATATCTTTCCTGGTCAACTTGGATAAAGGTAAGCAATTTGAGAAAAGCCTTTTACAAATCTTTTATAATATCCTGTTAATCTCAAGAAACTTTTGACTTCTATCACACTAATTGGTCTTGGCCATTCCACTACTGCCTTTATCTTTGTTGGATCCACTGATATTCCTTCTCTACTGACAATATGCCCCAAGAAGAAAATTTTCTTCAGTCAGAATTCACACTTAGAATATTTAGCAAACAATTTGTGTCGCCTCAATAATTCTAGAACAATTTCCAAATGATTTGCATGATCTTCATCATTCTTGGAGTAGATCAAAATTTCATCAATAAATACAATTACAAATTGATCCAGAAAATGTCTGAAATTTTTGTTCATCATATCCATAAACACTGCTAGGATATTGGTTAATACAATGGGCATAACCAACAATTCATAGTGCCTATACCTAGTGCTAAAAGTAGTCTTCTCTACATCATATTCTTTCACCCTAACCTGGTGATAACCTGATCTCAATTTGATTCTGGAGAATGCAGAAGCACCTGCTAACTAATCAAATATATCATCAATTCTTGGAATAGGGTACTTATTCTTAATTGTCACCTTATTTTATTCTCTGTAATCAATATAGTGTCGCATTGAACTATCTTTCTTCTTGACAAACAATATAGGTGCACTCCAAGGAGATGAACCAAGTCTGATAAATCCTTTTTCAATCAATTTTGTCAACTAACTTTTTAATTCTTACAATTTCTTAGTTGCCATTCTATAAAATGATTTCACAATCAGATTTGTTCCAGGTTGAAGATTTATTGAAAATTCAACCTCTCTTTTTGGAGGTAATTCCTTCCATTCCTCTGAGAAAATATCTACAAATTCATTTACTACAAGAATGGAATGTATATCATCACTTTTCTCGGTAGTTGCTTTTAACTTTGCTAAGAAAATCAAGTCACCCACTCTTAGACTTTTATACATCTAACTAGAAACAATCAATGAGGAAACTACTCTGCTTTCACATTGAAAATAAAATACTTCTTCCCTAGGCAAATTAAACCTGGCCCTTTTCGTCCAACATTTTATGGTGGAAATCCTTTTCCAAAATCACTTCAAACTCCACCAATAAAAGTACTATCAAGTCTGTTTGAAACTTTCTACCAGCTATCACAAAATTAACTGAATATGATGTACTGGCATTTAAATAATTACCCGTAATTAATATGACACTCAACCCAGGAGTAAAAATGATAGGTTTCATATATAATTTCTCAAAAAATATCTCAGATATGAAAGAATGTAATGCACCAGAATTAAAAAGTACTCTAACAAGTAAATATGAGATATTTAAAGTACCTGTCACCACCTTAGAAGATTCCTTGGCCTCTTGAGAAGTTAAAGAAAATACTCATGCTGGTGCTGATCTGACTTCACCTGAAGCTTCTCCTTTTATCTTCAAAGCAGGTTGAGTGAATGGTGGCCTAGCACATCTGTTTAAATCTATCTTCTGACTGCCTTTAAATTCTTTACATCCTTGAACATTCTTTAGATAATTTTTTTTATATGTCCTGATTCTCCACACAGGTAACATTTACCTGAGTTCATCAGACATCTTCATGGATGAGATTTTTTATAATTTGCCCAAACTAGTATTGCAGGTAATCTCATAAACTATTGTTGTTGGCTCTGTTGGAATTTCTACCTTTTTTATGATTCTCCCCTATGACCACCTTGTCTCTTTCTACCATTATTCTCTTGTTTCTGTTTGACCACCTCTATATCATTTTCCAACAGTCTCGCACTTTTCATTAATTCAGCAAAATCTTTTATATGAAGAGGAATTAATAGCTGTCTCAATGAATCCCTTTGATCTTTAAAAAATCTATAACACTTTTCTTCAGAAGTGCTGATAAGCTAGGGAGCATATTTTGACAGGGCTATAAATTCTGCTTCATATTGAATAACAGTTTTGCTCCTTACTTTAGATTTATAAAGCTCTCCTGCATTAGTTGTTTTGCTGATGGAGGAACATACCACTCTTTGAAGACTTGCTCAAATTCCTCCCAGGTAATTTAATCATTTGCTCTACCTTTGAATTTTTTCAGATGTTTTCCCCTCCATCACCTTTCTACTTCACCTTCTAGCATAAAGATGGCTAGGGATACACGTCGATTCTCAATGCATCTCATTCCATTTAAAACCTTCTCTATCCTGATGATCCAATCTTCAGCACTTCTGGCATAAACTCATCCTTTAAATAATGGAGATTTTAAACTCTATAAAAGCTTTAGATGCTTATCCGCTTTTGTACTAACAGGATCACCTTCCTCAACATTTGTACTATTACTAGGAGTGGTAGGAGTGATTGGTGTCTATAGGTGAAACACCAAGTGCTACAGATCCCATCATAGACTGCATTCTTTCCATCATCTGCATCATCATACTCATCATCTGTATTTACATTAAGTTCCCTGACATTACATTAGCAGCCTCAGTTTCTACTGGTGCATGATCTACTCTAGGTGCGCTGCCTCCTACTGGTGCAACATTTTCAGGATCCTCAGAGATCCTAACAGGTTGAGATGATTGACCCTCATCCCTTTTAGGTTTTCTTTCAGCCATTATATCTGCAATGCATTATATTAAGAGTTATATATTTATATAATCATGTACTTATATTTAAATTTTATTTTCATATGTTTACATATTATTTTCATATGCTTATATACAAGCCAAATGGAAGTTAAACATGTTTACATACAAATCAGAGGAAGTTAGACTTATTACTAACTTAGAAATAATATACTCTCCTAGGCTCTATAATAATTTTATCAGATTCATTCTTATTCTCTTAGACAATTCACTTTACTTATGTTTTCATAATTAAATACTCAAAACCTTAAATCTTTGCTCTGATACTACTTTTGTAAGATCTCACTGTACCTCTTAATAGTACTGGGAGTATTACAAGCATAAACATAACATTTTTATCTATTAATCATATGATACTTTTCATTCATTTGGAAAGTGAAATAAAATATCCACTAATATTTCATTTCATCAACGAAAGTACCTAATAATTTTAAAGTTCAACAAGATATACTTATAGAGCCACTAAAAAATTCAAAATAAAATTCAAAGTAATACACTACAGAACTATCTACATACCTCCAATGTAGACTCACAAAAAATTTAAATACTAAAAGATAACACAGAAGAACTTTCAAACTATTCAGCAACGACTTTATTCTTTCCTTTACCTGTAACAATAGCTAGTAAAAATTACTGGTGAGCTATGAGGCTCAATATAATATGCACATTTAAATAACCATTAAATTGCATTATAAAATTACAACATTTAAATCATCAGTTAAACCATAAAAAGAAAATCTCATACAATACAATGTGACATTAATCTTCTTCTTCCACAGTAGACTATACTGAATATCAACTTTAAAATTTTAAAAGATTGGCTTACTTTTATAAATATATTCAATGGAGCCCAGGTAAACCTGGCATTATCGTCATTAAATTACATAGATGTTCCTTTTGCCTCTTTAGGGGTCTCTTTTACCTCACATGCTGTACATATATCTTTTCTTTAGGGTCCCTTTTTTGCCAACTTACAATACATGTTTCATAGTTTGGTCCCTTTTACCCACATGATATTATAGAAATTATATCATAAACCAGTCAATCTTTATTAATTTGATATTCAGCATAATTCAAATATGATTTTGCTAAGTATAGACACATCTATTTGTTGCCTGTAAGAGTTGATATGCATTATATATAAAGAATTTATGTAAGACATATACTAAGAAGAACACTTTATTCTAAGATATTTTTAACTAGAGAAATCTTTAAATATGCATTTTACATTTTATTCTTAGTCTGATTCATTCAAATTTGCATGTGATTACTCATACAGAAATACTTGACTGTTAACATGCATAATGTAAAATTATCTACTTTAACCATTATCTTTCTAAATTGACATAAAAATCAGTGTACATGTTAACGAATATACCATATATACTTTTATTTAAAACTTTGCATTACTTACCTCATTTCTGATGTATCTCCTTCAATTCTTTACTTTGCACTCTTCTACGATTATAAGTAACTTCAAAACCTCCCTTCTGCATATACTCAATAAGTCCTCTTTCGTCCTCTCAATTTCCTTCTTTTCCTTTTCTTCTTCCACTAAATTAGTCACACTTCACTTATGGCAGCAAAACTCTTTTGGTTTCTTACTCCACTAAGAAATAATTCTCCTCAATGTTAAAGATCTTCCATAGCCACAATTCTCTCACTGAAATTGTTCTCACACACAAAGCCAAACAACCTCAGATTTCCTTTGCCGCTACTCCCTGTACTGTGCCAATTCCCTTCCTTGTATGTGCTGATTTTCTTATATAAAGACTTCTAAGAACTACACCGAACAAAGCTTCAGGGAATTCTATGCACTGTGCCGATTGTATCGACAGCCCCGCAAGTAGTCACTGTGTTGAACTGTCTACAATGTTTTTTTGGATATTGTGCCAAACGGTTGAACAGGGATTGCTGCACTCTACCAAAATCCTGCTATAGAACTTTCTTACGAACACTGTTACAGGGAAAATGCTACCGCCTCTACCAACTGATGGCTTGCGTGATATCCAAAACAGAGAAAACAGTTGCTTACATCCCATATACCAGATAAAGGAATTTTGGCTAATTAAAAGAGAGGGCCCACACACCATTATAACCGAATTCCAATAAAAAAAATCTCAACCTTCTGATGTAATTCTATTTGGGTCTTACATCTTGAATGAATAAAAATTTGTATTTAAAAGCTATTTTCTTACAATTACAATCGTTAAGTTATTTTTTCACATTAATTCTAGAATCAACTTTTTAAAAGCTGTAGTTATGCTGGACAAACCCTAAATCTGGATTGGCTATAAAGTGCTTTGTTGTTTTTGTCTTCCTTATTCTTGGTTTTTTAGGCTTTGTTTATGACGCTTTTGCATTGCTTTATCAAGCAGTTCTTTAATATAAAATTTTTTTATTAAAAAAATATAAATAAATGAAAGTAATTAATTTTTATTTTTGCTCGGAGTAAAATGAATGAATGTAGTATAAAGTCTAACGATGACGATAGCCGGCGACTCTTCGGATAAGTGCAATATAAATGCAAGTAATTATTGGTGGCGATAATGGCGAGCAATAATGATAATGGCAATCATCATTTCTCTTACTTCATCCAAACATTTTTCTTCAAACTGAACATCGCCTTAGGCTTCATTTGTGACGGCTTTCTTATTGCTTCTTAAAGCAGTTTTTGAGTTAAAAAATTAAATTTTTGTACTAGAAAGTTGTTTTAAGAAGCAGTAATAAAGCCGTCCCAAATGAAGCCTTAATAAACACTTAAGGATGTACATGAAGCATGAGTTTAAGATCTTTACTCTGTATAATGCATAATAAATAATTTTAAAATCATAAAATAAAATAGTTGAGTTTGTAAGAAATGAATTAAGGGGA
Organism: Dendrobium chrysotoxum; assembly: GCA_019925795.1. NCBI lineage: Eukaryota > Viridiplantae > Streptophyta > Magnoliopsida > Asparagales > Orchidaceae > Dendrobium > Dendrobium chrysotoxum. Next base: position 73,435,402 of record CM034315.1, read on the forward strand.
TGGAATTTACTGAATAAAATATAAATAATAAGGCATTAGAAATAAATATGTGTAATGAAAGAGGTCGTAGTAAAAATGGATCCAATGTCATAATAATTATAGACAATATATGAAATATATAATTTTTAAACATGAGAATAATTTAATAATGTTTATTATAAAATAAAAGTTTATAAGGTATTATCTATATCAATCAATGAACATTATGTATAAATTTGAAAATTTCAACTTACAACTACTTATATCTCTATAAATGACTCGTCGTTCATTTTATTATTATTATTATTATTTAATTAGTGGATAATATTATATGGATGATAAATATATAATCTAATTTATAAAATATGGATAAATTTATAAACATATTTGTAAAATTATAGTGTTATAGTTATTGTGTTTGTATTGTTTTATAGAAAGATTATATGATTGTCCCATTGTTTACACTGTTGTTATTATTACTCAATATGTTGCTAAACACATTTGTCTTATAAGAACTAAATTCAAACATTTTAGAACTAATGATCAAATCTATCTTCAAATATTCGTCAGCATGTCAAATTATCTTCGAAAATACGTCGAAAAAATGGACGATTAAGTGTTTCAATAAGTTTTAGCTATTTTATAATTTTTTCAAAGAATATATTTTAAGTATCATATTCAAATATATTTGAATTGATGATCGAACTGATCTTCGGCCCCTCATCAATTACAACATATCATATTCAATGATATCCCTAAGAATGATCAATTAAATGCTCTAATGATTTTCAATTATTTTACTAATTTTACGAGTAACATATCAATTATATTCTAATTTTTAATTTTCATTGAAGAATATGCGACAGTTATCTGAATTAATATTGGCCATTATTTTGTTGTGATCAAATTTAATGGTATTTTGATCCAAATGAAACTGCTAAACATATTTTTCTAAGAAAAACTAATGGATTTATTTCTCTAATTTTGAACATTAAAGTCATTTTTTTCTAGTTATATATAGTTATAAGGATTAAATTGTAATCTAAGAAAATAATTATATAAATCGCTTTCTAAAACTCGCCTAGGCTTTGGTTTGAGGGAAAGAAAGGTAGATCTTTGGTGGAGAATCAGGAGAGGAGTGCTTGTCGGGGTGGTGATGGGGCGAGAGGTGGCAGAGAGCTGCGTTGACGCCGTGGTGATCGAGATGGTATCAGCGTTCTGTCACAAATTCTACTCCGCGGAACCGGAACTTGCTGCCCGCCGAATCGAGGCCATTGGCTACCAGGTTGGCCACCAGCTTGTCGAGAGGTGCTCTTCACGGCTCATCCAATTTTGATTTGCCAATCTTTTCTTTCACAACTTGTACCTTATTTTCTTTAGAAATTAGACAAATCTGGAACTCATGGTTCAAGCCTTCAAGGTTGTTCGATTCACTCGTTGTGCTCTCACTGTTCGCTAAACCCTAGGCTATATTTCACTGTATATAAATTAAGAATGCATTTGTTTGAATAAAATGGGGATTTAAGAACTGTTATTATACAATGATATTTATAAACTGCCTGAGTATTTTGGAATATTGATGCATAATATAACTAAATCCCCTTGATATGTTACTATTGGAAAACAAGTATAAGATGCAAAATTTTGATATTATTGGAATCCAAATATTAATGCCAAGGATGAAAATCATGATCTCACTTATTCATAACAAGGAAGGATGTCAGGATCCCACAGATGTATGCTAAAGAAGGAAGTCAAGGGCCAAGGGATTCATGCTGATGAAGAAAACATTTAATCTATTTTTAAAATATGCCTTTTTTGTTGCTGTGAATATTTCCTAATTTCATTCCTAGATCAACTTATATATTGACTATCTTCTTTCAAATACTTCTTGAATTCGAAAATATACATTCCTAGTTGTATGTTCTCTACATGGTATTAGATCCTGAGCTCTTTTGATTGCATCTCAGCATCGATTTCCCTTCACATTACATTCTCAAACTTCATCAAACCATCATTCGTTGACCTACATCGCCGGATGCAAAGACCTATCATATATTGTTGCTTGTCGTCGTCATCGTCATCGTCATCCTGAAGCCATCAATGATATCTCCCCTAGCTAATCTCAGATTGGCGTAATTTCTTCACTACGTCGCCAAGTCTGATTTTTCTAGATTGGACTTCTTTGCACAACTCTCTTGTTGAAATTTTTCCACTTATTATAGACTTCAATTCCATATGATTTATTTACTCCTCACCATCAAATCTCCAATATTTTAGTTCCTTCAAATGTCATTAACCCCGATCTCTATTTTATGCCAACTTTGATTTCGATTTCGACAAGGCCTTTGTTTCCGCTTTGACACCAATGATCTCTTCCCATTGCTTTGTAACGTAGCTTGTGCATGTAACACTAATTTCTCGATTTCACCTCATTGTTGTATGCCTTCTATTGATGCCATTACTTCTCCTCTTCGCTACACCCCACAATAGTAGGGTTAGGAGACATCCAAACCACTCCATTATTTTTTTCTAAAGAATGTTCTTCATGTTCCTTAGCTTTTTATTAACACTGTGTTCATTTAAAAACTCACTCATGATTAGGAGACTAGGAAGAGAATTGGACTTGTTAAAGGAAAAAATGTAGCCCTTACTTTCTTGAAACATCAAGTTAAAGAGGATCAAGAATGATCTACTTTTATCTTTCCTTCTCTCCTCAAATAATTATACCATATGGCTTTATCATTGTCGTCCTTGTCACTGTTCAGTTAAAATTTAAAAAACATATTTCCTTATCTTTTTAAAGGAGTTGATGTTAAAATTTTCATTGTGATGTTTGTAAAATTGCAAAGCAAAAACTCCTGGGTAGTAATGAAAGAATTTTTATTCCCTTTTATTTGATTTATAGTAACATATGAGAACCCTCCATTAGTCCTATTATAATATGCACTAGGTGATTTATTTCTTTCATTGATGATTGTACTTGAGTATCTTGGATTGTCCACCTACTTTTCATTATATGATCCATAACCATTTTGTTGTTAAAACTAAAAATATACTGTCACCATATTTTCAAAGGAATAACTCATGACTCTTTAGGCATTATTACTCAATAAAAGTGGGCTGCATAACTGAAAAATGATTTCTTATTAGGAATAACTAGATCCTTGTGATTCCAATGCAATGCTCCAAAATGATATTTGGGAGAGGTTGTACTTACAACTAATTGTATCATAAATAGACTAACTTCGAAAGTTGTAGAGTTCAAAACACCAATGGAAGCATTCTCTTAGTTTTATCCCAATTTGAATACTTCAAACAATTTCACATCATCAATCTTTGATTGTACCGCTCTTGTGCATGTTCATAGTAATAATGGAGGAAAATTTGACCTTGAAGCAATCAACTGTATTTGTATGAGTTACTAAACCCCCAAAAGGGATATAATTACTACCATCTACTAACCAAAAAAATTATTTATTTCTATTGATTTCACTTTTAAAGAGTGACTTTTCTTTGATTAACCTTTTATATTCAAGGGCTAGTGTTTTACTGTAAACGATAAGAATAAAAACTTGTTCTTACTAAATCTACCTTCCTTACATACGTCTTCATCAACTTCTAATAACACTGCCCCCATGACTTGTCAAGAAGAAATGGAATTGTTTCCTTACACTCGCAACTCAAAAATCTGGTCACGATCATGAATGGACCTCGAGGTCACCCTAAATCTTAATTTAAATGAAATACGTTGAATAAGTCCTAACCTAATTTCATGTGCTGATCATTAGGTATATCTCTCTGCCCTAGAAGAACCTAGGTAGTCAGAGTATAGGAGTCACCCTCACTTCATACTCCAACGTATCCTTGAAGCAGGGACACTAGCTTTAGACCTTCCTAAGCACCCTGAGTTTGATTACTTGACATGGAGTTAGTTTGATGGCTACAACAACAAACTGCTGTCATGGCCAATCTGTGATAATGGCTACTGCAAGAGCTTCAGCCAAAGGTTGGGGTTTCATACAAAGAGAAGATGGTTTAGTTTGTAAGGAGAGGCGCTCAATGTCTGCTATCCCAAGATTGTGTGACTGCGTATTATTTGCATAAGTAGAAGCATTTCATCAGGTTTATTTTACTTATATATATATACCATAATTTTAAAGGGCGTATGCCTCACCAAAATTGACGCAAGGCACACCACACATCATGTGACACGAACGCCTCACATAGGACTCACGCCTCATTGCAAATTTCTCCAAAAAGCGCTAATGTATGTCTTGAGGCATGCCTTATATTTTGTAATTTTAAACAATGCCACAAAATTAATTTTGATTAATAGAATATATTATTGTCTATTGCATCACACTAGATAAGTTTATATTAATTGGTATAAATCGTCCGTAAAATAATTGCATTTTATGAGGATAAATTGTTATCATTGTTTCTGATATTGCACCACATTTTCAACGACTGAAAGCTCTATATTAATTGGCACAAGCCTTCAGCAAATGGATAACTTTTTTCACCTAGGATAAACTTATATTAGTGTTTCTGAACCATCCCTATGCTGTTCAGGTATACAATGGACTGTCCTCGGTTCACTGATCATCTAGAGGCTATCAAGTTTATATGCAAAGAATTCTGGTCCGAGCTCTTTAAGAAGCAGATTGATAACTTAAAAACTAATCACCGAGTTAGCCCAACTTGAATCAGAGAAGTTCTCAAGTCCTTATACCTTTTCGTGGTTATAGAGATGACTGTCATTGGAACTTCATTGCAGGGTACCTTTGTTCTCCAAGACAATATGTTTCGATGGATTGCACGCATATCACCAAATCCTCTGCAAGAAAACTCAACTGAATCTTCTACACCTAATGATGATAATCAGGCAGCTCAAACCACAAGCATGCACCTCTACTTTCCATGTGGTATCATAAGGGGTGCTCTTACAAGTCTGGGAATTCCTTGTGCTGTTTCTGCAGATATATCCAACCGACCTGCATGTAAGTAATATGTCCTTCTCCACCGTACATAGGATCTCAAGAATTCTTTATGTTTTCATTAAAATGTATGGATAAACATGTCTGCATGGTTTAAAGTTTTACTGCCAACTGTGGGGTCCAAGATAACTCGGCTGGTGCTAGAAAATTAGTCTAGCTGGTTTACCAGGCTGGGCTTGTGGAAAAACTTACACATGCCATGCGTTAGTCTGGCAGTCCTTGAATAGATTAATAATTTTTATTAATCATATGAAGTAAACATTTAAATATATAGATGTTGGTGAAGCCTTAGATTTTTTTCATCAGATATTTGTGTTTGCTGCATTGATGGAGCAAGAAGACCAAGATATACTGATCTGAATCCTGTTCAAACTGCTTTTGGTTTTCCATTATTTTTAGCAAATTTGTTTGATCTTTTAGGGCTGATTAAACTTGAATGGATATTAAAGGGTCATTTGAGATTATTATATATATTGTTTATGTTATTTGAAAAAACATTTGAATTTTTATATGCACTATTGTTTTAAAAAAACCAAAAAATAACACTATTCCGATTATACCATTACATAATCAACATGTATGATTTAGAAGTTAAGTGGATAAATATTAAATAAAATGCATCCTTTGGGGTATGAAAATCAATATTTCATGCTTGATTTTGATATTGATCTCATTGCTAGAGTTTTCGTAATTTTATAATCAGAATTTAAATATTATATTACTATGATTAATAATATAAGTGGATGAGTATAATATTTTAATTTTTTAATAATTTTTTTTATCTTGGCTTGGTGTTTAGCTATCTTATGTTATCTTCTTGCTAATCCAAGTTCAAATAATCTATAGACCTAGCAAAATTGATAGCATCATTTGGAAATTCCAATAACAACTAAAATGTGTTTTTTATAATTTTAAATGCAAATCAATTTGTTTTCATAATTAAAAAACAAAATATCTTAACAAACATGTTTTTTATCACTTTAATCTTTTTGTTTAAAAAAAAAAAAAGAGAAATGAATAGGAAAAGTGATCCCAAACAAGCACTTATTTTAAAGCTTTGTGTTAAAGGATCTGCTTTGACTTGGTAATTATGGGTAGGTGCTATTGCACACAAGAAACTACAATGATTATTAAATTTAGATGAACCTCTATGTTATATACTGGTGAGAATTGCAGAGAATGATTGTGTATTTCATTTCAACATTTGTACGGTATTTGTATAATCCTAGGAGAGCTTCTTATAGAAAAAATATATAATCAAAGAATAAAAATTGCAGAATAATTATTGTAGTCCATGAATTATTTAGTAGTAGGCAAAGTAATAATTACGTAATAATTATGATAGTCCACTGATTTATAAGCAGATAGCAGGGATTCCATCTATCAATGAGGTGGCAGCATAAGAGGAAGGAAAGAGAGTTGAAGCTTTGGCGAAACCCCACGCGCAAGCGAATGAATAGATATTATCCGTTCCAAGCTTGCTTGATAATTTCTGAAAGACTATCCATAATAATCCTTTGTTGAGAGTAACAACGAGTTGATCATATGTGGTTGCGAATTGAGTACAAATTAGGCCACTATGAAGTTTATTCTTCATAAAATGTCTATTAACTTTAATATGTTTTGTATAATCATATTGTGCTATATTGATAGTTAGCAATATTCTCATCAGACCATTTCATTTGACCATTTAAAATTTTAGAATAATGTTTAGCAATAACAAGTCATAGATTCCCAACATGATAGACCTAAATTTGGCTCCGGCTTAGTTTTTTCTACCATATTTTATTTTTCTCGAAGTCAAGAGATTGCCTTGTAAGAATATATAATATCCTGAAATTGATCTTTTTTCAACCATGTAATACGCATAATCTATATCTGTGTATACTTCAAGTGTCAAATCTTTCCATTTTTTTAATAGATTTTTTTTGCTCAATGTTTCCTTCAAAATATTTTAGAATTATATGTATTGCCCTAATTTGTGATTCTTTAAGATTTTACATGAATTGACCCGCCACATCAACAACGTAGGCAATTTTATATCATGTATGTGATAAGTAGATAAGTCTTCCTAGCAGTTCCCGATATAAGATTTTTTTCTATTGTTGTGTATTCTAGAACATCTTCAAATTTGTGATTAAATTCCATGAAGCTCTCGATTTATTTGCATCCTAACTTGTCTTCTTTTTTTCAATAGGTACGCTGTATATTTTTTTTGTGATATACAAATTCCATGTTGAGAGTGTGCAACTTCAATGCCAAAAAAGTATTTTAGCTTACTAAATTATTTGGCTTTGAATTCATGGAGCAATCTTTTTATTAGATTCTTCCTTCCTTCCAAGTCACCATTTGTCATCATAATATTGTTAATATAAACTAGCAATGTGTAGACTCCCCCTGAAGCCACTAGTTTTACAAATAATGTATGATCTTCTTGACCTAGTTTATATCACACTTTAAGCATTACTTTGATGAATTCTTCAAATCACACCTTGCATATTGTTTCAACCCTTACCAGGCATTTTTCAATTCGCACATCTTTTGTTTTGTATTTGATCAAAATCTTGTTGGGACCTCTATATATACTTTCTCCATGTCACCATGTTAGAAGACATTCTTCACATTGAATTACTAGATCTTTCAAACCACGTTAATTGTTAAAGACAAAAAAAATCTAACATCATTCATTTTAGCAATTAGAGAAAATATTTCAAGATAATCAATCTCATATACTTAAATGCATCCTTTGGCTACTAGTTTGGCTTCATACATTTGTAGCGAAACATCAAATTCGTATTTTATCATAAAGATCTATCGATATTCCTATAGCTTTATCAAATGTCATATTTTGGTTTTTTTTAAGACTTTTATTTTTTCCCGCATAGTATTATTCCAATTCATATTATTTAAAGCCTCAGAAATTATTTTAGGTATATAAATAATATGCAAGCTAGTAAGGAAGGATTGATGATTATGAGTAAATTTTTTGTATGATAAAAATAATAGAAGAGATGTTTAGTGAAAGTTCTTGTACTGTTATTTCTAGTCTTAATGATTTCCTTAGCGGATTCTATGATAAGGATTGATTCGATTGATTGGACTTATGTAAATTGACAGGCTTTGCTTCTTGAGTAAATCTATAATGGCTAAGTAAAAAGTGTTTCTCGTATATGATCAGGTTGTGTAGGAGTGATGATTTTGGAAAAGAGTAGTTTGTTGGGATGAGGGGCCAGGAAAAGCAATCTAGGAGAAATTTTTATTTATTAATGAGTTTTCTTCCTTATGATAAATAGTAATAAAATAGTGATCTTTTTAATTGTAAGTGTCATCAAAGGACACTTACACTTTTCTGGTGGAGGGATGATATCATTTATATCATTTTGTATGGAAGAATAGCCAATGAAAATACATTTAATTCCTTGAGGATCAAGTGTTTCTCTATTTTAGGAGTGAACATGAATAAAGGAAACTTCTTCAAATATTTTGGGAATATGGTTGTTTGAGGTATAGAAATGGGGATAGAATTTGTTTGTGATTTGTAGGACTCTTGAACTCAATGACTTTTGTAGGTAGATAGTTTATCATATGGGTGGTGGTTTAAATTACTTCCTCACAATATTGTTTTGGACATTTTTTTTTTTTTAAAAGAGAACTCTTATGATTACAAGTAGGCAGTTGCTCTTTCATTCAACCACTCCATTTTATTATATTGTTTTACAGTAGTTTCTAATAGGAAATATATAAAATCAAGGAATAATAATTATATAATCAATATAATTGTCTACAAATTTATGAGGTGGACTGTAAGGATCTCATGAATCAATTAGGTGACAACGTTAAAGGAAAGAAATAGGGCAGAAGTCTAGCTTATATATATATATATATAGAAAATATTTATGGCAATATAAAGATGAAGGCTACAGCTGTCCTTATTTTGACATCTATCCATTGTAATAATTTCATTTCAATTATGCTCAACTTAGTTATCAATAATTCTTTAATGCCGAACAAAACTGGCCTAATTGTTGAGTTTTTTTTTTTTTTTGGGACATTTAGGTCAATTAAGGCAAACTCACACACACAACACATACATAAAGACTCGAACCCAAGACCTCTTAGTTGGAAGCCTAAGCTCTCAACCAACAAGTCAATATGAGCTGTGTATAATTGTTGAGTTGCGGTGTTATAAAATTTACTATTAATTCTCAATGACACCCCCTTACTGCTATTAATGAAACCCATGCGTTAAGATAGCACTTGATTGCTTAAACCCTCATGAAGTTCCCATTAAAAATATAATAAAAGCTAGAGAAGTATCAATTTCATGAAATTTTGTATAAACAGATAATGCACTTAGTTTGCTTGAAAAACAACTATGACATGCTATATTGGATCTTTAAATCCACTGATGTTCATAAACTACTGCTAATTCTTTGCATCTTAATGCTCCCTACAGGTTCATTTGTTGTACGCATAAAAGCTTGACATGTGCAGAATGATGGCGTCTGTAAGGTTGGGAAGAAATCGAGAGGGAGTAGCTTTTCTTTCTCTCTCTATTTCTTTCTTTCTCATTGTTTTATATTTGTTATTGATTTATCTAAATCCTCATTGCTTGCAGGGATCTTCTTATTTGTGTATTGGAAGGAAGTCATTTTATGTAAATTTGCTGGAAGCCAAAGCTTACAGCAGCTGACCAAGCGATGACATACATCACATTGCTTCCATTAGTGAGATGTCGTGATTACTTTTTATCTGAATTTTTTATTCCTCCATGCTTTTACTCATTTTTCCTTCTACTTAAAGTGCTTAATCAGATGAGCTTTGCTGCAAACCATCTCTTTGGTATTTAATGTTTCCTTTGATATCATGATTCATTTTTATTTGTTGAAAAAGCTTACTTTTCCATTTCCAAAGTTAACTCTCCGAAGAAATGAATCAACGCAGCTCATTCTGATCTGTTGGTTGGGAGCTTTGGCTATCAATCAAGAGGTCTTAGGTGCGAGTCTTGCGTATGTGATATGTACGTGAGTTTACCTTAATTGGCTTAAAAGAGAGAGATATGAATCATGATAATTATCTGCTGTCATAATAAATCGTTCTGGCTCTCTTTCCAAAGTTATTGCACTATGTATTTATCATAATTGGGAAAAATTATCACGTGCGGTATCCGGACGCATGTCACGTCATTCAATACGCAGTATATTAAGTGACGTGGCGCGTCAGGTTTGACCTCCGGACGCGTCCGAACTCCGCAGGTAATAATCTCTCCACAATTGGACTTAAACTTTGAAACGTGCACTTATTGTTCATTGTAATTGTAGGGATGTGAGTAAAATTAACGAAGGTAGAATAACTAAAATATTAAGCCATATTAGACTGGATTTGAATAAACTGTCATTTCAACAAAGTATTGATGTGACATTATACCAGTAAGGAAATCGGAATGTTTGATTGTGCGTATCGTCTACCTACAGGTTCATGCTTTAGGGGCTGTTTGGTTGCTAGATTTAGGCTTCATTTGCGATAGGTTTTTTATTGCTTTTCAAAATAATTTTTTGATACAAAAAATTTTAATTCAAAAAATTTTAGAATTGAAAAGTTGCTTTAGAAAGTAGTAAGAAAGCTGTCTCAAATGAAGCCTTAGGCTTCGTTTGGGACGGCTTTCTTAATGCTTCTTAAAATAATTTTTTAGTACAAAAGTTTAAATTTTTATACTAAGAAGCTGCTTTAAGAAGCAACAAAAAAGTCGTTCCAGGCGAAACCTTAATTAGAAATTAGGTTAAATTTTGCAAATTAACTTTTTGAGCCACTTAAATTATACTATATTTGGCAAATTTTATTTTCTTCCGATTTTAAGTTAAAATCCATAAATAGTCAACCTTGGGGAAGGTTACAGAGGTATATCTTTATTATGTTGAGTAAAATTATATTAGAATATTTTGATTTAAATTTGTATTAGCAGGGGTTTAAATTTTATTAGATTTGCTTTAAGATTAGTGGTCTATATGAATAATTTATATTACATTAATCTTGAAATAAATTCAATAATTTTAAAAATCATTCTAATATAATTATGTTTCGGGATATTCCTACATAAAATTATTCTAATATTATTATTCATTTAAATTCAAAATATAAAATCATATTCAAATACTTTATTATAAAAAAAATTTTGGGATTGGGATGTTCTGATAAAATTATAATTTATTATAACTTAGGGCTTAAATTTATCGGATTTATTTCACGATGTGCATAATATAAATTTTATATGTATTGTATTCATTTCAAAAGAAATTTAATAATTTGAAGCCTCATTTTGTCAAAATATTTGATGAAGATATCTTGAGGTAATTTGTTTCGATCCTCTCATAACAAACTTTATAAAACATAGAAATAATTCCAAACAAACACCAAATCGATTATGTCTATAATTTGAGATAAATGGGAGATGATTCAACATCCATAAGTTCTAAGGCAAATTTGTTAGGAGAAAATATCAAATTTGAGTGGCGTCGAATGAGCTTTATTGGGTTTGAAATATATTCTTATAATATTACCAATATTATCAAGTAGTTACATATCATTTCAATATTACTAAGAGTTAATCAACTAATTTATTAGTTAAATAATCAAAACAATTCCAAATAAATTTTAAAAAAGCCATAAACAAACCTGTAGAAGCTAGGATTTTTCTTAAGATAAGTATGCATAAAATATGTTTTTAGTAGGAGTATGTAAATTTTAAAATTTAAAACGGAATGAACAAGTCAAATAATTTGGTTCATTCTAAAGAATGCACTAAATGATTGGATATATTCTAAAGAATGTGTCAAATGATTTGATTCATTCTTTAGAATGCATCAAATCATTTGGTGCATTCGCCCCGCATGCCCCCCAATCAGTCGTATGAAACTGTAGCAATTCGTCATATTAAAGAGTGCATTCAATAGAATGCGTCAAATAATATGACGCATTCTATTGAATGTGCCAAATTATTTGGCTTATTCTAAATATGCCAAATAATTTGATCCATTCAATAAAATATGTCATTCTATTTGACTAATTTACTTTTTTTAAAATTTTCTTAATACTCTATTTTTATTCGTAATTTAAATTAAATATTTACTCCTTAAAAAATATCTTAGAAGATAAGTATAGAAGTTTGATTCTACCCAAAAAATATAGGGAATTTTTTAAGATTAAGCATAATTAATGATTTAATTATGTGAATAAGCATGTAATTAAAAGAATTTAAAAATAGGCAAAGTCGTTCGTCTAAAAGGCGACTTATGTTAGTCCACGTGACGACGTGGCAGATGACGTGGTGGGTTGGTGATGTGGCATAAGTCGCCCAGCTAACGGGCGACTTAGCCTTAGATAAGTATTTGCTTTCCCTTTCCGATCCAGTCGATGTTCCTCATTTCCTCTGGCTGTCGCGATCGGGAGCTTCTTCTGCCAGGTTAAGGTAAGTTTTTTTTGTGTTTTTTTAATTTATTTTGTTAAATTAGTTAAGAAGATGATGTTGAAGTGTATATTTGGTTGGAGATGTATAGATCTAACATTCATGATTAATTTCTAAACTATTTTTGTGTAGAACTTTTCATTTGTTGAACGAATTAGAAAATTTGTTTGGGATATGTACATATTTAAGCATTTGAGATGTGATTCTTGCAATTATTTGGTAGATCTATGTTTGTAGTTGACCTACATTTTGAAGGTGAAGGTATTTGTGATAAAAATGTGTGTTTTGTGGGTTGGAGATGAGAAAACGTTGGAGAAATCATTTAGTTGAAAATTTATCTTTTTATTTACTTTTTTGTTTTTATAAATGTTTTAATATTCATGTTAGGGATCAACCAAAATATCTTAAAATACAATGCAAAATACTTCTCACATCTAAAGTATAAAATATAGCGCCATTATTTTGTGTTAATGAGAGTATGTGAATGATTATCATTCAAACTTGATAAATTTTTCTTACGTTAGGACTAAAATTTTTCAATTCTTTACCTATGTATTTATGTAAATACACTACAACTATACTTACATGTATTTTGAAGGGTATTTGTTCATATTTTTGTTACTTTTTTATTTATATGAAAATAAAAAATATATATTTAAAATGTTAAAAGAGGTGATATAATAATCTTTCATATATTCGTATCCTTTATTTAAAAATAAAACAATCTGTTAAAGCAATTTCATATGTAAATTCACAATCTGTTAAAAAATTTGGTAATTTAGAAATAATATTAAAACTGATTAAAAATATTTATTTAAATAAATTATTTGTTTTGATTTATATTGTGAATTTTGAAAAATTAAAATATGGTAAACTGAGTAGATTAAATTACACAATTTATATAATTGCATGTTATATGAAATCAATATATTAGTATGAAAGTTTATGAATAGTGAGAAATAAAATCATTTTAAAATTAATTTATTAGGTAGCTAGTTAATTAGAAGTAACTTATTGGGTATTAAAAATTTATAAATTGAATTATTATGGTATTTAGTTATGATATTATCATGTTTATATTAGGTATAGTAATTATAAATTTTGTTTAGCGAGTAGAGTTAGTGTAAATTAAATTTGATGTATATTACAATTTTTTTGAATTATTCATCTTTCATAGTTGAACATAGGTGTTCAATAATGAGTGGACGAGGTGCAACCTTCATGCTAGTGTATGGAGGTGTATTACAAGTGGATGAAAAATTCGCGCCAAGTTATTCTGGGGGTAGGAATCGTCTCCTACATAAACTTAGAACAACTTAAGTTAAGGGTACTTCGAGCTTTGAAGTATGATCCTTCAAAGTATTCTGTGAACTTAGTATGTCGAGTGCCCGTGGGAAATGAGTTTGTTGCCTCACATGTTGAGGATGAGGAGGTTTGTGTAGTTTTATTATGTCAGGCTGAAACAGAATTTCTCATCTTGTACGTTGATATTGAAGAGATTAATGCCACTGGAGATATTACTGAGCCTTTAAATTCACAAAGATATGAAAGTTCACCCCAAGTTGAGAGGGCAGATATGGTTGCTGGTCCTTCAAGGGTAGAAGCAGTAGAAGAACTCATTCATTAGTGAGTTCCCTATATCGCATATCAGTAATAGTTCCCTAGAATTGTTTTAAATTGCTTATTAAATGATCAATAATATTTATCAATACTATTTTCAATGTATGATACAGCGAACCAACATACTCAGGAACCTCCATTACATTCTACACAATCAGTCCCTTCAGATCATTCCAATTATGAGACTATGAGTATTGGCTCCAGTGAGGAGTGCTCTGAGGACGATGGTGTTAATCTTTTCCCTGTGGATACTGATGGAAGTGCAGATGATAATGAGGAGATAAGAAATGTCATCCAAGATTATTGTAGTAGATCAGTTGCTAGTGATGATACAATGGTGGCCAATAATAACTATGCTGAGACCTGTAGGACTACAGAAGAATGGGATCACGAAATAGAATCTGATGATGTTAACGATGAGGTCATGGTCGAGGATGAATTCTCAATTCCTAATGAATTAATTGAAGGTATGTGTTTCACAAGCAAGAGTGATCTTCAATTTGCCCTACAAGGCTGGTCAATTATGAACAATGTGCAATATATTGTTATAGCTTCGAATACGCAGAAATTTACTGTTTGTTGTGCGAAGCATGATAGCCCGAACTCTCCTTGCCTATGGCGCGTTCATTCTGGTAAGAGCAAACGATTAGGTGGTATATGGAAAATTTCATCTATAAAGCACCGTCATACATGCGTAACTCCAATTCTCGAAAGTGGCCACCGTCAGTGCAACTCCCAATTTATTAGTTTTTACATACTTTCCATCATTAGAAAGCAACTGGACTTGAAGCCAAGGGAGATTATAGGTCGCATGGAAGCTAAGTTCAATATTAAAATTTCATACATGAAGGCATGGGATGCTAGAAGAAAGGCAATTAAGGTTGTTTTTTGTAGTTGGGAAGAGTCATACCGTACTCTCAATTTATTCTTGGATGTTGTTGCCTCTGCAATGCCACATACAGTCTATCGAATTCAGAGCTCACAGGTTAATAGGTTTCAAAGGCTCTTTTGGGCATTTGGTCCTTCAGTTACCGGGTGGATGTATTGTCGGCCAGTTCTTAGTCTTGATGGCACATTCCTACTCGGTAAATATCGAGGTACATTATTAACTGCAATTGGGTTGGATGCTAATAATGGACATTTTCCTCTTGCATTCGCCATTGTTGAGTCAGAGAGTACTGAATCGTGGTTATGGTTTCTACGGCAACTTAATGAGCTGCTACCGTGTGTGACAACCAGGCCAAATTTATGTATAATCTTAGATAGGCATGCAGGCTTAGTTAGAGGTTGTAGAGAAATTTTTCCCAATGCAGCACATCGGCACTGCTTACGGCATCTACGAGAGAACTTCAAGAAAGCAGTACGGTAGATGGGGATTAATGATGTAGAATTTCTTTGCCAAAAAATATATGTAGCAGGCAATACTGATGACCAACGAGTTCATCACAGATGCATGGAAGACATAAAAAAAATCAAGCAAGATCTTCATCAATGGTTGGTAGATCGAGATGTGAGCCGATGGTGCTTAACACATGATGGAGGATTTAGATATGGTGTCATGACAACCAATGCAGCTGAGTCCTTTAATGGTGTACTGAAGAGAGCACGAGGGTTGCCAATTCAAGCGTTGATAACAGCTATATACTACAATGTTATTGCCATATTCATGAGGCGCTTGGATTTTATTACATCTGAAGAGAGGCAGAATAATTACATCTTTGCGCCACGGGCACAAACAACAATTAGAAGGGCTGAGGAGGAGGAAAGAAGAATGTCAGAATCGATAAGACTTAACATGCATGAATTTCAAGCTTTTGACATGTCATCCAGATCTTATCGTGTTGATTTTATTGATGGGAGGACATGCAAGTGTAGTTGTGGAAAACCTTTGCTATTTCACATACCGTGTGCACATGTCATTTGTTGCTTAGCAAAGTTAAGGCAAACACATCTAGATTATGTTGCTCCGTACTACACTATGAGCAATTACAAATTATATTATTCCACGGAATTTCACCATATCCCCAATAAGGATGAATGGCGCCAGCATGATCCCAACGTTGGTTTGTTCCCACTACTCCCCCCAAACTATCGAAGACGGTCAGGTCGTCCGAGAAACAATCTTCAATGAAATGATTTTCAATGAAATGGTTTGATTTGATTTAATGATTTATTCTAAATGGATAGATTACTATAACATTTATAAGATTTCATGGCATATCAATGAATGGATGTGATCCACCTCAATTAATTAGAAAGCAAATAGATAATAGAAAAATCTTCTATCTCTCTCTCTCTCTCTCTTTTATGTGATGGTAGGTGACTATTTCTTATAAAACAATCTTCAATGATGCATAAATTTGGCACTTATAATCATTTCAATCAATGAAGTTTCTTGATAAAGTGCTAAACAATTCTATCGGACCAAGCATGAATTTTGAAGCAAATCTAACTCTCAAAATGTTCTAGAAAATGGAACGTTTTAAAAAATTCATTTAAAAGAAAAAAAAAACTTTTGATGATATAAACTTTTAGTCAAAATAATTTTGGAAGGATGATATCTCTCCACTGAGAAATGAGATCATGAGATCTCCACCTCACATTAAAGCTTTGTTTGGAACAATTTTTTAACTGCTTCGTAAAACAACTTTTTAATAAAAAAATTTATTTTTTATATTATAAAGCTGCTTTAAGAAGCAGTAAAAAAGCCGTCCCAAACGAAACATAAATCGTAATTGATAAGTAAAGTTTGGCGTCATCTCCCCAACGAAACATAAATCGTAATAGATAAACAAATATCAACTTATACATTACTATTGTTTGCATAGGGAATAAAATACAATATTAAATTTAACACATTGACAGTCAGAGGAATACCATCATCGATATCAAGATTAATCTCTTAACTATTATCATTTACCATCCTTAAAATTTTATAAAGTTCAAAATTTTTTTAGGGTTGACCTTTCAGGAGTTCTAATTAAAAATCTCTCGTATATAGATTTAAATAAAATCCAATCTTCATCTTTAAGACTCAATAGTAGGCTAACTTGGTGTGTGCAATGCAATTGTCAAAATATCATTCTTATGCCTTACTCCTAGTGGGGTTTCTCTTTATTTTTCCTTAACACTATTACATATGGCATTTTCTTTATAATCTATGACAATTGTCCTGATAAGGAAGCTTTTTTAAAAGCACCCTTCTTTTGACTCGTTTGGGACAGTTTTATTACTCATTTTTGTGTAGACTTAAACATATGAACTATTATTCTATTGTTATGCTCTACTACACCATTCTATCTCAATAATGTTTAACAATTAATTTTTTTTTTTAAAATTAAAATGCTGATTTGTAAATTTTAATCGAAATATTGGTTTATTTTTTTTTTAAGATTTTACTTTCAATTATTCTACTTTGAAAAATATAAATATATATTTTTTGATGACTTACTTTAGATTAAATTTATTTTACTCATTTCACCTTATCTGACTTATAAATTTTAATGGATCATCCAAAACTATAATTTCAGGTTAATTAATCAAGAATGTACTTCCCCATTTTGGATGCTACCAGAACTGTCTCAACCAATCAACGTATTAGAGATGGAAGTAGGCGCCTGCGTGAAAGTTTATCTTTTCCTACAGATGAGATCCTTGAAGCCAAGGTAACATCAAATGAACTATTCAGGTATGTTATTCATTCCTAGGATGATGATCAGGATTGCTTATTGTGGCACAAGCATGATGAAGTAAAAAAAATCAAGGAATATAGAGCTGGCCATGAACTTCGAGATGTTGGTTGGAATTATCTACAGCACAGCTTTAGCGTTCATGATCGCCACCTTGTACCAATAGACTTCCTTAAGGGTCGAATTCAGGAACTCGGTCTTGATAAAGAAGGTATAGTTGAACCAGGGATTGGAAGGTCTATGCTAGATATAGACCATTGTATTCTATATTGTTATTGGTCTCCTGATAAAGATCAACACATATTAGATTGCTATAAAATGTTACTACAAAGTCCTGAACATGGTAAGGATAAGGATTTTCTTAATGGAGAAGAATGGCAGCAAATATAACTAGAATTTCAGCTCTGCTTCAGATGTTGTCCGACTCAGACACAGCTTCAAACTCGTGTACATTATCTAATGCAGCATATGTAATAGTAAAGAGTAACATGTACAATTATTGTGTTTAGCTTTGTTTACATGTACAATAAATAAATGTTTTTCAAGTTCTAACTATGTGAGTAAAAAAGCAACATTAAACGGCAGTGTTTTTTAATCACAAAGTCAATAATTAAACTATTAAAGAAGTGTGACAAAATATGATTACAAACTGCTTAATATTTTTTAAAAATTAAAATTTGCAAAGCAAAAGTCTTTCAGTGATATAAATATTTACAAAGCCAAAAATTTTCAGCTCATTAGCAAACTGGCAATTGTGCCAGGAATTTTACTGGCTGTAAGTCGCCCGTTTAAAGGGCGACTTATGGTAAGTCGCCCAGTTAACTGGCGACTTACCATAAGTCGCCCATTAAACGGGCGACTTATGCCAGACCGTTCTGAGGTGGCACTTCCTTGCCACGTCGGCATATGAGGTAAGGTTAAGTCGCCCATTAGACGGGCCATTTTGCCTATTTTAAAATTTTTTTTTATACATAATCTCTTAATATAATTACTAATCATACTTACTCTTAAAATTTTCCCAAAAATATATAGAAGAAAAAGTTCACCGTTCTGATCCACTCGTGGGCGTGTGGCAAATCCAGCAGGCATGCAGCTGTCCTCCAATATACTGACCTCCAAGTTTATCCCATCCAAAATATTAATAAGAAAGCACCAGTCCAAATTCTAGAAGACCTCCAAAATACAAATAATGACAATAATAAATAAATATTTCAGCTCATTTTGATCTATTAGAGTTTTATCAATTAAAAATTTTTAATTTCATTTGTAATCATTTTTATTATTTTTTAAAATAGCTTTTTATTTTAAAATTTTTTTATTAAAAAATTACTTTTGAAAGCTATCCTAAACAAAATCTTTTTGTCGAAACTTTTATATATATATATATATATATATATATATATATATATATATATATATATATGTTTGTATTTGTGTTTAATTCGCTTAAAATTAAAAATTAATAATCTCTTGAATTGAGGGAAAAAAATTCATTAATGTCTGTTAAATCTAGAGGCACTAAACAATAATTAGAGGAACAAAGCAGTTAGAGAGCTGGCCGTAAACATTGGTGGGCCCCTATGGTGCATGAAAAATTATCACATTTGAATTAAATACTCAATAATTATATGTGTGACTGTGAGTTATGTATTATAATATTTACTTTTTCGGTAAGAAATATTAGAGAATTTATCACTTCTAAACTATAATATTCATATTTATATATTTAATCTCTTAAATTTATTATTTATATATAATACTAATAAATTTAAATATATAAAAAATAACATCATTAACATATTTCTTCATCTTTCACATATCATTTATCTTATCATCATTTTCTAGTAAAATTTTATCGATAATTTTTCATATATTATTTCTCCTTCATACGCTATCAATCCCATAAATTTCTTTCTTCATCAATATTGTAAACATCTTCTTCATCGAGATCTCATTGAGTGGAATGAATTCAAACAACTCAAAAATAGAATATATGATTGTCTAACTATTTTATTGTTATAAGAATTTGTTTATGATAGTTTTTTTATTGCTTTCTAAAATAAATTTTTTAAAAAAATTTCTTAAAATAAAAATTATAGTATTAAAAAATTGCTTTAAAAAATAGTTTAAAAAAAATTATCTCGAACGAAACCTAAAAATTATTAATTCACATATAAAATTATGATATATAGTTGAATGTTTGAGAGATTATTACGTGCGGCACCGGACCATCTGGAGGCTAATCAGGACGCGTCACGTCTCCCGATGCACAATGGTACACAATAACAATACATAGCGTATTGGTGATGTGGCGCGTCCTAATTGGCCTCCGAATGACGTCTGGTGACCGCACGTAATAATTTTGTTGAATGTTGATAGTTAATAATTTATAATGATCTACGGTCAAAAGCCCTTCCTTTTTATGTCGCACCCTCCAAAGCTTGTGTGGGGGATGATGAAGGTGAAGCCGCTCGGACGTCAGCGGCCACTTCATCGGTTCTTCGAAATAATAAAATAGGTAAGAATGCAAATAATGGAAAAATAGCAACCCAACGAGAGATTATTCTGTGCGGACACTAGACGGTATTCCTGTCCAGTATACTCAGTATCCTAGCGGTACCAAGGGTACTGACCGCGGCACGTTACCAAGCTCGGTACCTGACGTGGTACATTTTCATTGGAGTCCGGATAGCGTCTGGACTCCGCACAAAATAATTTTTTTCAACCAAACAGCTCTAATTAATAAACTGGGAATAAAAAAAATTGTGAACCATTCGATCTTAAAAAGTTAGGGAAATGGTCAAAATTTTGAACTCTCTTACAATTGATTTTTAAAAAAAAATTAAAGAAGGTTTTATAGTTTTGTTGCATGTCAAAGCTGTTCAATTCTGATGTGATATCAAAAAAACTTTATCAATCAAAATTGGTTACAAATGTAATACTTGAAATTGAACCAATGAATTTTAGAGGTTAATTTTATTAAAATATATTTAGAGTTTATAATGGCTCTTTCATTATATTGGAAATAATCATTATTATAAATTTTAAGAAATGTAAATGTCTCACTGCTTGTTATCGTCTTTTTAATTCGAGCATCTAGATTGGATCGTGGCAAAAGTGATATCAAAGGCAAGCTATCTTAGAAAATATGAATCTAGTGAAAGAGACATAGGAACGCTTAATGAAAATTAGAAAAAAATTTGGAAAGAAAATGGAAATACCTTAGTTACCTATTATGGTTATATTAGTTATAGAAAATATACGCAGTCATCTTGGTATTTTGGTTGAGAGCTTTGGCTACCAAACAAAAGGTTTAGGATTCGAAGCTTTAGGGTTTGTGATGTGCTTGTGAGTTTGCCTTAATTGACCCAAATGTCCCAAAAAAAAATTATAGGAAATATTAAGACATAATATATGTGTGTGAATATGTATAATATTTATAATTATTCTCAAAATATATTTTAAATGGAATTACTTCAATCTATATTTTAAAACAAGCAAGCATATTGTTCAAAATACTGTAATGTTATCGTAATTTCGAAGTATGGTGTATACATTGAGTTATGTTATGACTCACTCCTATCAATAATCAAACATACACATCTATTATATGAAGAAATTTAAATGAGTGAAAGGGAGAATATTATGTATCGTAGATGCGACGTTACGAGTGAAAGATATTTATTTAAAATAACTATAGCATTTTTCGTTAAAATATATTTGAAGCTTGTTGTGGCTCTTTCAGTGTATTAGAAATAGTACTTATCGTTAGAAATTTTAATAAACGAATTTTTAATTAAACATCCAATCTTCTGTTCCCGCCTCATTAATTCAAGTCTCTAAGTCAAGTCGGACACTTCTAATAAGTCATGAAATCCTCTTTATCATTCACCTACATTGGCGTCAAAGAAAAGCTAAACGATATATATCAACTTGCAAGAAATATATACTTAATTTATCAATATTTAATTTGGTCCATCCAAAACATAGAATTCATAGCTTAACGCATTCACGTATTTGCAATTTACAATATGCAATTTGCAATTTACAAATTCAACTGAAAGGATTTACAAAATCTCACGCAATGATGACTACGTAGCGCGGCACTTTAATTCATCATTCCAATAAGTAGTACGGACCGCTGGGTGTGGAGTGCAGAGGAATCCAACTTTCATGCGCCACTCTTGAATTTTTTTTGTAAATTTTTATTTTTTTTCACAAATAAATGATTTTACACTTTTATTTCTTTTTATTAGTAATGTGTAATTTTGCATTATTTCAAATATCAGCCATTTGAATTAGTAATATTTATAAGGTGGTTCACTTCATATATATATATATATATATATATATATATATATATATATATATATATATATATATAATTTAGATTTTAACAATCCAAAATAGATGCAAGATAGGCGCCCAGATAGACGACCCAAAATGTCAGATAGATATTTAGGCGCCAGCTTATTAAGGCCAGTCGTTATCTATGCTAATGACTAACATCACTCATAAATCTTTTTATTTTGGTTTTATTTTTTACCTGTTTAATTATTAAATGATTTTCTTTTAAACATTGATCCAATTAAAAATATTTTCCATCTTAAGCTAATCGATCATCTTTTGATTGTCATAAGGCCAACCAAGTGGATTAAGGGATAATTGGGTGATGTATCATGCATGATCCTTCTATGTAATAAGCTAATTTTGATCAACTTTATCGTTCCCCCGCTTTATTTGTTTTTATGATTCTCCTCATATTTATTTTTTATTCCCCTTTTTATATTCCAACTCTTATGTCTACCAACATCTTTAGATATATATATATATATATAATTTTCATTTGATATGTTTAATAAAAGTTCTTTTTTTATTCAAAAAGGTAGGATTTATACACTAACACTTAAAATTATGATACTTACATATATAATATCTAAAACTTATTATTTACTTAATTTACCACTTCGTTAATCTCATCAGTCAGGCACTCAGGACAGGAGGGAGAGGAAGAACTAGCAAGATCTCACAAGAAATAGGCTATTGATGAGATTGACGTACGGCATGAGTAGTCTCGAAACCCTCAACAGATAAGAGGAAGTCACGATGAAATCTAGCTAGAAAGGCTAACATGAGCAGTCTCGAAACTCTCAACAGATAAGAGGAAGTCACGATGAAATCTAGCTAAAAAGGCTAACATGAGTAGTCTCGAAACCCTCAACAGATAAGAGGAAGTCACGATGAAATCTAGCTAGAAAGTCTATCAATAAAACGGGATCTTGCCGGTAAGAGAATAGCATTGACAAGAAGTTAATAGTAAGGATTAGGAATTTAGTATCTTTTTTGTTAGTTAAAATATTGAGTGTTATACGAGTAAATAAAGAATTTATATGTTAAATATATAAATATAAAAAATTAGAGTGATATGTACCTAAATTCAATTGTATATAAAAAATAGGGAAGCAGCTCACTAAAAGCCAAAAATATGTATTAAGTGAATTAAGAGCTAAGCTGTAGTAATGAATCTCGCCAGCTAATTCCTCCCCCCACTTAGAAACATATATTAAATGCTTTAAAAGGTCTGAATGATAATACTACTGAGGGTCCGTTCCACGACAGCTTTTTACAAAGTTGATTGTAAAGTTTTTTTGTTTTTTTTGGAGATAGAAGCTTTTTGAAAGCTAATAAAAAAGCTGTCTTCATTTGGACGATTTTTTTATTGCTTCTTAAAATTAAAATTTTGTATAAATTTTTATTTAAATTCTGTTTTAAAAATCAATAAAAAATCGTTCTAAATAAAGTCTTAGTCTTCATTTGGTGCAGCATTCTTATTACTTCTTAAAGCAATTTTTTAGTTAAAAAATTAAAATTTTTTAACTAAAAAATAACTTTAAAAAACAATAAAAAAGCCGTCTCAAATAAAGCCTTAATCATCCTCTTTGATAACAAAATGTACACTATAGAAAGAGCAAAGATATAGAATGGTCCACCTTAGCAAGCTGTGTTCCTCACCTACCTACTCCATTTTAATAAACCTCCTTCCACCCCTACCTATTTCTCACCTTTAATTCCCTCCTCTATAAAAACCAGCTACTTTCCAACATTCCTCTTCACTCCAACTTTCTCTTCTTCTTTGCTTTTTCCTTCCCTTCTTCTTTTTATCTGCAGCCATGGCTCTCTCCAAAAGCTTTCTTGGTTGGATCTTCCTTGCTTCCATGCTCCTTCTTCATCTTGCTGATCATGGAGGAGCTAAGACTGGAGCAGCTAAGCTTGTAAGAATGAAAAGAATCAGTACTGATCATATTTTTCTCTTTGTTATTTAGTTGATTTTGGTAAAGATAGATTTTGTTTGTTCAATTATTCTGTGTGAAGTTCTCTGTTCATTCCTTTGATATCCTATTATTTATTTTGCAGGTTGCTGCTACACTGCCGAGGTCTCTGTTGGCAAAAATAGGTATATTTCTCACCAAAATTCCTGATCCTTCATTAATAGGCTTTATATAAGAGGGTGGATGGCCTAAGTACAAGGCTCAAATTTATTAATCATAAATTTAAATAATTTTAAAAAAATTGAAAATTATTCATAATTTTCATGTGCATTATGCACAAATATACCTTCTCAATTATTTTTTTATATTTTAAACATTCAGAAAATATTGAAATATATATATGAAATCATTAATTTCTTTCCTTTTCTAATTTTTTAAAATAATTAATAAAATATCTATATTTATAGTATATAAATATTTATATTGCATATGCTCATGTATTAAATCATAAAATGTACATATTATTTATGTTTCAAGCCATTCAAGCTACTACTACGATTTGATCCAGACCCAACTAAAAATCGGCTCGAAGATCGAATCAATTCAAACATTTGGCTCGTTGCTCGACTCAATTCAAACAAAAAATTAATTCAATTTTTTTAGTAATTTTTAACCTTCAAGCTAAATATCATAAAGATTTTTAGATGAAATTTATTTTTAAATAAATTCAAATATTTTAAAACCCAACATGATCAGATGTGCGGATCGAGCTACAGCTCGTTGGTTGATAAACTTTATCCTCTTCATGGATCCGCACTCGAAGCCCCTAATAACCCAAAAAAATAGATGTAATTTTTCATAATAGTACATGAATGATCACTTAAGCTTCGTTTGGAACGGTTTTTTTATTGCTTTTAAAATAACTTTTTGAAAAATTATTTTAAGTCATCTCAAACGAAACCTTAATAATATGGATGCTGCTGCTGATCTGTGAAAATGCAGACTGTAATAGTGAATGTAGCAGGAGATGTGAGCTATCATCAAGGCAAAACCTGTGCGAGAGAGCTTGTGGTACCTGCTGTGCTAGGTGTAATTGCGTGCCACCAGGCACTTCAGGAAATAAGGAGCTGTGTCCCTGCTACAATAACATGACCACCCATGGAGGCCGAAAGAAGTGCCCTTGACAAGTTTATTTAATAGCTCAACAGCACCTTTGACAGTTCATAAATTTCTTCATCACTGTTAATTAATAATAAACTGTATTTATATGAATTGTGTGGTTAATATGTATATGATATGTTGTTTATTATGCTCAAGTGATGCTAATTAAAGTGCTTATGATTAATTTGATCAATATAATAAAAAAATATAAGAAAACCATGATTTTAAAAGAAATGGAATTAAGAAATTTCGGTCTCTTAAGAAACCGGAATTTCTTAATTCGGTTTCTTAAGAAAGCAGATTTTCATGGTCCGGTTTCATAAGAAATGGATTTTCTAATTAAAAAATTACGGTAATATTGTATTATGGTATTATTATAAAAAATAAATGAAATTATGTTTTAAATTTTATAAACACAATGCATATTAATTAATTGATTATGTTTTAAATTTTTTTCTTATATTTTATTTGAACTAAATGTAAAAACTGATTATGTTTTACAAAATTAAATTAAATTAATTTTACTTTTTCTATATTTTTATTTACATTATTTTGCTTATTTTTTAAATACAACTTATTAGTATATTTTTGAAATTAAATTTAAATTTTTCTTAAATAAAATAATAGTTTTTAGATAAATTTAAATCTAATAATAGTTTTTCTTAAGAAATCTAATAGTTTTTATTAATTAAATATATTTTGATTATTAAAAATATACTAATAAGTTTTAATTTCATAATAAAAATTTATATCAATCAATAAAAACTATTATTTAATTTAAAAATAAAAAAATTAATTTAATTTCATTTACAATATTATATTTTTTAAACATTTAATAAAAAATTAAATTTAATTTCAAAAATATACTAATAAGTTCTAATTAAAAAATAAGCAAATCAGTGTAAATAAAAAAATAAGAACAAGTAAAATTAATTTAATTTTATTTTTTAAAACATAATCAATTTTTACATTAACAAAATGTCATAATGCCATAATGTCATACTTTATGCCATAATGCCATAATTTTTTAATTAAGGCTCACAAGAAATTTGGTTTCTTAAGAAACCATGAAAATCCGGTTTCTTAAGAAATCGGATTAAGAAATTCCGGTTACTTTATGTCATAATGCCATCATTTTTTAATTAAGGCTCGCAGGAAATTTAGTTTCTTAAGAAATTGGAACATGAAAATCCAGTTTCTTAAGAAATCGGATTAAAAAATTCCGGTTTCTTAAGAAACAGGATTTTCATTTCTGGTTTCTTTTCAAATTTGAAAATAAAAAAAAAATAAAATTAAGAGTTAAGAAAAAAAATTAAGAATTTATAGAAACCAAGGAAGTAAAATATAATTTCCGGTCAAAGTAGAAACCGGATAATGAAGTTCTAATTTCTATTGAAATCATAATTAAGTTCCGTATTTGCTCCTTTTTAAATTTTTTTATTAATCTACTTCTTAAACTAATTTAAATTTAAAACACGCTCTTTTTTATAAAATGCCAAAAACAATCTACTGAAGTGCTCCTTAATTATTCCAACATTCATGATTACTAGGCAATCGCCAGGTTGTTTGGTAATTAATTTCTGTTTTCCTTTTATTCTCTCTCTCTCTCTCTCTCTCTCTCTCTCTCTCTCTTAAGCATATGTGGAATGAAGCACAGTTGTTTCTTTGTATAGAAGTGCAAAGTGATTAGGTATTGAGGGTCTTTGTTTTGCGGACAAAAAAAATATGTATACTAAAATAGTAATATATTTGAAAATTTTGAGATTATTTGAATGAATGTAACACAAATAATGCAGGTGATTAATTTTTTTAATTGAATTGAAATAAAATAAATGTGGAATAAAGCTTAATAAGGACGGTGGTTGGTGACCAATAGCAGTGGGAGGTAGCAGAAGGAGACGGTCGGCGGTAGATGGCGTTGGCTGCCTGGCTGGTGCCGTGATGTTGGAAGCAATGGTTGGCAGCGGTGGCAAACGGTAGTCGGACAGTGGCGAGAGCGGAGTCAACTTACAATATATTCAAAATTTGGCTAAAAAAGATGAATTTTAAATACATTGAAAATGAAATACAAAGTGAATTTAGAATTCGTCAAAATTTTACTCAACATTCTATTTTATCAAATCAAACATCAATTTTTCTAAAATCCCTTCACTTTTTATCAAACTAAGCAGTTTCTAAATCTTTAATTAAGTTTTCATAAGTTGTTTTAAAGTGAATTGCTCATCTGAATTAGCCTAAATATTCCAAAAAAAACACAGAAATCATCTACAAAACAAGTAAAAGCAGCACAAAAATCCCAGATTTTCTGATATGAAATGCCCAGATTAGCTGCGAAGGATATAATCCTGAGACTCTCATTCACTTCCTCACAGTTCACATCTCACAACTAATGATATCCTTCAGCACAAACTATCCCAAGTACTGTACCAATTAAGATGAAAACTGCATAAGCGTAAGCTGACAGAGAAGCAAAATGACAGATATATTAACAATGTGACAGACATCACACAATCATGGAAGGTTTGGAGTAAGACATTAACGAGGAGAAAGTTTTCATCTCTAATTCATATCTAAAAGGAAACTGATATGTTTCTAACTGATTATCACTTCCTCCCTTTGGATCTTTTTTTGCTTTCAAGCCTTTGCTTTGCTGCCTGGAACTCTTCCTCTGAGGGTTCTGGATCTCCAGCTGGATCATGTTTTGCCATTATGGATGAAAGGACAGAATTAAATTGCTCTTTCCGGCTACTTTGTCGTTGGGAGATGAGCGCAACAAGATCAGTTTCAGCTTTCATCTTTGATCTGAAAAAGCAAGTAAAAATGATAATAAGCTCTAATTCTTTGATTTTCAAGATTGGTCATAAGCCTGCATGCAGTAGATATTATAATATAGTATAACTGCAGGACAAACAGGTCAAAGTTTTAATAGCAGAAAGCAGGATAGAAGGAGCACCCACTTCGTTTTCCTGGCTAGAGGATCTCTTGGTGGTTTGATCAAAGAAATTTTCTTTGCCCACTTCTGATATGCTTTAGTTGACTTGAGTTCTCCTGCTAATTCACGAATGGGTCAGCGTCATAAAATTGCTTACCAGAGAGAAAATGTCATGTTTTGGATTATAAGAAAACATGAAAAGTAAAAAAAGAATGAATAAAAAAACAGGAAAAATGAAACCACGATTACTCATTTGAGGTGAGTTAGTATGACAAGCGAGAGTGCTTCTCAGAATTTTTGAGTTTCATGAAAATTTTCAGAGAACATACTCGAAAACATGATATTTTGCTATTGTTGAAGCATAGCTTTCCAGAAAACATTGCAAATATGGGATTTGGAGCTTAATTTAATTGAGGTTTATAGTTTTACCTTTCAATCTGACGATTGTCCATCAGCTTTGAAGCTCAAAAAACTTTATTTTCTAGCTTTTTAAAAAATTTAGTCTCTCTAAAGCGCATCTTTAGTGTTTTAGGCAAAAACTCTATTTTCTTTCCAAGTTTTTCTGTAGTTTTTTAGCAATAGAAACTAAAGCATGCATGATTCTCCCGAGAGAGAGACAGAGACAGAGACAGAGAGAAACTTGCAGTCATGTGCACTAACTTTCTAATTTAATTGTCCTCAAATCAGTGGAATCATAATTTAGCGTTAAACTTAGCTCTGTCGCATATGCCTACTGAATTTCATTCTTCTCAATTAGAAAGACCTTATGCGTCCTCCTATCAAAATAAAAAATCTTGTCCTTCCAGCTTTGAAGGTTATGCTTCACTTTAACAGGTGGTTGAACACTTCCCCTTGCACTTTCATTTTTAAACAATGTCTATAATCACCATGTATGAAGTAAAATCATTTTTAAGAAGTATTAAACAGAAAACCAAACCTTCATTTATTGCCGCATCTATGATGTCCTTAAAACGGTGAGAGTCTAGCTCTGGATAAGAACAGATCATAGAACAAAAAAGCCTACAAAGAAACCAGTCATTAGAGTTTGCCGGATGGTAATGTTGATAAATGAGTTTATCAGATTGAAAACATACACCTTCCAACCATTCTTAAGCTGCAAAAACCCGGAGCAGTTCAACTTAGCACAAAACACAAGATACTCAAATTTTGTTTACCTGTCCATATTACCGTTGTATTTTGCGTAGAGATCCTTCAAATCTTTTTTCTCTGAATCTGATCCTCTGTAGCTGGCTTCAAATTCTTCAATATCAGCCTCAGTAACCTAAAACCACGAAGAAATGTTTCTCAATAACTAAGAAAAAAAATCAAGAATCAAATCATAAAAATAATACTTCAAACAGGGAGTATTCAAAAGAACCTTCTTATACATTGATCGGAAGTACTCTTGAAGATTATCGGCTGCATTCCCAACAAGCATCTGATTGATAAAATAATTATCATCAAGGTATGAGTTTTAATGGGATTGTGTTAAAATCATATAAAGGAACACGCTCCAAGAAATTACATCATCATCAACCGAACCAGTTTGATCATATAGGGATCTTTTCTCCTCGTCACCTAAAATAGATATCACCTTCTGCAAAAGCTGAAATTTATCCTTTGCTTCCTAAAAAAAAATGAACAAAAGAGATTATGGTAACAGAAAGAAGACACTGCAACGAAAAAACAAGTACATTGTGATCATGGGTAGAAATGTACATCATCGCCAGGATTCTTATCAGGATGAAGACGGAGAGCCAACTTGTAGTATGCTTTCTTTATTTCTTGTTGAGATGCCATCCTTTCCACACCCAATATCTGAAAAGTAAACAATAATTGTAGGATAATAGTTTCTGAGCAGAACTAAGGTTGAGCGCATGCTATAAGATCACCGAAAAATGCCACAAAACTAAACAACAGAATACCAACAAAAAGTTATCCTAATGAGGTTTGATTTGAAACCAAAGGTTTAAATTTTCAGTTTGCCTTGGTGTTTCACATTCGTATGGAGCTTAACTTCAATAAGTTTGGGAGGTTAGGAAGTTTCAAAATTCAACATGCATTTCATTGGGATAAGGCTAATGATAACAACTTTTCACTACATTTCACATAATTTTTATGTGATTTAAATAAATACTTAAAATTGTGTGTGTGTGTGTGTGGAGTACCCAATCAACAACACATGAGCCTGTTGGGACGTGCCAAAATTCCATAGGAATCAATAAGAACTGAACCAACCCAATTAATTTGGGCTGATCATTACAAGCTGCAGTTTGGATCTAGGTCCTCAAATATGAAAACCCCATAATTATGGATTCATTCTAAATTTCAGATTCCACTACTCAAGCAAACAAGAATCATCCAGAACTAAAACCTAACAACAACAACAACATCAAGCCTTTATCCCACTATGTGGGGTCGGCTACACGAATCCTTTTTCTCTATTGTGCCTGTTAAGAGTCAAATTCTCATTTAAATCTAATAAAGAAATGTCATTTCTAATATTTTCTAACCAAGTCTTCTTTGATCTACCTCTACCTTTTTAACATAAGTCAAATCTAATACATTTACTCTACTAACGAGATCATCGGAAGGCCGCCGTTTTATGAAAATTATATTTTAAAAAAAAATAGAAAACTAAGAAGCCCAAATATATCCTTCATACATTTAATACAAACATGTAAGTTCTAGCTGGTCTAAAGTGATGCTCGAATCCTATCATGTATGGTTGCATGCAAGTTATTTAAAACATAAGCATTCACAGCTATATATAGCAATCTAAATTTGTTTAATTGTGTTTTGATTTTAACATTATTGTTGAGATTCAAGTGCCATATATATATATATATATATTCTTTTATAAACGAACGACATTTGAAAAGACTCTAAATGTGATTTTGCAACATATTGAGATATGTTCGCGACAAAGCTATTTTCCACTAAAAGGATTTCATTTATATATTCTTCTGCAGTATACTAAACACAAATTAGTTGAAAATCAAACAGGACAGTCATATATATCATATCTTGTCATCAACTATAGTTCTCTAAATATTAGAAGCTATATAAATAAAGATCTTAAACATTCCTAACATTTTTACAGGATGCTTTTTGAAAATTGAAAGTATTGCTGCAAAGTAGGCAAGACTATAGGTCATTTTAATTAGTTCATCCAATTAGGATAAGTGAATACCATAATAATGAAGCCCAAATTCTACAATAATCAGTTAGAGTTGCCCCAACCACTAGGAGAGGTGAAAGATTCAAACCATCATTATCAGCATTAGCTCAACTATTAAAAGTATGACTTTATGAATCCTTATTTTTTATTCATCCCAATAAAAATTGAGGGTGTTAAACATGTTTTTCACAAAGCATTTTAAACAAATTTATCCATGTCATTTTATACCTAACCATTTTACTTTATAATCCAACACAATACCGTTATCCATCCACCTAATGAGTGTGTTTTCGAGCATTTCTTGTAAATGTTTAAATAACTTAAATCTATTTTCAACTATCTTATCTTTAATAGACATCACCCCATTCATTATTCCGATATAATCATTCCTTATTTATGCATTCCACCCTATTTAATTGAGAAATTCAAATCTCCTGACTAAATAAACTGCTAAAAAGTGAAGATTTTGTAATGTAATGAACTATTTCAAGGTACAACATCATGAACAAGTTAACTACTCCAGTTGTGTATAATCAAATGCATGTATACAATTATCCATGACAGATCCATAAGAAAATAACTCTGTATCGAAAATAAAAAAGTATTCCATTTGCTTATTTATCGGTGTCACAGAGAGGACAGTGAAGTAGTTGGTTAGACAAGGGTTTGGTTGTTCCATGGACTTAAGTTAACCATTAGATGAGATAAACTAATCACAAATCTTCTGACAGAACACTAAGATACTGCATGTTCCCCAGACAGGCATTTATCAATGATTTTCATTAAATTTAAGGTTATGGCAGCCTAACTACAGAAGCAATAGCATGTAAATGAGTTGGATGGAATTGAGGTGTTGAGAGACATGGAGAATAAATGGCATGTGAAGAAGTTTGATGGAACTGAGGTGTTGAGAAACATGGCGAAAAAATATCATGTTTGAAAGCACCAATCTAATCACCTAAATAGAACATGCTTCTGTAAATGACGACACACGAGTTCATGAATCAAGATAAAATTTCAATATTTAGTTGCTTCTCTATTGGCAATAGTAACATTCATAAATGATACTATTATGAATAACTGAAATTAAACTAAAAATAGTTGGGATAATATGAATGGTGATTATGATACTGTATGTCTAGTTGAAAAAAATAAGCTAAAGAAGCTTTTTTTTATTCAATCGGTGAAAAATATAGTCAATAAAAATCCGATCTAAGAACCCCAAGCTTAATAAGAATTGCTGATGCTTTTGAGTAACCCCTACTGAATTGACACTATCTATTAAACACTTCCATATGTCATCCCGCTACAATCAATTTTCACCAATACTTCAGTGCAACATGTTTGCAAGCGCATTTCACATAAGACGAATCAATTTTTCGTTGAAAAAATCATCAAGAGTCAAAGGCATGCAACCCACATCGTATGATCATAACAGGATATTAGAATGCATTATCTTTTACTCACGAAATCTCTAAAACATGATTTATAACTAGGTTTAGAGCAGGGATAAACAAGCAAGACGATAAAAAGATTCAAGCTTAGAAATTAGAAAGCAACATCAGATAGCACGAGGAGATAAGAGAATATGATTACCTCGTAGAGGCTCTTCTCCTTGGGAGTCGATGCTTCGCCAGCTTCGGATCCTTCCGTGGGGTCAGCCTTACATTCCTCAGAAGAAACCCTAGCCTTTTTCTTCTTCCCCATTTCTTCCGAACAAAGAAATCAAAGGACAAGGAACAGGCGAAGAGAAAATTGGGATTTTTCTAATGGAATTATAAACAGCGTATTTTTATTAGGGCTATGAAAACGTTTCCCGCCTTCGCGACCGAGGAGACAAAATAGTGAAATAGTGATAGGTTCTGATTAGAGCTCGGGCTTGGCTTTTTTTTTTTTTTTCTCATAAGTAGTAATTTTCTGTATTTTCTTATGAATAAAAGTATAAACATTTGTCATTATCTCAAATTAGGTGAAATATTTTATTTAAGAGGTCATTTGTAATAGCCGAATCTGGACAGGCCAGTCTAGATGTTTCATGCGAATGAAATCGAGTGAACTACCGAGCCGATCAGCCTTCTGCACGGCAACTCGACCAAATGTCTCTTGCACGTGACGTCTCTCTCTCTCTAATCACAAAAATCATGCAACTCTCCCGCCTCCTCTCCTTATTTTCCTGCTCCCAACCTTCCCACTTGCCTTCTAAAGCACAAGACAACTTAGGGCATCGTTCATAGCCTCTTTCTCTCTTGAGGCAGCCACCAACATTCCCTTGTTGCTCCCTTACTTCCGCCTAAAAAGCCTAGCCGCCATTCTTGAGATAAGGAGACAATAATAGTGATTTTCTTCACTCTTCTCTTCTAAATAGTGAGCTTCATCTACTCTCCTTCCCTCTTTTCTCTTCTTTTTCTTTTCTAATGTTTCACGTCATCTAGTTAAGAGTCCTTTTGTATTCAATGCAAAGCTATGCTCGATTTATATTGATTTTTGTATGGCCTTAAAGTACTAATTGTTGGACTTTTGCTTGCGTAGAGAATTTCTTTTTTATAAAATAATGATTCAAATGGATTAAACCCTATATAATCTTAATCTTTTCATTGCCTTATATATATTTATCTATTAATTAATTTTTTTAGGAGAAATCTTTGACATTATTGTCTACTTGATGTGATTAGGACTTTAAGTTAAGCAGTGTCTAAGCGGTAATAGCATGGGCATTGATGATATAGCCTTGGTCAATTAACTTTGATGTTTTAAAATGCGTGCTTACGATTGTTTGGTTCTCACTTGTATGACCTTCAAGTCGTTGACCTTCGAGTCATTGCCCTTGCAATTTTGTCAGTTGAATATGTAGTAGACTTAGAGTTTCGTGTTCCTCATCTAGAGGTAAGTAACTGTTATTTATTTTAGTATAAACATACCCTTTATTATTAAGGGCATAAATTTGTATTATTTGTAATAGGCTTTTAATCACTTATTATATTGCTAGTCATATATTGCAAATTCTTGTATTTTATGCATGTGCTTATAATGAACTAGCCAATTTGATAGATAAGTCATTCTTGATGTATTATTGCACAATCCCTCGTATATTAATTTATGTAATACTCATTGGATGTAATAAAAATCAAATTTATAAGTCATATTATCTTATAAAACAATAATCCTCATACTGAAAATATAACGCATATTAAAAATCATTCATACAAACTTGGAAATTATAAATATGTGTGCAATGTTATGTAAGTCGATAGAACCTTATTGGATATTGGCTATCCAAATCAATGTGCCCCCATAGTGACGACTCTATAAGAAATTATCGGATTTTCTTGGGTTGGTGTTTACTTTTCTGGTGATGGGTATTTGATAAAACAGCTGTAACTATATACATATAAATGTATAGATATATAACTGGACATGAATTTTAAAAAATGAATGACTGATAAGCCATTTTGAGGAATGAGGTATGATGATACTTAGTCAATTTGTATTTATAAGCATTGAAATGATTTGGCCTTAATAGTAGTTTGTCATATACACTTGTAGCACCAAGATACTAGTTGAGGAATAATGGCATAAAGCATTGTTATAGTGACTTATTGATTTCTAGTCGCTACTCCTACCTTTTTAGGTGTTCATACTACATGCAGCATTTTTTGTCTTTTATGTTTTGATAGATAGGAGTTACTTATTGAATTGGATTTATCAAACTCACCTGTTGTTATCTCTTTACAACAGGTCTTGCCAGTGTGATTAGTTGACCCTTACCTCAAGAGCACATTTATCAGCAATAGATTATATTTGATATTTGATATTTTGTAGTAGATTATTATGCATTTGATTTTGTGGGTTGGGTATTTGCATTCATGTTGTTATTTCTTTCAAACTTATTTTGCTTATAGTAGTCATTTTGCTTTAGTGTACTATTATTTGAATTCATATTAGTAAAATAAATATTTAATTTTTCTTCTCATTATTTACTATGATATATTTTTTTATATTATTAGTTTATGTACTTTTCCTTATTGTGAGTACAATACAGGTTTTTTTATCCCTTCATCGCATCTCATATTGTCATGATGTATCGCCTTTCTGACCCAGGGTGTGACATCATAAACTCTTAATTTATTTCTTGCAGGTGATTATTCATCCTATGATAATATTTAAAGTTGTTGAGAAGGATTTATATATGTTTATTATACATACTCCTACTCAGCTTATCGTAACTATAGTTACAAAGAGGAAATTGAGCACCCCCTTCCATTTTTAGGTAAAAATAATAAAGGCATTGAAAACCCAGTCAGATGCAAATCAAGCCATGCTTATTTATGAATGGTTAAAGCTGCTTTTAATCATTGTATAAGAGCCGAGGAGCGATCGAATTTGGTTGGAGCGTAATTAAATATTATTTGAGTAAAAATTAAGTACTCGAAATAGTCCACTTTATAGATTTATCCTAATAAGAACAAGTCAATCCAAACAAACACGATAAGAATTTTATGTTTGTCCTCGTAAATGTTAAGTGTTTGTGAAGTTTAGGTTATTTAATGTTTAATTGAGTTTAAAAGGTTTGTGAAGAATTGTATCTATCTTACTTTCTTTTCTTTAATGCAGATAATACATATATTATATAGACAGCGGAAAGAAACATGATTGCATTTATATTTATCAATATGCATAATTATTACAAACCCCAAAATATTATGTATACAAGTCATGATACAAAAGATTAGCTACATCACTTTTAAATACATCATGACTATAAAATAAACTACAGCTGCATAAAAAAAACTAAATACGTCATTCAGATTCTCACATTACAGGGTCTTTATCTTTTTCTGAAAACATTTAATGCCACGTAATGGGCATATAGCCTAGCAAGTAACCAAAATCTTATAACTGAAATCAATACAATGGAAAGAGAAATAATATGTTCTAAATTATATAAGAAAATATATACATCAATATCTATGTTATCTTACCAGTCACCTTATTTATCAATTAATCATTATGTTTATCAGTCTTATTCAATCAAACTCCATCGTGGCATTCACTTTATCTTATCAATAAGTCAATCATATCAGTGTTATATATATATATATATATATATATATATATATATATATATATATATATATAATGGCAATATTATTTGTAATATATCAGTACTAGTAGTGCTCTTATCATATATCAGATATCATCAGTATGATCATCCGTACTCTTATTGTTGAGGTATTAGTACAATCATCTGAACTCTTATCATTGATATATCTGTATGATCATTCGTACTCTTATTATTACACAATAATCAATATCAGTTATCAGTAATCAATAATCGATAATCTATTAGATATTCATATGAGAGTATCTTGCTCATGTACCTATGACTCCCCATTAGTGTACTCGTTATAACTCACAATCAATCTTCAGTCTCTTATGACTCCAATCCACTAACTTTCATCAATAGACCATGTGGATCTTTGAGGATATCATATGAGATTATTATATCATATATTTAATATCAATCAATACATCATTACATCATATCCGTACATCATACCAGAGATTTTGATTAGTATCAATATTACATTTTTGCATAACTCAATCTTATCAATCATTTCAATATTATCATGTTAAATCACAGTACAATACTTTTCAACCCATTTTAAGTATACATTTTTATACTCCTTTCACAGAAATATTCATATATATATATAATATGTAAAAATATAATAAAATCATATCATATTATTCAAAATTATCAAAGCTATAACATATCAAAAGTTATACAGTGAAAGCTTACGAAATTAGGAGATAATACGATTTTAACAGATTTAGGAGAGATAAATCCATAGAGCTCAAAATCATCAAAAACATAAAGAAGAATATAGTTATTTACAATGCTTAGAATAACTTTTGTTCAAGGAACAATGAACGAAAATGACCAGAAATGGGATTTCTCTCTCCTCCTCCCTCTTCTTTCTCTCCCTTTCTCTCCATCTCTTCTCCTTTCCTTCCAGGCCAAGCATGCAAAGTGAGGGTGTGCTAAGGCGATGCATAGATATTTATCATAAAATATATTAAAAAATATTGTTGGCAGCCTAGCGCCGCAGTGCTCCAATCCAACGCAGCATGTTGATTTTAGAGTCATTGTAGAACAGACACACAAGCACTGTAACGACATTTTCTAACGCCACTGTGCTCTCATGCATAGCGCCGTAGTGCTACCTAACACAACATCATTATGCTCCACTTCATACAGAAATTTTAGATTGTCATATTTTAAAATACTATTCATTTTTGAGTTGTTGCACCTTAGGAGCACTGTGATGCTATACTTGGCAAAGTGACGGTGCTACCTTTTCGTATGAGGGGAGAAGGCACTTGGGAGAGCAATGATGTTGAGAGTGGGAAATATGGTGTTGCACTCTCTATCTATGATATTTAGAATATTCAGACAGAGTGCTGCAGGAAGGAGTTTCATGGTATTGAATAAAAATGATATTTTAATATAAATATCTAAAAGCATTTCATTTAACCCATTCCATTCCACACTAACTAGAAAAATCAAGAGAGGAAGGGATAGAGGATGAGAAGAGAAAAGGAGAGGTAAAGAATGAGCAAATATCAGGATTGGAGGTTACGGAGTGAGATTCATCTATTAGGCTAGTTAAAAAAATTGCTCGTATCAAGATAGGCTTCCAATATCTTATTTTGGATTTCAATTGCGATGTTTATATGACTACATTTTAAATAAATTATTATTTTGTTAATTCTGTGTAACGTTCCACCATATAGTTTTTTGTATGTTGTAGAATAATTCATTTTGATCATTTTAATAATAGGAATGTAAGATTTCATTGATTAGTTTTGTATGCAAAATGTATTGGATATTTATGAAGTATGTGACATTTCTTATCGGTTATAGTTTGCTAATTGCCTTAAAATGATGTTTAAATGTTTCCTATGTATAGTTTTCTAAATAAATGTTGCGTATGCATGCAAATTTTACATGTATTATCTCATGAAATATACTTCATGTGGCAATTCATGCATATTCATGTTAAATATTGCTTATACATGTTAAACATGTTAATATATACATTTGTATATCATGTTCATGTGACATAAGTGATAATGTGGGAGATGTTAAAGTGTACTATAAGTAATGCTATTATAAGGGTCATTATATGTATATGTTTAAGTTTCCTCCATTTATCTTGTGTGGGTGTGAGATGATTAAGTAGAGTTATAAGTAGAAGCAAAGTTATAAGAGGAATCAAGCTATTTTTAGTTAATCTATTTAGTGTAGATGTGAGTTGATCAAATGGAGGTATAAGTAAAATTGAAGTTCTAAGTAGGTATCAGAATATGTGCATATCATATTTCACAAC
Source organism: Dendrobium chrysotoxum (assembly GCA_019925795.1). Taxonomy (NCBI): domain Eukaryota; kingdom Viridiplantae; phylum Streptophyta; class Magnoliopsida; order Asparagales; family Orchidaceae; genus Dendrobium; species Dendrobium chrysotoxum. The sequence continues at coordinate 73,474,086 of CM034315.1, forward strand.
AGGAAAGTCAGTAGTTTGCTGCAAATTTGCGGCAAACTTTATGACAGAATATTATTTGTCAAAAATGTTGACAGATTTGCAACAAAATTTTTTGTTAAAATTTTTGATGAACTTTGCGCCAGGTTTGTGGCATAATTTTTGCCACAAATCAACCTATCTAATGGATTGGTTATGATATATTTCAGTTGCACGTTCGGCTCTTCAACTTCGCTCCTCCGCCCTTTATTCTTTTCACTTTGGTCTTCGACTTCACCTCTATCGTTGCTAGGGATGTTCTCCAGCTGTTCTTTGACTGTTCATTGCTATTCAACTTTCAAGAGGTTATTTTGAATGAGTAGCTGAATAACTTCTTTGCCTCCTTCAATGATGACATTCCTTCCTATTGCATTCGAAGTCACCCCTCCTTGCCATTCTTTTATAGAATCGGAAGGAATAAGGACGATGATAGCTTGGTTGTTATGAAGGTATCTATCTTTCTTCCTTTTGTGTGCTTCTTCATCCAAATCCCGTAAATCCATTGAACTCTAGGATTTATTAAATCCGGGATTTATAACAAAAAGAGGGAAATAGAGGATTTAACTTGTTGTGAGAAAAACTAGTGACATACATGAATTGTATACTTCTTTGACATATGTGAATTGTGTGCTTCTTTATTCTCTACACCCTAATATGATACATAAAAAATCAATCAACATGGCTTCGTATTCTAAAGAATTTAGGGCAAGACTTAAAACATATTGAGAATAATTTGGTCAAGATGGATAAACTAATACAATAGTTTTGAGAATAGTTAGATAGTTCTAATCAAACTAGTTATTATCTGATATTGTTTATACCCTATTCGAACATATAGAGCACAATTTTATCATGAACATATTGTTGAGATTTTTAAAACTATTTGCCTTAACTGGCCTAAATAGATGAGATTATAATGATGGTAGGAAGTGGTGTAGCATCAGGCAAAGTGGTGCAGCATTACATTTTCCTTTCTCATCCCCTAAGTCTTATAGCCAATTAGAGGATTTAACTTGCTATAATATTTAACTTGATGCAGTGTATCATTATTATATATCTTGATTAGATAAGATGTCATCTCAAAATTTTTTTGATAATGAAAATTTAGAAATTGGCCTCTATAACTTTATTTGTCATCATAAGTTTTATATGCAATCTTAAAATTTTATTATGAGCATCCATTCAACGATGTGATCAATAAAATAATTATATATAAACACTACAGGAAAATAATGAAATACCGGCGAAATTTCTGGCAGAAATATTTACGCCGGAATCAACGACAAAATTTCTGGCGAATTGCCCCGCTGGTAATATTACAGCATATTTTCCGGCGGAAAGACCATCGGTACTTTTCCGGCGGCGAAACCGCCAGAATTTCGCTGGTGTTTTCAATATTCCACCGGTAATATCCGGCGGATATTCCGGTGGATTTACAGCCGGTTAATTAAAACCCGACGAAGTATTACCGGTGGAGTATCCGCCGGTAATACTTATGGCATATTTTTCGCCGAAAAATATGCCGGTAATTTCAATATATCGACCCCGTGCCCTCGACTTCAGCTCATTCTGTTTAGGTCGCCGCTACGCTTACTGTGTCGATGACGCGCGCCAGCCCTCGACCTCCGTCGACGACATCCCTCCCTCCCTCGATCGAGCTCCTTCAATGACGACCTTGCCCTCGAATTCTGTCGACGACGTCCCTCCCTCGCTCGCTCGATCGATCGAGATCCTCCGTCGATGACGCGCGCCCGTGGCTGTGTAGGTAACTTTCTCCCTTTCACACGCTCCGTTTCCTCCAGCCAGTTCGCCCTAATTTGATGAACTTTTATTCTTGGACGCAGTTCGACTTTGCTCCGTTGATGTTGGCCATGCCGGGAGCTCGCTTGCTGTTTAGGTAACTTTCTCCCTTTCGCATTTCTTTTTTTTTGTTGGGTTTAGTCATGGATGTTCTCACTAGACATTTGCAAGAGGATGTACATTGGTGTATGCTTTTTGCTGATGATATTCTTCTTGTTGATAAGACTAGAGAGGGAGTTGAAGGTAAACTTTATTTATGTAGGCCAACCTTAGAGTCTAAAAGCTTTCATTTGAGTAAATCTAAAACTGAATATATGGAGTGTAATTTTAGTAATAATAAATGAAGTGGGGTTTGTAACTTTGGGCAATCAAAGTCATTAATAAGAGCACACATTTTAGATATCTTGGGTTTATTGTTCAGAGTAATGAAATAGATGTGGATGGTTGAAGTGGAGGAATGCATTGGGCTTGTTATGTGATAGAAAATTCCCTCTCAAACTTAAGGGAAAATTCTATAAGATGGTAGTGAGACATGCAATTCTTTTAAGTGCAGAATGTTGGTCATTAAGAAGAGTATACGTTTTAGATATCCAAGTAGGATGGTTGAAGTGGAGGAATGCATCGGGCTTATTATGTGATAGAAAAGTACCCCTCAAACTTGAAAAATTATTCTGTCCGGATAGCGGTATCGAGCGGTACTACTGTCGGTACCGAGTGGTACCGCGCTCGGTACCAAGCTCGGTACCACGCGCCTAATGATGTGGTGAGACCTGTAATGCTTTATGGTGCCGAATGTTGGCCAATAAAAGAGTAGCATAATTCTAAGTTAAGCGTTGCAGAAATGAGGATGCTCATGTGGATGAGTGGTTGTACCCTTAGTATCAAATGTAGATCATCTTTATTTTTCTAAATAAATAAATATCAAATGTAGATCATCTTTATTTTCTCTATATTTCTCCATCAAACCTAGATATGACTACCTTGCTATCTTTTTATCAATGGTAGTATGTAACTATTTTGGCAAGTAATTGTAACTTATATCCTTATTGTCAATATTATATGTAGGCTATATATTATGGATATCAGAACTCAAAGAAGTTGGATGTATAATCGATTGGACTTCTCATGGTGAGTATGAACCACATTTGGATTCTCGATGCTGCCCATTGACAAGTGCTACTAGAGATGATGAAGAGCATATCATACCTAATCTTGAGGACTTAATTCATGATGCAAGTGGAGCACAATTTGAACAATATATAAAAGAGTCACCTAATAAAGAAGCACACAATTTTTATGATTTATTGCATGCTTCCCAATAACCAATATGGACAGGTTGCACCACTCACTCAGAGTTATCCGTTGCTCTTAAGATGTTAAGTATCAAGGCAGAATATAATGTCCCCCGTGATTGTTTTAATCAATTTATTGGACTGCTTAAAGAAACTAATCTAGCAGATAACATAATTCCCACAGATTTATATCGCACTAAGAAGTTAGTTTCGAAGCTTGGTTTGACATACAAAAAGATAGATTATTGTGTCAACGGTTGCATGTTATTCTACAAAGATTTTCAATCAGAGATTGCATGCCATCATTGCAACGCACCGATATTTAAACTAAAATCTATTGCAGATGAGTAGTGGTAGAAGTACAGCATCACCTGAGGATGAAACTGAATGAGAGTAGACATTATTTATCTATTTTACTGATGTGGACACATGTTTTTATGTATTTTTTGGACAAATTTATCTATTTGCTGTTTAAACATGTTTAGTTTTTTGTTTATGACACTTTTCTTATATATATTTATTTATACATATTTAATTATTCCTTATCTGGTTGATGCTCTTCTGGTTTGTGTAATTGTTGATTTTGTGGAATATATATGGTGTTGTAATTTTGTATGCAGGTATAAATGTGGAAATCACTTTTCAAAGTGAGGAAGATTTTTTTTTTCTGCTACAGGTTTCCGGTGGATTATCCACCGGTAACTTTGCCGAAAATACGATATGACAAAATTTCCGGCGGCATATGCGACGGAACTTCCGACGGATAGTTCGACGGTAATTTCCGACGGTAAGACTAGACATCGCTTTTATTGCGGCGGAATATCTGCCGAAACTTTTGGCGGATAATTTCCGCCGGTATTTTCGACGGTTATTACGCCGGAACACTGACACAAAAAAGGCGTCGGTTTGTCAAATATATCCGCCGGTTCTCCGCCGGAACATCCGCGGGAAATGCTTCCGGCGAAAAAAATACGACGAAATTTTTTTCCCGACGCTCGTTTTACCGTCGGAGCTATTTCCGCCGGTAATCCTCCAGAAACCGATTATTTCCGTCGCATTTTTTACTTTACTGGTGGATTTTGTCCACCGGTAATAGCTGTTTTTCCTGTAGTGAAATAACATTAAATTGATACAAATCTCATTATTTGGTTGTAGGAATTTATAGCCTAAGTGTGTTATGGATATTTGAAAATATAGATGTTGGATGCATAACTGACTGTTGCCTGGACACAAGACATTAACAGATGAATTATTGAATGAAGTGAATTTTTTCATCCAGGCAAACTGTCAATTACCTTCCATTCTATCAAAGGGAAAGTTTTGTTGTCCATATTTCAAACACAAAAATCAAGCCCACCTCGCACTAGATGAGATTATTTTTGATATACATCATAAAAGATTCATGTCAAAATATTAATATTGAACTTCACATGGTGAGTACGAGCCTCATTTTGACTCTCAATGTGCCTTATCTAGAAGTTCTAACATAGTTGAGGAAGACCAAATTAGGATATTCGAGGACTTGATTTATGATGCAACTGGGCCATAATTTCAATAATATATAGAAGAGTCCTCAAATAAGGAGGCACAAAATTTCTATGATTTATTGTAGGCTGCGTAATAACCAATTTGGAATGGGTGCAAGACTCACTCAAAGTTATCCATTACTGTGAAGATGTTGAGCATAAAGATATAATATAATGTATCCAAAGAATATTTAATCAATTCAGTGGCCTACTTAAGGAGACCAACCCAACAGATAATATAATTCCAACTTATATATACTAGAATAAAAAATTAGTTTTCAAGCTTGGTTTGATAGTTATAAAAATAAATTGTTGTGTTAACGAATGCATGTTATACTACGAGGATAATTTGTCTGAGATTGCAAGTCATCATTATAATCTGCCAAGGTTTAAACCAAATTTTGAAAAAAAAAAAAAGCAGAAGGATGTGTTAGTTAGTCGATTATTTTACTTTCCTATCATTCATAGTTTACAATATTTATATACATCTATGAGCTCTACTGCACATATGAGAGGACAGAATGAACACATCTCGCAATTAGGTGTTCTGACACGTCCGTCATAAGCAGAGGCCTAGAAACACTTTGACCATACACATCATGCCTTCATCGTAGAACAAAAAAATATAAGATTAGGTTTATGTTCACATAGTTTTACTTTATTTAGCCAACCTGTCACACCTTACTCATGCTGACCTGTGATACTCATCCCTTACAATCTTCCTAAAAAAATTATGTATGACTATACCTTGCATATTTTTGACACTTATCATTCTAGGCCCACATAATTCAAAAGCAAAGATTGATGTATTCTTACAACATTTAATCAATAACTTAAAATTATTATAGAATAAAGTTACTATATATGATAACTCCAACAAATAAATTTTATATTGAGGGTATCATTATTTTGGATAATTGGTGACTTCCCAGCATACGGTATACTTTTTGGTTGGAGTACTGTAGGCAAGCTAGCTTGCTCATATTATATGAAAAATACTAAATCATTTACTTTGAAGCATGGGGTTAAGAATATTTAGTTTGATTGCCACCCCATATTCTTACCTGCAAACCATCTATTTAGGCAAAACAAGGATACTTTTACTAAAAATAAAATGGAGATGACACAACGTCCACCAAGGTTAACTAGTGAATAAATATTTAAAAGAGTAAATTTCATAACCATGATAATTGATTCTTCAACATTAGTTATTTACAAAGTGCCTGAGTATGGAGTTATTCATAATTTGACAAAGAATAATATTTTTCGATCCTTTCCATATTAGAGAAGTGGAGAATAAACTTGATTTGACATAACTTAGATGTGACACATATAAAGAAGAATATTTTTGATAATATGTTCAGTACAGTGATGAACATCAAGGGAAAATCTAAAGATAATGTAAAAGCTAGGATGGACTAGAATGATATTTGTAGGGGAAAGACACTAGAGTTGAAGGAAGATGAAAATTGTAAAATTTTAAAGCCAAAAGCCCCATTCACCTTCACATTAGAGCAGAGTTGAGTGATTTGTGAATGGGTGTAGAGCTTAAAGTTGCCTGATGAATATACTTTCAACCTTAATAAATGTATTCATATGAGATCAGGAAGATTGTTTGGATTGAAAAGTCATGATCATCACATCTTCATAGAATATTTTCTACCCATGCTTTTAGTTCTCTTTCAAATTTTATTTTATTTTATTATGTATGATAATCCAAGTATATAGTAGAAGGATATGCTAGGTAGATAACCCACTATTGTTGAGTTACACAATCACACCCACAAGCTCAAGAAGGACCAACAATGGGTGAACCAGCGAGCAAGGAGGGCCTATATAAATATATAAGGTTACATTACTTAGAGAAATATTATAAGTTATAATTATATGATTGTTGACCTCATTTTTCTTTTTTAATCTTAATCTGCCCTCGGGCGCATTTGATTAAGTCGATCGAGCCGCGGCGAGTTGAGCTCGAGTCGAATCAACGTCAATTAGAATCTAATTTTAGATTGACGCGGATCGAGTCGAACTTAATTCGACTGCACTCGGTCAATTTTGATCAGCACATATCGGCCCCGTCGGGTCCAATTCGACTTCAATTGATGTTAATTTTATGCTTAATTTTATTTAATTAAATTAATTTGAATTAGACCGAGCCCGAATAGATCCAGGTCGAGTCGAGTTCGGACCCGAGTTGCCCTGATTTCAGCCCAATCGGTTCAGCCTAATTCCAATTGAGGCTTCATTGACTTTCTAAGCCCATTTGAATTTAGTACTAAATCAAGAAACAGATCCGACGGCTCCGATTGCATTGAAGAGCCTGATATGCCGTTATCAGTCGGCACAGTCGCGTGATCCGCTTGTTTTAGAAGGAATGCAGGTCTTAATTTACAGAAGCAGCTTGACAGAGCCTTATTCAGTGTATAGAGGCGGGATCGAGAAGGCGGGGCAGCAGGGTGATCCCCAAGGCTCGCAACTCTCTCCAAGTTCTCTGATTCGCAACTCTCCCCACTCCTTTTCCTTAGTTTTGCCTGCCCTAGACAAGAGATTTTTGGGAAGATTCTGACCTCTCCCCTCTCTCGTGCTCTCCCTCTCGATCTCTCTCTCTCGATTCGCGGAAGCAAACCCGACGCCAAGCCAGCCGAGCAGCTCCGGTCTCTCTCCCGACTCATAGGGCTCCCTCTCCTCTCGGTCTCTCCTTGTTCGTGGGCGCCAGGAGTATCCCGATCCCCCCTCCTTTCTCTCGCACGACCAATGAAGCCGAAGCATCCCCTCCGTCTCCCCCTCCCCGTCCGCGAACCTTAGGTGGAGTCGGACCCGACGCTGCTCTGCCCTAGCCGTCATCCTCCTTTCTTCTTGTGAGCAGGTGATATCCGCCCCTTTCTTCCTCTTTTCTTCCCCTTCTTCCTCTTCTTCTTTCCTAGATTTCCTTCTTCTTCTCCTTCTTCTTCATTTTCTTCTTTGATTTCTTCTTCTTCTTTAACCTCTCTTCTTCCATCTCCTCTTCTCAATCTTCTTCTTCCTCTTCATTTCTAAATCATATTCATTTCTTCTTCTGTTGCTTCTTGATAGGATGAAAGAGAGATATGCCTTTTTTTTCTGAAAATAAGTGTTAGATCAGCACTTCTTTCCCTTGGAATGAGTTTTTATTTTATGGATTAAATTTCTGTTACTATTTATAAAAGTGGATGGATCATCTTTTCTTATTTCAGATGTTTTTGTTCCTAACACAAGCGATTTTGGGCCTGTGAGTTTAATGGCAGCAGTATTCGCCTTTTCATTTACTTTAATGCCCACATTATCTTTGGTCGCATAGAAGCAATAGAAGCCAAAAAGTTAAGATCTTGCTTATAATCAGTTTGGTTTCCACAAATTTGTTAAGACCTACACTTCTTGATGATGTAATAGGTGATGAATGTTGTGCTTGTGTTGTTTGCCTTCTGACGATCTTGATAGCAAATCGATGAAGTCTGTTGTCATTGTTTGGAAATCGGTTGGATTGGTTAACTGAAATAAAAATGTGTTGTAGGGCTTTTCATCTTATGAGTTTCTCTTTCTTGAAAAATAAAAAAAATATATTGTGCATGTTTCTCTTGAGTAAAGCAAGCTTTGATCCTTTCAAATCTGAAGTAAGAGTTGAGGCTACATTCTTTCTCTCAAATTAAAACTCATGTGAAAAAAATCCCTTGGCTGGAAGATATTTGAGGGAAGGAGTTCCTTGCTTGAAAGTTGTTAGATTCCCCTTTTAAGAGCAGATATCTTCTTTGTCATTTTAAGTATATTGTTGATAGAAGAAATAATGAGGAATGAGATATGGGATGATTCGTTTCCCTTCTTTTTGTTGGTGATGGTTGTTAATCATCACAATACAAGATTGTCTTGATCAAATATTGTTTCATGCGGTGATGGCATGGTAGCTTAGAGACAACCTAGAGCCTCTAAACACCTACAGTTAATTTGTAGAATCAAAATTTATGTTTATTATTGAATATTCAAGCTCCCAACTCTCTTTGGCAATGACATTGTGTGAGTCCAAGTGAAAGTCTTCACCACAAGTTTCTCTTTGATTACATGCTACTAGCCATGAAGGTTTTATTGATATGTGATGAGTATTGTTTTAAGGTTAGATGTGTTGATATTATTGGAAGCTCGGCAATATTTTTGCTTGTGGTATCCATCATGCAATTCAAAATCTCATTGTTTGATTGAAAAATATATGGTTTTTTGAAAAGTGTTTAATTTTCTTTGGGAAATATTTAATTTCTAGAATTTAAATTTTATAATCGAACATTTATTATGAATGATATATCACCTCGAAAGGTGAATATATCGTTCTCTAACAGGTTCAGATTACAAATCTTTGGATTTATCTGATTATCGTAGTCAAACTCAAGAGGAAATAACATATGATCTCAAAAGATCAAAATGATGTTAAATTCAATGTTTAACTATAATAATCTGGTAAAAAGATCATTGATTTCATAATCAAGATCACGATAATAGTACGATATATCTTTCCAAGGAAAGAGGATATCGTCTATTATCGATCATTTGAAAATGACGATAATGATCGTTGTCTTTTGAATTTCCCAAAGATAATTAATTGAAATTTTGAAAAGCTTGATTTTGAAATCAGGTCTGGGTTTCTAAATCTCCTACGAGCGCAAGCCCTCGTAGTTAATTACATCGTAGGAAACCCGAAAATTTCCTACGAATACTCTCGATTAAAATAGCGATACGAATTTTATTTAAGATTTCAACGTTTGATGTCAAAGGAGGTTAAGGACTTGAATTTCAAGTGGGATTGGTTCAATGTTGAACACTTATTTCTGAAGTCAAAGGAAGAATGGTAGGAGGTGCTTTAAGATTCTGAATTACTTCAGTAACACCCCAACCTATCCTAAGTATTGGGCTTGAATTGGATTGAAAAAGATTTAATGTTTAAGTGATCAATTTTATTAGAAAGTGGGAATTAGATTCCCGGAAGATTGAGGTCTTAGGATTGAACATCTGCCTCAGAACCTAAGTCTAAAATGGGTACTGAGAATCAGTGACCCAGAACCTAGCTAATGCAATGCAATCCTGGACTTACCCCGGCCTGGATTGGGGAGCCAGCTAAACCACCTAAACGCTTTTAAAAACCATGAGTCAAAGTCTTTATGAAAGAGTGGTTGGAATATTATTTAAGATTAGGTTTGAGGAGTTGGGGTCGACATCTAGAGCAGATCCTAATTGACCCCTTAACATATGTTGGGTTAAATGCTTAAGCTAGAAATGCAATTAAAGATTTAGACTCAATTTTTAATTTGTATCTAATGCGATGCATGCTAGTTGACTCGATGAAATGCTTAAATCAAAATGAAGCAGTTTTAAAACAGGCTTAAAAATAGGTTTTATCCTAAAGATTGCACAACATCCCCTTGGACAGAACTGCACCCTAATAGGTCAGGTGGTCTGCCAGAACCCGCAGGCGGGGAGGTGCCTAACACGGATGAGAAAAGTCAATATGTATGCATGAAAAACTCCCGGCGAGTCTGGTCTTACTTCTTAAGAGCGTTAGAGTTTCTATCTGAGCATAAAAATTTTAATTTTGTTTAAGTAGAAAAAGTTTATGACCGTACCCTCACGAGCCTCCGATCGGGTTCCAGGGTAAATCAAAATCGACATGCAATAGCGCCAAATAAACTACTAAAAGCATGCGGGTCCTTAATCGCAATCAACACATCAATTAAATCATTTAAATAATTAAATCAATTAAATAAATGCTCAAACTGAAAGTCCATAGGCAAGTGCCCTTAATAATACAACCCAGGGTCTGCAGTAAAGTAAAGTGGCCGGGTACCACTGACTACAACCCGGATTCTACTCCTAAGACTCAAGTGACTTTGAGATTTGAGATTCTTCTCGTTCTTCACTTCTTCGTCTTCTTAGAACTCCTTGGATCGTCGGGTCTGGATATCCAAATGAAAAGAAACTCCCCCTGGATAAGGGTGTTATCTTTTCTCTTTGGATATTTGAACTTCATCCTAATTTGGATCTCCAAATGGATAGGAACTCTCCCCTAAGGGATGTTCCTTCCTCTTTGGATTCCAAATTGGATTTTAAATATCTCAATCTCAAAGTACTTTAAATAATACAATTCAAAATCAAATCAAATCACATTAATGAAAATTAAAAATCTAGACTCAACAACCTGCAAGGTTATCCTAATAATCAATAGTTTAGAAATATCCCAAGCAGTTATATGTTTGAAATTTAGAAATGCTCAATCACAGCCACTCTTGGCCATGCTCTTTTAATTTTAAAGGGGGTCTTAGCAGTTTTCTGGAGCACCTGTGCAATTTGATAATTATAACTTTGCCCCCTTTAATTTATGCCCTATATGAGCATGGCCACCTGCATAAGATTGAATTAGTACAAATCGTCCCTAGCCTAGGGGTAGATCTAATCATATAATCAATCAAATCATAGAGTGCAGAAAGTAAATAGACAATCACATCAATTCTATCATTAGCAAACAGCATGCAATAAAAGCTCGAAAACCCGGCACACAGCAGAAAAGTAAACACCGGCCTAGCCTAAGACTAGAGTTGGTTGTCCTAGCAAACCATCTAAAGTGTGTGAGGTAGGCTGTGTGGCTTTGATATGTCCTAAATAGGCAATTGATTGAAGTTGTTTGAGGTTCAAGTTGGTTGAAGGTTTAAGGGAAGATTTAATTTGAATTTAAATATTAATGATTTGAAATTGATTTTAAACTTGATTTTAATTGTTTGTTGGATACCACCTTTGTTGCACACCGAGGCCGTGAAGTTTATTTCACCTTCCTTGGGGCTAATTTAATAGCCTCATAGGCCTGGGTTACCCAGTGATACCCGATATAATTAAGTGATTTGAGTTTGATTAAGGTTTGAAAGTTGATTAAATTTTAATTAAATTAGTTGGTTGCTGGTTTTAAGTTCAAATTAATGTTTTCTGGAATTTTGAATGATATGTTGAATTTTGAAATTTTTTGGATTATTTTAATGATTTAATTAAGGGGTTAAAAATTAACTTTTTGATTTAAAGTGTTTTCTGGAAATTTAATATTTTATTAAAATACTAGACCTTAATACGATCAGTTAGACAGTAAGTATGCTGAAATTGGATTTTTCTAGATTTTATTATGAAGGTTTGAAGTTTTGACTTGATTTTGAACTAGGTTTGACCAAAATTTGATTTTTTCAAAATTGATTGATTTCTGGAAACTTAATATTTTTAATAAATATTAGACCTTAAGATGAGTTGAATGCTTTTGAGTTTACTCAATTTGGAGTTTATTCAAATTAGTTATGAATTTTTGAAATTTTGAGTATTTAATGAATTATTTAAATTGTTTAATTAGAGACCCTTTTTGTGATTTGGATCCAAATGATCTCCAAACTCCTTGGAATCAACTCCAGAGGTCAGGAATGACCTAATGAGTAATTTCCAAGTGTTTGGAAATTTTCTGGAATTTTTAATTATTTTTAATTAATTAATTTAATTAAATATTAAATTTCAATTAAACTTAAATTAAACTTAATTTTAAAGTCCAGTCAAGGGGCTTTTATTTTTTATTGATTAAGGGTTTAATTTTGGTCAGTTAGAGGGGTTAATTGTATTTTTTGGATTTAAATTTGATTTATTATAATTTTTGGAAGGTTTTAAGGCTTAATTAAGGTTTAAACTTGATTAGGTTAATTAGGGGGCTTAATGATCTCAAAAGTCAGTGGGAAATTTTCCTAGGGCTGAGGGTGTCACTATGTTCAAATGGTTTGAGTTTCAAATCAATTGGAATTGAATCCTAATTATTAGAATTTTTCTAAGTTTTCTAAATGAGTCCTTAATTGTTGTCCTTAATGACACTAGGTTAATTGGGTTCAAATCAAGGTTTTACTAACCCTCAATATAACATATGCATGATAAATATACATATAAACACAATCAATCCTATGTCTAAGAGAGCCTTAAACTAAGTGGTGTGTGTATGTCCTTAAACATGCATAGATTAATACTTAATTAAATGTGAACAATAACTAGGTTAGTGAATGATTAGAGCATAACCATTCACTAACACTCCCACAAAATTTTTATTCAAATATGTTGATCTATGTTTAAAATTCCAAAGTAGATCTCTCAACCTAATGGATTTAAATACATAAATATTATTTCAAAATAATTTTAAAATATATGCTTGACTTATATATAAAGCTATATAAAAATATAGGTTTTGAATCTAAAATATTTAAGATATAACTAAGGTAAATTCAATAGCTAAATGAGAGATCTACTGATCTATTAAGATCATTTGAAAATAAGTTTTTAATTTTCAAAATAATTGGCTTAATATTTAATTAGATATTAATTAAATATTAAAATAATTAGGTAATTAAAATAAGTTAAAATTAATCAAGTTTTGATCTCTAAATTTGATTTCAAATTAAAGTGCTTAATTTTCTGAAAATTTTGATATATTATACTTAATTTTTTGATTTAAAATGGATTTATTGTGAATTTTTAAAGTTTAAATCAATTAAAAGGGGTTTTTAAATAATTTTAAATTAATTAATGATTAAAATAATTTTAAAATTAGTTAATTTAAATCTTAAGAATTTTCTGGAATTTTAAAATTATTTATGTATGTATTTAAATTATTATTCATTCATTAAATATTAATTAATAATTAGATATTTAGTTAATTGAAATATAAGATATAGTTTGAATTAATTTAATTTCAAAATTAGAATAATTTAAGATTAATTAATTAATTATTGGATATTAATTAATTAAATCAATGAATATTAATTAATTATTAAACTATTAAAATATTATAATTCATTTAAATAATATTAAATAATTTTAATTAAATGTTATTTAAATTTTCAAATATTTTTTTAGATTAATATTAAATTTAGAATTAATTAAACATTAATTAATTATTTAAATATTTAATTAACATATTAAATGATATTTAAATATTTAAAATTATTTTAAACTTTTAAAATATTTTAAATGATATTTAAACTTTACAACTTATTTAATGTTAATTAAAATATTAAAAGTTGTTAAAAAAAAAAGAATTATAAGATATTTAATGAAAGTATTAAATAATTTATATGTTCATAAAAGTTTAATATCATTTAATATTAATTAAAATAAAAAAACTATTTAATATTAATTAAAATATTAGATAATTTAATATTAATTAATATTTTAAAATGAGTTGATATTAAATAATATTATAAGGTATTTAATATTAATTAAAATATTAAATAAATCACTTATTAATTGAAATTATAAAGTATTTAAGACAATTAATATTTAATAATTAATATTTGACAATTAATATTTAATAGTTAATATTTTAACATTTTTAATTAACATTGATTTAAAATTAAAATATTAAAAAAATTTTAAATATTAATGTTTAATATATATTTTTATATTATTTAAAATTAATCACATATAAAAAACATATATATTTAAAACGATTTAAAATAGAATTTTTAAATCATTTAAAGGGTTTGGCGGCGCCGGCGCCACATGGCGCTTCCCGGTTGGACACTCCAAACCGCAGAGTAATGATTGCCGGCGGCGCAATAATTACGCCGCCAGCAATCATTGGGCGATGATTGAACCGCGGGCGTGGTTCACTAATCCACGTCGGATCGTAATGCGGACCGTTCGATTATCCGCCATTTCGATTCAACGGCCGTGATTTGGCTGGACGGCGATACTAACCCTCGGATCGGATCCGTGGTTAATCTTAACAGCGATAGGACGGGATCTCAGCCGTTGATCAGAAGATCAACGACGGAAATCTCGTATACCTGAAACAGGCTATGCAAAACGCCCTAAACTCATTTTTTGACTCGTTCTCTCAATCGGATCCATCAAATGACTTGAAATTTTAAACCTAGATTGCTAGATTGAACAGAAATAATGTGGAATATTTCTAAAAATTAAATAAGCACCTAATGAAATGCTAATTAATTCTAAGTGTTTGAACTAGGGTTGAGCTTTTTACCTAATCCACACGGTGGATTCAGAAGGTCTTTGGCTCTCTGAATTTGTTGACTGTCCACGTAAGTTTTCCTAGTTGAACTCGTCGTCTGAAACAGGCTCGATCGAGGGGAACAAGCCGTGGACGGAATAGAGCTTGAGTTCGCCGGAATCCAGTCGCCGGCGAGCTTTGACTGGCTGGATTCGATCTGGGAAATGAGAGGGAGGCTCTTGGGAGCTCAATCGAAAAGAAAACTCTCCTAAAGAGCTTGAGTCTGGAGAGATAGTGTAAAGAATAGAATGAGAGCTCTAAAAACCCTTTTGCCCTATTCATTTGTCCTGGACTTGAATGGAGGGCCTAGATCACTTGAGGGGATTCCTGGATGCATGCCACCTGTACTGGTGTGGTTGGGAGCAGGAGGGAATCAAAGGACCAAGGTACAATCTACATGGAAAGTGTATTTTGTCACCTTATGAGCACATGGAGATGATAGGAGCCCTATGATTTTGATCCAAAGGTTGTAGAGAGTCCTGAGAAGGTTCTAGAGCCTATTTAAATGGCTATATAGGTTTAGGATTAAAACAAATTAGTTTTAAGGGATGATTTGAGCATTTAAAACCCTTTACTTAGCATTTGTTGACTCTTTGACCAGTCAAACAGTCAACTCCTGCCTAGGTGGACAGGGGGGAGACATGATTGAATGCTTGGATTTAATTCCAAAGGATTTAGTGGAATGCATTGGATATTGAATGGATTTGACCAAAATTTGGGATTTGACCAAGTCAAATGATATATGATTTGACTTATGATGGATTTGAGATAATTCAAAATATTCAATAGAATAATTTTTTTTTTAGTTTTAGGAGGTTTAATTGAATTGTATATCCCAACAAGATTCAATTCAATCAAATTTGAATAAGCTTGAATTTAAGTTGACTTGGTCAACTTTGACCAAAATTTGAGTAAGGGTGACCTTAGAAATGTTAACACCATAAGCTAGAAAATATTTAAGGACTTGATATGGATGTGACAAGCTAGATGGGTCAAAATGACCCATTAAAGGCCTTAAAGGGGTTTTAGGTCAATTAAGGTTGGTTTGGTCAACTAGGTTGACCTAGGACCTGAATTTGGGTTTAGTAGATTTGATTTGATGTTGAAAGTCTGGTAGATATGTCTCAGGAGTTTAAATGTGTTATTTGGATCAAATGACCCGTCTAGGCCTTTAATGGGCCTAATGGGTCAACTGGGTTGACTTGGTCAACCAGGTTGACCCAGAGTCAGGGACTGGGTTCAATCAATTCAGAATGATATTCTGAGTCTATTGGTGGTGGTCCCAAGGTCTGGGGAGGTCATTTGGTCAAAATGACCTATTTGGGCCTTTAATGGGCCTTTTAGGTCAACCCTGGTTGACTTGGTCAACCAGGTAGGTCCAGGGTCTGGAAATGGGTTCAACAGATTTGAAATGACATTTGGAGACCAATGGAGGTGGTCCCAAGGTCAGAGGAGGTCATTTGGTCAAAATGACCTGTTTTGACCCTAAAGGGGCCTTTTAGGTCAACCCTGGTTGACTTGGTCAATCAGGTGGGTCCAGGGTCTGGAAATGGGTTCAACAGATTTGAAATGACATTTGGAGACCAATGGAGGTGGTCCCAAGGTCAGAGGAGGTCATTTGGTCAAAATGACCTGTTTTGACCCTAAAGGGGCCTTTTAGGTCAACCCTGGTTGACTTGGTCAACCAGGTGGGTCCAGGGTCTGGAAATGGGTTCAACGGATTTGAAATGACATTTGGAGACCAATGGAGGTGGTCCCAAGGTGAGAGGAGGTCATTTGGTCAAAATGACCTGTTTTGACCCTAAAGGGGCCTTCTAGGTCAACTAGGTTGACTTGGTCAACCAGGTTGACCCAGGGGCTGGTTCTGGGTTCAATGGGTTTGGTTTGACATTTAAAATTTGCTGGAAGTGACTGCATTTGATTTGGAGGTCATTTGGTTCAAGTGACCAGTTACACCCCCTAGGGGTATTTTGGTCATTTTGACCCCTGGTCAACTGGGGGTCAAATTGAGTCCAACAAAATGCAGTTTAATGCTCAATAAGTCATAATCAAGGGTCTGGAGGTGATTGGAGGCTTTGGAGAAAGCTCCAGGGTCAAAATCCACTGGGTGGTAGGTCCAGTGGCATAGACTGTAAATATTTGAAGGTTTTACAGCCTTTGAATTTCAATTCAGTTTCTGGGGTTAGAGATCTCAGAATGAGCTCAAATTTGGAGGGTTACCTCTGGAGGCATGTCACATCAGTGTGGAACTGACAGATCTTGAATCAGAGGTCGTTTGATAGGGTTTTGAGGTGTTCAAAAATTCACTGGAAAAGGCTTTTAGGATTTAGACCTTTAGCCTTAGGTTTAAACCTGAATTTCTGGATTTAAGCTGGATTTTGAGTTTGAATGATATGATTTGAATTAAGCTTAGATTGAATTGAAGCTTGGATTGATTTAGAGGAATCCTAGGATTTAGAATAGGTCCTAGGGTCCAAATCAGCTTAAGGGAATCCTAGGGTCTAGAATAGATCCTAGGGACTGGAGTCTGGGGAGATCCTAGAATCTAGAAGAATCCTAAGATCTAGGAATCCTAAGATCTAGGAATCCTAAGATTCAAGATCTAGAAGGATCTTAGGATCTAGAGTAGATCCTGAGGTTTGATTTCTAGGAGGATCTTAGGGTCTGGAAGTCCTAGGGCCTGGAATCTAGAATAGTCTTAGGATCTAGAAGAATCCTAAGCTCTAGATAGATCTAGGAGAATCCTAAGGCCTAAGAGGATTATATGATGTAGAATCAGGTAGAATCCTAGGGTCTAGAATTGATCCTAGGGTATGAAGTCTAGGAGAATCCTAGAATCTAGATTTATCTTAAATTGTATTGATCTGGGGTCAGGATTGATTTGAATTTGGATTGATCTTAAAGTTTGGATTGATCTAAGATCAGATTGATCCTGGGGTTAAGATTGATCCTAAGGATTGGAAAGATCCTAAGGTCTGGATTGGTCCTACTGAGCTCATACAAAAATGAGGTCAACAAATGGACCCCCAATATGTGTAATAGAATGTAGTTCTATTGCACATATTGATGTTGACCGAATAGAATGGTCAAGTCTAGAGTTTTGATCCTAAGGGAATGAGAAATCTGTCCCTGGGGAATTGGAGTTTAAATATATATACTAGGGTAGTGCTAGGAAAAGCGTACTCTACCACTAGTGGGTCTAGTCCTAAAGGAAAGGAAAAATCTATCCCTAAAGGAGAAGGAAGTCTGGGTGATTCTATAGGAAGGAAGAACTCCTAACTATAAAGGATTGAATTCAGATTTGATTCTGAGGGAAAGGAAAACCTAACCCTAGAAGATTGAATTTGAAATGAATCTAAGGGAAGGAGATCCTACCCCTAGAAGTTTGAATTTGAAATGATACTAGGGTAGTGCTGAGGCAGCGTACTCTATCACTAGTAGATCTTATCCTAAAGGAAGGAATGTCCTAACCCTAAAGGAAAAGAAGGTCTGGATGATCGTATAGAAGGGAAGAATTCCTACCTATAGAGGATCAAGTCTGAATTTGATTCTAAGGGAAAGGAAAGTCCAAACCTTAGAAAATTGAGTTTAAAATGATGCTAGGGCAGTGCTGAGGCAGCGTACTCTACCACTAGTAGATCTAATCCTAAGGGAAGAAACATCTAACCTTAAGGAAAGGAAAGCTTGATTGAGATTGATTCCAGGACAGTGCCATAGAGGACTTACTCCATCACTAGGAAGTCTAATCCCAAGGGAAGGAAGGATAACCTACCCTAAGGAAGAGAGAACTGGATTTTGAAATTAAACCCAGGACGGTGCCATAGAGGACTTATTCCATCACTGGGGAGTTTAATCCTGAAGGAAGGGGAAAAGACTAACCTTGAGGAGAAGAGAGTTTGATTTTGGAATTTGAAATTGATTCCAGGACGGTGCCACAGGGGACTTATTCCATCACTGGGGAATCTAATCTTTAGAGAAGGAGGATACTTACTCTGAAGAAAAGAGAACTGGATGATCTCATAGGAAGATAGTATAGCTTCCTATAGGAGATCAGACTCAAAGATTTGAATTTGAGACTAGAATGGTGCCACAAAGGGCGTTATCCATCACTAGTAGATCTAATCCTAAGGAAAGAAAGCACGATGACTCACATCTGTCCTTAAGGAGAAGAAGACTGGAGGACCCTGAGGTAAAGAAGTATTGCTCCCCCCAGAAGGTCAGATCTGGATTTTAAATCTAGGATGGTGTCACAGAAGGTGTACTCCATCACTAGAGGATCTAATCCTAAGGAAAGAAAGCACGATGACTCACATCTCTCCTTAAGGAAAAGAAAACTGGAAGATTCTGTGAGAAGGAAGCATTGCTTCACACAGAATCGAGTCTGGATTTTGGATCTAGGATGGTGCCACAGAGGGCGTGCTCCACCACTAGAAGATCTAATCCTAAGGAAAGAAAGCACGGTGACTCACATCTGTCCTTAAGGAAAAGAAACTGGATGATCCTGTGAGAAGGAAGCGTTGCTTCACACAAAATCGGATCTGGAATGATTGTATGTAAAGGAAACTTGCTTTACATAGAGGATCAGATCTGGATGATCCTGTATAGAGGAAACTTGCTCTATATAGAGGATCGAGTCTGGAATGATCGTATGTGAAGGAAACTTGCTTCACATAGAGGATCGAGTCTGGAATGATCATATACAGAGAAAACTTGCTCTATACAGAGGATCGGGTCAGGATTGATCGTATGTGAAGGAAACTTGCTTCACATAGAGGATCGAGTCTGGAATGATCATATACAGAGAAAACTTGCTCTGTACAGAGGATCGGGTCAGGATTGATCGTATATAGAGGAAACTTGCTCTATATAGAGGATCGGGTCTGGATGATCATGTGTGAAGGAAACTTGCTTCACACAGAAGATCGAGTCTGGAATGATCGTGTACAGAGAAAATTTGCTCTATACAGAGGATCAAGTCTGGAATGATCGTATATAGAGGAAACTTACTCTATATAGAGGATCAGATTTGAATTCTGAGATTTGAATTCTGGAATTTGAAATTTGAATGATTTTTGAACTTGAATTTAAAGATGTTTGAATTTGAAACTTGATTTGAATTGGTTTTGAATTTGAAGAATTTTAAACTTGAAATTTAATTTGATTTTGATTCATCTTGAATTTGATTTCGGATTTTCAAAAACTTGAACAAAATTGAGCTGAATAGATTCAAAATTTGAAAATTTTATTGATTCGAAATTCGAGCTACATCAAGCATAGTATTTTTTCAGGAATCGCCCGTTTACAAGAAGCATTGGGTGATTTCCTTTACAATCCACTAGCTGATACGAGCCTCCTTCGTAAACTGTTTCCACTACGAAGGGTCCTTCCCAGGTTGGTTCAAACTTTCCACCGAGCTTTCGGTGGGCTAAGATAGGCCTCCGAAGAACCAAGACCAAGTCGCCTACTCGGAAGGTTCTAGGTTGCACTAACTTATCATGAGCTTGAACCATTCTGGCTTTATAAAGTTCTAGATTCTGCTGGGCTTGGAGACGACGTTCTTCAAGACCCTCAAGTTCTTCAAGTCGAAGTTGTGCATTCTGTTCTGTTGTGATCTGATTCTGGACTGCAGTTCTGAGTGAAGGGATTTGAATTTCTAGAGGGAGTACGGCCTCGGACCCATACACTAGTGCAAACGGTGTGGATTGGGTCGGGGTTCGATATGTGGTCCTGTAGGCCCACAGAGCTTCCACCAACCTCTCATCCCACTGACGTTTATTATCATCCATGGTCTTTTTGATGATTTATACCAGGGTTTTATTGAAGGCCTCAGCCAATCCATTAGCCCGTGGGTAATAGATCGTTGAGTATCTCCAATCAATACCGTGGCGACTTGCAAAGTTATTGATTTTTGTAGACTTGAAAGCGGACCCATTATCGGATATGATTCTGCGAGGCACGCCGAATCGATATACGATATGGTCATGAAAGAATTTTATTACATGATGTGATGTTACATTTCTTAGTGGTATTGCTTCTGCCCACTTTGAAAAGTAATCAGTCGCTGCTAAGATGAAGCGATGACCCCTTGAAGAAGGAGGGTCAATTGGCCCGACGATATCCGTGCCCCAACTTTCGAAGGGCCACGAGGCTATCATAGGGTGCAACACATTAGGCGGCTGATGTAAAACCACACCATGAACTTGGCATTGATGACAACATTTTGCAATTTTCATGCAATCGTCAATCATCGTAGGCCAGTAATAACCAAGTCTTTTGATTTTCATTTTCATCTTAGGACCCGATTGATGAGCACCGCACAGTCCAGCATGGACTTCGTTAACAATCTTCAGGGCCTCTCGTTTGTCTAAACAGCGGAGCCACATCTGATCGAACAATCGTCGGTACAACGTATCGTTGACTAGTGCATATGATAGGGCACGTTTCTTAATTTGATTGGCAAGAGACCTGTCGTGGGGAAGCTTGCCTTCTTGAAAATACTTGATTATTGGTTGTCTCCTATCTTGTTCTTCATCGACTGCTGAAGATGTAGAAAGGACTTGGGAGGATTGATTGTTGAGGTATTCCATGTCTACAGGGGACAGGACTTGACGACCCTGAATTTCTATAGGGATGAAATCTTCTTCTGGGCAAGCAAATTCCTTTGCAAGCTTTGCTAAGGCATCCGCCGAGGAATTGCTTCCACGAGGAACCCTATACATAGTTACAATGGGAATTTTCTCGAGTAGGTGCATTGTGTATTGGTGATATTTCAGGAGTTTAGGATTCAAAACCTTATAGGTCCCTGCAACTTGGTTGATCACCAGTTGAGAGTCACCATAGATCTTAATCTCTTTAATCTCCATTAGGATTGCAAGTTCCAAACCAGTTATCAAAGCTTCGTACTCAGCTTCGTTGTTCGTACAAGGTTCTGATAAATGGTAGGAAAAGTGCATCATTCCCTTATCCGGTGTTATGAAAACCAGACCGACTCTGGCTTTTCCAGGAATAGTAGATTGAGGTGTTTTGCCCCTTTGAGAGGACGCTGCACCATCAAAATACATTTCCCAGGTTTGAACATTGGATTCCTCGAAACTCATGATTTGCTCGTCAGGTAAATCATCATTTAGAGGAGATTCCGCCGGTAGCGGGTGTGCCGCAAGGAAGTCGGCGACGGCCTGCCCTTTCACAGCACGCAGGGGAATGAAAGTGATTTCAAATTGTAACAATATCATAGACCAACGAGCCAGACGTCCTGACAACGTGGGCCGGGTCATAAGATATTGCAGGGGGTTGACACTGGAAATCAGGCTGACCTGATGAGAAAGCATGTAATGTCTTAGTTTTTGTGCTGTAAAGACTAAGGCAAGGCAATGTTTCTCAATTGCAGGATATCGAATTTCCGTTGGAAGTAATCTCCGACTCAGGTAGTAGAGGGCATTCTCTTTCCCATCGTCATTGATTTGAGCTAGAAGAGCCCCAAGAGATTCGTCAAGGGCTGCAGTGTAAAGGATTAAAGGTCTTCCCGGAATGGGGGCTGCCAAAACTGGCGGATTTGTTAGGTATTGTTTGATATTTTCGAAAGCATTTTGACATTTCTCGTCCCAAATGAATTTGGCGTCCTTTTTAGCTAGGACAAAGAATGGTTGACATCTTCCAGAAAGATTAGAAATGAATCTTCTTATATACGCCAGCCTACCCTGGAGAGATCTCAATTGAGTGAGACTCTTAGGAGGCGACATATTTAAGATAGCTTCAATTTTGGCAGGATCAATTTTGATCCACGGTGCCTGACGACGAAACCTAAGAATTTTCCTGACGTGACGCCGAAAGCACACTTCAAGGGATTCATTTTAAGGTCGTAGCGGCGCAACCGCTCGAAGACAGTTCTTAAATCATAAAGATGAGCCTCTTTCACTCTACTCTTGACAACTAAATCGTCGATGTAACATTCGACTTAATTATGTATTAAGTCATCAAAGATATGAGTCATGGCCCGCTAGTAGGTTGCACCAGCATTTTTGAGGCCAAAGGGCATCACTTTATAACAAAAGATCCCTATAGGACTTCTGAATGCAGTGTTTCTCTCATCTTCTGGGGCCATCTTGATTTGATTATAACCAGACGAACCATCCATAAAGGAGAAAACAACGTGCGATGAGGCAATGTCCACCATGAGTTCTGGGATTGGCAAAGGAAATTCATCCTTAGGACATGCCTTGTTCAGGTCTCTATAGTCAACACAGACTCGGATTTGACCGTTCTTCTTTCGAACTGGCACGATGCTGGCTACCCAAGAAGGATATTGTTCTTCTCGAATAAATCCAGCCTCTGCCAACTTCTTGACTTCAGAAATAACTTGTTGTTCGATCTCTAGACGCATACGTCGTGGAGCTTGCTTGACAGGAATGGCATCATGCCGGATTCCAAGTTTATGGACTGCTACGTCAGCGGACAACCCCGGCATTTCATCGTATGTCCAGGCGAAGCAATCTTTAAACTCGGATAAAGGTTGAATTAGATCCTTAGACTCATCATCACTCAATAAAGAACTTATGAAAGTGGGGCGAGGGTCATCCTCTGTTCCAAGGTTGATTTATTTAAGTTCATCGACTGTTGATTTAATTTCTTCTTCGAATTCAGGGGGTGCATCCCGAACCTGAAGTTCATCAGAATCATCAAAAGTCTCCAAACAAAGTCCATTGAATGAATTAATGACTTCAGTAGGGATATTTTTAAATTCAGGACGACTAGTTATCATTAGACAAAATTCGTCATCGTCAAACGACCTAACGGTACTAAAGCCGATACCACTGGTCCAATGTTTATTAAATTTTAAATTCCAAAGACTTTCGTGGTATCTAGCCTGACCCTTAGTCCATTGACTCGGAGCAACACCTTTAGAGATAAGAGACTTAACACCAGCAGGAAAGTAGCCAAAAGGTAATTCTATTAATTCATTGAAATTTGCCTCTTCAAGGATTACATCATCTTCATTCCTTGAGGAGGAAGATCCATGGAAGAACTTCTTGGCTTTCCTTACTTCTCCATCTAAGTTCGGAGCATCCTTAATTACTAACCCTGAGACCCTGTCAGCAGACAGTGGGGTTAAGGTTAAGGATTCAACCGTTCTATTAAGCTTTTCATACAAACTCAATTCAGGCTCGTCACTTTGAATATTTAATTTTGTATCCTCCTGGTCGCTATCTGATTCTAAAGTGAGATCAAATTTCGGAGGAGGATTAATTTTTGTATAGTCAAAAGCAAATCTGGCACCCCTTTTTCTTGAATCTTCATCAGAACTTGTTTCAAGTTCGACATAGATCGGGGAATTTCTTTTTTCAATTGAAGGGCGATCTCGACCGCATGCTCTTTGGGCCATCCTCCCACCTCTTTGAGGTATAATGTTTGGAGGCCTGAAGATCACACGCTCGACGTCGTCTTCACTACTTGAGTTTTGTCTCTTTTGATTTTTGACTTTTTCTTTTCTCAATCTTTGAATTACTTTTGAACTTTGACTTTCTGCCTTTTCCTCCTTGACGTTGATCTCTACCTTAGAACAGGTAGTAGACCCTTTAGGAACGTAGTACGCCGCATCCTCGTAGATCCCGATCTCGTGAATAGAGAATGGTTACAGATCACCCTTAATTTCAAACTCAATGCCATCTCGTTGGTACTTGATGCATTGATGTAGGGTAGAAGGAACCATCCTATACTCATGGATCCAGGGCCTTCCTAGGAGCGCGTTAAAGGACATTGCCGAATCAATTATATGAAATTTCGCTTCAGTTTTCAATTCTCCTATCTCTAGAAGAAGGGTAACTGAACCTAAAGCCTTCTCGCCCTTTTCATTAAACCCATGAAGCACTAACTTGTCAGTTGAGAGTTTGCTAGTATCAATTCTAACGTATGCGAGAGTCTTTATGTTCATCACGTTGACCGATGCACCCGGGTCAACTAAAACTCTTGATAACTTGAACTTGCCCACATTTACTGTGATGTAAAATGGACGATTATGGTCGGCGGTTCCAAGGAGTAAATCTTCGTCAGAGAAGGTAACCCCAGGGATTTCCTTAAAGTACAAAGCTTCTTCCTCGGGAGTTGAGGCTAATTGAGCTAAGCAAATCTCTGGGTCGAGAAGTGCTTTAATTAGAGTCTCCCTCATCTCTTTTGAAAGGACAAGGGCATCATAAATGCTCAATTTGGCAGGCAACTTCCTAAGGTGAGCTAAGACATTGTAATCAACACTTGGAACATTAACGTTGGGACCCGGTGAATTTGAAAGAATTGGAGTTGATTGTTGAGCGGGGATTTGAATTGGATCATCAGAAAAACTTGTTTTCCTTTATCCTGAGGAGGTAGCCTAGGGGGTAAGACCTTCCCACCACGTAGTTGTACTTGCACGACTTCATCGGAAGAACAAACTACAGGGGAGTCTACGCTCTCCTTAGGCGATTGATTGTCGTTATCTGAGCGAGAGTCCGAATATGAAAAGTCTATCACGACAGGACTCCCTTAAAAGTTAATTTCAGGGGTCTCACCATCTGATAAGACATCAGATTCGTTTCTCTCTTGAAGAGTCAAATCTGGAGGGTTGAGTGTTTGAATTTCTTGATTGATCTCAACTTGTTCTTGATTATTTTCAACAGAAGAGTCATTTACACTTTCATTTTCAACATTAATCATCAAAATATGAGCAGAAGGATCAGACTTTTTATTTAATTTTCGACCCTTTGCCTTTGATGGGGCAAAGTAAAAGTCAGATAATTTCAGTGGTGATAGAGGTTTTGAGCCACCATCAACCACTTGTACAGATCTCTCATCAACAAATTTCCTCTCTACAGAAAATTCACTCTTTTCATTTTTATTCAGTACAGTAGTTCCTAAGACTACTGGAGGGGAAACTGTCCCAACGTCCTCCTGCGAAGCCTCGAGGTCAACCTCCCAGATCGGGTCCCGGGCTATCGTCGGTAACTGTTGAGAAAGACGAAAAGATTTATTAATCGACTTTTTAAATGCCCGGGATAGTGCTATATCCCAACCATCTTCAATGGACAGAGAAGAGTTAGAATTCATACCTGAGATAGATTTGACAGACCCCTGATCCGGATCGACCAGGTATTCCTTTGGAATTATAATATTACCTTGACGGAAGTTCTTTTCTAGCCAATCTTTGAAGACGATGCAGTCTTCGATTGTGTGGCCTAACATGCGATGGTAGGGGCAAAAAGTTGGATCATCCTTCTTATTTGCCTCTTCCGGCTTCTTGGCCTCCGGTAATCGAAAATCTGGCTTCTTCTGGAGACTTTTAAAGATCTTTCTCACCGACTCCCTCTTAAATGGATATGTACGAGCCAATCTCTCTTTAAAAGAAATCGGGTGAGAATCTCTTGTAGGTTGAGAAGTTACCTGAAAAGGTGGAGATTTCTGAGTTTGTTGTATTGGAGAATTACTGGACTGAACATTCATTGGTTTCTTCCCCTTATCAACAGTTGAAACCATTGCCGTTCTCTTTTCAAAGGACTTCAATGGTTTGCTAGCTTTCTTTTCCTCAGTAGAATCCTTCAGGAATGGCATTTTGGAAGCCTCTTCCTGTAGATTACTAGCCTTATTTAAAAGTTTTTTGAAGGTTTTGATAGTGAAACCCTTCAGGAGAAAAGCAATAGGCCCGTGGATATTCTTTAAAAGAATCTCCACTGCATGTTGCTCCTGCAACTGGGGTTCACACTTCATCTAGAGATTTCGCCATCTCAAGATGTACTCAACCAAAAACTCTCCCGATTTTTGATTTTCGATGACGAGATCACCAACGGTTACACGCTGCTGAGCTCCTGAGAATCTCTTTAAGAATAGTCTCTCGAGCTCTGTGAACATTTTCACTGAACCATTAGGTAGATCTGCGTACCACTCAAAAGCAATACCGGATAGACTACTCACAAACTGGCGAAAGAGTAGAGCATCTGACCCTCCTGCATTGCAACAGCTCGCTCGGAAGTGGGCCAGGTGCTGTCTTGGGTTTTCTAACCCACTAAAAACTTTGAATGAAGGTGGCACAAAGCCTTTAGGATAAGAAACTGAATCATATTCTTCAGGGTATGGTCTACCCTTTGGAATAGATACAGTCCTTTGAGAATGGGCTAAGGCCTCCCTTACCTGTGTTTCGATCATCTGGCGGATATCTTTGTCGGCTGGAGAGGTTGGGGAAGCAACCTCTGGAGTTCTAGGACTTGATTCTGTTTTCCTGCTGTGCTCACCCACTGTGTGTGTTGTAGGTTGCAACTGCTCGGATTGAGATTGCTGTGCCTTGATCATCTAATTTTGCATCTGTTCCATTCTGAGCATCATCTGTTCAATTTTATTTTCCAGACTCTTGATGTATTCATCTTTCTCATTTAACTTAATTGATCCATCAGAGTCTGAATCTAATGCTGCAGAGGCTTCTTCCTTACCGGATCGGTGTCTTGAAGGCTCAACATCTTTATTCGATGCTCTGGTCTCAACCATACAAATGTTCCCAGCTGAATCTTCTTCCATCAGATCATCTGCTTCTGGATCAAAGGCTTCAATTGCCTTGTTTTTAAGTATGTCCCTTATTTCCTGTACCACCTCATCGACCGGTCTACCCTCAATTGACTCGAGGTCGATTAGTAGGTACCCCTTATAGTTAATCATCTCTTCAAATTCCTCATCTCCGAACTGGGTGAGGACCTCCTGAATTTTCAAGTCATCAGCAGTAGGTTCTGCCACTAACTGATCTAACATCTCTTGATCATCCTCAAGTTCTGTCCCCTCACCTCCGACTATCCCGGGGTCGGTAGTCGTGAGGGTGACATCCTCAACAGGGTGAGGGATATCTAACCTAACAGGTGACGAGGGAGTTTGACTTGTGGGAACTCCAACATCAATCTGAGGAGAATCCTCACATCCCTGAATAAGGAGTCGGGGGACCTTAACAGGTGACTGGACTGGTAACTGAACTGGTGACTGAACTGGTGTATCTCTAATCAGAATCCCAACAGTTCTGCTTATCTGCATTGGCACATAAGGTTCATCCAAAAGTATGGGCCTCTTGCCCTTAACATCAACTGGCTGTAAGTCTTTAACGATCTCTTTTGATCTGGCTATCACAGGGGCCAACTTTGAGAGTCTTGAAGGGGGAACTGGAGGTCTACCACTGAGAGGGTGACTCCTACCAGACCCAGTTAAAACTATCTCCTTAGTTTTGGCAGTTGGGAGATGAGGCACCCAATGATATCCATCCACTAATACTGAGGCAACTGGTTGCTTAACAAACTTTTTGTTTCTACTCACTGGCTGAGGAGTTAGGTTTCTTGCTTCAGATTTTTCTTCTTTTAGAACTTCTTTCTCAAGCTTGTGTGAGATCACTCCCTTCAGGTGTCTCACATATTGTTCTTTGGTCTGACCTGTCTCAGCAGCACAGGTATGAATGATGTTCCTTAACATCCTAGTTCTCAAAGTGTTCTTCTCCTTGGTGGTTCTCTTAACAGTGTAGTCTACTGGGCTAGCTGGAGAGCTAGCAATCCGCGTGACTCTCTCCTCCCCTGCAGCAACTGCGAGGGGATGAAAACAACTCCCTTTCAGGAGTGGAGAAGAGGCAGGGATAGGCAGCTCCTCAGCAGCCTCAGGCTCAACTAAACTCAGGACTTTCTGTTCAACTATCTTCCTTGACTTGGTAATTTTCTTCCTTATCCTTCTCAGGTAGTTCTTCCTAGCACTCTTAGTGCCAAACAGTGCTGCAGAACTAGAAGACCCTTTCTCAACGGTAGATTTCACTTCAATTTTCTTGTCCTCACTTCGGACTGAGGGTACAGAAGGTGTAAGGGTAGCACCTGCTGCCAGTTCCAACACTGGGGGAAGGTCACTCGTAGCTCCCACAGCTAGTTCCACTACTGGACCATTCTCGCCCTCAGCAGCGAGATTAATGATTGTTCAACCATTAACAGACAGTTTCAGAGTCTTGAAACCCATCCCAAACTGAATCGCACTGCTATGAATTAACTCGTCGACTTGGAGGTCTCGGTCAACAGAGAACAGAAGTTTCCCAGCCATTGTAGAAGATTTGATTGTCTGAAATTTGAAAGAGAAGATTTGAATCAAACTTTTGAATTTGAATTTTGACAAGAAATTTTCTATATTTTATCACATAAATCGAATTATAGGAACTATAATCCGATATATAGTGATAAGTATAGATATCAATTTTGACTTGAAGAAAATTTGAATTTTTATTGTATATATTCAACTACAAGAGAATATTGTAGAGAACGTATAACAATGGTCTGGATTTGATTTGAAAGGATCTGACGGGGTTTGAAATTTTGAAGATTAAAAGATTTTCTTTGACTATTTGAAACCAATAAGTCGGATTTAATTTCAACTTAATAGTTAACAAAATATCAAAGAAAGTCAAGGAGTTTTGACTCGACTCTCTTATCCCACTGATCAGGCTAGGGATAAGATGTCAGAGGTTTGACTTGATGAAAAGATTAGATGATTAAATTTGAATCTGGAAATGGTACATGTTATACTACAAGAGAATGTTGTAGTAGTACATGTGACAGTGAAAATTGATTTTGAATTGAAAGGGAATTTAAGTGACTCAAAAATCCGGCAGCATCTTCCCTTATTTTTGAGACTCGAGGTGTTGAATTTGCATTCAACAAGACAGTTTACAAATATTAGGGAAGATTTTACGGAAAGGAACTCGACTCTTTATATCTTATCAAAGATAAAATGTCAGAGTTCAAAGATTTGAAAGACACTGAAAATAAATGTTGAATTTGAATTGTCAATGTTAATCTACAAGAGGTATTGTAGAAGAACATTCGACAAGTGACGATTAAAACTTGAAGAGAATTGAACGGATATTTTTGAAATTTTGAATTTCCGGCGGCATCTCCCCTTATTTTTGAAACTCGAGGTGTTGAATTTGCATTCAACTCGACGGTTTACAAATGTTAGGGAAGAGCTAGGGAAAACCACTTGACTCTTTACATTTTAAAAGAATGATTTAAAATGAAATGTCAAAGATTAATTTATCCAGAAAAATTTGAATAAATATTGCATATATTAAGCTACAACAATTATTATAGAGAAATATATGGCAATGCATTTTGAACTTGATTGATTTTGAAAAGAGATTTGAAAATTTTTGAAAATCCAGCGGCATCTCCCCTTATTTTTGAAACTTGAAGTGTTGAACATATGTTCAACATAACGGTTTACAAACCTATAAGAGGGAGATTCTAGGAAATCAACCTGACTCTTTCATTCTGTTGAGTGATTCAGAATGGAATGTCAAGGACTGAAATGACCGGAGAAGTTGAAAGTGCATTAACTATATACAACTACAATCATTGTTGTAGAATACATAGTTGCAACGATTATTATGACTTGAAAATAGATGTTTGAAAAATTTAAAATTTCGGTAGCATCTCCCCTTATTTTGAAACTCGAAGTGTTGAACGCATGTTCAACATAACGGTTTACAAAAACAGGGGGGATGTTATAAGCTAACCTGACTCTTTCATTCCGACTAGTGATTCGGGATTGAAATGTCGAAGGTTAGATTAATCAGAAAATTTCAAACTTTGGATTAAAATTTGGAAGAGGAATCTATATCCTATCACACATATTGAATTATAGAAGTTACAATCCTATATGTAATGATAAGATATAGGAATCGATTGAGATTTGAAGACAATGAGATTTTGCTAGACAGTTGAAATTATGACTTTGAAGTTAAAGAAATCTTCTGTAAATTATGAAACTTAGCACGCTATGATTTATTTGCATGCAAGTTTGTAACATGTACAGAAAGACTTTGAAAAGCTCAGCTTGACTCTTTCGCTCTACCAATGAACTTGGAGGCAAAATGTCAAAGCCAGACTTAGAGGGAGGTTTCCTACACTCACCTCTCTTTTCATATGTCTTAATTGAGTTGGCCACACTTACCCAAGAAAGAAATGGGTAGAGGGACCAACGGAAGAAAGGTAGCCAAAACTACCGATGCAATAAAATTCGTAGCGCTATTAAAGATGGAGAGAGAGATTTTCCCCAGCGGAGTCGCCAATTTTTTTTGTTTGATTGAAAAATATATGATTTTTTGAAAAAGTGTTTAATTTTCTTTTGGAAATATTTAATTTCTGGAATTTAAATTTTATAATCGAACACTTATTATGAATGATATATCAGCTCGAAAGGTGAATATATCGTTCTCTAACAGGTTCAGATTACAAATCTTTGGATTTATCTGATTATCGTAGTCAAACTCAAGAGGAAACAACATATGATCTCAAAAGATCAAAATGATGTTAAATTCAATGTTTAACTATAATAATCTGGTAAAAAGATCATTGATTTCATAATCAAGATCACGATAATAGTACGATATATCTTTCCAAGGAAAGAGGATATCGTCTATTATCGATCATTTGAAAATGACGATAATGATCGTTGTCTTTTGAATTTCCCAAAGATAATTAATTGAAATTTTGAAAAGCTTGATTTTGAAATCAAGTATGGGTTTCTAAATCTCCTACGAGCGTAAGCCCTCGTAGTTAATTACATCGTAGGAAACCCGAAAATTTCCTACGAATACTCTCGATTAAAATAGCGATACGAATTTTATTTAAGATTTCAACGTTTGATGTCAAAGGAGGTTAAGGACTTGAATTTCAAGTGGGATTGGTTCAATGTTGAACACTTATTTCTGAAGTCAAAGGAAAAATGGTAGGAGGTGCTTTAAGATTCTGAATTGCTTCAGAAACACCCCAACCTATCCTAAGTGTTGGGCTTGAATTGGATTGAAAAAGATTTAATGTTTAATTGATCAATTTTATTAGAAAGTGGGAATTAGATTCCCGGAAGATTGAGGTCTTAGGATTGAACATCTGCCTCAGAACCTAAGTCTAAAATGGGTACTGAGAATCAGTGACCCAGAACCTAGCTAATGCAATGCAATCCTGGACTTACCCTGGCCTGGATTGGGGAGCCAGCTAAACCACCTAAACGCTTTTAAAAACCATGAGTCAAAGTCTTTATGAAAGAGTGGTTGGAATATTATTTAAGATTAGGTTTGAGGAGTTGGGGTCGAAATCTAGAGCAGATCCTAATTGACCCCTTAACATATGTTGGGTTAAATGCTTAAGCTAGAAATGCAATTAAAGATTTAGACTCAATTTTTAATTTGTATCTAATGCGATGCATGCTAGTTGACTCGATGAAATGCTTAAATCAAAATGAAGCAGTTTTAAAACAGGCTTAAAAATAGGTTTTATCCGAAAGATTGCACAACATCCCCTTGGACAGAACTGCACCCTAATAGGTCAGGTGGTCTGCCAGAACCCGCAGGCGGGGAGGTGCCTAATACGGATGAGAAAAGTCAATATGTATGCATGAAAAACTCCCGGCGAGTCCGGTCTTACTTCTTAAGAGCGTTAGAGTTTCTATCTGAGCTTAAAAATTTTAATTTTGTTTAAGTAGAAAAAGTTTATGACCGTACCCTCACGAGCCTCCGATCGGGTTCCAGGCTAAATCAAAATCGACATGCAATAGCGCCAAATAAACTACTAAAAGCATGCGGGTCCTTAATCGCAATCAACACATCAATTAAATCATTTAAATAATTAAATCAATTAAATAAATGCTCAAACTGAAAGTCCATAGGCAAGTGCCCTTAATAATACAACCCAGGGTCTGCAGTAAAGTAAAGTGGCCGGGTACCACTGACTACAACCCGGATTCTACTCCTAAGACTCAAGTGACTTTGAGATTTGAGATTCTTCTCGTTCTTCACTTCTTCGCCTTCTTAGAACTCCTTGGATCGTCGGGTCTGGATATCCAAATGAAAAGAAACTCCCCCTGGATAAGGGTGTTATCTTTTCTCTTTGGATATTTGAACTTCATCCTAATTTGGATCTCCAAATGGATAGGAACTCTCCCCTAAGGGATGTTCCTTCCTCTTTGGATTCCAAATTGGATTTTAAATATCTCAATCTCAAAGTACTTTAAATAATACAACTCAAAATCAAATCAAATCACATTAATGAAAATTAAAAATCTAGACTCAATAACCTGCAAGATTATCCTAATAATCAACAATTTAGAAATATCCCAAGCAGTTATATGTTTGAAATTTAGAAATGCTCAATCACAGCCACGCTTGGCCATGCTCTTTTAATTTTAAAGGGGGTCTTAGCAGTTTTCTGGAGCACCTGTGCAATTTGATAATTATAACTTTGCCCCCTTTAATTTATGCCCTGTATGAGCATGGCCACCTGCATAAGATTGAATTAGTACAAATCGTCCCTAGCCTAGGGGTAGATCTAATCGTACAATCAATCAAATCATAGAGTGCAGAAAGTAAATAGACAATCACATCAATTCTATCATTAGCAAACATCATGCTATAAAAGCTCGAAAATCCGGCACACAGCAGAAAAGTAAACACCGGCCTAGCCTAAGACTAGAGTTGGTTGTCCTAGCAAACCATCTAAAGTGTGTGAGGTAGGCTGTGTGGCTTTGATATGTCCTAAATAGGCAATTGATTGAAGTTGTTTGAGGTTCAAGTTGGTTGAAGGTTTAAGAGAAGATTTAATTTGAATTTAAATATTAATGATTTGAAATTGATGTTAAACTTGATTTTAATTATTTGTTGGATACCACCTTTGTTGCACACCGAGGCCGTGAAGTTTATTTCACCTTCCTTGGGGCTAATTTAATAGCCTCGTAGGCCTGGGTTACCCAGTGATACCCGATATAATTAAGTGATTTGAGTTTGATTAAGGTTTGAAAGTTGATTAAATTTTAATTAAATTAGTTGGTTGCTGGTTTTAAGTTCAAATTAATGTTTTCTGGAATTTTGAATGATATGTTGAATTTTGGAATTTTTTGGATTATTTTAATGATTTAATTAAGGGGTTAAAAATTGACTTTTTGATTTAAAATGTTTTTTGGAAATTTAATATTTTATTAAAATACTAGACCTTAATACGATCAATTAGATAGTAAGTATGCTGAAATTGGATTTTTCTAGATTTTATTATGAAGGTTTGAAGTTTTGACTTGATTTTGAACTAGGTTTGACCAAAAGTTGACTTTTTCAAAATTGATTGATTTCTGGAAACTTAATATTTTTAATAAATATTAGACCTTAAGATGAGTTGAATGCTTTTGAGTTTACTCAATTTAGAGTTTATTCAAATTAGTTATGAATTTTTGAAGTTTTGAGTATTTAATGAATTATTTAAATTGTTTAATTAGAGACCCTTTTTGTGATTTGGATCCAAATGACCTCCAAACTCCTTGGAATCAACTCCAGAGGTCAGGAATGACCTAATGAGTGATTTCCAAGTGTTTGGAAATTTTTTGGAATTTTTAATTATTTTTAATTAATTAATTTAATTAAATATTGAATTTCAATTAAACTTAAATTAAACTTAATTTTAAAGTCCAGTCAAGGGGCTTTTATTTTTCATTGATTAAGGGTTTAATTCTGGTCAGTTAGAGGGGTTAATTGTATTTTTTGGATTTAAATTTGATTTATTATAATTTTTTGAAGGTTTTAAGGCTTAATTAAGGTTTAAACTTGATTAGGTTAATTAGGGGGCTTAATGATCTCAAAAGTCAGTGGGAAATTTTCCTAGAGCTGAGGGTGTCACTATGTTCGAATGGTTTGAGTTTCAAATCAATTGGAATTGAATCCTAATTATTAGAATTTTTCTAAGTTTTCTAAATGAGTCCTTAATTATTGTCCTTAATGACACTAGGTTAATTGGGTTCAAATCAAGGTTTTACTAACCCTCAATATAACATATGCATGATAAATATACATATAAACACAATCAATCCTATGTCTAAGAGAGCCTTAAACTAAGTGGTGTGTGTATGTCCTTAAACATGCATAGATTAATACTTAATTAAATGTGAATAATAACTTTGTTAGTGAATGATTAGAGCATAACCATTCACTAACACTCCCACAAAATTTCTATTCAAATATGTTGATCTATGTTTAAAATTCCAAAGTAGATCTCTCAACCTAATGGATTTAAATACATAAATATTATTTCAAAATAATTTTAAAATATATGCTTGACTTATATATAAAGCTATATAAAAACATAGGTTTTGAATCTAAAATATTTAAGATATAACTAAGGTAAATTCAATAGCCAAATGAGAGATCTACTGATCTATTAAGGTCATTTGAAAATAAGTTTTTAATTTTCAAAATAATTGGCTTAATATTTAATTAGATATTAATTAAATATTAAAATAATTAAGTAATTAAAATAAGTTAAAATTAATCAAGTTTTGATCTCTGAATTTGATTTCAAATTAAAGTGCTTAATTTTTTGAAAATTTTGATATATTATACTTAATTTTTTGATTTAAAATGGATTTATTGTGAATTTTTAAAGTTTAAATCAATTAAAATGGGTTTTTAAATAATTTTAAATTAATTAATGATTAAAATAATTTTAAAATTAGTTAATTTAAATCTTAAGAATTTTCTGGAATTTTAAAATTATTTATGTATGTATTTAAATTATTATTCATTCATTAAATATTAATTAATAATTAGATATTTAGTTAATTGAAATATAAGATATAGTTTGAATTAATTTAATTTCAAAATTAGAATAATTTAAGATTAATTAATTAATTATTGGATATTAATTAATTAAATCAATGAATATTAATTAATTATTAAACTATTAAAATATTATAATTCATTTAAATAATATTAAATAATTTTAATTAAATATTATTTAAATTTTCAAATATTTTTTTAGATTAATATTAAATTTAGAATTAATTAAACATTAATTAATTATTTAAATATTTAATTAACATATTAAATGATATTTAAATATTTAAAATTATTTTAAACTTTTAAAATATTTTAAATGATATTTAAACTTTACAACTTATTTAATGTTAATTAAAATATTAAAAGTTATTAAAAAAAAAGAATTATAAGATATTTAATGAAAGTATTAAATAATTTATATGTTAATAAAAGTTTAATATCATTTAATATTAATTAAAATAATAAACTATTTAATATTAATTAAAATATTAGATAATTTAATATTAATTAATATTTTAAAATGAGTTGATATTAAATAATATTATAAGGTATTTAATATTAATTAAAATATTAAATAAATCACTTATTAATTGAAATTATAAAGTATTTAAGACAATTAATATTTAATAATTAATATTTGACAATTAATATTTAATAGTTAATATTTTAACATTTTTAATTAACATTGATTTAAAATTAAAATATTAAAAATTTTTTAAATATTAATGTTTAATATATATTTTTATATTATTTAAAATTAATCACATATAAAAAAAAAATATATTTAAAACGATTTAAAATAGAATTTTTAAATCATTTAAAGGGTTTGGCGGCGCCGGCGCCACGTGGCGCTTCCCGGTTGGACACTCCAAACCGCAGAGTAATGATTGCCGGCGGTGCAATAATTGCGCCGCCAGCAATCATTGGGCGATGATTGAACCGCGGGCGTGGTTCACTAATCCACGTCGGATCGTAATGCGGACCGTTCGATTATCCGCCATTTCGATTCAACGGCCGTGATTTGGCTGAACGGCGATACTAACCCTCGGATCGGATCCGCGGTTAATCTTAACAGCGATAGGACGGGATCTCAGCCGTTGATCAGAAGATCAACGGCGGAAATCTCGTA
Organism: Dendrobium chrysotoxum; assembly: GCA_019925795.1. Lineage (NCBI taxonomy): Eukaryota > Viridiplantae > Streptophyta > Magnoliopsida > Asparagales > Orchidaceae > Dendrobium > Dendrobium chrysotoxum. The sequence continues at coordinate 73,510,537 of CM034315.1, forward strand.
CACCTGAAACAGGCTACGCAAAACGCCCTAAACTCATTTTTTGACTCGTTCTCTCAATTAGATCCATCAAATGACTTGAAATTTTAAACCTAGATTGCTAGATTGAACAGAAATAATGTGGAATATTTCTAAAAATTAAATAAGCACCTAATGAAATGCTAATTAATTCTAAGTGTTTGAACTAGGGTTGAGCTTTTTACCTAATCCACACGGTGGATTCAGAAGGTCTTTGGCTCTTTGAATTTGTTGACTGTCCACGTATGTTTTCCTAGTTGAACTCGTCGTCTGAAACAGGCTCGATCGAGGGGAACAAGCCGTGGACGGAATAGAGCTTGAGTTCGCCGGAATCCAGTCGCCGGCGAGCTTTGACCGGCTGGATTCGATCTGGGAAATGAGAGGGAGGCTCTTGGGAGCTCAATCGAAAAGAAAACTCTCCTAAAGAGCTTGAGTCTGGAGAGATAGTGTAAAGAATAGAATGAGAGCTCTAAAAACCCTTTTGCCCTATTCATTTGTCCTGGACTTGAATGGAGGGTCTAGATCACTTGAGGGGATTCCTGGATGCATGCCACCTGTACTGGAGTGGTTGGGAGCAGGAGGGAATCAAAGGACCAAGGTACAATCTACATGGAAAGTGTATTTTGTCACCTTGTGAGCACATGGAGATGATAGGAGCCCTATGATTTTGATCCAAAGGTTGTAGAGAGTCCTGAGAAGGTTCTAGAGCCTATTTAAATGGCTATATATGTTTAGGATTAAAACAAATTAGTTTTAAGGGATGATTTGAGCATTTAAAACCCTTTACTTAGCATTTGTTGACTCTTTGACCAGTCAAACAGTCAACTCCTGCCTAGGTGGACATGGGGAAGACATGATTGAATGCTTGGATTTAATTCCAAAGGATTTAGTGGAATGCATTGGATATTGAATGGATTTGACCAAAATTTGGGATTTGACCAAGTCAAATGATATATGATTTGACTTATGATGGATTTGAGATAATTCAAAATATTCAATAGAATAATTTTTTTTTAGTTTTAGGAGGTTTAATTGAATTGTATATCCCAACAAGATTCAATTCAATCAAATTTGAATAAGCTTGAATTTAAGTTGACTTGGTCAACTTTGACCAAAATTTGAGTAAGGGTGACCTTAGAAATGTTAACACCATAAGCTAGAAAATATTTAAGGACTTGATATGGATGTGACAAGCTAGATGGGTCAAAATGACCCATTAAAGGCCTTAAAGGGGTTTTAGGTCAATTAAGGTTGGTTTGGTCAACTAGGTTGACCTAGGACCTGAATTTGGGTTTAGTAGATTTGATTTGATGTTGAAAGTCTGGTAGATATGTCTCAGGAGTTTAAATGTGTTATTTGGATCAAATGACCCGTCTAGGCCTTTAATGGGCCTAATGGGTCAACTGGGTTGACTTGGTCAACCAGGTTGACCCAGAGTCAGGGACTGGGTTCAATCAATTCAGAATGATATTCTGAGTCTATTGGTGGTGGTCCCAAAGTCTGGGGAGGTCATTTGGTCAAAATGACCTATTTGGGCCTTTAATGGGCCTTTTAGGTCAACCCTGGTTGACTTGGTCAACCAGGTAGGTCCAGGGTCTGGAAATGGGTTCAACAGATTTGAAATGACATTTGGAGACCAATGGAGGTGGTCCCAAGGTCAGAGGAGGTCATTTGGTCAAAATGACCTGTTTTGACCCTAAAGGGGCCTTTTAGGTCAACCCTGGTTGACTTGGTCAATCAGGTGGGTCCAGGGTCTGGAAATGGGTTCAACAGATTTGAAATGACATTTGGAGACCAATGGAGGTGGTCCCAAGGTCAGAGGAGGTCATTTGGTCAAAATGACCTGTTTTGACCCTAAAGGGGCCTTTTAGGTCAACCCTGGTTGACTTGGTCAACCAGGTGGGTCCAGGGTCTGGAAATGGGTTCAACAGATTTGAAATGACATTTGGATACCAATGGAGGTGGTCCTAAGGTCAGAGGAGGTCATTTGGTCAAAATGACCTGTTTTGACCCTAAAGGGGCCTTTTAGGTCAACTAGGTTGACTTGGTCAACCAGGTTGACCCAGGGGCTGGTTCTGGGTTCAATGGGTTTGGTTTGACATTTGAAATTTGCTGGAAGTGACTGCATTTGATTTGGAGGTCATTTGGTTCAAGTGACCAGTTACACCCCCTAGGGGTATTTTGGTCATTTTGACCCCTGGTCAACTGGGGGTCAAATTGAGTCCAACAAAATGCAGTTTAATGCTCAATAGGTCATAATCAAGGGTCTGGAGGTGATTGGAGGCTTTGGAGAAAGCTCCAGGGTCAAAATCCACTAGGTGTTAGGTCCAGTGGCATAGACTGTAAATATTTGAAGGTTTTACAGCCTTTGGATTTCAATTCAGTTTCTGGGGTTAGAGATCTCAGAATGAGCTCAAATTTGGAGGGTTACCTCTAGAGACATGTCACATCAATGTTGAACTGACAGATCTTGAATCAGAGGTCGTTTGATAGGGTTTTGAGGTGTTCAAAAATTCACTGGAAAAGGCTTTTAGGACTTAGACCTTTAGCCTTAGGTTTAAACCTGAATTTCTGGATTTAAGCTGGATTTTGAGTTTGAATGATATGATTTGAATTAAGCTTAGATTGAATTGAAGCTTGGATTGATTTAGAGGAATCCTAGGATTTAGAATAGGTGCTAGGGTCCAAATCAGCTTAAGGGAATCCTAGGGTCTAGAATAGATCCTAGGGACTGGAGTCTGGGGAGATCCTAGAATCTAGAAGAATCCTAAGATCTAGGAATCCTAAGATCTAGGAATCCTAAGATTCATGATCTAGAAGGATCTTAGGATCTAGAGTAGATCCTGAGGTTTGATTTCTAGGAGGATCTTAGGGTCTGGAAGTCCTAGGGCCTGGAATCTAGAATAGTCTTAGGATCTAGAAGAATCCTAAGCTCTAGATAGATCTAGGAGAATCCTAAGGTCTAAGAGGATTATATGATGTAGAATCAGGTAGAATCCTAGGGTCTAGAATTGATCCTAGGGTCTGAAGTCTAGGAGAATCCTAGAATCTAGATTTATCTTAAATTGTATTGATCTGGGGTCAGGATTGATTTGAATTTGGATTGATCTTAAAGTTTGGATTGATTTAAGATCAGATTGATCCTGGGGTTAAGATTGATCCTAAGGATTGGAAAGATCCTAAGGTCTGGATTGGTCCTACTGAGCTCATACAAAAATGAGGTCAACACTCATATATGAGTTGTTTGCTTACTACTTGATTTGGAATAGCATGGTTTTGGTTTTCATTCTCAAGATGTGTGTAGCTTCATCAATGGCTTTATGTTGAAAAACTTTATAGTTACTTTTGGGATGGAAAATTCTCTGACTTGCTTTATGTTGAAAAATCTTATAAGCTCTCTTGTGGTTGGAAAGCTTCATGGAGTATTTGTTTTTTATTAGAGTGAATTATTTTGTTCATGAGAATTCTAATTCCAGTTTATATTTTTGATGATTACAAAAGTTTATTGTTTGTCTAATTTATCTTCTAACATATATCTTTGAGTTTTTGTTTGTCTGTGTGTACTAAAGTATTTTTTCGGGAAATTCACACTCAAGACTGTTGAAGACTTCAAGTTCACTTGTTCACTGTAAATGAAGTCTGTAATTTTATTTTCTTCTTTTTTTTAGTCTGAGAGAGTGTGATTGTAAGTTGGATAACTGTGCACACACACACAATGGGGGAGTAAAACGTTTAAATGTTTTTAAACTGATCGTACAGTAAGAATTGATTTCGTAAAGTACGATATGAATAATATGTCCTCCAGGGAGAACCCATAAGACTAAAAAAACTTTCTAAGGCATGTTCGTACAGTACGAATAACATTCGTACATGAGTTTTGCTGTACGAACAGCTCAAAATTGGGTTCGTCCAGAGGTTCATACGGGATGAAGTGTTCGGACGATGCTCACTGTTCGATTCGTCCAAGCGTTCGTACGGGACGAAGTGTTCGGACGATGCTCACTGTTCGATTCGTCCAAGCGTTTGTACGGGACGAAGTGTTCGGATGATGCTCACTGTTCGATTCGTCCAAGCGTTAGTACGGGTCGAAGTGTTCGGACGATTCTCACTGTTCGATTCGTCCAAGCGTTCGTACGGGACGAACTATGTGTACGAACGGCTCTGTTGTGTTCGTCTGATGAGTCGTACAGGACGGATTGTTCAATCTTTTGAACCATTCGTACAGTACGATGGACAATCGTACGGGACGATCGGCATGGACTTAACTTGAAAATTCGGTTTTTGGACGATTTTTCCTGTCCTTAGTATAAAAATGACTCAAAACTGTTTTGAAAGAAAATCCTTCTACGAAAATTCTTTTGGGAAGTGAGAGGAGAGTGATTGGGAGAGTGTTTGAGAGTGAGTTTTGAGAGATCTTTCAAGAGAAAATTGTGAGGAGATTCACAAGGTTATCCAATTGAGAGGATTTCTTTTACTTGTTCTTCAAGCATCTTCCTAGTTCCTTGGAGACTTTTGCAAGAGTATTGTTCGAAAGGATTCCGGTTCTCTGCCGCACTTGGAGGGTGAAAAGGACGACGGTTCTCTGCCGCACTTGGAGGGTGAAAAGGACGATGGTTCTCTGCCGCACTTGGAAGGTGAAAAGGACGACGGTACTCTGCCGCACCGGGGTTGGTGGAAGAGAGTTTGTAAAGGCTTCTCCGCCTTGCTGTGGGGGCAAAAGGAGAGACACTTGGTTTTAGTGCAATACCTAGAGAAGGGATCTCTAGGGAGTGGATGTAGGTCGAGTTTGACCGAACCACTACAAATTCTAGTGTTTTCTGTTCTCTATTTATTTTTCTGCATTTCTGTTTTCTGCAGTTTATTCTTGTTGTGGTTGAATTTCTATTTTAAAAGAAAGAGCAAAAATTATCTCTGTTCGTACAGTACGAGGGCATATCGTACTGTACGATTGGCTTTTAAAATTTCCAAATTATCAAGAGTAATTTTAAAAGGAACCAATTCACCCCCCTCTTGGTTAGCCTAAGGGACATTGAGCAATATGTTTAACAACCTGTTTGCACTTTCAGTATTTTATCTTGAAAAGTATCCATTGTGGTTATGTGTTGGAGCGCATTCATTGGGTTTATGTTTTATATAAAAGTTGCTCTTATGGATAAAATGCCATGTTGTGGATGCAATGTGTAGGGGAGAAAATATAACTTGAGTGCCTGTCATGTGATTCATGTGATGTCTAAAAAAAAAGAGACGATGAAGATTTGAAGTGATGTTTTTTTTGGCATGATATGTGATAAGTTTAAATAGGATCCATGAAATCTGTTAGGGAGTATGTCTTGTTGGCATATGGCATGGGAGATTTGCTTTATTCGGGAAAGGGTTTAGGAGTTGATATATGTTTAAAAAAAAAGAGAGAAATTATACATGTGTTTTATGTTGAAAAAAGTCTCAAAATGTTTCTCATTGTTAAAAATCATTTTATGTTGGAGAGATTTCAAAAGTGGCTTTGTGTTGGAAAGTGCTTCGAGATGGAAATGATTTGTGAATTACTCTATGTGGAGGGGTCTTTAAGTTGTCTTACATCTGGTTTGACACAAGGTTGCATGTCCTTTTGTTGAATACTCTTCTTTGAGCTTTCGAAAAGTTTTTTTTTTTAGCCTGTTGGAATTATTGAAGTAAACATTCTCTGAATTCATGCATTGCACTTGAAATGAGAAATAGATTGATGTTTCTTTCATGGTAATACATCAAATGCATATTTGGTTTCTTTGGGTTATGGTTGCTTGGGAGAATTTTGCATGTGTTGCTATAAATAAGTGGTGTTGTTTATGTTTGGGATATATATATATATATATATATATATATATATATATATATATAATTATAAAAAGTTGATGGACGATGAAATGTTCATATTTCCCTGAGGCATGTTTCTTCTCTACTTGCTTGAATGTTGTGAAAGAGTAGTGTTGGCAATTGTGTTAGAGAGTCTCATGAAACCTTCTTGTTAGAAGATTTTCGTGAACCTACCCCACACCAAAATAAAAGCACTCAATTGTTTTGTGTCAGAAAAGACTTTTTATGGAATTCTTATGAAGAGAATTTGGGTCACTTTGCTCATGAAATTTTATAATTGTTACTTTGGGATTGAAATTATTTCTATGCATGGTTTTGTGTTGGAGGTTCTTCAAGTCCTTTTTTTGGATAAAGTGGTATTTCTAAGAGCTCTTTAATGTATTTTCTTTTTAGAATGAAGGGATATTTAGTGTATGAATTGCCCCTCTCTTGTTAGTATTTATTTCTAAGGTTGAGCTTGGGTTGAATGTGAAATGAAAGTTGCTTGTTCATGTTTTAGTTTTGGGAGCTTGTTTTCCTCTTCGTTGCTTTGGGTTTCATATAGGATATAGTTTGAGTCATTGAGTCTTTTGAGTGCTTATTCTTGGAATGTGGGGATAGCAAAGGGCGCCAAAACACCTTCTTCTCTATTCGTATTATATCGAATTGGGGTGGAGGTCGTTTTAGAGGCATACTTGACTTCAAAGAGGTATGCCCAATAATGAGACGCCTACATTCCTTTTATTATTTTCAATTTTCATTCCTTCATTTTGACATTTTATCATCTTTCTCTCTATTTCTCTTATCTCTACTATTATTCTACTTATTATCTTATTTTATTTATAGATTCATAAATTTATTGGTACATGTACGAATGTCCAAAAGGTTAGGAAAGAACTTCCTTTTGTCCCCTATAACACTAGTGACACTTAAGGACAAAAATTAAGGATCGAGTCTTAGATAACATAGACTTTGGGTGCATGCTCCTTATAGGACAGAGGCACCAAAACATAAACTTAGTGACACATTTTCCTAGGTTTATTGTGCCTTAATTCATTAATAATCAACCAACAAAATTTCTTTTAATCAATAATAGATTACTTAATCTACCTTTCTTTTAATTTATAACAAACTAAATTAACTCAACAAAATTGGTTACTATTGGGTAACCCAGGCCTACGAGGCTATTAAGTTAGCCCCAAGGAGGGTGAAATAAACCTCACGGCCTCGGTGAGCAACAAAGGTAGTAATCAATCAAACACTGGAATAAAATCTTTAAAATTAATCCTAAAATATTAATACTTACACTTAAACTAACAGTTTCCCCTTAGCCTTCAACAAATTAAAACACAAGCAACCTTAGCTTAATCATCATACATAGGACATACCCAAAACCACACAGCTTGTTACACACACTTAGGCTTGTTTGTTAGGACACGACTCCTAGTCCTAGGTTAGGCCGATATTTTGTTTTATTATTTGATGCCAATTACTCCTACCAAGTTAGAAAACTCCTGTATTATTCTATGTCTTAGCAATAACATGTGTATGTTTTATGAATATAAATATTGAATCTTCTGGTAGTCATATTTTTATTTACCTACATTTATTTTCTGAATGGCATCTATGCTCATTTGTGTATTTTTCTTTTATCTTGTCTTGCGAGGTACACTGGGCTACGCATGATCAAGAATCAGTGAATAATTTGCTCGCTTAAAGCTCTTAAGTGGCTGCGCCATAAGTCTTGCATAGTTGGTAATCAATGGATAGCTCGCTTGCTTGGAATTTTTAAGTGGCTGCGCCACGGTCAGGTATAATCTCTGCAACTTGTAAAGAAAATTTCTAATTACATACCGAAACTGCTACACACCACACACATCTTGTTATTAGTTTTTAGTTTAATATATATTCTAGCATGTTTAGGTAGCTGGCCATAGGTTAGTGCACTAACGAAGCTTTGGCCCTATAAGCCAAAGCTTGCCCCTTCTGTGAGCCCTAGAGACCCTTATGGTCACCTTAGGCCCGTAGCGAGGCCCACCCATTTGTGCTATATGCATCGTTGTTTTCCCACACGAAGTGGGCACTGCTAGGATGTTCCATTTTCTCTCGATTTTGGGTATGATACCCCCCACCTTCTGTGAGCCTTAGAGACCATTAGGGTCATTTAGGCCTGTAGTGTAGGCCACCTACTTGTGCCATGGGCATCGTTGTTTTCCCACATGAAGTGGGCACCGTTAGGATGATTTTCTATTGTGATGTGATGAGGATACCTTGCCTGGAGGGTATCCTTGGTGTGTTTATTTATTTATTTTATGTACTCTGAATGTCATGCATGCATTTTTTTATACACTTTACTCCACAGTGCACTCTGCCTACATACATGCATTGCATTAGCATTACTCAAATAAAAATGTCACATTATCTTTCAGTAGACTTTAGAATACTTTTACTTATGTATCTGTCTCATGCATCATACACAGCACTAGGTATATCCTGTTGCATATTATAGAGTCCCTGATTTAAACCTCTGAACTAAAAATTCTTGATTCCTTAGGATAGAGCCTCCTTATCTTGTATACATGTTGGACGATTGATTGTGTTTAGGACGTTAGCTGACAGCTCACTCTAGGCAAGCATAAGCCCAGATTGTACACCCCTCAATGTGTTTCTTTTCATCTTTGATGAATTATGAGTTTGTCATTTCTCTTAGGATAGTAATTTGATTTTTGATCTTCTAAGCTCAAAAATTTAATCATATCTTTACTCATCTGAAAATTCTAATCATCATTAAGGGTAAAGTGAAGAGTTTATCCTCTTGGAATAGAACTTAGAAACTTTCTCGGTGCACCAAATTAAGAAGAGAATAATGCATTATCCTTAATCGAGAGTTTCTTAGGCCACGGTCTAAGATGTAATTAACCACGGGGGCTTGCGCCCGTGGGAGACTGATCCCCACATCAAATAAACCCCATTCGAGCTGATGTATTGAATGGGGGAAATCTCGTGATATTTTGGGTCATATATATTATTATCCATCGAGGTGTGTAGGCGAAAGCCGCTATCCTCTATGGCTAATCGTATGTATGCCTCCATCTGCTCTTCCATTGGCCTGCTTGGGTAGAGTGTAAAGGCCTACGATCATTTTGTCCTACGGGATAGTGCGGTCGTACCCTTTACATTCTGTTCCCCACAAGCAGAATCCTTTCGGAGACCCACAATGATGATTAATCTTATATTATATTTTATAAGATGAGTATACACATCTTAAGAGAGCCAAGCTGCAACTAGTGAGGGATGCTTTAAGGGTTCAACAAATATTTCTAACCACCGCACTTGGTCATAGACGGTAGGCAAAATATAAAAGGGATGAGTTTATGAATTAGGCTCACAGGCCTATGCATACGAGGGACAATTCTCTTGTACGTGCCTCCAACTACTCTACAATCAGTCAAGAAAGTTTGTATAACCAACAGGTGGCTAACTTGACAATAGAGCTAGAACATGTCCAAAAATCACAAGTGGACATGCATATGCAGATACTGGATGAGCTTCATAGATTGAGATAACATATTAGTAGAAATCAGCCTGCGCCTGCATCAACAGAGCAGGAGAGTGAGTATACATATTCAGCTTAGATTGTCTTAAGTTTTTTATGCATTTTACTTTTTTTTATGTATAAAAACTATGCTTATTGTAAAAGTGTTATATTATTGTAAAACAGTTGGATTGATTATTTCTTTTAGTAATTGGATTATGATTTAGAATAGTTTATGCAATATATTTATTTTAGTAGTGTTTGCTAAAATATTAGTATTCTTAACTACTACTTTAAAACTGCTTGGATTGTGATTATTGAAAAGCTGAATAATTGATATAAGGTGTTATTTTTTATTTATGCTACAGGTTTCTAGCGGATTTATGATCAAAATTCTATCGTAAACAATTATACAATGTATCTCTATCATAAATTGCAGTGGAACTATCCGCTACAATTAACGATGTAAATTGTGGCAGGCATAGCTATCATAACACTGCCGTAAATTGCGGCTCCGGTCGTAAATCTGACATAAATTTGTCGCTATTTATGATGGCTTGCTATGATGAGCACGTCATAAATTTGCTATAAATCCATCGCAAAATATTTGCGATGGATATTTTCTGATGAAAATATATTTCCGACTCGACTTTTAGCATCGTAGTGCATTCCACCGCAAAGCATATTTAGAGACAAATTTTGCTTATTTTGTGTCAGATTTGTACGCTGCAAGGCTTTTACGACGGATTTGTCCGTAGGAAAAGACTCACTTTCCTGTAGTGTTTCATATATTGCATTAAGTAATCTACATTGACACTTATGTTTAAAGTCAAATTATGTTAAATATGAAGTTTCAGATGTTAACATTCAAGTACAAATAATGGTTAAGTTATGTTAAGTTTATGTTTCTATGCAATTGTTCAAGTTCAAGCAATATTTAAGTTCAAAAATAGTTTGATATAATGCATATGATCTACATGTCCAAGTTCAAGTAATATATTTATTACCATTCTAATAAAGTTAAACATATAAGTATAAATAAATCTTAATGCTAATATTTTAAGAACATTAAATTCTTCCTCTTTTACTCCCATAAATGTAACCTGACGTAAATAGTGAATTATTTATTTATTTTGTGTATTTATATAAATGCAAATGTGGACTTTGATGTCTTTAATAGAATTTGGAGTAACCTACTGAGTAAAAAGTTTGCTCACTCTTTTAATTAAATGCAATTTTAGGAAAGGAAAAAAGGGAAACAAAAGCTATGTAGATTGGGGTTATTAAATTCAGGACGCTGTTGAGGACGAGTTCAATTTAAAATTATTTATTTTTTGAAAATCCAAGTATTTATGTTTTTATTGAATATAATATCTATGATGGATTCTTATACATAATTCTTTTGGGCAATATATGAAAATGAAAAGTAAATTGATGTTTATATGTTTTCCTTATACTTTGGATAATTAGCGGCTCTGGTATATTGTAAATTTGAAGATGATATAATTAGGTTTAGATCAAATTCTTCCCTTTGACCGTGGGGTATGACAGTTGTAAATAAGTATGAGCATGTTAGGAAAGATGAGAGCATGATTATGCTTGCTACTCAACCGACCATTCACAGAGATAAGGTTGAGGATGAAGTGTAGAATGAGCATGAGATATATGAGAAGGTGGAGAACATAATGAACCAACCCTTACCATTATACCAATAGGAGGAGTTCAATAAGGTATGGTATATATTGCTTCATTATCAATCATTGTGCCTAGAGAACAAGAAGTTGTAAGGGCTGAGAAAGTTGGTCCATTTATTGAATTTATGCATGGGAGTGATGCATAAATATTAAGGTTTTAAAGAAGGACACCAAAAGAATAAAAATTATTTTAATAAGGATTCATAAATCCATCAAGGAAGGCAAAAGCCCAGTGATTCATTCAACTTGATTAATTATGAACAATTATCCTACTTCATTCTTGCTTGTCAAGGTGGATTGGCAACTCCAAGGGGAGGGAAATAGAAGGGGGTAATGAAAGCATAATTTAGTTCTAGTAGTTAAACACTGTTAAAATTTAATAAAATTGCAATTTGATAAAACGGCGGAATTAATGTCGAAACATGAGCAAGGCATGGTTCTAATATTTTTTTGGAACAGATGAATTACAGGTAAAAAGACAATCAAACAAGCAAATGATTCCTTTCAATGTTCAATTGACATATTCAGTTGAGGATAATTCAGAAAATAAGTTTCAATGCCTTTCAATTTAGTAATTGATCAGAAACTTCAAACAGATTTCAGTGCCAAAAGAGTTTGGAGGAAAAAAAATCCTACTAGATGGTGGTCCTAAGATTGCAAGGCAAATAATGCTCTTAGGGGGTTTGAAATCAAGATCCAATTACTGTCAGTAAATATTTTTATTGCCATCCCTAAGATTCAATCTGTCACCTATGTTTGGCAGTAGAGTTTAGAAGTGGTGTAAATTATACTTTAGATTAATTAGCGTGCACAAAGAGTTTCATGTGGGGTCTTTGTTTGAGTTTATGTAAAGATAGTCATATGAGTTGCATCTATAGTTGTTACTTCAATTATTAAGTTACCGCTAAAACTCGTCTATGAAAACATCGAAAAAAAAAGAGGGGGGTATCAAGAAGAAAAAAAAGTCAAAATAAATTAAAGTGTCGGTTACAAACAACAGTTCATCCAACCGACAATGACAGTTTCCAATGTTCTCTATGACTACAGCATATACGTAATAATTATTTATGCAAGTCATCGCAAACTGTTCGAATATCATACTTTCATCCGACATTATCTAGATGTTCTATGAAGCATGGAAGGAAGTTCTACCTATGATAAATTCAAACAATAATCACCAATGTGTACAAGCTGTTTGCAATCTACTTAACTATCATGAAGTCATTCACCTATTAAATACTCAAAGCAGACATTATTTGCTATGCCAATCAAATGATCTATGTGGATAAGGAGGGTCTTGATGAAGCAAGCTAGAGAATGCAATATAGGTTGCTTAGTAAATTTTTCTTTGAGGATAAGAGGAGCTCTCCAAAGTCTCTAAATTCTATTAAATATATTTGTTGATAATGGGAATTGATCCTTTCAACTACAGAAAAAGAATATTGATGCAATGGCTTGTAGGTCTATGAAAAAATGTTTTAGGAAACATTAGAACTCTATTAATGCAATAGTTCAAAAAAAAAAAAGTTTCTCGTTATATTATTATAAAGGTGCTTAAAAGATATGCTGGCTGCTTTGCTAATGGACTTCCCATGGCCATGACTCATGAAAAAGTAGATAATGATGATGTCAGAATAAAGCCCGGGAAGACGTGCTCAATTAAAAAATATATATAATAAACCACAAAAAAGATGAAATGATGATGGTTCAGACTATTAATCTCAGTTTCTATGAACCAAATAAAGGAATTATGAATTTCATTTACGGTTATCACATGGAACTTAGAAGCATGCCGCCACGTTTGGAAAAGTAAAGAAAAAAAAACTGTTTGTATGTCATCCTGGAGGAGAAATTATTCTGTGCGGAATCTGAACATAGAGGATCATCCGGTTATTACGTGCTCTGCATGCGTATGCATACGCTCTGCATGTGCACTACATATACTCTGCATATTTGTATTAGAGCACACAAATAAATAATTACTGTATCTATTATTTCGATTGTAGAGATGATGTGTCATTAGACTATAGGTTATCTTGTATAATGGTTGCTCACTTTATCTATATATCTCTCTCCCTGTACTGACATACAAAATGAATATATCATATTTGTCTTCTTCCATTTCTTTATTCAAGAACCTACTCTTCTCTTTCTTTATGGTATCAGAAGCGGCGTAATCGATCCTCCTTCATGGCAAACTCTACCTCCTCTCGCCTGGATGAACACATTGATTCAGCAATATTGGAAGACACCTCCATTCCTTCGATGCTGAAGTTTGTTTTGTCGAATCTCAAGAACTTTTTCACTGTCCCTCTCGCCACGGACAACTATGTTTTATGGTGATCCTAGATCACAAAAAGAGTAAATGGCTTTGACAGGTTTCTTGATCCCACGATCAACCCTCCATCCAGCCTCCTACAACAACATGACGGATCCTTTATTCCCAATCCCTTCTACACTCAATGGATTCTCATCGATCAAAACCTTGCAGCAACCATATGTTCCACTATTTCTTCGACGATGCTGCAGTATATGGTAAATCTTGAATCCACAGCTGAAATCTGGTTTACTCTTGAAACCAGATTTCAATCAACAAATCGATCCAAGCTCATTCAACTCAAGAATGAACTTCATAATGTCTCCCTCAAGAATTAAACAATGACGCAATACATTTCTAAAATCAAATCATTAGTTGATTAAATGGCTGCAGCTTGCTCGGCTGAAGATACGGAAGACATAATACTTTACATACTCAAAGGTTTGCCAAGTTCCTATCAATCATTCAAGACTACGATCCGCACCATGCTCATGCCTATCTCCCTTGATCAACTCTACCCCCTATTACTGAGTGAAGAAATCAATATAGTTTCAGATGCTGTCTTGGTCCCTCTAGCAAATGATCCCAACACAACCCTCGTCTCGTATAAAGGATGCATACATTGTAACAAAAGAAGAAATTATGCGAACTACACAAACAGTCCTCGACCACCAGCAGTATCCATTACTTATCAAATTTGCTACAAAAATGGGCACTCCGCACAAGCTTGCTGGCATATGCTAAATTCTCAATACATACCTTCATTCAAGAATACCCAGAATACTGCTTTGGTCGCTAGTTCTGAAAATTCTCCCACGAATTGGTACTTGGACTCGGGTGCTTCGTCGTATCTCACAAATTCACTCGAAAATTTATCTATATTTGCTCCCTACCGAGGATCGGATTCCATAACTATCTGGGATGGTCGTTCTGTCAATATAGCACATTTAGGGGCGGGGTTGTTACCAACCCCATCTCATAAGCTTTACTTATCTCTCATACTTCACACACCATCACTTCAATATAATCTTTTGTCTATTTTTAAATTAACCAAAGATAATAATATTTGTGTTATTTTTGATCCATCTGGCTTTACTTTTAAAGATCTGAAGACACAACAAGTTATTCTTCGTGGACCGTGTAGCGGCGGACTCTATCCCATTCATCCCACTCCCTCACCTTCTCCACAGTCGGCTCTTGCATCTACAACAAACACTCTCGATTCTTGGCATCATAGGCTTGGCCACCCACATACGAGAATTCTTAATCTCATATCTCATTGTAATCCTAATATGCATATAGATAAACAATTTCTTTCTTGCAAATCCTGTAAAGAGGCTAAAGGCCATAAACTTGCATTTGAAATATCTAAAAATCGTCAACAATCACTTCTTGCTTTAATTTACTCTGATGTCTGGGGTCCTGCTCCAGCTATATCAATTCAAGGTTACAAGTACTATGTAATCTTTGTTGATGATTTTTCATGATTTACATGGGTTTTCCCTATGCGCCAAAAATCAGAAGTTACTAATATTTTCATTCATTTTAAAACATATATTGAAAAGTATACTTCACATTAGATCAAAACGTTATGTACTGATGGTGGAACGGAATATGTAAATAAATCACTAAATCAATTTCTTAAGACTCATGGCAGCTCACACCAAGTTTCATGTCCTTACACACTCGAGCAAAATGGTGTTGCTGAAAGAAAATATAGACATATTATTGAGACCACTAGGACCTTACTATTAACTGCCTCTATTCCATATAAATACTGGTCGGATGCGGTCTTGACTTCCGTCTATCTTATTAATAGAATGCCATCACCAATTACAGACAATATCTCTCCATTCGAACTCTTACATCACACAAAACCTGACTACAGTCATCTTCGTATATTCCGTTGCGAATGTTTTCCTTTAACTCCTCCTCATTCTTGTCACTAACTCCAACCGAAGGCTCACTCATGTGTCTTTCTTGGCTATTCTGATATTCATAAATGATATAAATGTATTGATCTTGCTACAAATAAAATATTCATATCACGACACACTTCATTTGATGAGCAGTCCTTCTCGTTTTCTAAGATCTCTTTACCTATCTCTACTCAGTATACTTCCATCCCACCATTTCTTTTAACCCCTCTATCTACCACACCTACTTCAAACTCTCCTAGCCATCATCGCATCAATAACCCAGAACAGATTGATTCTATTCCCACTCAAACTTCTATTCCTATCATATCCTCATCTCATCTTATCACTCAAACCGAGCAACGTCAAATACCATCCTAGCTTCCCATGCCGTCACATTCGATGGTCATTAGGCAAAAAATTGGCTCACTCAAACCTACCATCAGATTAAATATCTTTCACCACCAAAACCCTCAAAAATTAATTCATGGTCCAACATTATATACGGAAGCCATCAAACACCTTAAATGGCGCCAAGCCATGGCTAATGAGTTTCTTGCCCTTCAAAAGCAAAGGACATGGAGTCTTATCAAGCCACCTTCTGAATAATCTATTTTAGGTTGAAGGTGGACATATCATACCAAATTCCACGTTGATGGTTCAGTGGCCACTTATAAAGCTCGGCTAGTCGCTCAGGGAAATCATCAAGAATATTGCCTAGACTATACAGATACATTCAACCCAATTACTAAGCTACTTAATATTCATATACTTATGGCAATTTCACTCTACAACGACTGGCAAGTTCAGCAATTGGATCTCGCCAATGCATTTCTACATGGAACACTCTCAGAAACTGTTTATATGACTTAATCGAGAGGATTTGAAGATTCTTCCCATCCAGATTACGTATGTCATCTTCACAAAGCTATTTATGGGCTTAAATAAGCTTCAAGATAGTGGTTCAACACGTTTACTTCATACTTGGTGTCATTGGGATTCTCGCACAGTCAATCAGATCAATCTCTTCTAATCCTTTATCAATCAAAGATCTAAATATTTCTACTCTTATATGACGACGATATTCTCATAACCGGCAATGATCAAGAAGCTATCTCAAAAAATTCTAGATCAACTAAACAAGGAATTCGCAATCAAACATCTAGGAGAAGCTAATGAATTTCTTGGAATAAAGATAGATCACAGCAATCGGCAATATTTTCTATCTCAACAGAAATATGCTCACTACATTCTCCAGTAGGCCAATCTCATGAATTGCAATCCTCTTTCACACCCCACGTGTATGAAACTTCCTGAGACCTTCAACGAAGACTCTATACTTACTGATCCCACTCTCTACAGATGTCTTACAAGATCTCTTCAATACCTGACTCTTACTCGTCCAAATATTGCTTATAGCGTCAACTTATTATCGCAGCATATGTACAATCCTCTACCTCAACACACCTATCTCCTTAAAAGACTTTTACGCTACATCAAAGGTATGCTTGAATATGGTATACCCATTACAAAAACTAACATTGTCCTTAAATCCTTTTCAGATGCTGACTGGGTAGGTGATCCTATATATCGAAAATCAACATCGGGTTACTGCTCTTTTCTGGGAGAAATGATCATCTCATGGACTGTTAAAAAGCAACATACAGTGTCCAGATCCTCAACAGAATCTAAATATCGGGCACTTGCAGCTCTAACATCAGATATCATTTGGCTTCGTAGACTTCTCACAGACTTTGGCATACCACAAAACTACCCAATAGATATGTACTGTGACAACACTTCTGTGATAGCATTGGCCAATAACCCTGTCTTTCATGCTCGCACGAAGCACATTAAAATTGATCAAAAATTGATACATGATCACATACAAACTCAGAGTATTAGACTTCTTCCTATCAGTACCATTGATCAAGTGGCCGACATCTTCACCAAGTCTCTATCTACACCGAGGTTCCATCAACTAAGGCTCAAACTGACAGTCATCCAACCACCATCAGTTTACAGGGGCGTGTTAGAGTACTCAAATAAATAAATATTGTATATATTATTTTGGTTGTAGAGATGACGTGTCATTAGACTATAGGTTATCTTGTATAATGGTTGCTCACTCTATCTATATATATATATCTCCCTATACTGACATACAAAATAAATATATCATATTTGTCTTCTTCCATTTCTTTATTCAAGAACATGCTCTTCTCTTTCTTCAATTTGTAAATACACAGTAAATCAACAATATTCACTATTTTGCTACTTATTTATTGTGTATCTACAAATATGCAGTATATACACATAGTATAAGCAGTGCATACGCAGAGTGCACGCAGTGCGCACGCAGAGCTTATGCAGTAACCTGATGATCCTCTAACGTTCAGACTCTGCACAGAATAATTTATCTCCGTATAAAACATGAAAAAATGCCTAACGCTTACCAACGCCCACAAAGGGAAAATAATCTCTTGGCCATTAGACCCACACAAAAGGCAGCATCAACAGCCCTTGCAGCCTCCAGTAGCCACTTAGTCGGACGTCTGGCCTCCCTACTTCGTTGTACATCGTCTGTAGAGCACAATATTGCATGTTCGTCTCCCTTTCCACCTTGATCAAACCTCTAAAAGCCAACCAGAGCCAGTCGCTTACACCTGTCACTGGCTTCTCTCACACGACCGAACAACGACGCCTGAGCCGCAAGCCTTTGCCTTCTTTCTAGGCAAACTTCGGTTTCTTTACGTGCACCTAGGTCAGACGAGATCTACAAATCACCCTCGTTTCTCTATGTAAAATCAAAACAAGTTCAGCCCCACTCCCGGTCATTTCATGTGAACAAACTCGTAGCCTGCTCTATGGCTTGATTTATGCACTCTTGGACCAGAAAATTGGCAATGTTATAGTTATTATATAATAATTACATAATATTATATAACGTTGCAATTATGATTATATAACAATATTATGTAATATTATAATTATTTGTGAGCAAAGCAGGAAGCCTCTCAAAGCATCAAATTGAAGGAAGTCTCGGGGTTGATTCAGTCCCCTGAATCTCTCGGCCGTCGATCTGATCCGGTCGAGTGGATTGAAGACTTGAAGATCATTTTTGGGGTCAATTCGCTCCCCCAAAACTCCTCGCTGTTGATTTGATCCGGTCGAGTCGAGCCAAAAGGGCAAGTGCCCTCTCATACCTCCCCTCATGGGGAGAGGACGTTGAGAGGCTGCCGAAATTTGTCCAAAAATTCATGACTTAGACAAATATTTGGAGAACAATTTCTAACCAAACATTGTAATTTGGATTAAAACTTTTAACTAATAATTCAATTAATCTTAATTCTTTAATTAGTTAGATCCATTACTTAATCAAATAATCAAATCCATTTCAACATAAACAATTGAGATCATCACTTTGAAAAAAAATCAATCTAAGCTAAAATTTAACTCTGATTCAATTCAAATAATTAATTTAATTTAACTAAAAAGAAGAAGAAGAAATCAAATCCTTAATAATTCAAATAACTTCAAACCAGAACTTGAATACAACTTAAAACAAATTAAGTTTTTTTTAATTAGATTAATGTTTAATTAATGAACTAAAAAAGAGAGTAATAAGCTTTCATTTCACCTAATTAAAATAAAGCTAAAACTTTAAAACCTGTAACTAAATTAATCAATTTCAAAACAAAAATCTGTTAATCACTACAAACACCTAATTTAAGAACTTTTAAATAAATGGGCAATTAAATTTAACTAATAATATAACTAAATTGAGGAATTCAAAAATACACTTAAAATTAAAACTTAAATTAAAATACATTAACATTTAAGATTTAAATTAAACTTCAATTAAAATTAATTGAATAACTTTAAAATACACTCTTTACCAAGAGAGCCGAGCAAATTAACAAATTTAATTTTAATTAAAATTAAAACTCAATTAATCAAATTAAATAATACAATTAAAATCAAATAAATGCAGAGAATAAATTGTTCTCTACTAATCAACCTAAGTACAATCTAGTAAGTAGCTCTAAAGCATGAGCTCTCTAAAAGCACTCCAACAAATGGTAGCTCTCCAATAAGCAGCAGTAACTCTCTGAGCAAGAACAAAGAACTCTCCAAATAGCTCACAAATAAAACTCAAACTCTCTCAGACCCTCAACGGTAGCTCATACAGCTACCTGTGGGCTCCCTGAACTGTTGCAAGTACCACATTCCTGCAAGCAAACAGACAAAAGTCAGCATAATTATAAGATAAAATCAATGCTGAAAAATATAAATCTAGCTACTACTAGTACGTGCAAAGTACTGGAAAGCTAGTAAAGCAACAATACTGAAAAATAGGTAGAGCAATAGACTATTGTAGTAAAAATAAACTACGAACATAAAATAAGACACTAACACTAGCGTCGAGGGAGTAAAGTGCTAAAGTTATGTCATAGCTAATCTGAATCCTATAGGTTACTTCTAATAGGAGTAATAAATCCTATCGGTAATTCTTTCACTAAATATATATTTATTAAGTGAAGAAATAAATTCCAAAAATTCTCCTGGCTACTTTCAATAAAAGCCATAAGTCCGATCTTTAGGGGTAATAGCTATGAAGCAACCTAAATCTAGACCCCTTAATTGGGCATCTTAGCATGTAGTACTAAGTTGTAAGACCCTCCACTTGGGCTACTTCTAAGTGAAGCACTAAGACCCGCGTGTTAGCGAACTTCTAAGTGAACGACCCTAAATCTAAAACTCAAATCACTTAGGCAGCCTTATTTATAAGAACCAGGTTGTAAGACCCACCATCTGGCCACTTTCAATGAAAGTTGTAAGTTCGACATTAGGGGAAATCTTTCAGGAAAAATAACCTAACCCCTAATTCGTAATCACGACTCCAACCACTTCTAATAGAAGCCGTAAGTCTAATCTCAGAGAAAAATATTTAGGTAATAACATAACCCTAGACCCATCACCTGGGCATCTTAGCCTATAGGTCTAAGTTGTTTAACCCGTCATTTGGGCTACTTCTAAGCAAAGTAATAAGACCCGTGTGTTAGGAAACTTCTAAGTGAACGACCCTAGACCCAAAACTCAAACCTCTTGGGCAACCTTATTTATAAGAACTTAGTTATAAAACCCGCCAACCAGCAATTTTCAAATGAAAGCCGTAAGTCCAACTTTTGGGAAAATCTTTAGGTAAAAATAACCTAATTCATAATCCCCGACCTGCCACCTCTAATAGAAGCCGTAAGTCCGACCTTTGAGAAAAATAGTTAGGTAATAATATAACCCTAGACCCCTCACTCGGGCCACTTAGCATACAGGGCTAGGTCGTAAGACTCGTTGTTAGGCAACTTCTAAGGAAGCTATAAGACCTATACAACCAAAAATCTTCGGGCTACTTCTTATAGAAGCCATAAGACCCATTTATGTTCAAAATCTTTGGGCCATCTCTAATAGAGGCCGTAAGACCCACTATTATGGCTACTTTTAAATGAAAGTCGTAAGTTCCTACCTAAATCTAATCATACGGGCAACTCCTAATTGGAGTCATAAGCCCTAAACCAAACAAATTAACGGGCAACTTCTAAGGAAGTCATAAGCTCCAACCCAAACTAAATTAAACTAAAATCCATACACATCCACTTCAGTTTACTAGGGATCCCTAAGAGGAGATAACTCATAGCTGCTAATCAGATTCCCTAGACACTACAATCAATTGTTGTTAGTGTTGGTAGATTGAAACCCATGGTATACCTAGGACGACGGAACCATGGGATCTTGATCGGGTGTAACTTCATCCCCCATAACTAAGTTTAAAACTCTGTTGCACATTCCCACATTCCTTGTACGAAACTAAATATATTTCATCCTTAATCGAGAGTGATCTCCTAATGCGTTAAGAGGGGTAATTAATTATGAGGGTTTGTGCTCATAGGAAGTAAAACTCAGATCTAAATAAAGCCTGACACTATTTTCAGGGGAAATCTGGTTAAATATTAAACTCAATCTACCTCTGGGAGAATTAAAGGGAATTGTAAAATCGTGAGAGCGAGGTTCACACATATTTTAAATGATTTTTCCAGAGCGAACAAACACTTTTAGTATATTTATAGATAATAAGGTGAAAAATATTTTACTTCATTAAAAATATGATTCTAATATTTGAATGATCTTTATACTAACTTAAAATTTTATTTTTATAGCACAATGATTCATTATATTACTAAAAAAGAGAGTGAAAATGGTGTCACTTGAAGACCTATAAATTGAGTGTAGTCATTGGCTACATCATTTAATCAATTTTGCATATTAACAATCTCTATTTTTCATATGTTGAAGAAAGAATACACATTAAGTGAACTTATGCGGTACTCATAAAGATGAAAAGTTTGTGAAGTCATTGGTTGTTGCAAAACTTATATATATATATATATATATATATATATATATATATATATATATATATATATATATATATATATATTTAATAAATTGGAACAAAATTTATTGTATTGTAAGTGAGATCCCAATTTCTATGATGTCCATGATGTTATATGACTCTGACTCTTCTTGCAACTCAATGTAGACCTTGCTCTAAATGATGAATGCGTCATGCAAATACTTTCCTAGGTTGCTTAAGGAGTTAGTGTCGTTTGACAAAAAAAAAGGTAATTAATTTAAAGCTTTAAAAAGGAGGGTCAACATATATGAGGTCCGTAGATCTATAAAAAGGTAATTAATTTAAAGCTTTAAAAAAATTTAAGTAATTTAAGTAGTTAGTACACATATTTTGATGATTATTTTATTTCTTATTTGCAACAATGATTATAAAGTACATGCAATATAACCTATCATGTACTTGATTTAAAAAAATTCTTCTAAAAATTACACCTAATCACTTATAATTTCTTAAGAATCTCTTATATATAAATTTATTTCATAATAATATAGATCTATAGGTCCATTTATAATTATGATGTAAACGTTAATTTTCATGTACATTAATTTGAAGATGTTCAGTCAAATACTAAATGAGTCGAAACGGTCATATTTTGCACATAAAGTCCAATTTTCGTCGAGAATTCAAACGACTCGCCCTAAAAAGGTAATGGATTATCTCCCCTGCATATAACTGTGATGCATTCCTTACGAATTTTTGCCGTATTGTCGAACTGTACTCTATGCACTCTCTCACGGCCTTCATGATTCACGCGAAAGAGAGAGAACACATGACAGCGGCAAGACTATGGGTAGACATATCCCTACTCTACGCTAGTATAAGATGAACGAACTTGCAGTGGGTTGCATAGGTTTTCTTCTGTCGAAGACGAGATGGGTTCGGTCTTTCTATCTACAAGCCTTCAGGTCTTAAGTTTGCTTCCTCCTTCGCGTCTTCGCGGTATTCGTTGCTCCAAAGAAGATCTCAAAGGGCAGCGGGTCGCGGTGAGCCTCCCCATTCTACTGCATTTTAGGGCCTTGTTACTGCAAATCATTTTTTTTTAAATCTTTGTTTGTGCTAAATGTTTTCCATTTTTGATGCGCCTTGTGAAGGAGCGCAGTTATGTTATGAATTTGGTATTATGTTTTTTCAGAACTGTTTATTAATGCCGCAGGTTGTTCTTACACACTGGTAAGGTTGTGCAAAAGAACAGCATCAATGAAAGCTTGAATTGTACATTTAATTGTTGATTAATTTCTTTTGTAAATAGGATTCAATACAGTTTTTACTTTTTTCATTTTTTTGGTTAAAGAAATCATTCTCAAATAAATGCAGAAAAATGGCTTGATGAAACTCACTGTTTTTTTTTTGTCATGGACCGCCGGATGCAGTCCAGTTGCTTTAGTCGTGAATTTGATCACAAATTCAATCTTAGTCTTGAATTGAAGTCTTAAATGCCTTTTACAGTACCATTCAAAGAACCTCTTGAGTTTTCCTTGTGAGAGAGATGGAGAAAGTTTGTAAACGAGAAGAAATTCTCCTATTCCCTAAAGCCATCCATGTTAATGAGGTAGATTACAAGCACCTAAAGCACGGATGGGTTGGGTCAGGGCAAGTCCTTATTGATCACACAATCTATTTTCCGGTATTTTCCATCCACTCATGAGAATATGGATAATCGGCATATGGATAAGCACATTACTTCCTCAACACAATGCTTAGCGTTCAGATAGGACAATTGGTCATGGGACCTATAATTTTGGGATCAAAGGTAATGTTATTCATCTATTAGAGATCTGCGACCGGTTGCCCCTTGCATTGTACATTGCTATACTTGAAGCTTGATGCCTTTACGTGAATCTCAACATTTCTAATCCCTCAGTCATAATTTGATCACAAATATGACTGCCATACTTTGCAAATCTTAATATTTGCATTTATGCTCTATCTCATATAGACTTCATAAGTTTTTTGACCTGTGAATGCTAGTCCAAATCTAGAATAAGTAAAATTTCTTACCAAGTTTTCATCTTTAAATCTTAATTTTGCTGATTTTCTCGAAATGCCCTTACATTGTACATTCCTATACTTGAAGCTCGATGCCTTTGCATGAATCTCAACATTTCTAATCCTCAGTCATAATTTGATCACAAATAAGACTGCCATACTCTGCAAATCTTAATATTTGCATTTATGCTCTATCTCATATAGACTTCATAAGTTTTTTGACCCGTGAATGCTAGTCCAAATCTAGAATAAGCAAAATTTCCTCTTAAGTTTTCATCTTTAAATCTTAATTTAGTAGTTTTCTTCGAAAGGCCCCATTAGACCACATTATCATGGTTTCAAGTAGTTAATAACTAGTCAAGGTAACCTACTAGGGTCTCAAACTATATAGAATCTGGTATCCATCCTACTATTACCCTTATTGGTTTCTTGCACGTGTAGTATGAAATATTTGCTACTATATCTTTATTAAATGTATCAAAGACTTGCACAAAAAGACATATTGCATCATATTAGATCTTTAAGAACCATTGTAATTAACAATAAATTGACATTAGACTTGAAATGAAAAGGTCTTGATGCTTACATGCTTTCAATCATAATTGAAAGTAAAACATCTCATTATCATCAATTAAATTATTTTATACGAAGTGTTCTTACTAGTATACTCATTTGTATCATTTAAGAACTCCCAACAACAAACAACAACAACAACAAGCCTTTGTCCCACTACGTGGGGTCGGCAACATGAATCCTTTTTCTCCATTGCGTCCGGTTCAAAGTCAAATTCTCGTTTAAATCTAATAAAGAAAGATCATTTCTAATATTTTCTAACCAAGTCTTTTTAGGTCTACCTCTACCTTTCTTAACATAAGTCAAATCTAATACCTCTACTTTCCTAACTGGGTCATCGGAAGGCCGCCGTTTTATGTGACCAAACCATCTAAGGCGACTCTCTCTAATCTTATCCTCCACTGGAGCTACTCCAACCTTTTCACGTATATGCTTATTTCGTATCCTGTCTCTAAGAGTAAATCCACTCATCCACCTGAGCATCCTCATCTCCGCAACACATAACTTAGTATTGTGCTTCTCTTTTAATGGCCAACATTCGACACCCTAAAGCATTGCAGGTCTCACCACCATTTTATAGAATTTACCCTTAAGTTTGAGGGGGACTTTTCTATCACACAACAAGCCCGATGCATTCCTCCACTCCAACCATCCAACTTGAATTCTGTTGATAATATCCCCATCTATTTCACTATCTCTCTGAACAATAGATCCAAGATATCTAAAACGTGTACTCTTATTAATGACTTATTGCCCCAAGTCACAATCCCCTCATTAGGTCTATTACTACTAAAATCATACTCCATATATTCAGTTTTAGATCTACTCAAGCGAAAACCTTTAGACTCTTTTGACCTCTATAATTCAAATTTACCTTCAACTCCCTCTCTAGTCTTATCAACAAGAAGAATATCATCAGCAAAAAGCATACACCAAGGTACATCCTCTTGCAGATGTCTAGTGAGAACATCCGTGACTAAAGCAAAAATATATGGGCTTAAGGCTGATCCTTGATGTAATCCAACCGAAATAGAAAAATACTTGGTCAAACCACCTTGTGTTTGAACACAAGTAATAGCTCTTGCATACATATCTTTAATAAAATCATTCCAACAGAGGTCGTTTAAATTTTGTATTGTTGCTAAGGTTCAAAACTTCATCCGTAACACAATCTTCATGCATAGTTTGACTTGTCAAAGCAATGAAATGAAACCTGGCTCTTGTATCAATGAAAGTAAATAATTATTAAATAATTGCAGAATAATGGCTTAGATAAAACTGACCTTTGTAGTTGGTTTCCCTCCTTAATAGCCACAGGACCACATTTCACTTATGGTGGATAAAAAATTGACGAAGAATTCGAAGCAAATATGATTCACTCCCCACATGACTTTTTTGTGAATCTTCCAAATACTCTTTCTTGTTAGAGATGGAGAGGATGTGTAAGAGAGAAGAAATTATCTTCTCCTTGTTGTTTCTTTGCAGTTTTCATTGTCTTTCTTAATTGCATGGTTGTACAACTTAGGGATGTGATTGAGTCAACCTTGACTCAAGTTCAACTCAATTTTTAAGTTGTGGCTCAACTTGAGCTTGAAGTGAGTTTGACTCGATTAAACTTATTAGAAGTTCGAGCTTGTTTAATAACTCAACGAAATTAACCATTAATGATGTGGCTTTATTGCATATATATGTAAACTAAGGTTTTAATGTCCATTTCTAATAAGGCTATTACATTCTTAATATCAATGGGCCGTATAAATAATATTTAATTATAGATTGCAACTATACTCAATCATTATGAATTATTTTAGATTATTATCATTGATTCAACTCTCTTATATATATAATTACATATTGAATTATGGTTAATAATCATGGAATAAATATGATAATGAAATATTATATCAGATAATTATATCCATACATGTAAAATTTCTTTAAAAACTTGTCTTTAAATATTTAATTCAATAAAGAATAAATTGACAATAATTTTTCTTTAGGGTACACTCCCTAAAAAATTTCCCAGAATCACCCATGGTAACCACGTTCAATATGGGCTTGGTCAGTTGGAGCCCATCCTGAGCACCTGATCTATTTGCTAATGATTTTGATGGAGTAATCTAAGTTTTATTGACAGCTCTTATGAGTATACTAAATCGTAGTCCTCGTAGTTATCGTCTAACAAGACTGTTTAACCCTTGAGCTGCTAGAAGTACAACATGCGTTGCAGTTTGGAAGTAAAAGTCTTTCTTTTATGGCGTTTCAAAGTTCTGATCTATTTTTTAAAGGTCAGAAGTTATAGAACTCAATGAAGAGGCCAATGGAAAGGAAAATCTTTTCTAGCGCTAGATGTGCGCCTGGTATTATGTCGCCATATTCTGCATATCTGTGGGAGTAGTTCTGTACTTATTCAGTATTTCCTTATAAATTTGTAGAATTTTTTTTATGCAACCTATTTGAATGACCTTATGAGTCTTAATTTTAACAGGTTATAGGCCTAGGTATCTCCGGAAAAGCTGCAACAAGGCTGGCGCTTGCTAGAGGTGCTTCTGTTCTTGCTGTTGATAGGAATGAACAATTAATCCCATTAGAAGTAAGCTTTATTTGCTATTATATAGTTTAAAGTAGTTCTTTGTCAGTTTTTGCCATCTCTGACATATGTTATGCTGTGTCATTTCAGTACGAACCTGAATTTGCAGAATTTGCAAATTTGCAAACAGTTCTTGGTGATTGTGACATTGCACAGCTGGAAAATGCAGATAGGATTGTAGTTTCTCCCGGAGTTCCTCTTGAGGAGTATGCGATTTCAGCTTTGATGAAATCTGTAATTGTCACTAACCTGAGTTGAAATCCTACACATTGTGCTTTCCTTAGTTTTTATGCCAATCTATGATATGTCAAATCATGAATATGGAAACATTTTGGTACCATGTTATGAACTTTATGGCTTGTAGATTGTCACAATCACTTCACCAATCCCACCCTGCTAGCATGCTCCTCTCGCAGACGCACCCACTTGTTCTGCTCTTCTTATTCTTGTTAATGTTCAATCTCTTTGTATTTGTATCGCAGCTTGTGTTTTTATTTTCTTCATAGTATAATACTCTCCGCTGTTCGTATTTTGAGTTTCAATCATCTTATCTTGTATTTGAATTATGCTGCTCATTCCTAGCTATTCCTGAACATTTTTTGTAAACGATACAAATTGCCGTTGATTTATTTTTTTGTTATTTGTTCATTGTGCAGATCGTATAATGACAAATGGCAACTTTTAGTTCTCTGGATTTTAAGAGAAAAGAACTCTTCCTCAATATTATAGCATCGTTTTTTTCCTTATTCACAATCTTATCTTTCCGTTGCCTCATTAGTAATATACTGGTTCAGCTTCTGGAAATTACTTGATTTGCGATTGTCAGCTTAAACAATCTGAGTTTTATTTTTTTATTTTTGGTAATGAAAAAGCTTTCTGATGAACAAACATACCTTATGTGATATTTTCTTAAATGCTTCATAATGTGTTAATAATGCCAACTTTATGCCATTGCAAACAAGCAGGGGAGGAATGTAATGTCTGAGTTGGATTTTGCAGCAGAGATTTTACCGCCGAGTGTCAAGGTTTTGGCTGTTTCAGGAACAAATGGAAAATCAACTGTTACATCTTTTGCTGGGCAGGTAATTTTTTTTTATTTTCGTGACATTTTCAAGAAGTTACAAACTTGTTTAACCACCTAGGAAGATGGTGCAACTATTCTATGAATTTCTTACCGCCTAACCTCTCAAGTTAGGATTTGTGAGCTCTGAAAAGTTCATTCTAAGAGGATGATTCAAGATGAATTTTCAGGAGATAGATTAAGCTGTAGAGAAGCACAGCTTAGAGATTTTGCCCTCATTGAGGACTCTTATAAAATGTTGTTGATATTTTCTTAAACCTTCCTATGATGGTATATTTATGAGTATAAGAAGGGGAGCTCCCTTCTCATTTGGCAATAAGGGACTATATTGGTGAGCTCCCCTCATTATTATTATTATTTTGTGTTGTTTGGTGGAGGAGTGGGGGGGGGGGGGGGGGGGGGGGGGGGGGGGTTATGTGACAGAGAAAGGAGTGGTCACCCTTCTCTTTTCATGGTTGAGAAAGAGAAAGGAGGTAGATATTTGGTTTTGCCTTGAGAACCTCCTCCATGTTCAAAGGAGGTTGTAGCCTTTCTTATAAAGGAGGTCACATGGCCATTTTTTTCCCTTTTTATTCTTTGCTCTTTTTTGCTTTACAAAAATATCCTCTACTGGATTCATGAAAGTCTATCTTAAGAAAAGCTCAGCTCCCGGGTTCATTCCTATAGAGCTTTGCTTGCTGTGCAGTTTATTATACATTTTTTCATATAAAACACTTATTATCAATGATTTTGGAAAATTGTTCATCTGAAGTGATGGAAGAAGTTGATCACTCTAGGCCTTGAAAATTTGGGGGTTAACTGTTGTTGACTTGAGAAAAAAGATTATGCACAATATGATAAGGCAGATCTTTGTTGAATAGCTTGTCGCAATTGTTAAGAGCAAATCGCTGTGAAATGCAAGGAAAATTATGCTTATGCTCCGTTCTATATGCAAGTCTAAATCAGCATATTCAGGACCGTGCCAAACAAATAGTCTGCAAACTAATCCATGTATGATGATGCTTTTATATATTCTGACAGGACTGTATTGGTTAAAAGATGCCCACTATATAAACTTTACTTACTTCATTGACCTATGTTTATGCAGATGCTTGATCATTTGGGCATCAAAGCTTTCGTTGGGGGGAATCTTGGGAAGCCACTCTCTGAGGCTGCTATATTATGTCTAAATTCATCTTCAGTTGAAGATACATATCAGGTAATTGATAGCTGAATAATCACTTCCCACTTTGAAGACACTTTAATGGAATTTTGTTCCATGAAAAATCATTTTGATTGCCTTCATATATTCAAAATGCGATTGATCTGTGGTTCATACATTTTAAAACTTTCGTCTTAAATGTGTAGAAGCCGTTGCCTTTTTAAGAATTCTGTACTTTGTAGGCGCTAATCATTGCATGCTTCAAATGCTCTAATTTGATTTGTCCATTTCTAAAACCCATTTCTGCTCTATCCTATGCTCTCTGGATTACCAGCTTTATGTTGATCAAATTTGGCCAAATTCTATGACGTATGGGAATCTGCCCCTCACCAAGGGTCATGGAAGATTGTATAATGGGTAAGACATTACTATGATAATGGTTGTAGCATGCTTAATTCTGAATGCTTAGAACTAGGGGTGTCAAAATCTAACACGACCCGAACCCGACCTGGAAAATTCTGGTCCGGGTTCGGGTCAACCAGTTTACCATATAGGTCGGGTTCAGGTTCAAGTTCCGTTTATAAAACCGGGTTGGGTTCGGGTTTGACCCGGAACACGATATCAACCCGATTGGATCCAAAAAAATGGCTGGCTCGTGGCCCGTGTCCACTGCGTGAGCATGAAATCAAGTGGAATTGAAAAGAAATTCTAAATCATACTCATACATTTTTATTTGATAATCTTTTGATTAATTTACATAAAATATTTATGTACTTTCATAATGATGAAGAAAGAGAGCGAGAAAGAGAAGTACAAGCTCCTAGGTGAAACTTCTTAAAAATATGAATAAAAAGTAGAGAGAGAGTGTTCCCGGTTCCCCATGCCGCCTCGGCTTCTCAGCCTTTTGAACCATTCTTCTATGTACTAATCCTGATGCTGTGCATTAAAAAATAAAAAAAAGGAAATAAATGAACAGCTATTCTATAGCCTATATGCACAAGCCTTTTGAAAACTCACGCGCTCGTTTTTGAATCAAACGGGCCCGCGGGTTGGGCCGGGTCAACCTGGCAACCCAAGCGGGTCGGATCCGGGTTGACCCATTTAGATCCGGGTCAACTCGGGTTCAACCCGAACCCGACCTGTTGACCTGTTTTGACACCCCTGCTTAGAACAAGGTGTTGTTAGGGCTAATAATAGTTGCTCATTGAGGAGCAAGTTGATTTACGAAATGGTGAAATGGCAGCTGTTGATCTCAATGTTGGATATTATCACATTTTGGTTTTAAAAATAAAGAATAATATTTGATGCGCTTTCAAATATTAGGAAGGCATTTTTCTCTCTTGGATTGCATGTTGTGGAAAAGAAGTGGCTAGGAAAGTTAGGTTGTGTATTCTTTCAATGAATATTTATACACAATGCTAGTATTTAGATTATTTATTGAAGAAAAAAGAAAATAAATAATTAAAATAACAAACACAAAAAATAAATAATCCCAATAATTGTCTCTACCGCTTGATTCATGTAGGGGTTGCCGATTGATGCCTAGGGACTAGGGAGCAATTCATGGGCTCTTTCTTTTCTTTCTTATATGTGAATCAACTGGAGAGATATTTCCTTATATGTAATGCATCCGTAATATCTTTTTTCCTTATCCAGCACTTGTGCTAGCCCCTCTTGATTTGATGGCTCTTAAATTAAAGCTAGAGAAGCATAATTTAGAAGTACAGTGCCTACCACCATACATCTGGATTTCACTCACAGGCTTATTAGCCAACCACTCTTCGTAGGATTTACTGTTGAGAATATTACTAGACATCAACGGGATCAGATTGTTCTGATTGGATTGATTCTACGAAATGATTGACCTAACCTATCTAAGGTTTATAACTTGATTTACTGTGGGCTCCGAAAATTCGGCCCCGGCCTCCGCCCGCTCTTTTGCTTTCTTCGGGGGGGGAGTTTTAACGAACTAAGTTCCGGGGTAAATTTTGGAAGGCAGATGGGTTTGTAGATAAGACACTACCCAGAGATTTCGTCCTCATTTTGCGAGGACTTTATGATCTGAGTTCTGGTTTCCTATAGGCGCAAGCCCCTATAGTTAATTACCCCTCCCACTAACGAGAGAGAACTTTCGATTAAGGCTAGTCGTCGATCAGATACGTATAGATACGTGCATCTGGCATATAGTAGCAGCAATGGGTTTAAGGTATAAGAAAGTTTGAAGACTTGATATTTAAAATTGAAATTTCACCCTCTTGCACTTAAAGCAGATGGTGGGGGAATGGATGATAGACCCGATCAAGATCCCATGGTTCCGTCGTCCCGGGCCATTGTGGTCCCTGGTCTACTTAGTCAGAGGAGGTAGTCGACCCAACCTGACAGAAGGATCCTTGTCGGCAGCCATGAGTTGCTTCGTCCAAGGGTACCTTGTAGACCCGGGGTGGGTATTTGTCTAAGGGGACAAATTTGAATCCACCTTAGCTAACAGAGGGCTTTATGCCCTATCAATCATATCCTATTGATTCATGTCTCAAGGATTTGATGCCATTGGGGAGCATACGGGCTCTGGCCATAACCATAATATAATGGTGCCATTTGGCGGCAACCACCTGGTTCAGAGGGCCCCGAGTCATAACCGTTTATCCTGCAGTGCCATTTGGCGGCGAAACTGCCGGTTAGAGGACTCGTACCACGTCCTTGCTGGCAGGAGATTGTTCGAGAATGGATCCTAGTGATATTTTCGACCAGGCATTAGCTTTATGTGAGCTGAAGTAAATTTTAATTTGTCCACCTCGGTAAACTTTTGCGGAGGGTGGATGTATTTTGCTTTAAGTGTTTTGACAGTTAGGTTTCAATTTTTAAATATTTTCGGAGTTTAGGATTTTGGGAATTTTTGTGGAGTTTTGGAGTTTTGGGTGGTATTTGAAATGATCTGTGTGGACCCCTCCGGTTGAGATTTGCATTCAACACGGCCATTATCGGGGTGATTGGGATTATTGATATATGTGGATTGAACCTTGTCAACTCTATTTACCTGCTAACAGAGGATCGGATTTTCGTAGGCTTCATGCCCTTTGTTAGTGAATTCTCTTAATTATAGGCTTTGAAGGCCTAATATGAACGTATAAAACAAATATCTCGGTCGACCTCGCGACCGTATATTTATTTAATAGTTTGAGCCGTGTCGACTCCTATCTACCCGTATAGGAGGATCGGGCTCGAACTGGAATTCATCTATTGACCCGCGCAGCATCCCTAGACGTCACGTGTGTACCAATAACACGCTCGCCGGGGCCCATGCGGGTTTATGATACATCCCCTTATGTGTACCTATGTGTATACAAATTACAGTGCACATGCGGGGGTATTTTATAATCTTTGATGCTGCTCGGTTGTGTGGAAGACCTTTACTTGAATACAGCGTTCTATTTAGAAGCTCGTACACGCCTTCTGTCTGCTTGTATACAGGTTGCAGATTCGGTGGCGTTTTGCAGCAGCTCGGGGATTGAACTGTTTGCTGCTTTGTACAGGTAGACTGTCGTGCACTACTTGCATGATTTACGCAGGTAGATTGTAGTACACCAACGAATCCCCTGCTTATTCATTTATAGATGCTTGGGTTCGTTACAGTTCTCTATGCCTTTGCTTGCGAACAATATATTGGATGTTTAATGGGTCTTCTATAACAACTTGTAAGATTTCATATTTGTTATAGTCCTACAGTATTTGCTCATAGATGGCATGTCAAGCCCACGATAAGCCTTCTACAATGGCTTGTAGGTGTTTTTCTCTGAAGCACATCGCCTGACACATGCTTGCTATTAACAAGTTTGCGTGTAATGGGCCTCCTACAATTGTTATGACAGCTTGTAGGTGTGTTTGCACTTGCTATATTCCTTGTGCATTTTGCTATGGTCTTTTGGCGCTTCACTTGTAGGTCGAATCTAGTGTGTACGATGGGTCTTCTACGAAGCTCCATAGTTATTTGCATTTGTTATGCATCTTATCCATCGTTTGCTTGCAGATATCACATCAATCCTCAAAACCTGAAAGAGACTGTGGTCTTTTATTTATTTGTTGTTGCATGATTGTGAGTGGTGGAGATGTTGCTAAATTCACTGAGCATGTCTTCCAGTGCTTGTGGGAACTATCACCTGCATCCCTAAAATAACTGTCAATGGTTTGTAGAGGAATTTGTTGTGTTGATAGTTCATTTGTCATCATCACTTTGGCCAAGATTTGTAAAGTCTATGCATACAACGTATTAGCGTGTCGTCGGCCAAGTTATATTCTTCACCAGTCTCTTTATGCAAATAAACTATTGTACTCATGCAAGCCTCGTGCTTGTTGAGAGCTCACATTTGTTACAATTAATTACAAGTGAATCATGCTGAAATCTATAAGACTTTCATTTGATTATTGACATTCACTTGATTGTATTCAAATGATTAAGGTCATTACCTGATTTTTGCATTTTCATTTTTTATTCAAGCATTTATGAAATTGGAATTTAATTTCTTGTAATTTAGTGCAAGTTCCAATTTAGTTCAAGTGTCATTCAAGTCCCATGTCGTTCTTTGAGTTCAAATTCTGTTCAAATAAGGTCTCCTGCTGTCCAAAAGTTTACAAGTCTTATTGCTGTTCAAGTATTGTTCAAGTCTTGGTGACCATTCAAGTTCAAGTTCTAGTTCCGGTCCTCTCCTTTTGAGTTCAAACAAGTCCAGGTACAGTCTCAAATTCACCCGAAAATTCGGCAGCCTCCCGGCGTCCCCCCTGTTTAGGGGAAATTTTGGGAAACTGGGCCATCCCACCACGCAAGCAAACGCGTGTATGGTAGGTGTCATTAGACACCGCGGCCGTGGTCTTCATTCCCACCACGCGAGCAAACGCGTGTATGGGGTCTTCGACGGTACCTGTTTAAAAGACAGTTGGCTTTCCCCTCGCTCGAGGGTACTTATAAGTAACCAACATTTCGCCGTAGGTATCGTACCGGGTTCCCATCCCACCACGCGAGCAAACGCGTGTATAGGCGGTTTTCCGGTACGCCACGAACGCCGAAATAGGGCTTTAAGTGATTACCCGTCTCGTTGTAGGCACCGTACCGGGGTCCCATCCCACCACGCGAGCAAACGCGTGTATAGGCGGTTTTCCGGTGCGCCACGAACGACGAGAATGGGCTCTCGGTGATCACCTGCCTCGTTGTAGGCGCCGCACCGAGGGCCCATCCCACCACGCGAGCAAATGCGTGTATGGTCGGTTTTCCGGTGCGCCGCAAACGACGAGACGAGCTTTCGAAGTTTGCAAAAATTCTCTCTCTTTTTTTTTGAATCCTCCTCTTCTTTCTTTCTTTTCTTTTTTTTTTTTTGAACTTTCTTTTCTCATCATCATTCTCTTCTTTTTCATTTTTTTTTATAACATAAACATACACACAAATGAACAAAGCCATATAGCAATAGTTATGACGCCACCTCTACTAACTTTGCTTAACGGTCCTAGCCATATAATAACACAGATCTTGCAACTATGACCATTCACTTGCAAAGAAAACTTACTGCTTGAAACATCTCTTTTTTTTTGAAAAGATAATAATAGCAAAAGCACTTATTGATATCAACACTCAAAGCCCATAATTAATCATAATAATAACAGGAAGGGATTTAGTGAAACAAAACTTTAAACAAAAGATAACATTTTCTCTGTTGGAAGGGCTGTTTGTGGAGAATGATGTGGAATGGGGTTAAATTACATGGGATGGCCAACAATGGGCTGATTTAGGTCTTTGTGGATTGCTGTAAGTGGAGGTATTAAAATGCCAAGTGTAGTAAGGTGTGTGGGCTAAATGAGGGGGAATGGGCTGGACAAATTCGTTTGGACTGAATGATTAGAGAGGTTGGAGGTGTTGGGCTCTAGGAAGTAGAAGTGCCAATGAAGGCTGCTGTTTGGGCTGAGATTGGGAGATGAAAGGGGCTTGATTAGAGAGCTATCCGTGAGCTGTTAGTTGGGTTTTGGAGAACAGAGTGACTGGTCAGGTAATGGGCCTTAAATACAAGTTTCTAATGCTAGCTGTCTAGGTTGGGTGATAATTTTGTTTTGCAAACAGCTGTTAGACTGTAGAGGACTGACTAAGTACAGAAAACAGAGGAAACGTATGGCCTCTCCACCCAAAACTGCAGGGATAATGGGCTGAAGTTGGCTGTGAGGGATGAGTTTGAATTGTAATGCAATATGCTGTAAGAATCCTTTTTTTTTGTGGAAATGACTGATCCGTTGGAGGAAGAGATAGGATTTAAGGGCCTTTGAATAGATTGAATGAGGCTTGGAAAGGAGAATGATGAATATGCTGTTTGAGTGTAGTGAAGTTGTATGTGGGCTGTTTTAAGGTAGGGATTGTAATGTAGAATTGGGATTTTGGGTTTTATGGAAATAGGTTTGCTGTTTGTGAGTTAGATGAATGGGGTATTGAAATGGGTATGAGGTTTAATGTGTGGGGTATCTTGAGGGAATGATGAGGGACAAAAGGTCTGAAAAGGAGCAGTAAATGGCAAACTCCACGTGGGGAGAAAGCTGAATGAAGTTCTGCAGGCAATTGGAAGGCTTTCACGTGGATTTGCTGGAAGAAAGTAACTGGTTTTGGAGGCTTCTGTGCATACCTTCAGTGGATTAGAAATGCTTATGTGAAAAGAAATCAGCAGTTGGCTGGATAAGCAGGGGAGCTCACGGGTGGATTGAGGAGTCCAAACAGAAGTGAAGAGGGCTGAGTTTCGTTGCTGTTGTATGTGAACCAGAGAAACAAAAGAAGCTTACTTTCTTGTGTGAACCAGAAAAAGTCTCACGGTATGGTGATCTGGGTTCAGATTTTGTTAGATCTGAACAGAGACAAGTTGCAGCTGCTCTAATTGGATGAGAGAGTAGGGAAGTATCGTGAGGAGGGAAGTCCGGTAGGACCCTTGCCACTGTGTGTTAGCCTGATCTGGAGCAGAAAGATCGGACAAGAGGAGGAGGCGGAGTAGGGAGGTCTGGACTTTGTTTGCTGGAGTGTGAGGTTGGGACGGACGAAGGAATAGAGGAAGGATTTTTTTTTTTTGTAAGCTGCTTGGACGTCTGGATGAGGGAGAAGTGAGTTGAATCAAGAAATCCAGCCAAGTTTCATTCCAATACCTTTTAACGACAAGTGCCAGCTGCCCTTTGAGGTTGAGGTGACGAGGCGGAGTGATTGACAGAACAAGGTATGTTTAATTGCATTTAATTAAAACTTGACTATTCCCTTGTTTAGCATCTGCTCTTTTGTAAGGTCCTTATTAAGTTAACGCCATATTAGTATTCTGGTCATTCCAGCATTAATTTTAGAATGACAGATTGCATTAGAGAAGTCAAAGATTGCCTCGATTTGCGTGCTACTTCGTTTTGCATGTATTTCCTCTTGTTTTGCGTGCCGATTGCTCCGTTTAACGTGTCAAATTTGTCGAATATCAGAATTAGACAAATTGGTAGTGGATTTAGGGTATTGTCGATGTTCCGATCACAACGACGCAGTCCGTTTCACAATCGGACTTTGTTTGGGTACAAATTTGTGTACTTTTATATGGGAATTACCTCGATTTGCGTGCACCACCTTAACTGAACAAATTGGTAGTGCATTTAGGGTATTGATGGCGATCCGGACGCACTGGCAAAGTCCGTTTGTCGATCCGACGTCATTTGGGTACAAATTTATATATTTTTGCATGGGGATCACCTCGACTTGCGTGCACCACCTTAACTGAACAAGTTGGTAGTACATTTAGGGTATTGAGGGCGATCCGAACGCACTGGCAAAGTCCATTTCACGATCGGACTTTGTCTCGGTACAAATTTGTGTATTTTTACACAGGGATTACCTCAATTTACGTGCACCACCTTAATTGAACAAATTGGTAGTGCATTTAGGGTATTACCGACGTTCCGAACACAATGACGAAGTCCGTTTATCGATCCGACGTCATTTGGGTGGCGCCAAGCAACATTTTTCTTAAAATTTGTGTTTTGTCTCGAAATTCGTGCCACCAATCTGGATAACCCAAAATGTAGTTCCTTAGTATTTGTAATGTTCTAAATGCAATGACGAGGTCCATTTTGCAATCGGACTTCATTTGGGAAATGCCGATGCCTCTTTTCCTTGATAAGCGTGTTGCCTCGGGATTCGTGCCACCAATTCGGATGACCCAAATTGAACATAGAAAATGTAGTTTTTGAGTATTTGCGATATTCCGATCGCAATGGCGAAATCCATTTCGCAAAAGGACATCATTTGATCAGCGTTGCGTTTTAATTTCGGGTGTCGGTCGTCCTTTTTGACCGATCTCATCCGATTCGACTGCGAGGGGTGTCGACCTAGCAGAATTTGATGTTCTGATTGCAACGACGCCATCCGTTTGGCAATCGGAGGTCATTTAACCATTCAAGTGATGTGTCGGACCAACCCACGCACAACTTGATTCATCATTTTTGTACTTTTATGCGTGGTTTGAGTTGTGGGGGTCAACAAATGCCCCCCAACAAATGTGGTTCGCGTCTAGAGCGAATCACGTTTGTTGTATGATGATTGACCCTGTAGATCTCCAAATATTTACTCTGAATGTCACACAGGGGATCCCCTTTTGTGAATCTCCAAAAGCTTGTTTGGATGTCGCATACTAATTTTCTTTCTCTATAGATCCTCAAGAGTCCATCTCTATGCCTTTGTAAATCTTTAGATGCACTTGTAGTCAATAACATGATTGACATGTTGGCTCTTGTCAAATTGAGATCCATATGAGAGTGATAGAATACTTTCTCCTGATACTTCCAGATATCATTGCCGCTTTTTTTGTTTGCCACCCTCATGTGTAGATGTAATATTTTTGTCGCTTTTACTGATTGTATCTTGCTCAAATTGTACTTTTTGCTGATGACACATTCAGTTTATGGAGGATCTTCTATTCTTCCCTCCTTTAACTGTATTTCAACAAAAAATTTTAAATATTTATTTGGGGATCCCGGCATGCGGCGTGATGTCGGGCCAAATAAATATTTAAAATGCCCCCAGTCCTTAGGGACATTCGTAGAAGTCATTCAGGATACTTCTTTTCGTAGCTTTAGCTTTCCTGAGATTTTGATTTCTTCTGCCCTATGCTTTATGCTGCGGACGCTGATGGAGGGTTACCTGATTTGCCTTTACTGACTTGTCAGGTGATTTTTGTACCTTCGGCCCTTTGCTTCTAGCTTTGGCGGGCTTGATGAAGGGGTAGATGCCGGTGACCTAAACCTTTAGGTTTGTAATAGGTCGGTGGCGAAAAGTCATCGGTCCAGAGCTTTGTGCGTAATGGACTTGTTGATGACGGCATCCTCTTAATTCAGCCTTAAGCTTTTCATGAACTTTGGGATAATTTCTTCGGTCCTCTGCTTTGTGCTTTGGTGGACTTGTTGAAGAAAAGTTCTTTCAATCCTCGCTTGATGCTTTACGGATTTGTTGAAAGATTTACAGGTTTTGGATTTGATTGATAGTACCAAATGTAGGTAGTATCTTAATCCTTAACCACTTGAGGAGACTTTAATCTGAGTCACTTGAGTTCATCAGTTGGGGAGAGCTGGGATTTGACAGCTCTTCGTCTCTGGTTGCTGAGATAGGGGTTCCTCTACTACGGCCTTTCTTATGGCGTATTGAGTAGATGGAGCTGCCAGCGATCCGGCCATATTTGGGCTTGTTGGATCCGACCTTTTACACCCATTCAGGCTTCAGACTTGAGCTAGGGGAGATAATCTTCCCAATGCTGATTTTATTGAAGTTGGTAGATTTGGAGTCATCCTTCGTGGTTGAAGATTTAGAGCCTACGGATATCTGGTAGTTGCTCAAGATTCCTCCTTCCCACTAGAACTTTGATTCTCCAGTCATTTAGGAGAATTCGGTAGACTACGATCACTTGAACTTATCGAGTCAAATTAGCTTTCGTACTTCCTACAGTCCCTACTGACGGGTTGACAAAGTGGGGGTTCCGCTACTACGGCCTTTCTTACGGCGTGTTGAGTAGACGGAGCTGCCAGCGATCCGGCCATATTTGGGCGTGTTGGATCCGACCTCTTACACCCAACCGAACCTTAAGCTTCAGACTGCTGAAAGACTTCAAGCTGTTCTGGCTCGATTTGTTAGAGTGTGTAGTTGCAAAAGTCTCTTTCTGACCTTTAAAATTTTAGTTTGTTGGAGGATGTGGTGTCTCAATCTTTTGAAGCTCACCTGCATATACTTTGAAAAGAGTTCGTTGTATTCTTTAGTATAAAAGAATATTTGCGTTGGTGATTTTAAATATTTATTCGGGGATCTCGGCATGCAGCGCGGTGTCGACCCGAATAAATGTTTAAAATGCCCCCTGTCTCGCAGGGACATTTCATAATGGAGTAAATTTGAAATTTTGTGATTTTAAATATTTATTTGGGGATTCGAATGCGTAGCACGATGTCAAGCCGAATAAATATTTAAAATGCCCCCTGTCTTGCAGGGACAGTTCGGAATAGAATAAATTTGAAATCTTGATATTTTAAATATTTATTTGAGGATCTCAGCGCGGAGCATGATGTCAACCCAAATAAATATTTAAAATGCCCCCTGTCTTGTAGGGAGATTTTGAAATGCATTCTTGCAACACAAGAGAATTTCAAAAATGTAGAGTGTATATGTTAATAAACGTGCATGAAATACACAGTACATTAATCATAACATTTCTTTGAGCAGTTTTATGCATGATACTTCTTCAGGTGTCGACTGTTGATCGGCGGCATGGGCCTCTGACCGTGCAGATCGATAAGCTGGTAGGCTCCTCCTTGGTAAACCTTCTCGATGACGAATGGGACTTCCCAGTTGGATACGAACTTGCCACCAATTCTTCGGTGTGGGATGATTGGTCTTCTCAGCACCAGGACCAATTCCCCTTCTTGAAAGGATCGAGGGCGCACCATCCGATCAAATGATTTTGCCATCCTTCCTCGATAGATTTCTAGGTTTTGTTGGGCTTGCAATCTAACTTCGTCAAGTGCATCGAGCTCCTCCATTCTTAGGTGAGCATTCTGTTCTTGAGTAAGTTCATTCTGGATAGCGACCCGAAGAGATGGTAGTTCAACTTCTAGTGGTAAGACGGCTTCAGCCCCGAACACTAGTGAGTAGGGAGTGGCTTTGGTTGGTGTTTTATAGGTTGTACGATATGCCCACAACGCTTCCGCCATCTTTGTATGCCATTCTCTTTTGTTCTTGGTGAGGATCTTCTTCAACAACTTCACTAACGTCTTGTTGAAGGCCTCTGCCAAGCCATTTGCTCTTGGGTTATATATAGACGAGTACCGCCAGTCAATCTTGTGACGATCAACAAACTTGTAGATTTTCGTGCTTTTGAATGCTGTGCCATTGTCTGAGATCACTCGGTGTGGTACACGGAATCTATAGACGACATTGTGGGTGAAGAAGTTAATCACGTGCTCGAACGTGACTTCCCTGAATGGTGCCGCTTCTGCCCATTTTGAAAAATAGTCTGTTGCTGCCAGAATGAAGCGATGTCCGGCCGATGACGGCGGATTTATCGGCCCGATTATGTCTGTTCCCCAGCATTCAAACGGCCAGGATGCAATTGTTGGATGCAGCGGATTTGGCGGTTGATGAATAACATCACCGTGAATCTAACATTCGTGACACTTCTTAGCGTGGTTGATACAATCTCTCACCATCGTAGGCCAGTAATAACCCATTCTCTTGATTTTAGCAGCCATCTTGGGACCTGACTGATGTGCTCCGCAGAGTCCTTCGTGTACTTCTGCTACTACTTTATCAGCTTCCTTGGTCCCTAGGCACCTTAGCCACATTTGATCAAAAGCCCGTCGATACAGTGTATCATTGACAAACGCATACCGTAACGCTCTTTTTCTGATTTGTGAGGCCAGAGATTTATCCGCTGGGAGTTTGCTTTCTTTGAAGTAATCGATGAATAGTCGCCTCCAATTATCTTCGACTTCAACATCTAAGCAATACCACCATGATTCTGAAGCTAGACTGGCCTTACGTCTTCTCTTAGGAGCTTGATTTTCTTCATGTCGATATTCAAGATCGACTGGTTGAGGATGTCGGGGATCAACCGAGGTTGTGTCTTGTTGGCCTGAATCTAGTACTCCCTCTGCCCGTGGGAATTATAAGATTGCTGGCTCTAAGACCCGGCGATTTTCAACTGCAATAAATATAGGTGGTTTCTTGTCTTCACTTGCAAGCTCCTTGGCTAATTTAGCTAGACAATCTGCCTTTGCATTCTGTCCTCGAGGGATTCGAGCTATCTTAACATTTGGCACTTGCTTTAGGAGCTCAAGGGTCCGCCGGTGATAGTGTGCTAACTCAAGTTTACAAATCTTGTAAATACCCAAGACTTGATTTATTACGAGTTGAGAATCACCGAAGATTTGAAGGTTTGTGATTTGGACACCAATCGCAATTTCTAGCCCCGCTATCAAAGCTTCGTATTCAGCTTCATTATTGGTCCGAGGTTCAGTTAGACTGAATGAGAATCTCATGATGCCTCCCTCGGGTTCTATGAAGACAAGACCAATGCCAGCTTGAGCCTTTGCAAGATTTGGAGGTCGAGGAGATTTGATTGACGATGCCCCATCAAAATACATCTCCCAAAATTGAGGTTTCTCCTCTTTCTCAACCTGCATGATTTGTTCATCTGGCAAATCATCATTGAGCGGGGAGTCTGCTGGAATTGGATGCGCGGCGAGAAAATCTGCCAAAACTTGTCCCTTTACAGCCTTCTGTGGCATATACGCAATATCAAATTGTAGTAATAACACTGCCCACCTTGCTAAACGACCTGTCAACGTTGGTCTTGTCATCAAGAACTTCAGCGGATCGATCTTTGATATCAAGGTGATTTTGTGGGAGAGCATATAGTGGCGGAGTTTCTGAACTGCGAAAATCAGCGCTAGACAATGCTTTTCGATCGGAGAATAACGTATCTCTGCTCCGATTAATCTCCGACTGATATAATAAAGTGCATTCTCTTTGCCTTCTTCATTGTGTTGGGCCAATAATGCTCCGAGGGACTCTTCTAGTGCTGCCGTATATAGAATAAGAGGCTTCCCTGGAATTGGCGCTGCGAGAATGGGCGGATTTAACAGATATCTTTTGATGCTGTCAAACGCTTCCTGGCATTCTGCATCCCATTTGAAGCGGACATCTTTCTTCATCAACTTCGAAAATGGCTGGCACCTACCCAGTAGATTCGATATGAACCGTCGAATGAAAGCCAGCTGTCCTTGCAATGAGCGAAGCTGACGGAGGTTTTTTGGAGGCGGCATCTCAATGATTGCCTTAATCTTATTGGGATCAACTTCTATGCCTCGGTGGCGAACGACATACCCAAGGAATTTGCCGGAGGAGACCCCGAAAGCACATTTGAGAGGGTTC
Organism: Dendrobium chrysotoxum; assembly: GCA_019925795.1. Lineage (NCBI taxonomy): Eukaryota > Viridiplantae > Streptophyta > Magnoliopsida > Asparagales > Orchidaceae > Dendrobium > Dendrobium chrysotoxum. The sequence continues at coordinate 73,553,139 of CM034315.1, forward strand.
ATCTTCAGATCAAACCTTCTAATCCTCTCGAATACAATCCTTAGGTCGTTTAAATGATCTTGTCGGTCCCTGCTCTTCACGACCAAGTCGTCTACATAACACTCAACCTTTTGGTGTATTAACTCATCAAAGATGCGTGTCATTGCCCGTTGGTAGGTAGCACCAGCGTTCTTCAAGCCAAAGGGCATGACCTTGTAGCAGAAAATACCGATGAGTGTTCTGAATGATGTATGCTTTTCATCCTCGGGCGCCATCTTGATCTGATTATATCCTGACGACCCATCCATAAATGAGAACATATCATAGTGTGATGTGGTGTCAACCAGAAGTTCTGATACAGGGAGTGGAAAATCATCTTTCGGACACGCCTTGTTGAGGTCCCTGAAATCAATACAGATACGAATCTGACCGTTCTTCTTCTTGACAGGGACAATATTGGCGATCCAGTCGGCGTATTTTTCTTCTCGGATGAAGCCCGCCTCTATGAGCTTCTTTGTCTTTGCAATTACCTGTTCTTCAATCTCCAATCTCATTCTCCTTGGAGCTTGTTTGATGGGTGTCGCATCTGATTTGATTGCCAGTTTGTGAACTGCTACATCAGGGGATAAGCCAGGCATTTCAGCATATGTCCAGGCAAAGCAGTCCCTGAATTCACAGAGGAGTTCTTTTATTTCTTCCACTTGGTCTTCTGGCAGAAGAGAACTAATGAAGGTTGAGCAAGGATCCTCCTCGGTTCCCAAGTTGACTTCTTTTAACTCATCCATAGTAGTCGCTTGTCCACCATCTTCAAGTTCTTCAGGTGCAGGCTCGGCTTCTACAGGCTGCTCATCGTAATCATCAAATTCATAGACCTCTTCATCAGACTCGTCATTGGGTTCAACTTCCCTGCAAGTGATGGCTCGGCAAGTCTCCTTCCGGATGCATTTTCGCCTGACGAATCCAATATCTTTATATGCATTCATTTCCTTCCGCCGCATTGGACGTGGATTCCTTCCATACCAGAGACTTAGGCACATACGAAGTTGTCATTTGGGGGTGGGAACATTGATCCACTTTCGCAACATTCTTTGAATGCCTTTGGTATTAAACCTAGGTAGTCTCGTAGGTAGTAATTCTTCAGAATCGATGAAGACATGGTCCCAATCACGATTCACTTCTTCATCCCTTCCTATGGAATAGAATATATTCCCTGACTCAATCCCCTTTCTGATCGGAGGTAGATAAAGAGTCATAAGTTCTTCCACCTTATGCACATCTCGTGGAATTATTTCTTTGAAATATTGTAGGGGAACACGAGTGACTACAAGCACGCTGTCTGAGATTGACAGGCTATCTATTCTTCTAGAGAATACATCTTGCACCGTGTTCATATAGATAGAGTCGTAGTCATAATCATCATTTGAATATGCGACCTCCCTACTCCATTCGTCCATCGAATGGCATACCTTCTGGGATTTTGTAGAGGTAACATCCTCTTCATCTGTGTCGCTCCCAAGGTGAGGTACACGTTTCCTTTCTTTAGAACTGGAAGTGGTAGCTTCTTTGGGAAGAGTCGGCGTTGCCTTCTTTCTCCCCACCTGCTTTTTCTCACTTTTTTGTTCAGGTCGCTTTGCACTCTCTGGGTTTGCTGCCTTAGTCTCGAGAGAACTCGATGGCTTTAGCTCCTTAGGGATGAAGTATCTGGCATCTTCATAGATTTTTACCTCATGGACTGCAAAGGGCTGAATATCACCAGAGATTCTGAACTCCCCTCCATCCCTAATATATTTCATACACTGATGTAGTGTTGACGGGACCATGCCGTAATCGTGCAACCACGGGCGACCTAGAAGCGCCCTAAATGAGGTGTCCGCGTCAATCACATGAAACTTTGCCTCAGTATGAAGTTCCCCGAATATTAGGGAGAGCATGAATGATCCTAGGGTTTTTTGCCCCTTCTCATTGAAACCATGCACCATTAATTTATCTGGCCCGAGATGCTGCACATCGAGACATAACGATCTTAGCGCTTTCAGGCTCATAAGGTTGATAGAAGACCCGGGATCAATCAGAATCCGGCTGATTATCATTCCGTCACTCTCTGCAGTAACATACAGAGGGCGGTTATGGTCTGCCGTTCCAAGCATCATATCATCCTCAGCGAAAGTAATGATTGGCTCGTTTCGGGCCTGTAAAACTTCTGTCAAATTACGTTCAGCAAAATACGCCTCATATCTTTCGGGGTCCTTGAGAGCCTGAATCAAGGTCTCCCGCAGGTCTTTAGACATCACAAGAGCATCGTATATACTGAGCTGTGCTGGGATTTTTCTTAGATGGGATAGGATATTATAATCTATCCCTTTGTTTGCGACATCTTTCTTTTTCGTATCCTTAGGGATAATATCTTCGTTTATAATTATCTCTTTCCCTTTGTCATTAGTAGGGATCCCTTTCTTGGGAAGAGAGGGTAGCATTTTACCACTTCTCAGCTGCACATGGGTGATCTCCTCTTGCTCAGACTCATTTGATAGTGCATTTTCCTTAAAGTCAGCCATTATCGTATCTGGGGATTTATCCGTTGATTCAGAATCACTGCCCAAGTTCACTTGCTCCATCTGTGAAGCGATATCAGGATCTGATTCATCATCTTCTGGAAAATAAAGATCTTCCTCCGAACTGTGATCCATTGGCGATACCATCATACATGATTCAGAGGGTGTTTCTTTTTCCTTACTGATTGCAGCTACTGGTGTCATCGAAATGACCCGACAAGTTTCCACGGGGAGTGGCTCTTCGTCGGCCTCTTTTGTCTCCTCAACCTTGAGTTCTGCCATAAAATCAGCAAGCCTAATAGGGCGCCTTGCAGTCTGGTAGTATTCATCCAAACTATCGATAACCCTCTGGGTTGCTGTCTTTTTCTCCTTGGGCTTCTTCAATTTGATCTTCTTCCTGGAGGATTTCACTTTCGCAGACTTTGAAGTGCCAGCTTGGTTGAGAAACTGTTTAGAAGTGGAAGCTCGCACCGCAAGCAGTGCCTTGGGATCTATCACCGGCTCTGTAGGAGATTTCCACTTTACACTTGGAACCCCCTCTAGTTGTTTCAACATTTTTACAGTCTTCTTAGAGACCGCGGTCTTCCACTGTTCTTCTCGAGCTGGCTTCTTCTCATTTTTCTTTTCTTCAACTGGGGGTACGGGAGAAGTCGTAACTACCCGAGTTGATTCCTTTTTGGGATGGGATAACACATTGTCTGACAATGTGAGCTCTCCCTTCCGGTATTTTCTTTCGAGCCAATCCTTAAAGATATAGCAATCTTCGATGGGATGGCCGAGCACTCGGTGATAAGGACAGTAATTCGGATCACCGGTTTCCTTCAACTCTTCTGGCCTCTTGCACTCTGGCAGTTCTAGGCCTGCTTTTACCGCCTGTCGAAATAACTTGGCGACACTTTCCCTTTTAAATGAATATTCTTTATTCATCTTATCTTTAAGGGATATGAACGTTCTATCACCAGTTCCCGTTGCTTGCCTTGGGCGATCCCCTCCGCCCTGAAAGTTTCGTGGTTTATCATTACCCCCGAGTATCAGCTTCGGTTGGGGGTTTGAGTTGTAGACCTGCTTAGGCTTTTCTTCGTATTGCATCAACTGCTTGCCCTTATCTACATTGTAAACCACTTGCTTCCCCCTGTTTGGTCTGAGGGAGGATGTAGAGTAGATTTCACTCTTCTTAGCATCTGGGGCTTTAGCCTTTTTGAACTTGTCAAAGTTTCCTTCTGATCTGGATAAATTTAACTTCTCAAATTTGGCCACCCTATCCAGCAGATCTTGAAATGTGGTAATTGTAGCCATGCACAGAAATGGTTGCATCTTATCGTCGATGTTTCCCATCAATAATTGCACAGCGTGTTCTTCCTCGAGTTGTTGCTCACATTTCATACTTAAATTTCGCCAACGAGTGATGTACTTGGTCACTGACTCATCTCTTCTTCTCTTATCCAAAGCGAGGTCGGCGATTGTGATCTTCTCAGTTGCGCTGGCAAATCTCTTCACAAATATTGATTCTAACTCCGCGAAAGTCTTCACAGAGTCATTGGGCAACTCAGCATACCATTCAAAAGCAGTTGCTGTCAAACTGCTGACAAATTGACGGAAGAGCAAGGCGTCATTCCCTCCTGTATTTCCGCAAGTGGCCTTGAATTGCGCCAAGTGCTGCCTGGGATTATTGTTACCACTACCATTAAAAGTATTGAATTTTGGAACAGAATACCCTTTTGGGTATGGCACTTGATCGTATTCCGCCGGATATGGACGACCTCTGCCAACTAGTTTCTCCGCCTGATCAACAGCTATAATAGCCTTGATCTTCTCGGTAATAATTCCCTCGAGTTGTGCCGCCGTCACAGGCTCAGAGGTACTGGCGATATTTTGCGGAGTAGGTTGGCGTGTAATGTTATTGATTTCATTACCGCCTTCAGGAGCGCCCCGTACTCCTGAGACTTGATGCATCTGGAAGTTCGGAGGATCGGCAAGAGTAGGTACGGGACCCGTGGCAGCAGTTCTCTGCATAATTTGCATCATCGCTGCCATTTGAGTTATCATCTCAGTCATCTTTTCATTCAGCAGAGAGATTTCTCTATCTTTAGCCCTCATTTGACGTTTTATATGTCTTTGCATGTCTGCCAGCGTGGCACTCTCGTCAGCAAAGGGATTATCCTCGTCCTCTTCTCTTTCTTCTTCTGAAGAGCGGCCACCTCTGCCGATGGTGGACCCAGCCCCACGGCGACGTCGGTATACTTGCCTAACTGGCGGCTGTTGATTGTCATCATCCTCGCCATCATCATAATAGGCCTCATCGTTGATGTTGGTGTGTCTCACCATATAAACAACCTCTATGTTCAGGCCGTCATTTATTTCTTCCATTCCTTCTTCTATATCTTCCATATCTTCTTCTTCTTTCTCCTGGATTCGAATTTTAGAACGACGACGCCAAAAGACCTCTGATTCTTCATTTGGCAAGAAGATTTCCTCAACTCGCGGGCTACGGTCGAAGTTGGTTTCCTCTGCGGTGGGGTTGGCGGGCGACGGGATCCCCTGGAGGATTCTCCAAGGTGTCGACCGTCGGAAAGGGCGTCATTGTGGGTCTTCTTTGGAACCCATTTTTGACGTATTTTATTAGCGGGGGCGGATCTCCGGGAAGCCGTACCGGATGTCACGCCCGGATCATTTCTTCTTTCTCTTTTATCTTCTCTATGAGGCCTTAGCTTCCAGATTTGCTTTCCTTTCTGCCGGGACCTTTCGGCAGCGGATCCCTGAACCCAAGGTTCAGGTGTCACGCCCCGATGCTCACCGGGTGGAATTTGTTGTCTTCTTCTGCCTTCGGCTATCAGATCAGACGATAGCCTTTCTCTCGGAGGGGTCCTTCTGGCCTCAATCATCAGTGGCCTCTGAAATCTCCTTTTCTTTAGACCCTTTTCTTTCATTGTCTTCAATACCCGGTACACCCGAGCTGATAGGGTTTCAGGTTCTTTCTTTCTTGGAGGAGCCAGGACTTCAGGCTGTTGATCCCAGAAAGATCTCTTCAGCTCCCCAGTAGAGCTATTTCTTTTGACCCATCTTAGGTCAGTAAACTTGTTCCGGATAGGAATATTGGCTTCAGGCTCTCTGGCCGGCAGATTGGATGGGTGGACAGAGGATTGTTGCTGCTGAGCTCGCATCTCAGCATTCTTCTTTCTTCTTTGCCTTCTTGTAAGCCTTCCTCCAGATGAGGAGGCCTCAGCATCATTCTTTCTGGGTGTAGGTAACCCGTTCGACAAAGATGTGGTATTCGCAGTTACCACAGAAATCCTCCCACCAGTCACAACTCTTTTGGCAATCGGCGCCTCAGGCTGTGAAAGTCTTTCGAACACAGAAGTCCTCTTGCGAGGATTTTCAGCGGCAGTAGTGGTCCGTGACGCCGGTAGATGCGTCCGGCGTGTAGTAGCCTCAGTGGTTGGTCGCTGCGCTGGCAGATACGCATGACGGGTAGGGGCTCCAGCAGGATAGAGTCTCCTTGTAGGCCTTTCAGAATTTGCATCGTTCATAGGAACGGCAACAGTCCTTGCAACGACTGCAGGGAAGTCAACGCTACCGAATTGGATGGTCGCTCCAGTATTTCCGGTAGTGATCATAGCATTCGCTAGTTGGATGCTGGCGCCACGTCCTAGTTGGACGGTGAATGCAGTGTTCTGTAGATCCATCTGCACAAATGAAAGGTAAGGGTTAGTAATCAGAATCTGATACATCACCCCACACTTTCAAAATGCAGAGACTTGCACAGAACAAAAGATAAAAGTAGATAATCATTAGCAAGCAATTAAAATAATACAAATTTAAAAACTCTGCTAAATATGCTGTCTCAACAAATGCATGAATGTAATGATCATTTTTAGAATATTTAATATTTAAATTTTTTACACGATCATTTTGAAAAATTCAAGATTTTGAACCCATATAGATTCAACTGCTACGATAATATTGAGATGACTAGCCAAAGATGGAAAGAGAAACCATTCCCCAGCGGAGTCGCCAGAAATCTGTGGGCTCCGAAAATTCGGCCCCGGCCTCCGCCCGCTCTTTTGCTTTCTTCGGGGGGGAGTTTTAACGAACTAAGTTCCGGGGTAAATTTTGGAAGGCAGATGGGTTTGTAGATAAGACACTACCCAGAGATTTCATCCTCATTTTGCGAGGACTTTATGATCTGAGTTCTGGTTTCCTATAGGCGCAAGCCCCTATAGTTAATTACCCCTCCCACTAACGAGAGAGAACTTTCGATTAAGGCTATTCGTCGATCAGATACGTATAGATACGTGCATCTGGCATATAGTAGCAGCAATGGGTTTAAGGTATAGGAAAGTTTGAAGACTTGATATTTAAAATTGAAATTTCACCCTCTTGCACTTAAAGCAGATGGTGGGGGAATGGATGATAGACCCGATCAAGATCCCATGGTTCCGTCGTCCCGGGCCATTGTGGTCCCTGGTCTACTTAGTCAGAGGAGGTAGTCGACCCAACCTGACAGAATGATCCTTGTCGGCAGCCATGGGTTGCTTCGTCCAAGGGTACCTTGTAGACCCAGGGTGGGTATTTGTCTAAGGGGACAAATTTGAATCCACCTTAGCTAACAAAGGGCTTTATGCCCTATCAATCATATCCTATTGATTCATGTCTCAAGGATTTGATGCCATTGGGGAGCATACGGGCTCTGGCCATAACCATAATATAATGGTGCCATTTGGCGGCGACCACCTGGTTCAGAGGGCCCCGAGTCATAACCGTTTATCCTGCAGTGCCATTTGGCGGCGAAACTGCCGGTTAGAGGACTCGTACCACGTCCTTGCTGGCAGGAGATTGTTCGAGAATGGATCCTAGTGATATTTTCGACCAGGCATTAGCTTTATGTGAGCTGAAGTAAATTTTAATTTGTCCACCTCGGTAAACTTTTGCGGAGGGTGGATGTATTTTGCTTTAAGTGTTTTGACAGTTAGGTTTCAATTTTTAAATATTTTCGGAGTTTAGGATTTTGGGAATTTTTGTGGAGTTTTGGAGTTTTGGGTGGTATTTGAAATGATCTGTGTGGACCCCTCCGGTTGAGATTTGCATTCAACACGGCCATTATCGGGGTGATTGGGATTATTGATATATGTGGATTGAACCTTGTCAACTCTATTTACCTGCTAACAGAGGATCGGGTTTTCATAGGCTTCATGCCCTTTGTTAGTGAATTCTCTTGATTATAGGCTTTGAAGGCCTAATATGAACGTATAAAACAAATATCTCGGTCGACCTCGCGACCGTATATTTATTTAATAGTTTGAGCCGTGTCGACTCCTATCTACCCGTATAGGAGGATCGGGCTCGAACTGGAATTCATCTATTGACCCGCGCAGCATCCCTAGACGTCACGTGTGTACCAATAACACGCTCGCCGGGGCCCATGCGGGTTTATGATACATCCCCTTATGTGTACCTATGTGTATACAAATTACAGTGCACGTGCGGGGGTATTTTATAATCTTTGATGCTGCTCGGTTGTGTGGAAGACCTTTACTTGAAAACAGCGTTCTATTTAGAAGCTCGTACACGCCTTCTGTCTGCTTGTATACAGGTTGCAGATTCGGTGGCGTTTTGCAGCAGCTCGGGGATTGAACTGTTTGCTGCTTTGTACAGGTAGACTGTCGTGCACTACTTGCATGATTTACGCAGGTAGATTGTAGTACACCAACGAATCCCCTGCTTATTCATTTATAGATGCTTGGGTTCGTTACAGTTCTCTATGCCTTTGCTTGCGAACAATATATTGGATGTTTAATGGGTCTTCTATAACGACTTGTAAGATTTCATATTTGTTGTAGTCCTACAGTATTTGCTCATAGATGGCATGTCAAGCCCACGATAAGCCTTCTACAATGGCTTGTAGGTGTTTTTCTCTGAAGCACATCGCCTGACACATGCTTGCTATTAACAAGTTTGACGTGTAATGGGCCTCCTACAATTGTTATGACAGCTTGTAGGTGTGTTTGCACTTGCTATATTCCTTGTGCATTTTGCTATGGTCTTTTGGCGCTTCACTTGTAGGTCGAATCTAGTGTGTACGATGGGTCTTCTACGAAGCTCCATAGTTATTTGCATTTGTTATGCATCTTATCCATCGTTTGCTTGCAGATATCACATCAATCCTCAAAACCTGAAAGAGACTGTGGTCTTTTATTTATTTGTTGTTGCATGATTGTGAGTGGTGGAGATGTTGCTAAATTCACTGAGCATGTCTTCCAGTGCTTGTGGGAACTATCACCTGCATCCCTAAAATAACTGTCAATGGTTTGTAGAGGAATTTGTTGTGTTGATAGTTCATTTGTCATCATCACTTTGGCCAAGATTTGTAAAGTCTATGCATACAACGTATTAGCGTGTCGTCGGCCAAGTTATATTCTTCACCAGTCTCTTTATGCAAATAAACTATTGTACTCATGCAAGCCTCGTGCTTGTTGAGAGCTCACATTTGTTACAATTAATTACAAGTGAATCATGCTGAAATCTATAAGACTTTCATTTGATTATTGACATTCACTTGATTGTATTCAAATGATTAAGGTCATTACCTGATTTTTGCATTTTCATTTTTTATTCAAGCATTTATGAAGTTGGAATTTAATTTCTTGTAATTTTGGTGCAAGTTCCAATTTAGTTCAAGTGTCATTCAAGTCCCATGTCGTTCTTTGAGTTCAAATTCTGTTCAAATAAGGTCTCCTGCTGTCCAAAAGTTTACAAGTCTTATTGCTGTTCAAGTATTGTTCAAGTCTTGGTGACCATTCAAGTTCAAGTTCTAGTTCCGGTCCTCTCCTTTTGAGTTCAAACAAGTCCAGGTACAGTCTCAAATTCACCCGAAAATTCGGCAGCCTCCCGGCGTCCCCCCTGTTTAGGGGAAATTTTGGGAAACTGGGCCATCCCACCACGCAAGCAAACGCGTGTATGGTAAGTGTCATTAGACACCGCGGCCGTGGTCTTCATTCCCACCACGCGAGCAAACGCGTGTATGGGGTCTTCGACGGTACCTGTTTAAAAGACAGTTGGCTTTCCCCTCGCTCGAGGGTACTTATAAGTAACCAACATTTCGCCGTAGGTATCGTACCGGGTTCCCATCCCACCACGCGAGCAAACGCGTGTATAGGCGGTTTTCCGGTACGCCACGAACGCCGAAATAGGGCTTTAAGTGATTACCCGTCTCGTTGTAGGCACCGTACCGGGGTCCCATCCCACCACGCGAGCAAACGCGTGTATAGGCGGTTTTCCGGTGCGCCACGAACGACGAGAATGGGCTCTCGGTGATCACCTACCTCGTTGTAGGCGCCGCACCGAGGTCCCATCCCACCACGCGAGCAAATGCGTGTATGGGCGGTTTTCCGGTGCGCCGCAAACAACAAGACGAGCTTTCGAAGTTTGCAAAAATTCTCTCTCTTTTTTTTTGAATCCTCCTCTTCTTTCTTTCTTTTTTTTTTTTTTTTGAACTTTCTTTTCTCATCATCATTCTCTTCTTTTTCATTTTTTTTTATAACATAAACATACACACAAATGAACAAAGCCATATAGCAATAGTTATGACGCCACCTCTACTAACTTTGCTTAACGGTCCTAGCCATATAATAACACAGATCTTGCAACTATGACCATTCACTTGCAAAGAAAACTTACTGCTTGAAACATCTCTTTTTTTTTTGAAAAGATAATAATAGCAAAAGCACTTATTGATATCAACACTCAAAGCCCATAATTAATCATAATAATAACAGGAAGGGATTTAGTGAAACAAAACTTTAAACAAAAGATAACATTTTCTCTGTTGGAAGGGCTGTTTGTGGAGAATGATGTGGAATGGGGTTAAATTACATGGGATGGCCAACAATGGGCTGATTTAGGTCTTTGTGGATTGCTGTAAGTGGAGGTATTAAAATGCCAAGTGTAGTAAGGTGTGTGGGCTAAATGAGGGGGAATGGGCTGGACAAATTCGTTTGGACTGAATGATTAGAGAGGTTGGAGGTGTTGGGCTCTAGGAAGTAGAAGTGCCAATGAAGGCTGCTGTTTGGGCTGAGATTGGGAGATGAAAGGGGCTTGATTAGAGAGCTATCCGTGAGCTGTTAGTTGGGTTTTGGAGAACAGAGTGACTGGTCAGGTAATGGGCCTTAAATACAAGTTTCTAATGCTAGCTGTCTAGGTTGGGTGATAATTTTGTTTTGCAAACAGCTGTTAGACTGTAGAGGACTGACTAAGTACAGAAAACAGAGGAAACGTATGGCCTCTCCACCCAAAACTGCAGGGATAATGGGCTGAAGTTGGCTGTGAGGGATGAGTTTGAATTGTAATGCAATATGCTGTAAGAATCCTTTTTTTTTGTGGAAATGGCTGATCCGTTGGAGGAAGAGATAGGATTTAAGGGCCTTTGAATAGATTGAATGAGGCTTGGAAAGGAGAATGATGAATATGCTGTTTGAGTGTAGTGAAGTTGTATGTGGGCTGTTTTAAGGTAGGGATTGTAATGTAGAATTGGGATTTTGGGTTTTATGGAAATAGGTTTGCTGTTTGTGAGTTAGATGAATGGGGTATTGAAATGGGTATGAGGTTTAATGTGTGGGGTATCTTGAGGGAATGATGAGGGACAAAAGGTCTGAAAAGGAGCAGTAAATGGCAAACTCCACGTGGGGAGAAAGCTGAATGAAGTTCTGCAGGCAATTGGAAGGCTTTCACGTGGATTTGCTGGAAGAAAGTAACTGGTTTTGGAGGCTTCTGTGCATACCTTCAGTGGATTAGAAATGCTTATGTGAAAAGAAATCAGCAGTTGGCTGGATAAGCAGGGGAGCTCACGGGTGGATTGAGGAGTCCAAACAGAAGTGAAGAGGGCTGAGTTTCGTTGCTGTTGTATGTGAACCAGAGAAACAAAAGAAGCTTACTTTCTTGTGTGAACCAGAAAAAGTCTCACGGTATGGTGATCTGGGTTCAGATTTTGTTAGATCTGAACAGAGACAAGTTGCAGCTGCTCTAATTGGATGAGAGAGTAGGGAAGTATCGTGAGGAGGGAAGTCCGGTAGGACCCTTGCCACTGTGTGTTAGCCTGATCTGGAGCAGAAAGATCGGACAAGAGGAGGCGGAGTAGGGAGGTCTGGACTTTGTTTGCTGGAGTGTGAGGTTGGGACGGACGAAGGAATAGAGGAAGGATTTTTTTTTTTTGTAAGCTGCTTGGACGTCTGGATGAGGGAGAAGTGAGTTGAATCAAGAAATCCAGCCAAGTTTCATTCCAATACCTTTTAACGACAAGTGCCAGCTGCCCTTTGAGGTTGAGGTGACGAGGCGGAGTGATTGACAGAACAAGGTATGTTTAATTGCATTTAATTAAAACTTGACTATTCCCTTGTTTAGCATCTGCTCTTTTGTAAGGTCCTTATTAAGTTAACGCCATATTAGTATTCTGGTCATTCCAGCATTAATTTTAGAATGACAGATTGCATTAGAGAAGTCAAAGATTGCCTCGATTTGCGTGCTACTTCGTTTTGCATGTATTTCCTCTTGTTTTGCGTGCCGATTGCTCCGTTTAACGTGTCAAATTTGTCGAATATCAGAATTAGACAAATTGGTAGTGGATTTAGGGTATTGTCGATGTTCCGATCACAACGACGCAGTCCGTTTCACAATCGGACTTTGTTTGGGTACAAATTTGTGTACTTTTATATGGGAATTACCTCGATTTGCGTGCACCATCTTAACTGAACAAATTGGTAGTGCATTTAGGGTATTGATGGCGATCCGGACGCACTGGCAAAGTCCGTTTGTCGATCCGACGTCATTTGGGTACAAATTTATATATTTTTGCATGGGGATCACCTCGACTTGCGTGCACCACCTTAACTGAACAAGTTGGTAGTACATTTAGGGTATTGACGGCGATCCGAACGCACTGGCAAAGTCCGTTTCACGATCGGACTTTGTCTCGGTACAAATTTGTGTATTTTTACACAGGGATTACCTCAATTTACGTGCACCACCTTAATTGAACAAATTGGTAGTGCATTTAGGGTATTACCGACGTTCCGAACACAATGACGAAGTCCGTTTATCGATCCGACGTCATTTGGGTGGCGCCAAGCAACATTTTTCTTAAAATTTGTGTTTTGTCTCGAAATTCGTGCCACCAATCTGGATAACCCAAAATGTAGTTCCTTAGTATTTGTAATGTTCTGAATGCAATGACGAGGTCCATTTTGCAATCGGACTTCATTTGGGAAATGTCGATGCCTCTTTTCCTTGATAAGCGTGTTGCCTCGGGATTCGTGCCACCAATTCGGATGACCCAAATTGAACATAGAAAATGTAGTTTTTGAGTATTTGCGATATTCCGATCGCAATGGCGAAATCCATTTCGCAAAAGGACATCATTTGATCAGCGTTGCGTTTTAATTTCGGGTGTCGGTCGTCCTTTTTGACCGATCTCATCCGATTCGACTGCGAGGGGTGTCGACCTAGCAGAATTTGACTTTCTGATTGCAACGACGCCATCCGTTTGGCAATCGGAGGTCATTTAACCATTCAAGTGATGTGTCGGACCAACCCACGCACAACTTGATTCATCATTTTTGTACTTTTATGCGTGGTTTGAGTTGTGGGGGTCAACAAATGCCCCCCAACAAATGTGGTTCGCGTCTAGAGCGAATCACGTTTGTTGTATGATGATTGACCCTGTAGATCTCCAAATATTTACTCTGAATGTCACACAGGGGATCCCCTTTTGTGAATCTCCAAAAGCTTGTTTGGATGTCGCATACTAATTTTCTTTCTCTATAGATCCTCAAGAGTCCATCTCTATGCCTTTGTAAATCTTTAGATGCACTTGTAGTCAATAACATGATTGACATGTTGGCTCTTGTCAAATTGAGATCCATATGAGAGTGATAGAATACTTTCTCCTGATACTTCCAGATATCATTGCCGCTTTTTTTGTTTGCCACCCTCATGTGTAGATGTAATATTTTTGTCGCTTTTACTGATTGTATCTTGCTCAAATTGTACTTTTTGCTGATGACACATTCAGTTTATGGAGGATCTTCTATTCTTCCCTCCTTTAACTGTATTTCAACAAAAAATTTTAAATATTTATTTGGGGATCCCGGCATGCGGCGTGATGTCGGGCCAAATAAATATTTAAAATGCCCCCAGTCCTTAGGGACATTCGTAGAAGTCATTCAGGATACTTCTTTTCGTAGCTTTAGCTTTCCTGAGATTTTGATTTCTTCTGCCCTATGCTTTATGCTGCAGACGCTGATGGAGGGTTACCTGATTTGCCTTTACTGACTTGTCAGGTGATTTTTGTACCTTCGGCCCTTTGCTTCTAGCTTTGGCGGGCTTGATGAAGGGGTAGATGCCGGTGACCTAAACCTTTAGGTTTGTAATAGGTCGATGGCGAAAAGTCATCGGTCCAGAGCTTTGTGCGTAATGGACTTGTTGATGACGGCATCCTCTTAGTTCAGCCTTAAGCTTTTCATGAACTTTGGGATAATTTCTTCGGTCCTCTGCTTTGTGCTTTGGTGGACTTGTTGAAGAAAAGTTCTTTCAATCCTCGCTTGATGCTTTACGGATTTGTTGAAAGATTTACTGGTTTTGGATTTGATTGATAGTACCAAATGTAGGTAGTATCTTAATCCTTAACCACTTGAGGAGACTTTAATCTGAGTCACTTGAGTTCATCAGTTGGGGAGAGCTGGGATTTGACAGCTCTTCGTCTCTGGTTGCTGAGATAGGGGTTCCTCTACTACGACCTTTCTTATGGCGTATTGAGTAGATGGAGCTGCCAGCGATCCGGCCATATTTGGGCTTGTTGGATCCGACCTTTTACACCCATTCAGGCTTCAGACTTGAGCTAGGGGAGATAATCTTCCCAATGCTGATTTTATTGAAGTTGGTAGATTTGGAGTCATCCTTCGTGGTTGAAGATTTAGAGCCTACGGATATCTGGTAGTTGCTCAAGATTCCTCCTTCCCACTAGAACTTTGATTCTCCAGTCATTTAGGAGAATTCGGTAGACTACGATCACTTGAACTTATCGAGTCAAATTAGCTTTCGTACTTCCTACAGTCCCTACTGACGGGTTGACAAAGTGGGGGTTCCGCTACTACGGCCTTTCTTACGGCGTGTTGAGTAGACGGAGCTGCCAGCGATCCGGCCATATTTTGGCGTGTTGGATCCGACCTCTTACACCCAACCGAACCTTAAGCTTCAGGCTGCTTAAAGACTTCAAGCTGTTCTGGCTCGATTTGTTAGAGTGTGTAGTTGCAAAAGTCTCTTTCTGACCTTTAAAATTTTAGTTTGTTGGAGGATGTGGTGTCTCAATCTTTTGAAGCTCACCTGCATATACTTTGAAAAGAGTTCGTTGTATTCTTTAGTATAAAAGAATATTTGCGTTGGTGATTTTAAATATTTATTCGGGGATCTCGGCATGCAGCGCGGTGTCGACCCGAATAAATGTTTAAAATGCCCCCTGTCTCGCAGGGACATTTCATAATGGAGTAAATTTGAAATTTTGTGATTTTAAATATTTATTTGGGGATTCGAATGCGTAGCACGATGTCAAGCCGAATAAATATTTAAAATGCCCCCTGTCTTGCAGGGACAGTTCGGAATAGAATAAATTTGAAATCTTGATATTTTAAATATTTATTTGGGGATCTCAGCGCGGAGCATGATGTCAACCCAAATAAATATTTAAAATGCCCCCTGTCTTGTAGGGAGATTTTGAAATGCATTCTTGCAACACAAGAGAATTTCAAAAATGTAGAGTGTATATGTTAATAAACGTGCATGAAATACACAGTACATTAATCATAACATTTCTTTGAGCAGTTTTATGCATGATACTTCTTCAGGTGTCGACTGTTGATCGGCGGCATGGGCCTCTGACCGTGCAGATCGATAAGTTGGTAGGCTCCTCCTTGGTAAACCTTCTCGATGACGAATGGGCCTTCCCAGTTGGATACGAACTTGCCACCAATTCTTCGGTGTGGGATGATTGGTCTTCTCAGCACCAGGACCAATTCCCCTTCTTGAAAGGATCGAGGGCGCACCATCCGATCAAATGATTTTGCCATCCTTCCTCGATAGATTTCTAGGTTTTGTTGGGCTTGCAATCTAACTTCGTCAAGTGCATCGAGCTCCTCCATTCTTAGGTGAGCATTCTGTTCTTGAGTAAGTTCATTCTGGATAGCGACCCGAAGAGATGGTAGTTCAACTTCTAGTGGTAAGACGGCTTCAGCCCCGAACACTAGTGAGTAGGGAGTGGCTTTGGTTGGTGTTTTATAGGTTGTACGATATGCCCACAACGCTTCCGCCATCTTTGTATGCCATTCTCTTTTGTTCTTGGTGAGGATCTTCTTCAACAACTTCACTAACGTCTTGTTGAAGGCCTCTGCCAAGCCATTTGCTCTTGGGTTATATATAGACGAGTACCGCCAGTCAATCTTGTGACGATCAACAAACTTGTAGATTTTCGTGCTTTTGAATGCTGTGCCATTGTCTGAGATCACTCGGTGTGGTACACCGAATCTATAGACGACATTGTGGGTGAAGAAGTTAATCACGTGCTCGGACGTGACTTCCCTGAATGGTGCCGCTTCTGCCCATTTTGAAAAATAGTCTGTTGCTGCCAGAATGAAGCGATGTCCGGCCGATGACGGCGGATTTATCGGCCCGATTATGTCTGTGCCCAGCATTCAAACGGCCAGGATGCAATTGTTGGATGCAGCGGATTTGGCGGTTGATGAATAACATCACCGTGAATCTAACATTCGTGACACTTCTTAGCGTGGTTGATACAATCTCTCACCATCGTAGGCCAGTAATAACCCATTCTCTTGATTTTAGCAGCCATCTTGGGACCTGACTGATGTGCTCCGCAGAGTCCTTCGTGTACTTCTGCTACTACTTTATCAGCTTCCTTGGTCCCTAGGCACCTTAGCCACATTTGATCAAAAGCCCGTCGATACAGTGTATTATTGACAAACGCATACCGTAACGCTCTTTTCCTGATTTGTGAGGCCAGAGATTTATCCGCTGGGAGTTTGCTTTCTTTGAAGTAATCGATGAATAGTCGCCTCCAATTATCTTCGACTTCAACATCTAAGCAATACCACCATGATTCTGAAGCTAGACTGGCCTTACGTCTTCTCTTAGGAGCTTGATTTTCTTCATGTCGATATTCAAGATCGACTGGTTGAGGATGTCGGGGATCAACCGAGGTTGTGTCCTGTTGGCCTGAATCTAGTACTCCCTCTGCCCGTGGGAATTATAAGATTGTTGGCTCTAAGACCCGGCGATTTTTAACTGCAATAAATATAGGTGGTTTCTTGTCTTCACTTGCAAGCTCCTTGGCTAATTTAGCTAGACAATCTGCCTTTGCATTCTGTCCTCGAGGGATTCGAGCTATCTTAACATTTGGCACTTGCTTTAGGAGCTCAAGGGTCCGCCGGTGATAGTGTGCTAACTCAAGTTTACAAATCTTGTAAATACCCAAGACTTGATTTATTACGAGTTGAGAATCACCGAAGATTTGAAGGTTTGTGATTTAGACACCAATCGCAATTTCTAGCCCCGCTATCAAAGCTTCGTATTCAGCTTCATTATTGGTCCGAGGTTCAGTTAGACTGAATGAGAATCTCATGATGCCTCCCTCGGGTTCTATGAAGACAAGACCAATGCCAGCTTGAGCCTTTGCAAGATTTGGAGGTCGAGGAGATTTGATTGACGATGCCCCATCAAAATACATCTCCCAAAATTGAGGTTTCTCCTCTTTCTCAACCTGCATGATTTGTTCATCTGGCAAATCATCATTGAGCGGGGAGTCTGCTGGAATTGGATGCGCGGCGAGAAAATCTGTCAAAACTTGTCCCTTTACAGCCTTCTGTGGCATATACGCAATATCAAATTGTAGTAATAACACTGCCCACCTTGCTAAACTACCTGTCAACGCTGGTCTTGTCATCAAGAACTTCAGCGGATCGATCTTTGATATCAAGGTGATTTTGTGGGAGAGCATATAGTGGCGGAGTTTCTGAACTGCGAAAATCAGCGCTAGACAATGCTTTTCGATCGGAGAATAACGTATCTCTGCTCCGATTAATCTCCGACTGATATAATAAAGTGCATTCTCTTTGCCTTCTTCATTGTGTTGGGCCAATAATGCTCCGAGGGACTCTTCTAGTGCTGCCGTATACAGAATAAGAGGCTTCCCTGGAATTGGCGCTGCGAGAATGGGCGGATTTAACAGATATCTTTTGATGCTGTCAAACGCTTCCTGGCATTCTGCATCCCATTTGAAGCGGACATCTTTCTTCATCAACTTCGAAAATGGCTGGCACCTACCCGATAGATTCGATATGAACCGTCGAATGAAAGCCAGCTGTCCTTGCAATGAGCGAAGCTGATGGAGATTTTTTGGAGGCGGCATCTCAATGATCGCCTTAATCTTATTTGGATCAACTTCTATGCCTCGGTGGCGAACGACATACCCAAGAAATTTGCCGGAGGAGACCCCGAAAGCACATTTGAGAGGGTTCATCTTCAGATCAAACCTTCTAATCCTCTCGAATACAATCCTTAGGTCGTTTAAATGATCTTGTCGGTCCCTGCTCTTCACGACCAAGTCGTCTACATAACACTCAACCTTCTGGTGTATTAACTCATCAAAGATGCGTGTCATTGCCCGTTGGTAGGTAGCACCAGCGTTCTTCAAGCCAAAGGGCATGACCTTGTAGCAGAAAATACCGATGAGTGTTCTGAATGATGTATGCTTTTCATCCTCGGGCGCCATCTTGATCTGATTATATCCTGACGACCCATCCATAAATGAGAACATATCATAGTGTGATGTGGTGTCAACCAGAAGTTCTGATACAGGGAGTGGAAAATCATCTTTCGGACACGCCTTGTTGAGGTCCCTGAAATCAATACAGATACGAATCTGACCGTTCTTCTTCTTGACAGGGACAATATTGGCGATCCAGTCGGCGTATTTTTCTTCTCGGATGAAGCCCGCCTCTATGAGCTTCTTTGTCTCTGCAATTACCTGTTCTTCAATCTCCAATCTCATTCTCCTTGGAGCTTGTTTGATGGGTGTCGCATCTGATTTGATTGCCAGTTTGTGAACTGCTACATCAGGGGATAAGCCAGGCATTTCAGCATATGTCCAGGCAAAGCAGTCCCTGAATTCACAGAGGAGTTCTTTTATTTCTTCCACTTGGTCTTCTGGCAGAAGAGAACTAATGAAGGTTGAGCGAGGATCCTCCTCGGTTCCCAAGTTGACTTCTTTTAACTCATCCATAGTAGTCGCTTGTCCACCATCTTCAAGTTCTTCAGGTGCAGGCTCGGCTTCTACAGGCTGCTCATCGTAATCATCAACTTCATAGACCTCTTCATCAGACTCGTCATTGGGTTCAACTTCCCTGCAAGTGATGGCTCGGCAAGTCTCCTTCCGGATGCATTTTCGCCTGACGAATCCAATACCTTTATATGCATTCATTTCCTTCCGCCGCATTGGACGTGGATTCCTTCCATACCAGAGATTTAGGCACATACGAAGTTGTCGTTTGGGGGTGGGAACATTGATCCACTTTCGCAACATTCTTTGAATGCCTTTGGTATTAAACCTAGGTAGTCTCGTAGGTAGTAATTCTTCAGAATCGATGAAGACATGGTCCCAATCACGATTCACTTCTTCATCCCTTCCTACGGAATAGAATATATTCCCTGACTCAATCCCCTTTCTGATCTGAGGTAGATAAAGAGTCATAAGTTCTTCCACCTTATGCACATCTCGTGGAATTATTTCTTTGAAATATTGTAGGGGAACACGAGTGACTACAAGCACGCTGTCTGAGATTGACAGGCTATCTATTCTTCTAGAGAATACATCTTGCACCGTGTTCATATAGATAGAGTCGTAGTCATAATCATCATTTGAATATGCGACCTCCCTACTCCATTCGTCCATCGAATGGCATACCTTCTGGGATTTTGTAGAGGTAACATCCTCTTCATCTGTGTCGCTCCCAAGGTGAGGTACACGTTTCCTTTCTTTAGAACTGGAAGTGGTAGCTTCTTTGGGAAGAGTCGGCGTTGCCTTCTTTCTCCCCACCTGCTTTTTCTCACTTTTTTGTTCAGGTCGCTTTGCACTCTCTGGGTTTGCTGCCTTAGTCTCGAGAGAACTCGATGGCTTTAGCTCCTTAGGGATGAAGTATCTGGCATCTTCATAGATTTTTACCTCATGGACTGCAAAGGGCTGAATATCACCAGAGATTCTGAACTCCCCTCCATCCCTAATATATTTCATACACTGATGTAGTGTTGACGGGACCATGCCGTAATCGTGCAACCACGGGCGACCTAGAAGCGCCCTAAATGAGGTGTCCGCGTCAATCACATGAAACTTTGCCTCAGTATGAAGTTCCCCGAATATTAGGGAGAGCATGAATGATCCTAGGGTTTTTTGCCCCTTCTCATTGAAACCATGCACCATTAATTTATCTGGCCCGAGATGCTGCACATCGAGACATAACGATCTTAGCGCTTTCAGGCTCATAAGGTTGATAGAAGACCCGGGATCAATCAGAATCCGGCTGATTATCATTCCGTCACTCTCTGCAGTAACATACAGAGGGCGGTTATGGTCTGCCGTTCCAAGCATCATGTCATCCTCAGCGAAAGTAATGATTGGCTCGTTTCGGGCCTGTAAAACTTCTGTCAAATTACGTTCAGCAAAATACGCCTCATATCTTTCGGGGTCCTTGAGAGCCTGAATCAAGGTCTCCCGCAGGTCTTTAGACATCACAAGAGCATCGTATATACTGAGCTGTGCTGGGATTTTTCTTAGATGGGATAGGATATTATAATCTATCCCTTTGTTTGCGACATCTTTCTTTTTCGTATCCTTAGGGATAATATCTTCGTTTATAATTATCTCTTTCCCTTTGTCATTAGTAGGGATCCCTTTCTTGGGCAGAGAGGGTAGCATTTTACCACTTCTCAGCTGCACATGGGTGATCTCCTCTTGCTCAGACTCATTTGATAGTGCATTTTCCTTAAAGTCAGCCATTATCGTATCTGGGGATTTATCCGTTGATTCAAAATCACTGCCCAAGTTCACTTGCTCCATCTGCGAAGCGATATCAGGATCTGATTCATCATCTTCTGGAAAATAAAGATCTTCCTCCGAACTGTGATCCATTGGCGATACCATCATACATGATTCAGAGGGTGTTTCTTTTTCCTTACTGATTGCAGCTACTGGTGTCATCGAAATGACCCGACAAGTTTCCACGGGGAGTGGCTCTTCGTCGGCCTCTTTTGTCTCCTCAACCTTGAGTTCTGCCATAAAATCAGCAAGCCTAATAGGGCGCCTTGCAGTCTGGTAGTATTCATCCAAACTATCGATAACCCTCTGGGTTGCTGTCTTTTTCTCCTTGGGCTTCTTCAATTTGATCTTCTTCCTGGAGGATTTCACTCTCGCAGACTTTGAAGTGCCAGCTTGGTTGAGAAACTGTTTAGAAGTGGAAGCTCGCACCGCAAGCAGTGCCTTGGGATCTATCACCGGCTCTGTAGGAGATTTCCACTTTACACTTGGAACCCCCTCTAGTTGTTTCAACATTTTTATAGTCTTCTTAGAGACCGCGGTCTTCCACTGTTCTTCTCGAGCTGGCTTCTTCTCATTTTTCTTTTCTTCAACTGGGGGTACGGGAGAAGTCGTAACTACCCGAGTTGATTCCTTTTGGGATAACACATTGTCTGACAATGTGAGCTCTCCCTTCCGGTATTTTCTTTCGAGCCAATCCTTAAAGATATAGCAATCTTCGATGGGATGGCCGAGCACTCGGTGATA